>OY740765.1:125147986-125771636 GCA_963513935.1 Aphrophora alni | reverse complement strand
CTTTTGTGAATACATCGCAATGCATATTTCCGAGGAAAATTTAGCAGAGATTTGTTGTGTGACGTATCACAGAGCTTTCTCTAGGCTATATATGTGTGTGAAGGTAATACGAACGACTGAAAAAGCCTTTTAATATTTGAGAATTTGATTTTAAGTCGGTATAAAACGAAAAGTCATGAAGTTTGTTTTAGAGATGCCGATACTTTGCTTTCCAAAAGTGGCAATAAAAAGTATCTTTTCCAAATATAATACTTATAGTAAATTACTTTTATTATTAATCACAGTAAGACATAAAGAGCCGTGAAGCACTGTTAGTTATCTATTCCATCAATCTGATGGATTGGAATTACCCCTGTGATAAACTATTAGTGGCGTCGATGATAATTGAACTAAAAGCCTATGTTTTGAGTGTTACTAATTCATTATAAATCAATATAACTATTTTGATGCATTAACTTTCCCACATGTAACGTTCAGATATAAATAATACATATTTTAAAATCTGGTTTTAAAGTTCTTTGACAATGATGGATTGTTCGTATTTTAAACGAGTATTCGTCAGATATTTGGCGAATATACATTTATGCGTATAAAATTAATACACAACGTTTCGGGAGTAAACATAAAACCCCTTTATCAAGTGATAAACCTAGAGCATAAAAATGAAAAGACCAACATAGTGTGGAAATTAAAATTAAAGTATAACATATGAAAGGAACACAGGCCTATCACTAAGTCTAAGCAGTCAAAACTAAAACTTAATACAAACCATAACAGAAAAAACACCAGACACAAGATTGCATTATAAAAAGAACAGCAGAAATCATTTTCCTCGCACCACACTTTCAACTGTCTGTTTTTCGTTCTATGTGTAGTGAAGTCCTGTAACTGCTGGTTTTTTTCTTTCTTTTTTGATCACGTTTGTATTTATTGTTGGTTTTGACAGTTGGGACCTACCTTTAGGACTGAGTTTCATTCTTAGATTATAGTTTTAGTTACAAACATGATCCATATGTTGATGTTTTCATTCTTACTCTCTAGTTTTGTCACTTGATAAGGGAGGTTGAGTTATACCCTCGAACGGCGTGTATACACACAAATGATGACAAATGTTCACTTAATCGATATTATTAATATGAACAATCCATTGTTACCAAAATAACTATAAAATCAAAACTTGATATAGATATTTTTTTCTTAAAATAAAATCAGTTTTATACAACCTTTCATGACAGTATTGTTGTAACGATTGAAATAAAAAAGTTATTAGTTAGGCCTATATATCACGATTTAGTAAATAGTTTAGTAAAATAAAACATGACACACTTTTGGTCCGGGAAGGGGGGAAGTGGGAGGGCAATCTAAGGTTCAAGAACAACATTTAGTAATACAGATATGTCGACAATTGTTTAAAGTGGTCCTCAGGAATATATACATGTTAGTTTTAAATTTTTTGACGTATTTAGACTTACTAAGCATTACTGGAAACCCGATGATACCGAAATCAGGGAATAGACTTATCGTTGCAGTTTAAGAACTATTAAAAATCAAAACTATATCGTGTGATAGTTAAAGAACCAAAATATTTATTTCACCTAGTGGGGATTGTGATGTCACGTGAGTGGATCGAGCCGCTATTTTCTACTTTTAAGCAGTATAACTTTTAATTAGGTTTAAGCTACGACGCTAGTTTTGAGTAGATTGTGAGAAGTTGTATTGAGTTCATGTTTAAAATATGTAAATATCACAAAACGTCGATGTATACTCGTTAAAAAAAAAACTAAGTCGAAATACAGAAATCATATACGGTTGGAAATAATAACAACAGCAATCCAGTGTTGCCTCACAAACCTCATATGATTTAGTACAAAAAAGTCGGAATCGGAAAAAAACCTTGACAGCAGCGGCCATTTTAGTGAACGTCGGGGCTAATGCATCTACTGCTTCGACGGTCATGGAAGTAGATAATATAAATCCAAACTGTCTTCGTCAACTCTACAATGTATGGATATCGATTTTGTACGATTACCGACCATGGAGAAACAGTAGGTGACAGCTTGTACGAGTTTCGCAACAATATGATGAGCAACAATCTGTATATTATACAGGCTATATATATACTTAGTTTGGCCTAGATCCTTAAAACGTTTTTCAATAATCACGTTAGGTCGTCATAACAAGACCTAAAAAAACCACCCATAACACTAAAACTGTAGTTACAGCTATAAATCTGAATTCAACAAATATAATGGTCCCCTATATCTAAAATTAGTTAACACAAAAAGAACACCCGATTAGGCCACGAAAAAAGCTCAACATACTTGGCCTTAATATCAAAATTGGAAAAAGACAAAGATACATCACAGTGTAAGACACCCATACAAACAAAGAATAAGTAATTGATGCCTTATAAAATACTATTAGACAATCCTATCATCAAAACTAGTGTAGAAACAAAGCCATTATGGCTTCAGTTAATAAAATATAATTAAAAATGTATCTACTTTAAATAAAGATGATTTTTTTTCTATTATGTTCCCAGTAGGCGTGGTGTCTATATCACCTAGTCAACTTTTGAAGGAGGGAATAAAAGTTTGATTGTTAGGTCACCATTCCGTTGGCACACTACTCCTATTTGATTAGTTGTTCGTTATTGTGTAATTCTGTATAAATATATATTGTTATAATCACGTTTGAATGAAGTCTTAATTACTTTGATTACTTAGGTCTAGGTCTAGACTTTGGTTCATTCTTTAGGTTATGTTAGATTTACTTTTAGTTTTCAAAATTACCTTCACTATGTTGGCGATTTTTATCTTTTTATTACTATAGGCCCATCAGTTTCAATTGATAACCAAAGTTTATTTACACTATCGAAATGTATTAGTTTTTATACAAAAGTGATGGTAATCAACCGGTTAAACCATATAAATAATTGTAAAACCTTAAAAAAATGCTTCTTAAGTAATATGTGTGCCTAATTTTAGTGTAAAATATACATAACATGACTAAAATATAAAAAGCCTATAGAAGTAACCACAAGTCGTATTTGAGCTTATTTTTATAACTATTTTCCAAATTGTATATGAGGTCATGAATTTTGACCTATTTTTACGAAGGACGTGTAAAAACTTAAGAACGTTAACAGAATATAAAAACGAACTATCTGAACGGCTGTTCCATTATTAATGTTTTAATTACTCAGTAAGCTCTGTGGGGCGACAAGTAAAATGTTTAATATTCCTCTAATATCTTCGAAATCATGTTTTCCTTTTGGTAAATTCATCGTTTCTATTCACCAACAATTTCAAAGTTCAATAATTTCTCTATTTCCCACCCCCCTCCCTTTTTAAGGAGAAAAACCACTCGGTTTTTATAAAAATAAGAAAATAAGAAAAAATGAAGTTCCCTACGCCCTAAATACATTAGTATCTATAGTATTAGTCTGAAACTAAGAGTTGGTCAAGAGAGAGAGATGATAGGGAAGAGGAAAATAGAGGGATTCAACCTAAGACAACGTGAATAAATTGTGTAAAACTAGATAGGTCCTCACAGGATTTCCAAGCCTCTGAGGGTGGAGCTCTGACAGTTTATTTTTCACGTTGTTATTGAAAAACAAAATATAACATTAAAAAAAAATATTGTCATGTAAATAAAAAAATAAATAACAACAAATAGAACGAAAACAATACATGAAAAATAATGCTAGAACAATAACACAGTAATTTTTAATTATAAATTAAAATTCCACACACTAATAATATACAGTGTGCAAACTTTGCACACAATGTCTAATATAGTCATACCCAAAACGAAATATTCACTAAGCAAAATATACCAACTTTACCAGATATACTAACTTCACCAAATATACTAACTAAACTATAGATTTATGATTTAAAACATCGAATGCATCAAAATATTTTGATAAGATATCTGTGAAAGGGTTCGTTTGAGGATTAAATTTTAATATAGTCTAACTCTTAAAGAAATATGTGTTTAGTGACATTAGCTGGAAAAAAAATCAAACTTTTATCAAATGATTCACATATCATATGTTTCGGTCATAAATCATAATTTTTTACTATAGCTAGTGTCAATTATGACCCAGTCGATTTTCTAAACCAGGATTCATATTTATAATTTCTATTTATGAGAAATAAATTCAATAACGATATTTTTGGTAGGATAAATCATGTGTTTTGTTTTAATTTTTCGTGGCTATATTTGAAAATAATTGTATTTAGATAAAAGATTTTATAATTTAGTTTTTTGTGATTGTAATGCAGTTTGTCTTAATCAGTTGTAATTCAGAGTCCAGAATATATTCACATCAAGTGATGATTATTATTTCAAAAATCAATGTTTGAAATGTATTTGTAACCAATATTCTCACAAGTTAGATGTAGGTACCAGATAGCACGTGATCACTTATTTTGTATAGTCAGTGCTACCTCACACCTCAGGTCAATGACAAGATCCTGAGGTGGCCCCAAGCTGATAGGCTGATACGTCTGCGAAATGGGACAGGTGGTAAGTTACCATTTTATTTAGTTCAGATTTGTGTGTTAGTTACAGTTTAAAAGGAAAACTCTCTGATGATGATACCATGCTATCGAAATTTACGCCAAAGTATTACAAGTGTATATTAATACATATTAATTATCACAATTATTGACTTGTAGTTATTGTTCCTAACAAGGGAGTTTAGAGGAGTTTTAAATAATTATCATCAATTTCATCGCAATAATATATATTCCCAGACATTTCCAGAGGCAAAATATATTTTTTTTATATACGATATTCACATAATGTTATCTACTTCAATTTTTTTTATACGATTCAATAAAAAATAGTGGCGTAATCCTTTCAATTTCTCTCAGTAAATAAGGCTTCGGATTACTTCGCAGAGAGTGATTGAGGATTTTCGGTTTCGGTCGAGTTTTATTGTTTGCGGAGGAATAAATCTGTTTTACGGTTGTGGCAAAGGAAAGCCGATTTCATTACGAGAAGCTGTATCCATAACTCCCCCTCCTACAACCGCCCTTTTCATGCACTTTTCGATTAAAACGAAAACTCTATTCTATTTTAGAACTTATTTTGTCATTATAGAATATTTTGGTGTTGGAATTATTCTCACTTATAGATACGGAAGAGCAATGGAGGCTTTTTAAATACAATTTTAATCAAATTTTCCTAAAATGTAGCTTCTTAGTGAAACTTGTTGATTATTGGTATATTTGTAAATCTAACAAATGAATTATACCCAAATATCGAAGGACACTCTCATATTTCTCGTACAGACGTATTTCATACTAGTCCCGACGCGGGTGCCTAGGACCTTGCAAGGTGATTGGAGTCTGGCCTAAACATAGTCACGCTATCTGAAGTAATGTGAGCAATTGATAAGTTTAACACCTACAAATCTCTTTGTGGGGATGGTATTTTTCTTACCTTGTAAGACTAATAAATAATTCCAGTTCAAACTGCGTTCCAATCTTTTCAAAGCTAGTGTAGTTTATGCTATATATCTCAAACGTGGAGGATATCAGAAAATTAGCATTCGTTACAAATCGAGAGCTCTAGACCACACAAATTCTAAAGCATATACCTTTTTATCGTTTCTTCTAACGTCAGTAGGAAGACTCGTGGAAAAGAGGGTCTGTCTGGAATGCTACTGCACCATAACCACAATGACAATCAACAAGAAGTGTCCCGTGAATCTGTCCTGTATTAAACAGTAGATGTAAGTAAGGATGTTTTTGTGAGCATTTCAGACATTAGGACTGCTTTCGATAGCACATCCTTCAACATCCTTCAAGAGCGGGGAGTCACCCCTAACGTATGAGGGTGGACAGCCTCTATACTTCGTAGTAGACAATTTGTATACGAAGATATGAATCAGAAAGGGGAGGTCGTGACTGTAAAAGAACATCCGTAAGGTGGAATATTTAATCACGATCTGTGGAGGTCTGGTGGACGTCCAGGAAAGACGTCTTGGAAATACTTACTTGGACATGCGTCTATATCCAGGGGCTATGCTGATATATATTCCAACTGGTACTCATTCGCAGACACCATTACGGATATCATGAATTATAGTTTGAAAATTGTTGAAACTTGATGATTGAGTATTTGTCCAATTTGTCCAAAACCGAAACGTCACGTATCACTATAAAACCAAACTGCGATGTTTCAAATAGGCTAACACTTAAAGGCGTTTTGCTGAGTATTTTCACGACGAATAGATATCTTCTTGTCGCCCTGGACCAGAGGCTGACCTGAAACGCACTTCTGAATATGTAATTAGATCACCATGGGGAATGAAACCAATCTGGGTCCTCTTAGTAATCAAAACAGGTCATCAGTTACGGTGTTCAAGCGTGGTGAATTGCCTATGCGTAACATAGACCATCAGAATTTGTGCAAGAACAGGTCATATAAGTATAAGTCGTGTTGGGATTTATGCCTCTCTATATTTTTAGCAGTGGCACTGAAGTCTGCTTACAGATTAAAGGTTGTGAAAAAAAGAGAAGGAGTCTATTTAAAGTAAGCCACATCTCCATAGTCGAGACCAGAAATTTTATTCCGGACAATGACATCAGATGTCATGCATACACAGTACAAATTCAACAAATCCTTCAAAGTAACCCTTGGTTTTTAAGTGACTTTGAAAACCAATAATACTGAAATGAACCACTGGTGATGCGTGGTACATTGAAAAGTATCAGTCATTAACCAGGGTTCTGAGAATTGTATATACAATGTCTCACATGACACCGGTGTTACCTAGCACCTTGAGCAGTATTGTAATTATATTACATACTGAAATACCAGCTATTTTAATGAAATGTACGAGGCTTTCAGCATCCACATTCCAATCTGGAATAATAATTCTGTGCAATTCAGGCAAAAATTCTACTTTAAAAATGGCGACCTTTGATTTAAAAATTTTAGTAAACGATGTTACAGCATAAAATCTCGTAATATGAAGAGTGTATGCGTAGGACTACATGACATGAATGTCTGGTATTTGATATGACTTCACGCTTAGTCGAGCACAGTAATAGGGAGAGCTTAATACATCTTACACACACAGGCAGACATGTGAGCTTTACAACAGATATGTAGAGTTCAAAATCGTACCTATGATTGGTTTGTTATATTATAATTTAACATTTAAATATTTCTTACATACAATTTTTTAAATTGTCATCATTGGAAACACGAGGAAAAATATATACAGTACATAAATTTAAACTGAGAGCATTCTACTTCGTTTTAATTTTTGAATTTTTTAAACATATAAAATAAAAAGTGCAAAGCCAATGCACTAACTTTCTCACTCACCCATTTAGTTTATCAAATGCTAACCGTTTCAATATCTTAGTTACCATCTTCAGTTGTTACGTGTAATAGACTTCTTATTGTTACTTATGACCATAATTAAAAGTTCATAATCATTTTATTGTAGACGGATTTATTTGTATCTGCTTTACCAATTATGAAGTGAAAATTTTTAATTCCTCTATTTTATTTTAAATAGTCCATTATTAACCAAAAATTATTTACGCTAACTGGTATAGGTAATTAGACTGATAAAATATATTCATTCCTTGTAATTTTAAAATGTATCCAACTACTTGACCAAATTAATCCATCAGTGGTTCACTATAATCAGTACGGACGTGTATATATAAGAACCCTAATTGGAAATACACAGTTTTTTTTTTGTTTTCTTGTAGTAGATCCCTCACTTTCACCTTTTCTATATGGTCTCTCTTAACCAACACTTTTTATGTTTCGAAACTGACTCTATTACAGTTTTAGAGGGCTAGGAGTCTTCGTTTTATGTTCGTTTCATCCTCTTTTCATAACAGAGAGATTTTTCGCCTTAAACGGAAAAGAAACGCAATTAATAATTTAAGTAAGTGGAGTTGCCCATATAAAATAATTTTCTTTTTTTCTAAGTATATTCAAAATTCTAATATCAGTTAGTAATGAATAAAAATAAAGATGGACTTGTGGGAAGATATATGTTATTTGAATTTATATGTACATAGATGTATTCGTTTGTTAAAAATCTCCTAGCCTTCGAATATTCAAATAGAGGCAGGGTCGGAAAAAAACAAGAGTTGGTCAAGAGAGACAAGAATAAAAGGGATCTAACACAAAACTTAAAACAAAGTACTGATCCAAATAGGGTTCGTCGGGATTACTAACCCAGTACTTACTATAAATGTGCCCCAGAGGAGTTTGATGTATATTTGCATATGTTTTGACAATCCCGAGATTTCTATAGTTTTACGTCATTTCTACACTTAATATATATTTAAGTTAAATTAAACTGGCAATGGTTTCTTCCATCATCCAGTATATAAAGAAGCCCATTACACAAAACCAATGTCAATAAAATTTTAGTTATATGATCGATGCTTATTTCATCTCTGAACAAAAATCCAAACAGGTGTTTGATTAAAATGGAGCATTTACTAGAGCAATACGTTAAAAACAAAGTTTCTACATCTCAAAAATAACAAATGAGACGGAAAAAGTTGTGGGAGTAGCATGACATATGACTGAACTACAGACAGTGATGGAGTGTACAAAGCTAGATTTAAATTTATTGGATTGTCAGTACATTTTGTTATACTTCTATCAAATAATTTTTTTGGTCAACACGTTATTATTTTGTCATTGAATGGAGAAAAATAATTCTAAATAGAAGTGATCAACGTAGCTATTTTTATGAATATTTTAGTTTTGACTTCTAATACCAAAATACTCTCTATTTATATACTCGTTTTGGGTACTAATAACATACATCTCTACTATCTTGACATCGACTAGGCACTAACGACCTTAACAGTCTCCTCAAAACTGTATATGTGTGAAGTATTCTTCAGTCACGTCGGGGACTCGGCCTTGCAAATCTTTAAAATATACGAATATCATATTTTCTTAGATCAGTGTTAAATGACATATTTGATATAACTTAACTTTTTGTCTTCAAAAAGAATTGAGGATGGTACTATGACATACATTATTTAAATATGAAAATTTTTATTTTTATTTAGAGTGTTATAAGTTGAATAATACGCGATATATGAACAAAAAACTGTTTAATAGCCGCCATTTGTAATCCAATTTTTCTATATATCTTCATTTATATTACAGTCCTATTTACCAAATTCCATGATCCTATCTTAATTTGTGGCTTCTATCGTGCCGGCGTTCAAAACCCGTAAGGACTTATTGATTTTGAAGTTCTTTGTGCACAGCTGGAAAACTGCTGTGGTCTCCATGATTAGAGTGCTCAAACAGTTCCTACTAAAACAATTCCTTTGTATTAGTCAACACTTCAAGTTGAAATTATGTTTTATCATTAATTGGAAAAGTGTAGAATAGAATGTACAAAACATTTGACAAAGTCGATGTGTGAATTGAAGGGTGAATTTCAAAACGGCTTTCACAATGGGTAAGTTTATTGAGCATAAAATATACATGCATTTAAAATACGCATCCAAATTTTTCTACGTAAACTTCCTGGAGACATCAGGACTTGTTGGGATGTGGAAGAAGCTTCTTGTTCCCTTAAGCCTCTGACCCTTTTAAATGTAACCATTAAAAAACAGAAATGATTTTTTGAGTTGACTTTAAAAAACAATTATGAACTGACGTTTTTCTAAATGATGAATATTCACACTAAATGTTCTAAAATAATAACTTTTCTAATGTTCTAAAATAAAAAATTTCTTTTCCACCTGATTCAGTAAAAGAAAATAATTTCTAACCAGGTTTTTACGACTTGAAAACAACGGGATACAAAGGAAAACTTTGGATACAATTGTTTAACCTATCATATAACTTTATCTATGCTATTCATATGTGAAAAAGTAGTACGAAAGATGACAAATGTCTCCCAATTTTTGAGGATTTAATTTTATATACTTCACTAACGTAAATTTATAGTATTTATTTTAGAGGTTGCGTTATGTTTCAGTGAAAAACTAGTAATAAAAACGTATTGTTTTGTAAGGTAGTTCCTACGTTTCAGATCTTTTTTTCCGTTTATAAGAATAAAAAGTTTATGCACTGCTTTATTCTGCATCAAACAGAGACGTAAACGGCAGTAAAACACAGTTTGTTCTCTATTCTATAAATCCTATATGGGAATTAGCCCTGCCATAAGCTATTAGCGGCGTCGATCATAACTAAACTAAAAGCTATGTGTTGAGTGATACTAATTGAATATCATTCAATGTAACTATTTTGATGCATTAAATTTCCCACATGCAACAGTATAAACATTAACAAAATAAGACATAGTTCAAATACTGGTTTTAAGGTAATTGTTAATGATGGGTTTTCACGTATTAATAATTGAACATTTGCCATTATTTGTGTGTACAAAAACTAATACATATCGTTTCGGAAGTATACATCTACTCTGATTATCAAGTGATAAACCTATAACATAAATTTGAAAACACCAGCATAACCTAGTAGCCTAGAGCCATGTTAAAAACAAATATTAAGTACGGCATAAGAATATTAAGTACCCATACCTAAAGCTAGATCTGGCCAATCAAAACCAAGACTTAACACAAACGTGTTCGGAAAATAATAAAACACAAGATTGCACTATCCAAAGAACTATCGAAATGTTTTTCTTGGTACTCCTGTATCTGTTGGTTTGTTCTGATCTAGACCTTCCGTTAGGTCTAGGTTCCTTCTTTAGGTTATAGTTACCAACATGTGTGTACGTTACTAGGTCATGTTCATGTTTTTTTCAAATTTATTCTCTAGGTTTGTCACTTCATAAAGAAGTTTCATTTATACTCTCGAAACGTCGGTGTTGTTCTTTATATAAACAAATGAAGAAAAATATTTAAACAAATCATATTAATACTATGTACAATCCACCTTTATCAATGTAAATTTAAACCCAGAACTAGACACGGTTCAACTTTTTTCTTAAACAAAATCAATTTAGACAGTTAATCGTAACGGTGATCTTTTGTATCAATGTAAATAAAAACTTATTTATTTCTACACACTTTTAGTCTGGGGGGGTGTCAATTTAATGATCAAGAACAACAACATTTAAGGTTAAATAATGTTATGAATTAGGAGGTAGAAGTCGTGGCTGTAAAAGTATGTCCGCAGGGTGGAGTACATTCTCACTGTATGGAGCATTGTGGCGGAGGACATATTATTAGAAAAACTTAGACAGAGTTGAGGTTAAAAAATACGAACTACACCATGCGTGATCTGATGTGCTACACATGGATCTGTCATTAACCATTGTTTTGGATATGGTATCTCAAACCTAGAGCATTGAGAGTTACTGTACTATATTTAAAACTAAATTTCAGGCTATTTTATTTTGCGAAACCATCAGGCTGGATAGAAACTAACAGAGTACGCGATTTCTGATTTTGTCAGACAGAGCACTTGCCTGTTAGGAATAAATTTTAATAATAGTTATTAAACAAAATTGTAAAAACTATCAAATATAGTGTTTATTCTAAGTCCCACGACAATACACCGAAGGGAGCCTATTTTTGTGAAATATATGAAAATGTGTCGTAATAGCTGACCCTAGACAAAATACCAAGTTCATTAACCTGGCAAGGTAAACAAACTCACCATTATCTAAAAAGGAGTTGAGTCATGATTGAACGGTGGTAGAGGGAAGGAGGCTCTGATCGTCAATTGACCAAGAGCTTTGGTCAGTCATAATTGAACAATGATAGCCGGAGGCTTTGCTCATCAGTTGACAAAGAACATTGGTTAGAAATATCAAAGAAATTCATTACAATCATTTTTGAGGACATTACGGTCAAATAACCGGTAACTGGTACTTACAGAAATCGAAGTGATCAATCCGACAGTTTATTCTTATATGAATTTAATAATATATAAAAGAATATAGACTCATTTGAATTTTTGAATATTTCAGAATATTCAGCTTCCTCTACTTTGGGACTAATTGATATAGTTTACAATAAAGGCGATTAAATATCAATAATGTATTTCTTAGAATTGTAAAGAAACTGAACCACTGACTGATATATGTATTTTATTTAACTATTAATCAATTTAAAAAATTGATACGTTAAAAAAAAAAAAAAAAAAAAAAATGTAATCGTCGCTGGACGATAGACAGACGTGGACATTCTAACTATAAATTTTAAATATTAATAATAGGCTAAAGCACGCTAATCGAATTTTCATTTCAAATTTTAAAATTAATAGTTTTTTATGTTTGGGAGTCTGAGAAAGTTGGTGCGATGATTTTTAGTTTTATTACGTATGTGTTTATTTGGGAGAAAGTTAGTGCAATATTTCTTCATTGATTATTCGTTCGACTATGTATGAGAGTCTGAGAAAGTTAGTGCAATATTTTTCTTAGATTTTTATTTTTAATATATATATGGTTATGTGAGAAAGTTTGTGCAATATGTTTGCACTGATTAATAATTTGACTATGTATGGGAGTCTGAGAAAGTTAGTGCAATACTGATCGTAGATTTACGTTCGTCTGAAAACGTTATAAAACAAAAAATAGAAGATTATTTAAATACGCACCATAACCGTTGTTGTACGTAAACTTTTATTATTATTTTCGTGACGATTTTTCCTTTCACCACATCGATTTAACAGCACCAAAAAAATTGCCTACCGGGTGTAAAGAAGTATTCACTCCAATAACATTTCTTCCCTTATAACGGTTACATGACATAGTTTTAATTTTTTTACTGATAACTCGAGAACCCGCATTCTTAAGGAGATGGAAACATATACGTTTTGTTTAGTTTCTTAAAAAAATACACCCAACACGAGATAGACACCATTTCAAAAATCATTATTATTATTTATTTATGTATTTTTTTTGTCTTGGTGTTTTAGATTTTTCACTTCAAAATTTACTTACAATGAAACCTAAAAAAAAAAATTCTCACACAATCATTCATTTCAGACTTAAATTTAAAAACAAATTAACTGAAAATGAAAATATATATATCCGTCAATAAACAAACGTTAGCTCACTTGGGCTAGTAATCCCAATGAAATCTAGCTGGATCTACGCCTTTTCTCATGTAGGCTTGGATTGTATACTTTCCTATCAAGTCTTTCTTGTCCAGGTCATGTTCCTTTCCGGCGTAGACGCACTTTGAATATTCTAGGGTTTGGAGTTCTTATTTATTGCTCTTTTCTTCCCTATTTTTAAAGCGATCATGACCGAAGGACTTCTTGTCTTTAAACAATAAGAAAAAATATTCATAAAACACTCGAAAAATATTTTTTCCATCCATCTCTATACGATGTACATGTAAGAAAATAAAAGACAAGATTTTTTAATATAAATTTGCAATGAGTTACTAAATAACTTTTTGTTATACAACTTCTATCACTTATGTACACTTTATTTCTTCAAGACAACGTCTCAATGACTAAGTTACCATCTTACATGTAAAGAATCCTAATTGGTATTTATATCGATACTTATATCGAACCTAAAGTAACAACAAATTTAAGTGATGATCCTTAAATATAGTTTTAAAATCAAATGTTAAATTGGGTAGATATCTGGACAATATTCTTACATCTTACACCAGAAACACACACTGCACTGAGTTACACTATATATGGAATGCTGGAAATAATTAAATAGTGTTTTGAAAAATTAAAAATGAATTTCAATTTACAATCATATCCACTCGAACACATATTTGGACAATAACGGCAATTAGCTGGTGGTCAGTAGACTATAATATTACTATTCGTCAATTATATGAATCAGAAAAAAACAACTTTGAATTCAATCCTTACTAACCCCTAAATTCACACATTTTTGGAACTATACAAATCAAGGATTTTTTTTTTAAATACTGGAACTTCTGCCCTACCAGCAGGAAGAAGATAATTTTGATCATTTTAATACGATTTTTGATACAGAAGTTTTGACAAATTTAATCAAGAATTACCTGCAATTACTTATTAGGAGGTTATTGTTGCTATGTTGTTTTTTTTAAAAAAAAAGTAAAATTGTGATTTGTAAAGAGAAGTAAGTTTTACCTGAGGAAATGGTTGTTGAAGATAACTACAGAATCGTTAGAAATTTGAATCGGGGACGGTTGCTGTATCCAAAAGGCAATGAAGTTTTAGATAATTATACGTTTTTTAATAAATTGCTGGAAAAGTATGAAGAAAACTTTTTCAATATACACAATAAAAAGACTTTTGTCTCTAAATTACTGTTAAAATATATGATCAAAAGAGAGTATTTAAATGATTTAAGTGGATGTGAATTACACAGTGTGCAAGATATTGCAACAATTATTATAAACTGTACATCAAATACTGTAATTTTAAAATACTGTGGGAAATTTAATAATAAGACTGGCAAAGGATATAACAATGGAAAGGTTAGAACTCTGAAAATGTAGAGAGGTAGGATTTGTAAGTTATACTATTCCAATTTTTTTTTATTTTAAAAAATAATAATAATATCATGCAATTAGTGAGGCTACTAATTTAAATTAAAGCTTATAGGCTATACTATTTAGGGTGTTATAATAACTTAATATATTTTTAAGGAAGAGGTTAAATAGTGTATATTTCATATTTCATTATCAAATCTTTATTAAGTAATATACATTGCCTAAATAAATAAATAAGAATATAAATAAATATAATTTACTTTATTATTATTAAAAACATAATTTAAAGGAGAAAATGATTTGTAACCATGTGAAAAATTACACATTGATCTCATAAATGTGTGTCTAGGCCTTCCTTTGATGACGTCACGCCTGAGCGCTTAGGCCGTGTCTATTGGGGGTATATGATTCGTGGCTCGAGTGAAAACCTGGGTAATAGATTGATAAAAAGAGTGTGCAAAATAGAGTCAAGATATTTTGGAGATGGGTGCATGGACCAAAATATAAATTTAGCTCTTTTTAAAATGTCAAAATTCAACATACTTTTAATAAAGTTAAAATAACATATGTTAACAAAAGTGATCATAGTTCCCCAACTCATTTTACTTCGGATGAAAGATTTTCAAATGAAAAAGTTTAGGCGAGGAAATACAATTTTATCATTTTATTTACCACGGACCAAAAACATTTCTTCCTGTAACATTACTAAATCTCCCATTTCAAATTTTGTACCACTTGCCCACTCATTCCCTTAAGTACAAATTTTTAAAACGTAGGCTTACAGAAGGAGCCCCTCACTACAAAGATTTCCACTAACCTTGTTTAACTATTTAAATAACATCTTTTTTCTCAGCCACCCTGTATGTATTTAGGTTCGTGGATTTCACAAGTCCTGGGTGTTGCAGTTTAATATGAGGAATCCTAAAAACCAGGTCTTTTTTTTAAACTTAACATTCGATAATACTGATGGTTTTTTCCTGCTAATTGTATAGAATAACCAAATTTAAAACATATTTCTATTATCCTACAATATTTAACACTACAATTTTTTTTAACCATGATGTTATTTTTTTAAATGGTTTTTGAATAATTTGGAAAATATCGAAATGATTCTGGTCTCCATCTGTTTATTTTAATTTAAACATTTTTACATCAAAACAAAATCATCAATATTTACTATTTTACAACAGGTAAAAAGGTCCGTTTCCATTTTTTTTAACCGATTAACTCATTAATGCCCAGCGTCTTCATATGGACACAAGTTGTAAGGGTATTTTTAGGGTTACGGGAAATTTATTGTGGGGGAATATTTTAGAGTTGGCAGACCTGCAGCCAACCTCAGTTCTACCTTGTCATTGTTGTACCAGCCATTTTCTTCTATAAAATTGTATAACTTTGTAATGTCTAATTCAGTTTGAAGCTATGGATGTCAACGAAACGTAAGTACTTTCATTCATTTATGAAACATGTTGATTCTTTGAAATACAATTTTATCTTATCTGTACATATTACTGGATACTTGGAAACACTGATATTCTAACCTAAAAATATAACATGATCTAGGCTAAACGCTAAACTAATGTGTGTCCACATGGACACGCTAAGCGCTGTATAGTACAGGTTTTATAACTACAGTATAACTAATGAATGTTGGTTGTGACAAATAAATACTTCAATTTTATGTAGCGTTTTACTAAATTACTAGGCATGTGTGCTATCATTTACATAACAATGTTACAGATTAAATATCTGTTACGATAATTTCATTGACTTTGGGCCAAAAAAGCACTAGCCTATAGACTAATAAAGGCCTACTAATCTGTTTTACTATTTTCACCTTATCAGTTTTACAAAATAAAATGTGGAAACTACAGACATGTAGATTCTAATGACATAACATGTAGATAGTTCTTTAGAATAGGCTATAATAAACATGTAGTTTTTTTAACCTCAAATATTGAAAACAACATGATCCTATGTAAAATCTAGGCAAATTATTTTTTTAGATTTATATACTAAATTATAGCAAATAATTTAAAAAGTTCTACCTCAACAATATGAGGATGTTACAAACCAAAATATATGTTTATACATATACGTATTTTTTAATGTTATTGAAGTGAAAATTTCTTTAACCGCGTTGGCACTTTTTGGTAGGGAAAATCTTATGGGTTCGCGTGACCGACATGCTCATGACAGGCGCATGCGCAGCGGCCGTGTGCTGTGCGCGAAAAACGCTTTTTATTTGTTTTATAACGTTTTCAGACTCAAACTAGTAACCAATGCAAACCTATAGCACAAACTTTCTTACATACCCATAGGTATATATTAAAATTAAAAATATACGAAAAATATTGCACTAACTTTCTCAAACTCATATACATAGTCAAACTAAAATATTTAATGTTCATTGTTTGGTGTCCAAGTCACTTAGTATAATATAATAAGTAATAAATTATTTTATATTACCTTATAGATCCTTCATGTGACTTTTATTATGTCTTTATTATAAAGACGCGTTTCGGAGACGTATCTCCATCTTCAGTATTATAACTCCGTAGAGGTCGTTAAAACAATAATATCACATAAACATTGACACTACATACACAATTAAATAAATACACATATACGTTGATTTTACTATTTTTTCCATGCGCACTGTTTCATGTTTCGCGAACTAACATAAAGCAAAAATATTGCTCAAACTTTCTCACATACCCATATATATATATATAAACTAAAAATCTAATCAAGTCACACTAATAATCAATGCAAAATATAATTAATAATTGTATTACATTTATTGAAAGTTTAAAATATTATTAATTTTTGAAATTGACAAGTTTTCACTTCTCTCTACCGTCCCGCGACGGTAACAATTTTATTTTAAGATGTTTTGAATATGTACTGCGCATCGCGTAATTAATACGCAATTATAGGCTTTTACTTCATACATCTGTTCCTAGTGACATAATTTTGATTTTCTTCCAGAATAATGATGTGTTATGGATTTTGAACATTGTCTAGCATTTTCAAAAAATATGTAATTAATGACAAACAAGGTAAATAGTTTAAGTTTGTATGATTTTAAGTGACTAAAATTGCGGAGAGAGATACAATAGATGATACATCGTAAAATTATGTTAGAAAATGCTGTTTCCTTTTCTATGAGTCTATAATTATTTATTGATTTATTATAATTATAAAAGTAAAATTATTATAAAAAAGTGAGTCTAATAAAATAGGCCTAACGTGAGGCTGTACATTAAGTTCTGATATTCATAACTAGATGCCAAAGTATCAACAGAGAATACAATTTGTGCTTGTAATACAAGATATTTTACTTTCGGTAATGGTTTAGAATACAGTATTATGTAGACAACTTTTTTCCTACATGTCTGTCATTTGTTGTTATTGTCTGACATAGAAAAAATTATAGTGATAACAAAAAATGACCTTGGGGTAGTTAAGGGCTGAAACTGTCAACTTGAAAAATATTTTTTTAGAAATACTGTGTATCAAAATAACTAAGAGTTTGACCTATTCTGATTACGAACATGTATGTTTATTTGAAGAAAATATTAATATGTAGGCGCTAGGCCTAATTTAAATTGTCAGATATCATGCCTCCCCCACCCCCAACTTTTATTATGAACATGGTGTAACCCACAAATTTGAGAAAAAACATATTTGGATATTAAATTAAATTTCAGTTCGAAATTATAATACAACCTAATTTAACCACACAATGAGAAGTTTAAAACCAGTTTTTGTAGGATCTGAGACAATTCAATAGCCATTAAAAGATGGATTGTATTTTCATTTATTTCTCTTTATTAGGGTCCGTAGGTAAAACCAAGAACCCTTATAATTTCCCGCGCGTCTTTTTACAATTTAAAGTGCCGCTTAAGACTTCCACTTTATAAAAATAACTGTTCATATGCCTACGGATCCTAATGTGTGGGAGCTATAGATTTTAATGAAATCTAGAAATAAAAGTCTAGGTAGGGTAGGAGCTAAAGCTCACAAAAGATTGAAATTTTATTGTTGTTGTTCCATTTTATGATTTAAAATTTTATTCAACATTAAATGGCATTATTATGATGTCGACAAGTAGTCAATGTTATTGTTTTACTTGTTGACTTAACAATATATTTAAAACCATTATAAAATTACGGAAAACATTCAATTTTAAATATTTTGAAGGTTCTAGTTTCTAAACTGTTGGGTTTACAAAATTTATTATAAGAATAAAACTTTTAAAATGTTGTGTAAAATCCGAAAAAGTCATAAAATATAGGGAGTTGTATAATAAATTATAAAGTTTGGCGCCATATTGGAAAATGGACAAATTTAGAAATTCCAATTTCATGTTTTTAATGGTCACTTGAAAGTAAGTGAACTCCCTCCACTAACTTACTTCTTACTTCTTGTGCGTGTATCTAGTATCAGGTGATACCAACCACACGGTGTCTCTCATAAACATTTCTGGCCAGTCACCAAAAGATGTTGTTGGTCAGTACCCTCTTAAGGGTGCAATCCTTTTCTAGCATGGTTCTCAACATATTCCCGGAAGCACCCCTCGGACCAAGGCACTGAAGAAGGATGTGCTGGAGAGTCTCCTCTTGTTCTTGACAAACCAAACAGACCGGCGATTCAGCCAGTATAAAATGGAAAAGATATGATTGAGTCACAATGTGCCCAGTTCTTGCCATAGATGCAAACGTGAAAACTGATCGGGGGATTCCTTTGTAAGTTGCCATATCGTTTGGCTTTCCTTGTATTGAATGGACCATTGTTCAATCCATTTTTCCCTTAGAGCTCCGTTACAAGGAGCAATGCTGGCACTCAGTGACGGACTGCTCAGTGGAATCAGGCCCAACTCGGCGGCTGTCAAAGCTATTCTGTCCGCCTCCTCATTTCCCCGTAGACCACAGTGCCTAGGATCCCATTAAAACCAAATGTTCCGGTTCCTTAATTTTTCAAGTATAAGATGGATGTCGCTTGTTCTGTGATAGTAGTCTGATGGTCTGTACTGTTTCAAGAGCTGCAATGCACTCATAGAGTCACTGAAGATGCAGACATTTCACCGATCTACACCCGCGATGTGAGCTATGGCCGCATCTATAGCCAGCAATTCTACGTCCGTGCTTGATGCGGAATGCGCGTAAAGTAAGTGAAATCTTGTAGTTTCAGTGATCGCAATGGTGGCCCAGATAAAATGCTCACTTTGTCTATTATTATTCCGTAGGCTATTAAGTTTAAATTAAAATATAATATTTTTGTTTAGGGTAAACTATAATTAAACAATTTAACGATGAAATTCAGTTTAAAACTTTAACTTAAATTTTATTTCTCTATATCAAATCTACCTGTACATATTATTTTGTTTCAACGTGAATGTATCTCAATACACGCCGGCCATGTTGGAGTACAGATGGGCAATACATGTTAGGAATTATTTTGTATTGAACATGGAATTCGACCTGACGGTAGATTAGCTAAAGATGGCTGTGATACATGTTTTAATAGATTCTTCAGTGAGACTGACGCGGACAAGTATGTAACTCGGGCTCTCATGGTCGACTTGGAACCTACTGTGATCGGTAAGTACATACACTTGACGTGATAAAAATAGATTTGATATTTTTGTTACGTAATCTTGTAAAACTCGTCAATCTACTTGGATAGGTTTCACGACCAATTACAATCTTTTTCTATTCAGTATAAAAAATTTAAAACAACTACCCGTTATTGATCAATGCTTCGCATTCCAGTCCTGATAATTATAGCAAAATTCGCTACTAACCGTCGCTTTGATACAGGGTGAACACCGTAACATTTATTCCTTGGGAGATCAAACCCGGGTACCTCTTCCGCACAAGGTGAAAGCTCCAGCTACTTCACTCCAGCCCACTACATATGTAAGACAAATTACGAATTATCTTTTAAACCTCAAGTTTTTTTTTTTTTTTTTAATAAACGTGTTGAGATGTCTATAAAACATTTTGTAAAATGGTTTATACTATTAGTTTGTAGTATACTATACATTATTATATTAATTGCGTACCAGTAGGCCTATATCAGTTAGGATTTACATAATTAGTTTTAGTGTAATCTTCAGCCAATTCTAGCATTATCGTATTATTTATATTGAATAAGTTAGTAAACCATCAAAGTATATATCTCGGGAGGCGGAGCCTGGTGGTAGGGGGCGTGGCAATGCTGCACATATAGACGAGTCCTTAACGTATGAATCCAGTACTAAAACACGTCTTGAAAATGGAGTAACTCCGAAACGCGTCGACATAAGACAACGCTTGCATTGGCAGAAAATTGAACTGAAACTAATGCTACAAAATCTTAACAATTTTACACTTAATCGTTTCGAAATAGAGTACATTGAAATATCTTGGTACTAAATATCTGGAAAATCGTAAAATAACATCTGATTACAGTCTTTGTAGCCCAGACGAGTGAATTTTAATAAAATTGGTTTGAAAGCATATTTTGACATAATGTTAGGTACAATATAGAAAAAAATACAAAATAGGGAGTTTCGCAAATTTTGCTCATAGTCTCTAATTAAGTCCAACTTTCCAAAAAGACGCTTTGGGGTTAGCGGTATTTCTCAAAATCGTATCTACAGATTTTGTTCAAACATGGTAAAACGTGAACATCGATGTCCCAGACTAGTGTACTAAATCACAAGTAAATAATTATATTTGTGGATTAATGGTGGAAAGCACGACTTTGTCGTCCAGAGACGCAGCCGAGAGCGACAAATGCACTTTTCACCCCTAATACAATCACGAATTTTCCTATAACCTATAGCTACAATTTTAATTAAATTATCACAATAATATTGTAATAATCAACTTTCACAAGTTCTATTTATCATAGTACAAACATCTAACTTTTGAGTTATTTAAAGTAGGCCTATACAAACAATGAGCATCTTAAATAATGTCTGGGAGTACCTTCAATCTTACTATCTCACTAGATTGAATATTTAAAGGTTACTATGAATATGTTTAGTTTATTTGAAAAAATGATGTTTTGACAGTAACAAAATTAACTTTAAATTGTAAACAAATCATCGTTATTTGATTTAACACAAACACCTGATTAATCAACCCTACGGCTGAAAAGTAAAATCAATACTTGTCATAAAGATAATTCCCGCTCCAGAGGGGAGGAGTGACACAAATCATATCTGGGTAGAAGACTGTAAATGCTACTTTATTTGTTACCATGGAGGAAAAAAAAAAATTCGATACGAGAATAGTTAGTAAAAAACAAGAAAAACCCTTTGAACGCCGTCATTAAAATTGATTTCAATCAATTATGGCTTACGCTTATGAAAAGTTTAAAGCACAACCTTAGGTTGATAACAAAATGTCGATAAAGAGGAAACCAAACCATTGTTTATCCTTCGAACTATTTACACATTTTAGTGTATAGACCTTGTGATAGTCAAAGGTAGTTCTATTTTTAGAGTAGTTAGCAGCATCATCTGGCCAATTATATATATATATATATATATATATATATATATATATATATATATATATATATTATTGTATTCATAACTCGAATTATTAAAAACACAAATATTTCGAGCAATAACCACACTTGTCAAATTAATATCAATGTATAAAATGTTTTTGTCCCAGTATTGTGGCCATATGTTAACTGGATAAAGACTGCTGTTTCTAATATGCCAGCCTTTATCTGATTTGTATTTTGTACTTAAAGAAGGATTTAATATTCAACTGAAATTGATATTAACAACATCAATTACATAAACCTTGACATGATCAAAATAAAGAATAAACATTGTTTTATTTTGTACAGGAAACTAAGCCAAACCACTCACACATTATACGGTTCGTCCAGACATCCAGAATTATACAAAATGTCGTATCGAGCATTAATTATCCCTATGTAATGGGATAATCTCAATGATGTCATTACCATAAACATATGTAACGGCTCTAATTCGGTACTTACAACTAAAAAGAAGGCGAGACAATGTAATACTTATTCAAACAATAACACTGAATTCAAGAAAAATAAATGAATCACCAATATTAGATCAAAAAAACCAATCTACAATTACTAACATATCTACAATTGACCATCACAAGCTGTGTATTATAAAGAAGGAACATTTCTACTACAACTGATCTCCCATAAGTTATAGAAGAATACTCAGTCAGTGATAAAGAAATTCTTTTTTCTAGAAAATATAGTAGGAACATATTTTTGGTTTTTATTTGGTTTTGTTGCTTGATATGTGAAAACTATTAATTGGTCAATACGAACCCTTTCTAAAAACATAAGTCTCCTACATTTACATCCCTATAGGCAGGGATTTTTTAAAATTTAACTTAATTTAAATTTTTTTAAACTTTTATCTTATTATCATTTCGAACTAAATTCAAGAAGGATATTATCTAGAGATATTTTCGGGTGAGATAGATGTTTTTTACTTGTATGGTTGGTGTAGGTCTCTCCAAACAGATAAAGATATTCTATTGTACGATTGTAGTGAATTCTGATTGCGAAAAATATAACTAACGCGAAGGGAACTTAATGACCTGACTATACTTAACTCGTTATAGATTTTAAAAATACACACTTTTTTTTGTTCCACAGACGAAGTGAGAATGGGAGCATACAAAAGCTGGTTCCATCCTGAGCAGATCATCAGCGGTAAGGAAGATGCAGCTAACAATTTTGCTCGAGGTTATCACATCGTAGGAAGAAAAATCCTTCAGAGAGTGCTGGATGGTATCAAAAAACTATCTGATAACTGTAATGGACTTCAGGGATTTATAATATATCATTCCCTTGGTGGTGGTACTGGCTCGGGGTTCACGTCTATACTGATGGAAAAACTCTCAGAAGAATATGGCAGGAAGAGCAAGCTGGCGTTTGCCATTTACCCGGCACTTGGGGTAAGCTTAAGAAAAATACAAAGTAAAAGATCAATTCTGTTTTAATAAAATCTATATTAAGTATTGCCTTTTCAGATCCAATGAAGTTTTTTTTAATAATGTCTGATTTTTTCGTTTGTAAACAAAAAATCATCAAATCATCTGTAGTGAGCCAAACTCACTAGTTTTATACACTCACTAGAGACTTGTAGGGTTAAGTCTCAACATGTATGGGTTATCGCATCTTATAAGACATGTAATAAGACTAAAACGCAAAATTCAAATTTCTAAAAATCTGCTGTAACAATTTTTAAATTGTTCGTCCAAGAAGAAAATGAATGCCACATTAATTAAACTCCCACTTTTAGTCCTGAGAGGGTTTTATTTTTATCATCCAAATATTAAATCCAATTCATTTTACTAGAATATATATATATATATATATATATAAATAAATAAATATGTAATATATATATATATATATATATATATATATATATAGTGTTTCAATGATAGTATGTTATATTTTTTTAATTTTAACATTTAAATTGTAACTTTTTTGAGACCCTTGTACATTTTGAAATCAACTAGAACATATTTTATAAAATTGTGATTATTTTTAAGTACTGTTTACTTAAAAACCAATAGATTTACAGACTTTTTTATTTATTTTTAGGGGATACAGAGTGTTGAATATATCGTGCCAAACTTTAAGGTGTGGTTGTATCGGTCAAAATTAAGAAAAAAGTTCGTGAAAACATATGTCTCGAAACGTTTTATTTTCAATCAGTTGGCCAATTTGTGTTTTTTTGAAAAAGTATTATAGCTTTTTCATATAGCAAATTATAATCGCTATAGACATTTGTTTTATGCATAAACGTTTATCAGTATACCAAGATTCAAAAGGTTATCTCATATATATTCATAATGGCGGCATTTTACATTTTTAGTAAAGTCAGAGATATTCAACATAAAAATTTTAAACAGTCACCATTTCGACAATTTATAAGTTATAGTTTTCATTTTTGATAAAAGTGTAGTATACAATATGTTCATAAGAAATTTTGACTCGAAATCTTAATAATTTGAAAAGCTATAATTCCTTTGAAAAAACACAAAAAGGCCGACATGGAAAACGATCTGTTTCCGGACATATGTTTATAGAAAGTTTCTTTTTTTAGACCCATATAACGACCACTTAAAAGTTTGGCACGGTATTTTCTGAACACCCTTTACATTGTTAGACAAAAATTTCTAATACACGTTTTAAAAAATTCAATTCAATCTAATTTTATATATCAATATTAAAGATAACTTGCAATACATTTTTAACCATTAGTATATTTTTTAAGAAGTTTTTGTAATATTTATTTCCAGTAATACTATGTTGCAGGTATCCACAGATGTGGTAGAACCGTACATCGGACTTCTGGCTACACATAAAACTCTGGAATATTCCGACTGTGTTTTCATCGCCGACAATGATGCCGTTTACGATATCTTTCGGCGGAATTTGAACTTATGTCGTCCATCGTACACCAATCTCAACCATATCATTAGTCAAATATTTTCCTCCATCACAACTACTGTACTTTGAGATTCGAAAGCGTTTTAAACGTCGAGCTGAACAAATTTCAAAAAAATTTGTTCCCTCATCCGAGATTGCACTTCCCGTTGGTATCGTATGCACCGATAATATCAGTGAAGAGAGCACACCAAGAGCAACTAACCGTGTACGACATTATTTCGTCATGTTTCCAACCCACCAATCAGATGGTTAAATTTGACCCTCTTCAAGGAAAGTACATTGCTTCTTGTATCCTGTACCGTAGAGATGTTCTATCTAAATATGTCAACGCTGCGATTGCAATGCTAAAAAAAAAGTCAGGTAGAGTTTATGGACTATCGTAATTCAGAGATCAAAGTTGGAATGAACTGTCAACGACCCACAGTTGTACCTGACGTTAGTATGGTTAATGTACAGGGAGCAGTATGCAAAATTACTAATACCACAGCTATGAATCAAGCTTTCAAGAAACTCGATGAAAAGTTTGATTTAATGTATAAGAAAGAGCGTACGTACATTGGTACTTGGGCGAGGGTATAGAGGATGAGGAGCAAGAGATGATTTGGCCGAGCTGGAAAGTGATTATGACGAGATTGGCGTGTATACCAAGGTCGTTGAAGGAGATGGCAAACATTAGAGATAGTGAGAAATTAATTTTGAAATTTTTTTGTGGTCATCTTAATGTATTATGTATAAATTTAATTTAATAATATATTACTGTCAAATAAGATCCTAGTTTGTATTTTTTTATAATTGAAATAGTTGTACGTCTTAAATTACCTTCTTCAGAATTATATAATGCTAAAATTATTTTAAACGTTGTACAAAAACATTACACAAACAAACATTCGCACAAGTCAATCCCAAATTTGCTCGTCCATAAATGCACATTCGATAGTTGTCAGTCAAACCGTGGACACTCTCTTCGAACAAAATATGGCGCACACTTTCTTATACCATAACTCGTATTTGGCGTAAATCGAGCTTTTATAGTGTAATGGAGATTTTACAGCAAATCCATTTAATTGCCAACACTACAAAGTTAACTATATTTCACTCTATATCGATTGTCATCAATTACCTTAAAAACCAATTACATCCGATTATGTAACGAATAACATATATATTCACTCATGTAATACCGGGATAAAAATACTTTTCTTGGTAGGTCCCGAAGGTGTTATATGCAATAAGCCTCCACTTGTCGGCGTCTCAGCTATGGCGGATCTCTTAACAATGCGAATGTCATATGTTCTTTTGAGAGGCCTTTGTTGAAAATAACAATTTTGACAATATATTTGGTATTTATTGAGATAAAGATGTGAGATTGGTGCCAAAATTGAAATATGCAGATTTTTATCTAACTAGTGTGTTGTAAGTTTAATAATACACGAGGTATGAAAGAAACTATTTAAAAATAACCCCCTATCACATATGTTCGATTGGACATTTCTTAATTTTAATAGGGTTATATATAGTAGACAAAATGTATAGGGTCCACCATACAAACTATCATGTTCATATAATAATATTTGTGGCTTCTAGAGTTTTTAAGTACCCACAACAGCTCCCAAATATAAACAAACAAAGATAATCTGAATTATTCTCAGTCGACGGCGTGTACATATAAGTGACATATTTAGAATGGTTGTTTGTTTTAGACATCGTAAAATATACAAGTCAATTTACAGTAAATTGAACTAATAGGTCAGAGCTGAAGCCATGAAAACTTGCCATGGAGAGGTTTAGTATTGCCATAAAAATAAGATATTGCTTTGTCGTACAGTCGTAATTTATTGAAGAAACCTTTTTCAATTTTCGATTGTAAAACTGTGTTTATAAAAATAGAGGTTGCCTCATTACGAACTTATCCAAATATTGGAATTTATAACCTGCTCTAATTTAGCAAATATTTAAAATCAAAATTAACAGGCTTTTTATAACAAACACATCAAAAACGAATATAATATTCCGTCCCGGTGAACAGTTTAATCTATGTAAATATGTATGGTATTTCACAAAGAAAGGGTTAATTTTCAGGATGAATCCTTTCCTTTGTTCTACAGACAAAAATAAAAATAGTTTCATATAATTATAGGCCAAATATCGCTTAGTTTTCCGTCTATCAGGAATTAAATTTTGTTGAGAAAAACATTATAACTTTGGAAATATTTTTGTTATTCAATTTTACATTTGGGAAAATTATTTTTTTAAATTTACGGTCTACAAGTGAACACAATCAAAGACATTATTTTGTACATTTTTAAAATATTGGCTATTCAAAATACTAAATGAGGAAAATCTCGAAAACCGTTAACTTTATAACACATATAATATATTCCTCTTTTAACGTCAATCAAAACCTGTTTTATATATTTTTTCTATAGATCAAAGGATAACCGAGATGTCAACAAAAAACTAAACATATAGCTATAAATTTATTTTCCCCAGGATGTAAGCAGTTTTTGGTTTCGTTAGACATTTTGAAATACAATGATGTATTCATTCATAAGGACAAAAAGAGAAGATTCGAAGATAAAATATAAGATAACGAAAATATTTAGTTTTTAGGCTACTCTTGGATATTTTAGACAACCACCATGGATCTTACCTTCGTGAATTACCCTTTATAAGAGGTAATTGAAAAATATACCCCCGATGAATGAAAATTATTGTTAAAAACGATAGCCTTAAATCTATAGACTTCGTGAAACTTATATGTTAGTGCCTTACATTTTAAAAGTTCATAAAAATACCTTTATGAGAATAAATTAGTTGTTAATAGCTAATGCAAACAATTTTGTATTTTTTAACGATTCACTATTTTTTTTTTCAATTGTAAACTTATAACGTTTCTAACAGTAGTTTCCCAGTATAGCGAGTCTCAGCTATTCGGCGTATCACGGGTTGCGGATAAGGAACATTCCATCACATGCAATTGTCAGTTGCGAATCATGTTTGGCCAACAATCGAGTTTGGTCATGTTTGACCCCAGGTGCAAATTCAGGGACAAGCCTGGAAATACCATTCTCTTCATAGGTCGGCCTCGAGTATCTGGGGAAGCCAACTATTGCTTAGTAGTAGTCAAGGTGAGAAAAATAATTGATCTACAAGCCTTCACTAGGAACACTTTGGTGAAGACGACAGTGCCGAAGCAGCTCAGACTTGGATATTGAGCAATCAGTGGCATCTGGGGAGGTGACCCTGGATGTTTCATCGAACAAACCAAATCCAGAATGGTTTATAGAATGTATGGCTTAAAGAAAAAGAGAAGCAATAAAATAAAGGGAACTGCAGAAGAGGTAGGATTGTCCGGCAAGATGAACATCTTGGAATGCACCTCTTCATCAGAGATGGAGAAAGATTATTTCAAGATATTGCTGACAGGCCATAATACGATAATCGTTCCCGAAGACTATGCAGATGTTAGGCTGACGAACGAATAATCAAATGTCCTTGAGGTTTCCCTGATAGATGAGCTATGTTTATGCCTGATGGATGATTATTATATCCAATTTCAAAGGACTTATAGGGCAATGGGGCTCACTAATGATCATGTGTGGTAATATTGACACGAGTTAGTGATTAGTTCGGATGGATTCTAAGATAATAGTAGGAGTAGATAAGTGAACTGTGGTCAGAGTGGTAGCGTAGAAGGATATCCTACGGACCACTAAAGTTCCCAACTAGAAAACCTAATCGCAATGATCGGTTTTTAAAATCAGTGGCTGGTGATGACCTATTGGAGGCAGATCGGATAAAAGGGAGAATGATGGTCAGACCTTCGTTCTTGTCATATATGTTTTGTCTGCTGATGGACGGGGGGCTAGAGGATGTACCTGGGATTAGAAAGATCCACCAGAAAGTACTGCTAGGCAGAGACAATGGAGAGGTCAAATCAACCCGCAGCAAAACAAATTTACGACTGCCATACTCTGAAAGATATGTGCTGCAAAGAACATAAGTTCAACTTTGATACAGGAGCCTTGTATTAGACAAGATAGAGTAATGGGACTAAGAGGAATTAAAGGTAGGGTTTTGTATGCTTCTTATTGTCTTAATCCTAGGACAATCTACTAGTAATAGATTAAACCATATGGCTGTTCTAATAAACCAACCATATGGTTATATCTATGCTGTTCCGTGTTCCAGGGAAATCACGGTGGTGAGGTCTTTGATGAAGAACTATGTAATTAATTTACTACTGACATCCGTCTATCTTCCATACGATGATGGTTTAGACCATCAACAACAATCAATCAAAATATGCATCAGTAAATTTACGGCACAACAATCAATCAAAATATGCATCAGTAAATTTACGGCACAAAAACAAAATATCTATCATGAAGCTCCAAAGAGTCGTTTATGAAATGACGTTAGTTTAACAACCTAAACAGTTTGACCGATTTTTATCAACGTTGGTATGTTGACATATTTTGACCATATCTTGAAACGTAGGTATTGCAATTCACAATTTGGGGTAAAACAACAACATAAAAATCCGACCTTTGCAAAAATTTTGTCAAAAAGATTGGGTATATATTTATTTAAACAAAAAAATCGTCCAACGAACAAGTAATATCTCAATAAGAGCTCTACCAATTTCGTTCAAAGGTTGATGAAATTTGAAAATGTATACGTAAAATTTAAAAATAAACGAATATTTACAGTTCATAAATAATTAGCAAGAGGTCAAATGAACCTTTGATCGCCGTCACTCAAAACTCGATTTCAATCAAATATAATTTACACTTAGAACTAATTCATATCACATGTTCTCCCTCTTGTTGTTTAAGGACGAAAAACTTTAAGTTATCACAGCATTATAAAGTTAAGATCCATCTACATGGTATCTCGAAAATACAACGTGTGTACTCTCGAAGTGAGCAGGTTCAGAGGCTCTATTTAAATATATACATATCTTAGTAATACAGAATATTACGCTTTTTCCTTTCTGTCATGTAATTGGTAGAGAGATATCCATTGAGATGTGTGTCTGACATAGATAACGTAATGTTTTTGAACCGTTTATTTGTATTCTACACTTAAATGATTAATCACTTGCTCGTTTTAAAACTTTTCTCTTTGTTTACGAATTCTCTCAATCTCGATTCCGTTCCTCACGATCAGACTCAAGCTAGCAACTCACATATTCAGGATGTATCGAAAGCTTTTACAATTTTACTGTGTGGAAATACATAAACCAGTTTACCGATACAACTGCATCAAACTGTTTGTAGAACCTGTTAAATCCAAAGCTTTATTCAAATTCAATTGAAATCGGGTCAATTGCAAAATAAATCAACAAAACTTTACCACAACTTTTACTTTTAAATTCCACCAGAGGACTCTTGTATAAGTAGAGACCCTGCATAATTATTTATTGGTGTTGCTAGATTAGTTTATTTTAATCTTCTATTCTCATTGCTCGTGCGAACTCTCTCCGATATATAAATAAATATTGAGCTTGACTTGTGAGATAATATTTAGATAGAATAAAACTCAAACACAAGATCTCACAAAAAATTACGTTTGCTTAAACGCGTTCTAACCTATAACTTATAGCTATAACTATAACTTATAACTACGACATGAGTTATAGTTTAGATATTGTAGCTCCTGTATCACTGAGGATGGCGACTTTGTCGTTGAAACGCGTTTGATTTAGTAAACGTAATTTTTGTGAGATCTTGTGTTGAATTTTATTCTCTCCCATACACTTTTATGAGCTTTGCACCACTTCTGCTTATGTCAGAATTAATAGTTTGAATATCTAGTAGCGCCACATACACAAAGAATTCATATAACTGTTTCTTAATCAACTGCCACATTCATGGTGCCCAGAAACTTTCTCTGAAAGCGTTTCTAAACACCATATGTGTATTCCACACCATGACGAAATACTTGTTCCCTTAGAAACGGTCCTCAGTAAATATTATTACTGTCATAAAAACCCTTAGGGTACCACTACTGTGAGTACAATTTTGACAATTCCGAATGACCCTAGCTGGATATGCACCTTTTTTTCATATATTCTTGGGTTAGATATTTTATCTTACCTAACAAGTCTCTCTTAACCAACTCTTGCCCTCTTCCGACTCTGACTCAATATTGGAGTAATCGAAGGCTAGAGGTATTTATTTTATATTCTTTCCTTTATTCTTGTATAAGGTAATGATGGCCGAAAGGTTTTTTGTCTTTAAAGAACAAGATAAAAATATAATATCAACACACATCTTTCTTCTTACATTATTTAGTTCAAACGAAGGGTAGGGCCAAGGGGACACTAACACCATCTGTTATCACTAAGTCTTACTACCCGTAAGAAAAATAAACTATTAATAGAAAATATGTACTTGTATTTGAAATTATTCTAAAATATTTGTTTCCTGTTTCCTATACATTAATTATTAGGAACACAGAAATATTTGATGATAATGTTAAAAAATAAAAATTAATTTGCCAAAATTGAATCAAAACTAGAAATAATACTTTCAAATTAGAATTAGTGATCAGAAAAAAAATACTTTTTGATATAACGTTATTTGATGAAAAATGTAATATAAATCTGTCACCTGTATTTATGACAATAGTTTGGTTTTACTACAGGCACACTCAAATTTTGATGACTATTCCGTTTTTCTTGTAGAATTACTAGCAAAAGATATATGGTAACTGTATGAAATATAATTTGTTTACCGGTTTCCAAAAAAAAAAAAAAAAAAAAAAAAAAGTTCTACATCAATCTTTTGTGCTAAAATTGATCTACTAAAGTCGTAAAAACGATTATTTTCGCTATTAGAATAAAAAATTAATTCCTTTCTCTTGTTAAAATGAATAACACTGTACGTAAAAACATTTTTAAATTATTTACGTATCACAAAACGTCAACGAAGTAGATATTTTTGTTTGTGTGCTATATGAACGAGTAGGTGTGATTGACATTTTATATTTCCAATTTCATCAAAACCGTGGAATACATAAGAATCAAATATTCCGTCACCGTCACTTTGAATTTGGAACTGAAGTGACACAATCATGTTTCCTTCTGACTGGAACTGAATTCAATCTTACACGAGGGAAGGGAGGGAACGATCATATTAACATGCAATCTCATCCTTACCTTTCTTGTAAAATTGAATATCATTTTATTGTTAAATAGTAGTTACGATATCAATTAGGTTTATTTTAAAATTAGGAAATTCGAAACAACGCAAATTATTTTTAAAAAGCTACGATTCAAAAGAAAATTAAAGTTTCCACTACTCTCTTACAACTTATTTCTACAAGGCCTACGGTATTTTATCCTGTATAACGAATTATAAAGTAAGTTAGGTAATTGCAAAAATTTCTATCTGCGTTTTATAATACAACTCACAAGACGAGTTAAATAAATATTTATTATAATCACTTGTAAGTAAGGTTGTAATTTGCAATATCTAACAATAGTATTAAATATAAATATCAATCATTCACGACTTTATGTGACTTATTTCCAATCTTTTAATATTTAAAAGTCACATAAACTGCGCTCTGTACTTATTGTTGTATTATTAACAAAATTGTATAAAAGGAAGAACATATGTGTGATAGGGTTGTTCTTAAACTTTTCTAATTGAACTGATGAGCTGGAATTCTTTACTTGAAGAATAAAAAGACCATATGAAAGGGCAAATGTAATGAAAGGAAAGGTCAAAAGGGTAGGAAAAGAATGTACCACAGCCCGCTCACCACTTTCTATTATGTCAAACATAGATTTTTTGATAACGATTTGATACTATAAAAATGTTTACGTTATTGATAAATCATAAATTTTAGAATGTTAAACAAGTTTAGCTAATTCAGATTTAGTATTCACAACAGATTTAATAAATGGATTCAAATGTTTATTAAAATATTTTATCTTAAAGTGAAGGATTTTGCAATATAAATTCTCTTAATATCACGTAGCACTTATTACACAGCATATTTTGTATTTATCCTTCTTCAAATAACCAAACACAATCGTAAAAAAAACATGTTAATTATAAATTTATTTGTTTATTTAAAATGCGAAAAACCTCTCGGTTATTACCCCATATAAATTTATAACCCCTAGTCCTCGAATACTGTAATAGCGTCAGGGTTGAGAGAGAACAAAAGTTTGTCCGGAGAAACCTAACAGGAGATGCAATATGATCTAACTCAAAACTACACTCACACCGCACACTTCTAAATGTATATTAGTTGTGACGAAAAACAATTATTGTTAAAATATAAAAGTATATTAGATTGTTAATAGTAGTTAAAGGTTTTTATTAAAAAGAAACTTAATCCCTGTTTCTTTAAAAGAAAAGAGTGTCCCTGGATAATAAATGCGTAAGCCAAATTTGAACTTAATATCTTATCTTACGATCGTTAGAATAATATCTTTTGTAATTCCGTAGTTACAAGGTTTTTTAAAAAAAAAAAAAAATGGCGGACCTATTTTATATTAATTTTTTCAAGGTCAAGGTAATACACTTGTTAAGTATATCGATTACCTTCTGAGAGCTTGTATATGACCATGGAAATTAACTCCACACCAGTCTATGTCGTTTAATAACGACCTACACAAAACAATAACAAATATATCACAATGTCTGTACTGCAGCCGCAGTAAATAAATATTAAATAACATATACAAAAAAGAAACCCATCCCCTTTTGTATAATTTATTACATCCCTAAAATAACAATGACTGTCGTAAAACACGAAAGAGCTCTGCCTGCCTACTATGTTAATATATATTGTTTATTTGCATTAACAATTGTCTGGTCCCTTGGTATCCAAGTCTAAATAGAAACTCTCTCATATCACCTAGGTATTTATTAGGGATGGAAATGGAAAATTTAGGAAAATATGATTTTAAGGAAGAATAAGGCAAAAGAAATTCTATCATACCAGGATGAGATCTTCTTCCAGGAAGTTGCGGATTACAGACAACATATACCGTAGTATCGAGACGAAATACAGGCTCAATTTTGTTTTTAATTTTACAATTATAAATACATAAAAGCAAAAATTTACGCAAAGTCAAAATGTTTTGCTGATTTAAAATTAAAATGAGTACATTGTTCCGCCTTTCCATTGGTATTAATTTAAAGAGAGTTATCACTGACTTATCGAGCTAAATCATACAATTTAATAATTTGAGATTCACAAAAAGTATTGTCCTAAAGTTAGTTAAATTATATGAGTAAATTAGGGGTTTTACAAAGTAAAGGTAGTATAATTATGTATATCACTACTTTCTTGACGTCGGTAAATAATAAACAATCTCGACTAGCTTCCCTCTATTAGATACGCCCTTCGTATCTCTACTTATTATAAAAGGAACCTTCACTTGCTACGCTCGTATCGGTGACTCGGCCCAAGTTTTCTTGTATGGTTAGTGTTTTGGAAATTACATTTTTTACAATAACTTCGCTATCTTTAATCGAATAAATGTGAGGTTGATACCATTAGAAGCAGAGTGAAATCTGCAATTTTTTTAATCTAATCTAAAATGTTGTATGTAGAATAAAACACATGACATAAGAACATAAACTGATTAAATGGCATCAATTTCAAAGTTTTGTTCTATATTTCAATATGGTTCCATGTAAGCACACTATATTCTCCTATATAAAATACGTGTTACTCTTATCTTTGGTTCAGTAACACTTCGTCCCGGTAACATTTCTTCCCGCTGCCAATTTCCTAGAAAAAAGGAACATTTCGTCCCACTCAGTTTTACAAATGATTAAACAAACTAATTACATCATCTCGTAGTATCATCTCGTCCCGACGAAAGTTTGACAAGGGTTGAGGTACGCAACGCAGCTAAACGGAGGTAAATTGAATTAATTTAAAAGTATTTTATCTAGTTTTACCAAATTCGGTAAAAACATTTTCATACGAGAAGTGTTATTACTATTAACATATTTTTTAAATTTGTAAAATATTTATTTTTTATATTATATTATAACCTAACCTAACCTAGTGTGTGTGCCAGGACGAGATGTTACTAGTGGGCAAGTAGAGAGTTCATCCCCAACCCTAAGCTCGTGGAATCTTGACGAGATGTTACAGGGGACGAAATGTTACGACACCTTTTCTTTATGCTGATACCGTTCCTATGTAGATACGACGACAACGGCGACGAACTGACTGCAAATTTAAAATACCCTGTTCTGTTTCTTCAGGCAAAGAAACTTGAACATCAGTCGAAAACTAATAATAATTCGAATTTGCCCCTAACCACAATCACTAGGTGATTATTGGTTATGGTTGCCCATAACCAATAAGTGATTGTGGTTAGGGGCAAATTCGAATTATTATTGTGAATTTCACCACAGTGCTCAACAAGATTGTATCGAAAACTAATGTTCGAAATTGTTGACTATTACCAAACACACGCTACACTTCATATACTGGGTGGGTAATATTAGACGTTAAAAACAATCACCAACCTCAACAGCTAAATTGCAATAAACCATTTGAATTATAAGAAGAAAAACTGAAATTTGAGCGCCGTTATTAAAATCTCGATTTGAATAGAATAAAATTTATGACTCAAACGAAGCTAATGTAGGCCTATTTTAAAAAATTATTTTGTCTTTTTGATCGACAACCACCGAAATGACATATTTCGTAGCGAATTACTTTGGTGGGTTTTTATTTAGTTTTAAGATGGTTGAGTGATAAAGTTCGTACAATGGTTTTGCACCATTTATTTAAACGTAATCAGATTTAATTGTTATATCGTATTCAATATGTGATGGTTATTAGTTTATTCTTCACTGTTACGATTGTCCAGTGCTAATTTATTGTTTGTCTTTACTTTTGTTGTTTTACTTCCCAACTATACGAAGAATAAGTCTGGTAATCGTCACAAATGTCGACCTTCTGTTTTCCACTGATATTCACGTTACATGACAGCACTGAAACAGTGATTTTTGAAATGCCATCCGTCCTTCATCGTTGTCTGTACGTAGGCACGATAGCACCCACAAACATAAAGATAGGAACATTCAGTTTGGTAAAGATGACTACAGTATGCTCATATAGAACTCTATCGAAATTTAGAAGAAAAAAATTGAAATTGTCAAAATGGCGGATATTAAAAAAAGTTGTGTTCATATCTCGTGTGTTAATAGTCATACAACACTTTAAATTAGCATATTTGAATATTAGAAGTAATGGTACCAAACCGTCATCTCTACGATGACAAATAGTGCAGTTATAGTAAAAAATGTAATTTCGAATCCTAATTTTACAAAAAATGTGATATACACAAAATTATCGGATCCAGCGTGGCTGCGTTTCCGACGAGCGTTACGATTGGGAGGGGGGTCTCTTACACTTCAGGACTAATTGGCGAAAACAAAATTGCCCTTGATCACCGTCATTAAAATTTTCATTTCAAGCAATTATGATTTACGAATAGGATGATTTTACGGCATAAGCAAAGCTAGTTTAAATATATTGTTCGTAAAAGACGGTGTCCTTATTCGTTTAAACTCCTTGATCTGACATTTTGGTGACTATTAGTTTTGGTTGTTTTGTTGTGTGTAGGTGGAGGGGGGGGGTGAGATATTATGTGCAATATTTTTCAACTTTTTATTTTTACTTATTTCATGAACTTGTTTATTACTTCGAATGTGTTAGAGAATAAAAAAATACGATGACCGTTAATTTATATAAAAGAAAAAGTGGAGAGGTTATTTCTTATAACATACTGATATAAAACAATAACTTTCTCAAAATATTCTCCAGTTGTAATCTTATTTATTCAGTACAAATTTGTAATATGAATAATGTATCTGTGACAAGTGTTTTTATTTAAATAAATATCATTCCTCAGCGTCTAGGAAGTCTACCTCAGATATATTATATGTCAACTTACACTACTGATATTTACATATATATTAAAGTTCTACATGCTTCTATTGTCATAAGTATTAAGAAGATAGGGAACTTTTCAAGAACGTGGTGCTGAGATACATGTGCGGAAAAACAAAATGAAATCTGTTTCATCTAAATTAGTGTATAATAAAATTCATTTATATATCTATTCCAAGAAAACCACTGTAATATATAGAAACAAAAAATAACAATTTTAGGGAAATATTCCAATGCGTGAGATTTTTTGTACAAAAAATATTAAAAAAGTATATAAAAGTACTGAAAATGCAATGAAATAAAAGTAGATTTACCATCGTGGTCCTTACCCAGTCCCATCTTATAAGCAGATCTTTTAAATGTAATGTCCAAAAGTGGATTTCTTGGACTATGTAGGAATTGAATAATTGTATTGGTAGATTGAGAAGTCTTAATCCAGTAGGGTAATTTTGTTTAAAATAGTCGTTAAAATATCGCAGGTTTTCTGGAGCTCGTGATTATGTATAGTTGGAATTAAGAAAGTTAATATTGATTTTTTAGTTAAATTTGAACGATATCGTTAAAGCCGATCATGAGAAATGATGTATTTTATTGATCAATAACTCATGGAAACAATATCAACATTTTTTTGGTGTCTTTTGTATAGCCACGTTGAGAAAGTTTGACCTAATTATTTAGAACAGTTAATTTATATAATCCTAATTATGTATTATTTATCGAATGATAGCTGCCTCGAAATTTAGAATTACCGAATAAAACAAAACGTAACTTGATGCCCAAATAAGAAATTTTGATTCAAACCTGTCCACCATTAAGACAGAAGTTCACTGTACAGAAATCAGTCCACTTTTTTCACTCTGGAGTCCTCAAAACTAAAATATCTGCATGAACTAGACTTCGATTATTTTAGTTTTTGCAGAAATATTAGTTGTTTTGTTGTTGTTTTTTTAAACACCTGTCCTACGATTTTTATTAAATTTAATTTAGAGTATACTGTGGTACCTCAAAGAGTAATTTTTATATCGAGACATTCAAATATCACAGCAATATCTCGGACGTAGATTATAGAACTAAAAATAAAACTAGTATTTTGTGTTTTTATGATATATATATATATATATATATATATATATATGTATACCAAGTGTCCCAAAAGTCCCCCCTATTATTATTTTTTATTAATGGAAATAGACAGATTTGCACCAATCGAATTGTGAATTTTACGTTAATAATTACACTGGAAATGATACGAAATGTACAACAAGCTTTTGAGTCCAGAATCTATTTCTGTCAAGAAGTAAATGGTAGCCATTTCGAGAACTTAATCTGAGCTAAAAAAACAAGGTAAGGCTTTTACCATCAATTTACCAACATAGAGCAGTTTGTAATATAATAAAAGCAACGGGAGTTTGTAGGTTAACAGTCACAATTCGATTGGTCGCTATGTTGGGTAGGATGAACTTAGAGACCTCTAGTTTGCGCCATTATTCTTATTTTTAAAAGACCATTAAAATGAGGTATCACTCAATAGGGGTTTCTATTTAAAATTCTTGACTTACCCCCAAAGTACCCCATTTTAGGTTTAAGGGTTGAAAATTTTGATACTTCAAAAAAACTCCTCCTTTGGTTATCTAAACTTTCCCCAAAGCAAATCTGTCTGTTTCCATTAATAAAAAATAATAATAGGGGGGGGGGACTTTGGGACACATAGTATAAGGAACCAACATTACATTACATTTAGAGTATCTTTGTGTATTACATTATATAATGGGTTGGTGTAAGTACCATGATGGCTCCCACAAAGATTTTTGTCAGGTTATGGAAATTGTGTAAGCTGCAGCAAACTAATTGTATTTGTAAGCTGCTGTTGCTTTCCTGTATTTATACTATTTAATCAGTAAAGGAAAAGCTTTTACCTTGTTTAATGCTAATTTCCAATTTCATATAGTCAAGACAAAAATCCATCATCATGAAATCTGCTTACCTAGAACAAAAACAATATAAGTTATTTATTAAAAAAACTGTGCAAATAACATAAAACCAGACATATAACGAAATGAAAAATAATCACGAACGTCTATTTTGAAGAGCAAATATGAATATTCATAAATAAAGCCTAAACTTTTGTACATTGAAAGAGACTTCAGCATAAATCGTATACGATAAGTTCAATGTTATTTTTTTTTTGACAATTATTCCTTTACTATATTATTTTGTTACCTGTTATTCAAAACAGGGGTTTATGTCACTAATGTTCACATTTAAATAAAATTTTAATGAAATTGGTTGAGTCGATTTTGAGAAATAGCATATTTTATAACAGCCCCGTGATTTTAGTTATGTACTGCTACCACCATTGTTGCAAAAATGGCAACGTTTTGTTTACTTCAGTCAAGGCTACACTTTATCAAAATTTGATCAATTTACAAAAACGTAATTTTGTGTTTATTTTCTTATGGGAGCCTAATACTGTAATGAGTTGTCGTAAAAATTGAAAAACGTTTCGATATATGACCAAAATATACCAAAAACTAAATTTGATAAATTTGTTCACGCAGTTTGGATGTAGAGCACAGAACATACAACAGATAGGCATAGTTGGCATAGATAGGCATAGCCATTACATAACTATCTCTTACATTACCTATATTATAAGAAGTAGTAACAGCTGTACTTGACATTTAGAGATAAGTTAGTCAGAAGAATATTGGGGACTGTTCAAGAAGGGGACCGATCCTTGTCAACAATTTTCTATTTATATAAATAAAACAGACAGAACCTTACCTGACACAACAGCTGAATCGTTGGAGGCGTGTATTAAGGTACCAGGAACTGAAAGATTGAGGAACCAGTAGAGATTTGCTAGAGAATTATTGTGACGCCGTAGGAACAAGGACGAGAGTCTGTTTGATACCATCTGGAACGTAATCAATTTGTATTGGGCTTCAGAACAATGAATTGTGTATTCATATATTATGTATAAAATGGGTTAGGTTAGGTTTATGAAACCGTTTGGGTGCCACTATTTGAGTGGCGGTCCTCTTCTTGTTGACATGAATATTGAACTCAATTTTTAAATTCAACTAGTAATTTAGATAATTAAATTCGCCATTAATTTATATTTATATGCCAATTAATTATCCCTACAATCAGGAGCTCACTTAATTGAGTACAGGCTTACAAATTCTGATTGAACATGGTTGGATCTACACCATTTTCTCATGTACTCTTAGGTTATAGTGCCCCCTTCATCTTTCCTATCAAGTCTCGCTTGATTTACCCTTGTTGCTTTCTTATTCTGAAGCTATTAAATATTGGAAGGATAGGATCTTTGTTTTATGGTATTCTTTTATTATAATAATAACCGTGAAGTTTTCCCTTAAACAACGACATGTCTTACTCTCTCAGTGTGTATCTCTGACATACTCTTTTGTGACAAAAATTCAATCATAATAAATTTCAGAAGTTATAACATTATGGGATGATCTTTACATTTAGCTGTTAGTAGTTAAAGAAAAGAGTGAAAAAGACTCAGGTTTTTATTGTTTGTTAAATGCGTATGAAATTGTTTGGTAACCGAGCGGAATTTATTTTCTACTTTTCACTACATTTTGAATTATAAATCTAAAATATAACTTATTTAATTTGTAACATTTCAAATTGCACGCGTAAATAATTCTACAGATGATTTTAAAAATAAGACGATTTTCTTTATTAACGTAGATCTGGAAATTATTCGTTTTCCATCTGTCGGCCATTTTGTGTTTTTACAATAGAAAATTAGATCTTTGGTAGTAGGTAAGATATTGAGTAAAAACTTATTAAACTCATTATTTATGTAACCTTTTACCAGTATACTCGAAAACCAATACTTTATTTTGTACTTTAAATTTTTTTGGATGTTTACATTTTTTATGTATTTCGAAAAACATTGACATTACAAAATATTTAAGAGACAAATGAAAAACAAAATGGATTTTTATTTATTTAGGTAAAACAATAGCTGAATATCAATAAAAAATTTAAAACTTAATTCCTTCGTAATTATCAATAGTACCCTATAATTATGGTAATTGGTAATAATAATATTACAGAACAATCCCATGTCGAGAAATGTACCAAAAATGGAAATATTTCGCTTAACACTTTCAACAAGGTGAACATTTCTTAATTTAAATATCTTGTTTAATTCCAAATATATACTTTTTTTTATTTCCTTTTAACAAAAAATGACAGATGAAAACTAAGCGTTTCCTTTCCTATGTTAACTTTTTTTCATTATTTTTTAAAAACTCTAAATAAATAGCCGACTTCCGAAATAATACTATACAATTTTGAATTATAGTTTTATTTATTTTTAAAACACTTATTACTGACTGACTATAACAAATATATCGTCTAAACAATCTCATGCCTAACTGATCCCATCCCCACATCACATCCACCCCAACATGGCGGCTTAATGGGATGAAAACCCGCGTTATCAGAACTGTAAATGATGTGCATTTCAACTACTGCCAACCTCTCGACACACAAATTGCATTGTGATTCAGGGTAGTGCGACAAAATGAATTAAAATGATGTGAAAAGTTCACTCCTGTAAAAAATTGCACTTGTATTATAATAAAGATAAATACATTATGTTTAATTTCATGATATATCTAATGATGACATCAATTAGGCGTGAACTTTCCCATGTACAGGGTTACAAAGTTATACAACATAAAAATAATGAAATCGAACCTTGACGAAACAAGTTTTGAGGCTACTCAGGGAGTGATGTAATGTCAGCACAACGAGTTCCCGTCACTGTGAGTCTAGGTTTTAGATTTATCCCATTTTTCCTCTGCGTTTAAATCATAACCTCTGGTTTGAGACTGCCGAAAAGATAAACCAAAAAATTACTTACACTCAAAGTGTACCAATACTTGTGCACCAGCCACTAGACCAACATGGGGCTTACAATAGCACCTGATAGAATATACAAGGGAGTGGAGGAATTAAGTATACATTTTCAACCGTGTGTATTCTTCCTAGATGTATTTATATTTTGTGTGTGGGTGTGTGTGTGTGTGTGTGTATATATATATATATATATATATATATATATATATATATGTGTGTGTGTGTGTGTGTGTGTGTATGTATGACCTACGTTACCATAAACTTAAATTTTTCTTCCACTAAAAATTCTCCATCCTCTAGCTTCGTCTCCACTTTTCCTTTTCCGTTATGACAGTCTTTCCTCTTTCGGTTTTACATTAGATCCTTCAAACCTACACTCTTCCCTTGAACCATTCTTGTCATACGTTTCCTTTTTTGCTACTCCGACTTCATCTAAGTCTCAGAGTACTTCTCTTACCCACTGTGTTTGTATATATTTTTGTCTTCCTGGTATTTTAAACGATTTTATTATTAACACTTTCATACATCTTTATGACATGATTTATTTCGAAGCAATCAAAACTTTTTTAAATTATAAAACTTTAAATATACTTGAAGCACATGTGGGTACGTGTTTATGTCAGTGCCTATGTTTATGATTGTACGTTTGTCAATAATTGTATAGTATTAAACCCCTCAGTAGCTCGCTTAGTGGGTACGGTCGTGGCAATCTCTAGGTGGATACATTTCCTCGTATAGTCCTCGGTTCAATCCCTCGCTATACTTTTTATACAAAGTTTCCCATAAACAATCTTTTGTTCCCTTCTGACCTTAATGCTAATCGGATCATATTTGAGGGGAATCGGGGTCTTTAATTTATGCTCTTTCCTCTCTTTTTTTAATAAGACGAAGATGACCGGGAGGTTTTTGCCTTTAAACAAAAAAAAAATTATTAAACCTACGTAATTCTAAACCATATGACATTCTAATTTATTAACATTTTTACAAACAAATCCGAAACTTAATTTCTCTAGAATAGAACATCACCAAATAGTTTAAAATATTAAAATGCTTTTGATTTCATTAAAACAACAGTTCCTGCGAGTAATTTTAAACAAATATTTCACTGTACAATTGCTTTGCTGTATTTATTGAAATGAAAAGTGTACAATTCTGGATTTCAAATTTAGTAAGATACCATCGACGGATGCGCAGCTGACAAGCTGAAGTGTTGGGGGTGTACATTTTGTTTAAATTTTATTGGGGTAAGCAGTGGGTTTGTTAAACTAACCGGACTCTAATGGTGACACGTTTCGTTATGTTTAAAATTTATTCCCGGCATTTTGGTTTTTATATATAGTCTCACATATACGTAGTGTAAAGTAATGTAACAGTTCAAAAATACGTTTTGAGGTCAACTTAACCCAAAAAAGTTATGTTTTCATCTGTCTCGTGTCAGTTGTATCTACAGCTCAAACGCGTGGACGTATTTAAATAAAATTTGGAAGGTGTAAATATGTTTCCCTTGTCTAAGGACGGTTATTTTTCATATTTAAATAACTAAAAATTTTGGTGTAGCTGTCATTTGAAAATAAAATAAAATTTTCTCAAAATCTGCTGAAACGATTTTGATAAAATCCGTTCTCCATAAAAGACGTCATTTCTAAAAATCTGTAATACCTATATCATTCAAATTTTTGTTTGTTTAATGATCCAAACTTGTCTCAAAAATCCTACAGTTTAGGAATAATTGTTTTTAAAAAAAAAAACAAAAGAATCTTGACCACCGGTTTGATTTACACTCATGACATGTTGATGACAAAGGCTAAGCAATTTTACGGCCTATTTAAAAATATATTAACTATAAAAATAAACATGCGTACACAATTTAAATTCACTTTTTACTTTACTTGCAGTAACCATTGATTAGGTTATATTAGCTCATTTTTGGTCATTTTTAAAGTATCATTTTAGTAGTACAACCGAATGTTTTTATATATTTCAATCCAATCTCCAGATATTTGATATAATATATATATATATAAGTTATATCCACAAATAATGTATAGCTTATGTAAAATAATGATAACGTTCACTGTAAGTCAGCTGAGTAAGCATCCTTTTGTAGAATAATGATAACATTCACTGTAAGTCAGCTGAGTAAGCATTCTTTAGGTGTAGAGGCTGAAAGCCATTATTCTTCAGTAGTAGTTAGAAACTCTCTCCGTGAACATCTACATGTATACTAGTGTTTACGTATATTTGTTATAAATAGTTTACAAGTATAATAGATTGTTTGTAACAAATAAATTGGATCTTTATTAAATAGATACAAGAAAAATATTTGTTTTTTAAAAATCCAAACGTCTCAACACGAGACGTAACTGGCGCAGTCGGTAGGACAAGTTTCGAAAATTAAAAGCTAATTTTTCGGTTTCAACCGTTAACGAAACGAACACCTTCGTAGACACATTCGAAACCAACGCATCGGGCGTGTATCGAAAGATATTACTCGAAAGTGACTGTGAAGTGAATCTGCAAAGATACTACGTCGATTACTGTCGTTTGCAAGAATACCAGACAACAGGACTCACCAACAAGAGGGCATCTCGCCAACCAACACCGCAACGAACAAGAGGAGTAACGTCGCTTCAAAACTCCAAAAAATCAACTACCCGGACCCTAATATGAGCATATATTTGTGGATCTTGTGAGTAGAAAAGAAACAAAGCATTTTTCATGCAACAATATTATCTATCAATAATTGAAAGATTTTAAATAACAAAAAAAAATATATATTTCAATATATTATACTATACTGTATTAATTATTTATTTAAAAAACTTTAATTAGATCTAAGCATTATTATTTTAGTTTAGTTAAGTATAACTTACAAACATGACGACCCCAACCTTAAAGAAAGAATATTTAGAAATGATTCCCGAGTATAATGGAGAACCAACTATGCTCGCTAGATTTGTGTCAATGTGTGACAAAATAGTAACTAAATTTTATGTAGGATCAAATCCCGAAGATTTTCAAAATGAATATCTTTTTTCATCTATATTAAGTAAAATTAAGGGACAGGCTTTAGAAGTTATTGTAAGTTCTAACTCGTATTCATGGGTAGACGTTAGAAAGACATTGTTGACCACCTATTCAGACAAAAGAGATTGTTTTACTCTAAATCTTGAAATGTCCGAACTAAAACAAGAAGTAAATGAATCCCCATTTAAGTTCTATGAAAGAATTCAAAAGCTTTTAAACTTACAAATCGCTTACTTTACTAATAAGGAACCATCATCTTCTATTAATGTGTTATGTGTTTATGTACAAAAACTAGCGTTAAGAGTACTTTTAAGAGGATTACATGAACCAGTAGGATCTTTAATGAGAACAAAAAACCCACATAGTTTAGAAGAGGCTTTAAATATGTTGACTAATGATTTTCAATTTAAAAATTCTAAATTGTATCAGAATAACAGACCTGCTCTAAACAAACCCGTTCAAATGCTAAGACCCGTTCAACAGAAAACTTTCCAACCTAAACAATTACCTTACCAAAATAACCAATACCAAAATACCCAAAACCCTTATTTTAACAAACCGTATCATCAATCTCAACTAAGACAACCATTTAACACAAATCAACAGCAAAGGACCAATACAAATTTCAATCAAAATCAAAAACAATACAAACCTACACCAATGAGTATTTCGACAAGACAGACAGATAACACCATTAGGAACACAAAAATGTACCAAATAACCGGAAAACCCGCTGAAGATATGTGTGACTTATCACAAGACTTTGAACAAGATTTAGGACAAACAGAGCAAAATTATAATGAAAATTCTGAAAATCCCGAAATATTTCAAGAACAGTTTGAAATGTTGAATTTAAACGAAGACGAACCAAACGATGATTATTTTTTAGGAGCAGCAAGCCTAGGAATAAATTTAACATAATGAATATTCATAGCGACAGCAATGAATTGCCATACATTCATGACCCCGAAACAAACTTAAAAATCTTGATAGACACGGGAAGTACTAAATCATTTATTAAAAAAAATCTAGCATTTCAGATGTATAAAAACGCAATAAAATCAGAACCTTTTGAAATAACTACAGCACACGGTACTTCAAGAGAAAAATATAGTTGTGAATTACCATTATTAGGCAAGAAAGACGCTAAATTCTATTTGTTTAATTTCCATGAACAATTCGACTTACTCTTAGGAATTGATAACATGAAAGAGTTAAAACTAAGCTTTGACTTTACTAAGAACACTATCACTCTACCAAGTAAAGATAAAACAGATAGGAAGTTTCCTATTACTAAGAACACTATCACTCTACCAAGTAAAGATAAAACAGATAGGAAGTTCCCTATACTCTATCTTAACACGGAAGAACCTGAGCAACAAAAAAACAAATCTAATACTATTAAAAATAAAAACCTACAATCTTATGTAATTCAAGCAAGAAGTAAACAGATAGTGAAATTAAAAATTAAAAATATGTGTGACGGTCAAGGAGTAATTCCGTATACTTATTGTAAAGGACTAGAAATTCCACAATGTGTTGTGACTATACAAAATAATGAAGCACTTTGCCCAATTATTAATAATTCTCTAAATAAAATAGAAATAACACCAAAACCATTGGAAATTGAATCATTAGATAATTTCGAAATAGTGGACACCCGAAATAAAAATCATGTTAACTTAAAAAATAAGGAAATTAATTTTAACTCAATAAATTGCAAAAACAAGAAATTAGACCTGAATAAAATTAGGACAGATCATATGAATATTGAAGAAAAGGACGAAATAATGAAATTAATTAAAGAATACGCGGATATATTTCATGTTGAAGAAAATAATTTAACTTTTACCAACCAAGTAAAACACATAATAAGGACAACAGATGAAATCCCAGTTTATAATAGAAGTTACAGATACCCAGAAATCTATAAAAAAGAAGTAAACAATCAAATTCAAGACATGCTTAAACAGAAAATAATTAGACATTCTAAATCACCTTGGAATAGCCCCATTTGGATTGTACCAAAAAAAGCTGATGCCTCAGGGAAACAGAAATTTAGACTAGTGGTAGATTTTAGAGGTCTTAATGCGAAGACAATCGATGATAGATTCCCGCTACCAAATATTACGGATATTTTGGACAAATTGGGCCGATCTCAGTACTTCACGACCCTAGATCTAGCATCTGGTTTCCATCAGGTAGAAATGGACAAAGATAGCGTGGAGAAGACAGCTTTTTCAACTGAAACAGGCCATTACGAATTTTTGAGAATGCCATTCGGACTTAAGAATTCGCCTCCAACATTCCAACGAGTTATGAACAATATCCTACGTGGGATTCAAAATGAAATCTGTGCCATTTATTTGGACGATATCATAATATATTCAACTGGTTTGCAAGAACATTTAAACCGTTTACGTGAAGTTTTTGAAAGACTAAGACAGTCTAACTTTAAAGTACAATTAGACAAGACCGAGTTTCTGAGAAAAGAGGTAGCTTACTTAGGACACATAGCCGTCTATCTGTGCGCGCGAACCCTTCGCTACTATCTTGGCAGAAAACATACTGATGGAGAGCCTATGGGCATTGTTTGCTCCTTTCCGCCCGACCCGACACTAATTTTGTGCTGTGTTATTATGCCATACTAAAAGGGATGTTTATAAAGGCAATGTAAATATGTATCAGACTATGTTTTACAGTATTATGAAATATTAAATGTACCAAATCATATTAGCATGTCTTTCATTATGATAAATATAAATACAAATTATAATTATAAAATATTTAAATGGATATGTACTATCAAAAAAAATTGTATGTGTGACAACAACCTAAATTAAAACGACACACGTTATTCAAGAATTAAATGTATTTGTAAATAAATGTAAGTTATGTTAATAGACTTTGTTTTTAACAATTAAAATAAACATACATTTAAATAAGAAATATTCAGGTGTGGCTACAACAACCTAAATTAAAACGTAACACGTTAGTCAAGAATTAACCCTAGATTACTACTCTTAGTTCATTGTTACGTGATCACTATTCATTCGTAAATTTTACTACTTTCTGTTTTTATTTTTATTGTTTTTTTTTTTAAACTTTACTTTAGTGTTGACTATTTTTTTATATTAAATCCTTTATTGTTTTTAAGTGTTTTAAAAAAATTTTAACAATAAACTCCTACATATTTTAACTGTAAATATATGACTTTTAATACCACTACAAGTACGTTTTAAAAAAATAATAATTCTTGGAAAAAAATCGAAAAAAAATATAAATATTATTTTATTGAAAAAATTAATCGGATATTTATAAAATACATCATTATTTTATAAGTGTTTAATTTATAGAAAAATGATTTACAATAAGTTCATTACGTAGAATGCCAAAAATGCCAAAATTAGAGTCATGTCTTCACTGAGAATCACATTCCTTGCAGTGAATAATATACAATTAGTAGCTAAATCAAACACTTTGAACTCTAAAATCACTATTTACACAATAAAGTATTTACAACACTAAAAACTAACAATATAAAAACAATATAGTCAAGAATTAAATATATTTATAAATAAATGTAAGTTATGTTAATAGACTTTGTTTTAACAATTAAAATAAACATTAGCCTTATTGTCAACTTCTTGTTTCATAAATGTGTAAACATTTGAAATTATTTCTCTACTTTGACTATTAACTACACGACCTTTTAACTTAGACTGTATTTCATTTTCCATTGTACATAAATAACACTGACGATGAAAACTAAAAAAATATACAATTACTTAAAATATATATATATATATTAAAAAATAATAATAATAATAAAAACAGAATGTAGTAAAATTTATGAATGAATAGTGATCACGTAACAATGAACTAAGAGTAGTAATCTAGGGTTAAGATGTAACAAAACAAAATGGGTCAGGTAGCCCAGCAGATGGACGGTGAAAGTGAGGGTCTATAAATCTATCACCGGCAACGAAGGTTTCGACTGAAAACCCTATGTTTTTAGAAAAGAGCCCCCGCACCCCCTCTCGCCTTTCAACCCAACCACCAGCCTGCGCGCACAGATAGACGGCTTTACTATAACACCAGAAGGAGTTAAACCTAACCCTGAAAAAATCAAAATTATTAAAAACTATCCTATACCAAAAACCACCAAAGAAATTAAAGGATTTTTAGGACTAATAGGTTATTATAGAAAATTCATTAAAGATTTTGCAAAAGTTACAAAACCATTTACTAATTGTTTAAAAAAGGATGTAAAAATTGATATAAATAAGCCGGAATACATTGAATGTTTTGAAAGATGCAAAAATATGTTGTGCAATGAACCCATTTTACAATATCCAGATTTTGAGAAAGAGTTTACCTTAACAACCGATGCAAGTAATTTTGCAATTGGAGCAATTTTGAGTCAAAATGTAAAGGGAGCAGATTTACCAATAGCCTATTCTAGTAGAACTTTAAACAAAAGCGAAACTAATTATTCAGCAATAGAGAAAGAATTACTAGCAATTGTTTGGGCAACAAAATATTTTAGACCCTACCTGTTCGGAAGAAAGTTCAAAATCTATACTGACCACAAACCCTTACAATGGTTATTTTCAGTAAAAGAGCCCAACTCCAAATTATTAAGATGGCGTTTAAAGTTAGAAGAATTTGACTACGAAATTAAATATAAGAAAGGAAAAACCAACCAAAATGCAGACGCACTTTCCAGAATTCAATTAAATGTAACCCAGAAGAAAATGACTAATGTTGAAGAAATTGACCCGGATTTAGAAAGACCAAGTAACGAACTAATAGGATCATATTTCCCAGAACTTGATGACATAGAATCAATGGTAGTGAACCTGGACGAAGAAGAAGACACGGACCAGACCATTCATTCTAATTATGAAGGAAACACACAAATAGAAATTCCAATATCAGACGAACCCGTGAACTTCGGAAAAAATCAAATTATACTTTCCCTAGTTAAACAAAAGCCAGGAAAAGTAAAAATTCAAAAACTATTCGGATTAACAAAAATTAGATTTATTGTGGAGATATCAGAAAACAATTTTGAAGAAGATTTAATAAACTTTGTAAAGGAATATCTCGTACCTAACGTTAAATATAATCTATATTTTGAAAATGATTTTTATGAAAGATTCACAGCATGCGTAATGAAAAACTTTAAGAGTTCCCAACTAAATTTACTCAAATGTAATGAAAAATTATTAGATATAACCAATCCTGAGGAAACTGAAGAAATTGTAAGTAAATATCATGTCGGTAAAACCAATCACAGAGGTATTACCGAAACATATAACCAAATCAAAAGAAAATATTATTGGCCAAATATTAGGAATAGTGTTCAAGAATTTATTAACAATTGTGAAATATGTTTACAAACTAAATATGAAAGAGTTCCAATAAAAACAGAACTATCTCTTACACCCACAGCTTCTAGACCCTTAGAGATAATAGCAATAGACACGGTGACATTCGATAAAGCAAAGTTTGTAACCGTAGTAGATACGTTCTCTAAACACGTGCAGCTGTATAGAATAGCTAGTCAGCATGCTACAGAGATAAGTGACAAGCTGATAGACTACTTCGTAGAACATGGCGTACCAGACGTTATCATCTCTGATAACGGTACAGAATTTAATAATAAAGTGATTAAGGAACTTATGGAGTTGCATAAAATCAAAATTCATTTTATAAGTACTCAACACCCCCAATCTAATGGAATTTGTGAACGTGTTCACTCCACATTAGTCGAGCACATCAGACTATTAAACAATCAACCGGAATTTAAAAATGACACAATTACAAAGAAAATGAAATACGCCGTGATAGCTTATAATAATACCATACATTCTGTCACAAAACTAACACCCTTTGAGATACTATATGGGCACGTTAATTCAAGTTCGATTTTTGATGTAAATCCAGAAAACAAAATTATGAACGACTATGTAAATTCTCATAAGGAAAAAACGAAGAAATTATACGAAAACATAAGAGAGATAAGCCTTAAACTTAAAGAAAGAATTCAAAAAGAAAGAAACGTAAACAAGGAACCGCTTCCGGAAATTCCAAAAGAAGTCTATGTAAAAACCGTCCAAAAACAGGGTAAGACCAAAAATAAATATAATAGAGAGGAAATTATATCCATCAACCCGGAAAAGAAAACAGCCGACATAAAAACCAGACATTTTAACACAAAAGGAAAAATACATTTGTCAAATATTAAGAGGCCCAGGAAAAAGAAGAAAGATTCTCATCCCAAACCTTTTACGTGTGTTCCAGGTCCATCTCGCTGTTCTCAGCAACCGCAGTAGAAATCAAAGACATCTCTAAAAATGTGGGAGTGATACCAATAGACCTTGGCATTGCTAAACTCCAAACATCCTACCATACCTTTGTACACAATTTTAACCTTGAAAAATTTATATCCCAACTTTATAATATAAGAGAATACTATGATCATGTGTTAAACTATTTTAATAGAAACTGTGAAACTTGTAGGGTGAACATGTATAATAGGGAAGTATCAGATAAGAAAGATAAAATAAGGGACATGTTCAATTACTTTAAGTATATTAATCATACAAAGAGTGTTATAGAAGAGAAATTAGAAATAATTATGATAAAAGATATCAGAAGTAAAAGAGGCATTTTAAATGGTTTAGGATCAATTGTAAAAATAATCACAGGTAATCTAGATGCAAATGATGGTGAAAAATATGAAAAAATATTAACCGATTTAAAGAATAACCAAAGTAATGTATTAGATCAATTAAATAATCAATATTCAATTAATGTAAATATAATTGATGAATTCAATAAAACAATAAATGTCATTGAAGAAAACTTTCAAGAATTAAAATATAAAATGTTAGTTGTATACCAAAGAATCAATGAACAATTTGAAGTTGAGCAATTTAGAAATATACTGAATCAGTTGAATATTGTATATAATATAATGTTACAGCTGGTGCAAGATATAGAGAATTCTCTAACTTTTTGTAAATTAGGAACACTACATCCAAGTGTAATATCTGCACAAGAACTGTTTGAAGAAATAAGCAAAATTAAGAATCATTATAAAGGTAAATTACCTATTGAACCTAGTTTAAATAATATTTGGGAAATTGAAAACCTACTAGAAGTTAATTGTAATATTAATTCTAAGGAAATTGTATATTTTATTAATTTACCCATTGTGGAACCAATTGATTATACCTTGTATAAACTGACTTCCGTACCTACATTATATGAATCAAATTATGTAACTGTTATACCTAGAGCAAGATATGTTTTAGTTCGTAAAACTGTGTCTAATAAAATTGTAATGTTAGGTTTAAAAGATAAATGTAATAGCAAGATCCACAATGCCCAAATATGCTCGTTTTCCCAAATTACTCATCATGAACTTATGTGTGAAAATTCGATAATAAACTTTGGAACCCCTAATAAGTGTAAATATGTGAACTTGGAAATAAGTAAAAACATTATTAACTGGATACCCGAAATTGAACAATATCTCATAATCTTTCCTGAGAAAGAAGTTTTAAAAGTTATAAGTGCTAAAGAAACTAACGAAATATCTTTAAATGGAATCTTTTTATTAAATATTAATGACAATAACGATATTGTTGAATACAATAATCAAATACTCTTGCATTCTTCTAATACTAATGTAGGGCATCCTAGAATACTAGATGCCACAGACTTTGTGTTACAGGTAGATCAGCAGCCTGATATTTCCATCAACTTGCATAAACTGGACTTAAACCATATAAATTTAAATACAATTTCAAAGGTGAACAAAACGGTAGAATTAACTACAGACTTTAGTGTATGGACAATAATACTGTATTGCATTGTAATTACTGTTATGTTATACGCAGCATACAGGTACACCAAGAAACCGAATTTGACTTCGAGTCAGCCAACACCTCAGCCACAGCAGAGATCTCGGCACATCCCCGAAGTTCTATTTAGGGATGGAGGAGTTATATCCACAAATAATGTATAGCTTATGTAAAATAATGATAACGTTCACTGTAAGTCAGCTGAGTAAGCATCCTTTTGTAGAATAATGATAACATTCACTGTAAGTCAGCTGAGTAAGCATTCTTTAGGTGTAGAGGCTGAAAGCCATTATTCTTCAGTAGTAGTTAGAAACTCTCTCCGTGAACATCTACATGTATACTAGTGTTTACGTATATTTGTTATAAATAGTTTACAAGTATAATAGATTGTTTGTAACAAATAAATTGGATCTTTATTAAATAGATACAAGAAAAATATTTGTTTTTTAAAAATCCAAACGTCTCAACACGAGACGTAACTTATATATATATATATATATATATATATATATATATATATATATATCTCCAATCTCCAGAATAATATATATATATATATATATATATATTAATAATAATTATGTAATAATTTTAAAATAGTTTGCAGCATTCTACAATGCACTGACTTATTTCAGAATAAGTTTTAAAACTCTAATCCGTAGACTTTTTTATAACATTAAAAAAAATATTTTGTTTCTATCACCCAAATGAAATATTTTTTAAACTATTTATTAGCTTAAGTAAACGAATCCATTAAATGCAATTTAGTTTCTAACCTTATTCTATTTCTTTGAACTTTAATACACTTTTAAAAAGCTATTACCTTACTTAAAAGTTTGGTGTACAACTTTAGTTAATTATAAAATAGGAAATGGTTTCTAGTCTTGGTTAACATTACTTGTTTAAACTTTTCCGTCGCTTTGGTTGAAAGTTTTAAACTTCTGCTTCTAACATTCAGATAAGGCGGCGTGAATTTATTTGTGTATTTGGTAGTTTGACGACTTTGACTTTCGTATTGACGTAGAAAACAGAAAAATATATTATACATTTAATATAAAATCTAAGGTTAAGGAGAAAAACTTTTCATACAGTCGATATTTCCAAATAGAAGAACTTTATTTGTAACAAGCTCTCAGTGCCTCACTTATGGTGAGTAAGAGTGTAGCAAACCCGAGGAACACTCGGGTTGGATAGTTGGTATATACTTTTGTTCCTGTAGTCTTGGATTGGATCACTCTCTTTCATCTTTCCTAATTAGTCTCTCTTTAATACCTATAGTTTTTCGACACTGACACTATCAATGTAGTCGAGAGTTGGGTGTCTTTATTTACTGCTCTTTTATTGTTATTTTAAGCCAATGAAGACAGATTTTTTCCTCTTTAAACAACAAGCACTTTAAATACATTGAGCAAAGGATACGGTAGCATACTTTTCCATCAGTTTCTAACATATTTCCTTTTGGAATACAGTCTCTAGGATCAACAATGAACTACAATTTATTCATTGCAACTTTAAAATCTGTATTTACTAAATTCCAAATGTTTTTTTTTTCTGATAAAATATAGAATTTTATTGTTAGACAATAACTGCATTAAAAACAACTTTTTCTCAGGTTTTATTTTTGTAAAAGTATTAGCTAAGCAAACTATAGAGTCTAGGCACTGTCGTTATTACGTCTAAAATATTTGTTTCGTCATGTTTGAAGGCAAAAATCCAATCGGTAACCATCGCATTATATAAAAAGAAAATAAGAAAGTAAAATAAAGATTTCTAGCCTGTAAATACACTAATAACGTCATAATCAGGGAAAAAATCAAGATTTAGTGAAGTGTGAGCTGATAGGAAAATTGAAGAGTGGGATCTATCCCGAAATACAAGATAAAAGTGTAGATCCAGCTATAATCACTCGGGATTGCTACGCTTGTACTCTACTCACTATAGTGAGCCTCTGAGGGCGATAACATCTTTTAAAGGATGAAGTGATTGAAATAGAGTCGAAACCGAAATATAACCCTAGTTGCTACAACTCTGAGTTTAATAACAAATTACCTCTGGAGACACACTATAGTGAGTACAGGATAGGCAAACCCAAGAGACCCTGTCTGGATCTGCACAGTTTCTCATGTGGTGCTGGATTAGATTTCTCTCTTTCATCTATTTTTTCAAATCATTCTTGACCAGCTCTTTTTCTCTTTACACCTTCACACTATTAAGTTTTCTAGAGTTAGAAGCCATTATTTTGTGTTATTTTCTTCCTTTTTGTTATGAGGTGATTATGACCTAAACATTTTACGACTTTAAGCGACAAGAAAACTCATTTCAATTAACAATATTACTAAATGAAATATAATCATCATCACCTCTCAGCCATTATCGCCTAATAAAACTAGTTGATATTATATGATGTGATATGATAGGCGCTAACATGGTACTTACCCAGCCCCGTCATACAATGCAATACAAGCTGGTTCTCTAAATTTATTGCCCAAAAGTTAGTTGGTTTGTTTGGTATTGTAAATAATTGATACATTTTATTAGTAGGAAAAGGGGTCTTTATCCAGTAAGGTAAGTTAGCTCCAAAGGTTATCTAAAGCTGTTAATTGTGTATATCCCTACCTTCTTGACGTCGGCTAGGCCTTAACGGGTCGTGGAGATCTCCATACATTAAAAAGTCTCCACTCGCTTCGCTCGTGTTAGTGTATCGGCCCTAATGGACCTTAAACCTGTAAAAGCTTATATGTAAATGACCTTCCACTCACAATATTGTTGCGGTGACTCGGCACTGTTGGACAGTTTATCTCTACGAATATCACTTTTATTTAGAGCTCAGAGTTCGAAATTACATTTTTGAAAATTATTTCATTATTTATTCTCGTAGAGAGGTGAAGTTCGTACCATTACATGCAGTATTGAAGTCTGCAAATTTGTATTGAACTGTGTGTATTGTATTTGTGTGTATTATAAGTTGAATAACACACTAAATATTAACAAAAAAATGTTTTAAATTATTAATATTATTACATTTTTGAATTTCAATAAAGTTCTCATGAACACACTATAGTTTACATAAAATTTAATATTCCTATCTTAATTTTTATGTCGCTATGGGTGATTTAGGGTTATAGTGGGAGGTGGGAAGAATCACTACTTAATATCGGGGGGTATGATTTGTGGTATGATAGGTTTAAGGTAAGATAACTTACTTGCCCATATAACCTGTAAGATCGTTAAATCAATTATCACGCTCAGACTAAACACCAGTCTCTAGGTAACCAGTTCTTAACTAATTATTTCTAATTATTTAATTTTTAAGCCTAACAATCTAATTTCAATACTATCTGCACAAAACACTATACGAAAATAGTTCGTCTCCCAGGCCCTCCCGAGAATATCGGGAACTCCATTTCCCGTAACTTAACCTCAAATTATAAATTATTTGGAAAACTTCACCTAATAAAATTAACTAAAATACACGAGAAACATTACAGTAGTCCTATCCAGCTGTCGGAACAGTGAAACTCCGCGATATCATAGACTTTTATTTGTGAAATCCCGGCAGCAGTTGTGTTCCAATGTCTCCGATATCGTGTGAACGAGACTGTGACAAATACTTGACATTTGGTGACTTCTTCAAGTAGTGACATCATCACAGCTATCATGTTTGACTACCGCCGACAACGACGACCGATGAACGGAATGAAAAAATTACTTTTTCATTTGACTGAGAACATGATTTGTCTAGATCAGTAAAAAACGGATATTCAAATACAGTTGCATAATCATTCCTCTATATCTGTAGAAAGGGATGTAAATCAATATTTTGCAATCAGATCTTCAAAATAAAATGTATTACTTACGCTTTGTATCATAAGTACGGTACTTCAAACGAAATTAGTATAGAATTTCAAATAGATAAACTCTAGCAATGTAGATTTCCTTCAAGTAAACGCTGGCATCGGAGACCAATATCAACAGCATTGTAACATGAATAAATAGTTAGAGCCGATTTTAATAAAACCGGAATACTGTGTTTCATTTTGTGGCATTTTGAATTACAGACAAATTTTAAAAACACAAACATGGCCAAATATGCTCAAATACTACATTTGACCGAAATTGTTTTATTAATTGGGTTTTAAAATCTCCACATACTGTAGAATGCATATATCAAACCGCCATTGTTCTCAAAAACCACTTTTATGACTTAGTGAGCCTCAATACCAATCGAAATAGATTTTTATATTCACCACATAACTATCACTACAATAAGTATATGTGATAAATTATAAATGGTAGTAAAATTTAAATATTATCGTACTCAAAAGTAGCTTCTTAAACATGTAACAATCTGCATCTATTAATTTGAAAATCAAAATGAAAAAAAAGAGATAATATCAGAAGAAATTCGGTCCTATCATGTCATTTAATAAGCAACGTACAGAGTGTTTTTTGTAATGGTTGACCGTTTCCAGAATTTTTACACACTCAGTATCTGTGAAGTGTGAGTCAAATAAAAACGTTGCTAAATAGAAGAAAGGACATAACGACCTCCTTACATTGAGGACTCAAAGCACGTTCCCTAGTGGTGCAAACACAACTAATTTTATCCACTCTTTTCTTTGTGTGAAATAATAGACTTAAGCTCAACTCTGTTGTTCATTTGTTTTGTTTTTTCTCTCTAAACAAGATCAGCTAACAAATACAAGTTATTTTATACATTGATAAATTGACCTTTGCATATAGCTGATACGCGAATTTTTTTTTCTCTTTGTTCAAATAGAAAAATATTTTTGGTCATCATCGTCTTATTAAAAATAGGAATAAAAAAACTTAAAATAATCTAGTCATTAGCCCTAGTGTCAAAGTTCGAAAAGATAAAGAGTTAGTCAAGTGAGACCACATATAAAAGATGAAAGAGAGGGATATAACTCAAGACTACATAGGAAAAAGGTGTAGATCCACATTGATTCCCTCGGGATTCAAAAGCCGGTATTCACTAAAATGAGTCCCGAGCGTTGAATGTTGTTAAATGACATTTATTGATCCCCACATGCGAATTGCAAAGATAACCAAAATAAGCTGCTATAGAATAATCTAGGACATACTGATACAGAAAACTCTTTTGTACGGGCGCCATTTTGAAATTTTATTTATTAGTAAAAAATATATTAAATTAAAAGTAAATCTTTGACTAAAATTCCGTCAAAGATAAATTATTACCTAAGTTTTTTCTCAAATTTATAGGTTATGTGTGTAAGATATTTGAACCATTACTAGGCTTACAAAGAAAAGTAACGTAGGCCTACAAATACACATCTCTTACAGTCAAAGCCTAAAATAAAAATTTTAAACTAAATATTTAGAAGATTAAGTTCTGAAAATATAATATAAAAAATGTATTTGTTAAAATGGAAATTTACAAATATTTTTTTTGAATAAAATATAAAATATATAAATTAATATTAAAACACCAGTCGCCATTTTGAAACCTTAAACATTTTCATTTTTCCCTGTCTGGCGAATAGAATATAATACAGTATTATTATTAACAATTATAATTACTTCATAATATTTTGACTTTGGTTAATCTTGGGTGGTGTAGACAATTACCAAAAAAAATTAATATGTTTTTAGTTTGTTGTCTATAACTTGGTTATCCTAATGTATAGATTTTTTTTTAATGAATTGTTTTCAGTAAAAAGTGAACACCTTTTGTTTTGTGTAAATATTTTGTAATGTTAATGGTTTTTCGTGATATTCATCATAAAATATTTTAAACGTCCAGAATTTTGAAAACACAGAATAAAGTCTCCGTTTCTTGGCGTCCTGCTGTTTTTTTTTATAAATAAAAATTGAGCTTGACTTGTGGGATAATATTAGATATAAAAATACTCGAATACAAGATCTCACAAAAATTACGTTTCCTTAATCATACACGTTTCAACGACAAAGTCGCCATCCTTAGTGATAAACGAACTACAATAACTAAATTATAACTTTTGTAGTAAAATTACAAAAGTTATAATTTAGTTATTGTAGCTCGTGTATCACTAGAGGATGGTGACATTGTCGTTGGAACGCGTTTGATTAAGTAAAGGTATTTTTTGTGAGATCTTGTGTTCGAGTTTTTTCCTATCTTTGTTTTTCTTATTTTTAGCTCTAAAATCAGCTCCCGAAATATTGCCGTGCAATTTCGAATCACCCTGTGTTGTGTTGTTTAAAGCCTTGTGTATTGAACAAGAACTAAAGGACCTTATGTATTGTGTGAGTAGTATAATATAAATAATAATAATAATATTATCTAACTTCAAAATTAGTTAACCTAGGTTGAACTTTTGTGAAGCCTGAAAGAAAAATTTTATTATTTTTTTAACTACTTCTTTAAAGGAAGAGCAATTTAAATAAAAGTCAAAATTTACAAAATTATATTTACACGTTTAAAAACTAAAACTTATAGAACTATATATATATATATATATATATATATATATATATATATATATATATATATACGGTATATATAAACAAAGTAAAAATTCAAGTAATTAAATTATAAAAGAAGGAATATATAAATTTAAATATACAACTTAATGGAAGCAAATTTTACAGGGTGATTTACAAAGATATGAAGCGACATTGGGCGCTTATTTTACAAATCAAAATAAAGCAAATATATCAAATAAACATAGGTCGGAAAACGTTTAGTTTCCTGTCTATCCACCTCAATAATGAGTTGAAGAAAGATAATCTGAATTAGCGTCAGGCAACAACGGGGTGTGTATATAAGTGATATATTTAGAGTTTTTGTTTGTGTTAAACACCGTATAATATACAAGTCTATTTACAGTAAATTGACCTAATAGGTCAGAGCTAAAGCAATGAAAACTTGCCATGGACAGGTTTAGTATTGTCATTATAATACAATATTGCTTAGTTATACAGTCGTAATTTATTGAAAGTTAACAATAAAGAAACCAGTTTCAGTTTCGTTTGTCAAATTTTGTTTGTAGAAATAAAGTTCCTGTTAATAATAACTTGACAAACTATCAGAACTAATAACCTGTAATAATTTTTAATACAACTTTAATCCAAATTTATAGGCTCATTTCTAACCAACCCCGTCAACTTTCACTCAAATCAACCATCGTTTATTTTTAGTGGGCCCTCCCTCCTTCTACCATCCCAGAGGTTGGGAAGAACCAAACTCCACAGAACAATCTTTGTGTCTTGGATGGAATATTGAATATAACAATGTATCAAGGGATACTTACATCTTCATGGAAGCAAATTGTACAGGATGATTCAAGAATATATGCAGTGACATTGGGAGCTTAGTTTACATGTAAAAAAAAAGAGAAAATGTCAAATAAACACATATCCTAAAACGTTTATCCGTCTATCAATCATTTAGTTTAAAAAAAGAAAAATATAAAATATAAAAAAATAAATTTAAAAAAATTAAAAAATTAATAAAAGAAAAAACCAACTATGTAGGATTCAAATTTGATACACACATTATTTATGTTAAATTTTACAAATACATTAAAAACAAAGATATTATTTTAAAATTTTATTCGATAGAAATATTTAACGTCATAACTCAAAAACCTAAAACTATACAAAAAATATAATCGATACAAAATATTTATGTTTTTTAATAACGAACAAGTTCAGATTTTATATACTTATTTATTTTTTTGTTTTGTTTTTGCTTAAAAGATATCCGAGTTATCTACAAAAAATTACAACTATAATATCTTGTTGATTGCTTACAACACATACCATTTATGATAGGCCTACCATTAGTATGTTTAGGCTAACTTATTTTAGGTATTACAGACAATTACTACGCTACTGAAATTGTATTTAACGTACGAAATGTCCCACTAATGTGTAATCCTTGGTTAAGTGTAAACGTTGCGAATATTATTCAACAGCAAGCGTAGAATTGCCTTCACACACACGGTTATAATTAAACACCATATCTGCGTATTCCTACTGTCAGCATCAGGATCGAAAGAGGAGATAAGTTTGTCAAGAGTGACTTGATAGGAAATATAAAAAAGGGATCTAACACAAGGTATATCTTCTACAATTACTGTATATCCAGTTTTATCCATAAAAAAAACAGCGTTTCTCTTGTTTGTTATTAAATAATGTATTTTATTTTACTTCTTCTTTAATTTTTGTATAACTTTTCCATAACTATATGATTTGGCGTTGGTTTTATTTTAGGAGTTGTTTCTTCTTTTTCTTAAAATTTATTATTTATATCAGTTGTGACATTTGTTTTTCCTAATAAATTTGGGAATTTTTCATCAGTTTCGACGTCTACAAGTAAAGTTTTTTAAATCATTTATTTTGGATATACAATATTTAAATTCAGGCCTTTATTAATAAATTTAATTAATCTTTCTGAATTCCTCGTTACTCCAATTATGCGCTAATTGCTATTTACTAAGTTGTAATTTTTTTTTTTTTTTTTTTTTTAATCTTCTTTCTTTTTACAGAATGATTCCAATTTCTCGTTTAAGCGCTGAATTATTCAATCATTTTTTTGATTTATTACTGACAAAATGTTCCAAGACTTTTCATTAAATTCTTCAGAATTATAATTAATTATTCATATTCTTAGCTGTTTACAGAGAAAGTTCATGGGTTTGAAGTTTTAAATTTGCTTGTAGAGTATAACAGATTTATTTCTAAGTTTAACCTATATATTTTAAATTTTCCTCCACGTACATGTGAACTTGTTATTTGTAGGTATTTCATTCTTCATAAACTTTGGAAACACTTTTAACATCACAGAATATGACGACACTGTCGACGAATCTCTTTTTATTAAATAAACGTTCTATTTGTGAGAAGTTGTGTTGTAATTATATTTGTATTTTAAATATTTGTTCACAACAATACTATATAATGTCACCTTTGTTTATTCATTATATACAGTATGTTCCACGAAGAGGTAAGTAGTACCTAATAGATAGATCTGGGGTAGGATCCGAGGATCAAGGTTCCAGGTAACAGCCCAGTCTCCCACCCCCAAAATTTTGACAATTTTTACACCCCCTTTTTCACATCATTTTGTTTTTAACCCTCCTTTTGACCCCCTTTACCTCCTACCCCCCAAAAACCTCCCAACACCCCTCTCTTCCTTCCACCCCTTTTACCAATATCCCTACCACCATCCCCTTTTTGAAAGAAATTCTCCCACCACTCCTTTTTAAAAAAAAACAATCTAAAAGTGTACATCCAGCAACCCTTCATTATAGTACTGACCTAACCCAAGTTTACATCCAACTAGGTATCACAGCATTACGAAAGTGTAGGCCTACATCTAGCTCTAGGTACCAAATCCGATTAAGCAATAGGGTACGAGGATTAAGGTTCCAGGTTCTGAGGTCATCATAGTGCGTACCCAATCTATATTATTTTCCTGTTTCACACAGCCTATAAGTAGTATACATTCAGTTATGAGATGGGGGAAAAACAAAAAACGAATATTTTGCGGATTTATCAGATTTGAAGTCCCTTGCATATAAAAACGTTATTTTTAGAATTATGTCTATCTGCCCGATGCCTGTTGTCTGTGAAGTGTTCTAGAGCCATGTCTATCTGCCCAGTGCCTGTTGTCTGTAAAGTGTTCTAAAGCCGTGTCTATCTGCCCAGTGCCTGTTGTTTGTGAAGTGTTTTAAAGCCGTGTCTATCTGCCCGATGCCTGTTGTTTGTGAAGTGTTCTAAAGCCATGTCTATCTGCCCGGTGCCTGTTGTTTGTGAAGTGTTCTAAAGCCGTGTCTATCTGCCCGGTGCCTGTTGTTTGTGAAGTGTTTTAAAGCCGTGTCTATCTGCCCGATGCCTGTTGTTTGTGAAGTGTTTTAAAGCCGTGTCTATCTGCCCGGTGCCTGTTGTTTGTGAAGTGTTTTAAAGCCGTGTCTATCTGCCCGATGCCTGTTGTTTGTGAAGTGTTCTAAAGCCGTGTCTATCTGCCCGATGCCTGTTGTTTGTGAAGTGTTCTAAAGCCATGTCTATCTGCCCGATGCCTGTTGTCTGTGAAGTGTTCTAGAGCCATGTCTATCTGCCCGGTGCCTGTTGTCTGTGAAGTGTTCTAAAGCCGTGTCTATCTGCCCGGTGCCTGTTGTCTGTGAAGTGTTCTAAAGCCGTGTCTATCTGCCCGGTGCCTGTTGTTTGTGAAGTGTTTTAAAGCCGTGTCTATCTGCCCGATGCCTGTTGTTTGTGAAGTGTTCTAAAGCCGTGTCTATCTGCCCGGTGCCTGTTGTTTGTGAAGTGTTTTAAAGCCGTGTCTATCTGCCCGATGCCTGTTGTTTGTGAAGTGTTCTAAAGCCGTGTCTATCTGCCCGATGCCTGTTGTTTGTGAAGTGTTCTAAAGCCATGTCTATCTGCCCGATGCCTGTTGTCTGTGAAGTGTTCTAGAGCCATGTCTATCTGCCCGGTGCCTGTTGTCTGTGAAGTGTTCTAAAGCCGTGTCTATCTGCCCGGTGCCTGTTGTTTGTGAAGTGTTCTAAAGCCCAAACACATGACCCGATTTTGTTCAAATTTAATATCTCAATATTTTGGCCACATTTCCGATGTTTTGTAGACATAAAATTTGGGATGGTTTCCATAAGAAAAATACAAAATTACGTTTTTCCCAATATCGGCTTTAATGATTGTTGTAATTATTTTATTTATTTGTTTAGCTTTTAAGGACACAAACAATCTTCGCCAACTCTCTAACAATATAGTTTCGTAAAGTTTGGTAAAAATAAAGATGCCCAAGAAATCGACATTGGAGTTCTTTCATAAAAGAAGTCATTTTTGTAATTCAGCTTTACTGATTACATTCAAATTTTAGTGAAATGTGAAAATTAATTAATCAAATCCATGTGCAAAATCGCAAATACAAAATATTACGGTTAGTAAATTTAACGAAAAAAATTTACTTTTACATACGATTTACGCTTAGGATGCAAGTGAGTAAACAATTAGTTTAAGCCCTATTTAGATACATATATATTGTGTTCAATAACTTTGTCCACGGTATATGAACCATCGATTTTTGTTGACAAATTATTTGGTTTTGGGGATGGTTGAGTGAGAAAGTTTGTGCAATGTTTTTTTCACTATTTATTTAGCAAAATACGCAAGATTAACTAACCGGCGCAAGAAAAATAGAACACGAGATTTGCAAAACAAATTTTATATTAGATTACAAATTATATTTATAATTATTATTAACGTCCTTCGTCGTTGTCCTCTGTAGAGGTTACAAAAATTAAGGCAAGGCGTCCATTTTAAACAGTTCCTTTTTCATAACTCGTGTGTTATTCACATTCTAACACAATAAATTAGATTCTATTGGCATATTTTAATTCTATGTTGAATGGTACCAACAATGACAAATTGAGAAGTTATTGTCAAATATGTCATTTTGATGCCTGGAAGCTTAAGAAATTGTGATAATTGTACAGTTAAGAATTCCGGGAGGACCGATTCACCGATCCGAGCATAACGAGTGGAGGCACCTTCATAATATGAACAACTTCAAGGCCCGCTAGGGCAGGGACATTGACATGAGTAAAAGGAGTGGAGACTTTTTAATTATATGTATATCTATATTGTTGTAGGAGATGTCAAAAAATAGTGATATATATATATATATATATATATATATATATATATATATATATATATACAAAAGTACGACGTTTACAAAACTAACTTGTGCAACTACTCTGTAAACAAATATACCCTACTGGCTAAGACCTTTTGATCTAATATTACAATTTAGAGACAGCGAAACGAAGTTGTGGGCGTTACATTTCCAGATTCTGATTGCATTATATTAAATGATAAGGGTGGGTAAAAACTAAGATGGTGCCCGTTAATTTGTTTAAAATTATTTGAAAGCGTAAACGTTAACTTTGTTAACAGGATAAATTAGACTAAATCTATACATTTTAGAAATACCTAGTTGATATCTAGTTAGCCTTTTCTGAACACTCTATTTACAAACACAACAACTAAATAATTCTCTAAAACCACTTGTTTGATTAAATTTAAACGCTATGATAAATTGGCGTTGTATTTGTTAAGGGTTGAATGTAGAGGGTAGAAGACACGATTGACAGTTTAAAGCTAATGTGCTAAGGGTTTAGTTGATCATTAATTTGAAATTATCAACCCCTTCAATCCAGTTGATCCCCAAAGGATGGAAGGTTTATCTAATTAGTAAAGTTAAGGGTTGAAGAATAGTCTTCACGTAGTTAAAATAAACTTTACGTCAATTGAGTCAGTTTAAGAAATGTTTTTTAACGAATTTCTAATATAAATAATCTAGCTATTCTGATCTGTCGCATAGAAATGCTAAATTCATAGACAATGCAGTGAATAACGATCCTTTTAATTCTATTTATAGATCACAATACAGAATGTTACAATCTCATGGTGGAGGTTTTTAATAAATATATTTATACAAGAAAACGTAAGAAAAGTAAGTACAGATAAAAAAGTATTTTATTGTTTACTAAAGCTCCATTTATGCCAAACGATGTTCCATATATTTAACCTATAACATCAAAAATTATTGATGCCTCTGCTTCTTGAACTAGTCTCATATTTAAAAATATCGATTTTTTAATTATTTGATTTTTCCGCTTATACGGTTTTACTAGCAAGTATTGAATATACAATAATATTTCAAGTGAAAAATATACGACCTAGACTGGGAATCGAACCCAGGACCTTTGGCTTAATTTCAATGTCGCATATGCGAGGTAATTAATTTGGAAACTCAAAATTGCAGCAATTAAACGTAAAGTCAAGTGTGAAGTCTGCGCCCTGTGCTGGGAAGCGACTAGGATAGCTCAGTTGGTAGAGCATTGGCGCGTAAAGCCAAAGGTCCTGGGTTCGATTCCCAGTCGGTCGTATATTTTTCACTTGAAATATTATTGTAAATATATCCTTTAACTATAGATATTTTTGATTAACATACCACTTTAAATAAAATTCTATGGGTGTAAGGTCGCATGAGGGTGGTGGCGAAGCCTCCCATCCACCTCTTGTATTCCAACGGAAAAAAATGACATAATAAAGCGGTGCTTCTTCATGGTGTACCCTCAGAGAATCAGTACAGGTTGGCAATCCCAAGGGATTCTAGCTGAATCCACACTTTTGTTCGTGTGGTCTGGGTTAAATCCCTCTTTTCATCTTTCCTGTCAACATCTATTACAACTCTTGTTCTTTACCCACCCTAATGTTATTAGAGTATTCGAGAGTAAGAGTTCTTTATTATATGCTCTTTTGTTTCTTTTTTTATAAGGTATTGATGATCAAGAGGTCTTTACCTTTAAACAAAAAGGAAAACCAATTTTGCTGAAAACTAATGTTTTCGTCCTGGATTTAGGAAAGAGTTAACCACAAACAAGTCAAGGTAGATAATAATTTTATTTACAGTGGTTTGAACAAAAAAAAATCAATAATACGATTCCTAGCAGGAGAGAACTTAATATTGACTTCATTTGAAGAATTTTGAATAATGTGACGATGAGTAAGTCCTGAAGTGTGAATAGTGGCCTAATGATTTTCACTGTACAGAAATTCGGCTACAATTTCCTCAAAAATGTCTACGGCAAAGGATTAAGGTTGTATCCTGGCAGCAAAGTATAAAAATAACTGAAATTTTATAACCTACAAACCTGAGCTGTTTTTTTTTAACCATGTAACCTTGTGGAACGATGTTCCAGTAACACAAGCCACGCTAGGGCCGAGACATTCACAAGTGAGTTGAAATGTTTTAAGTATATAAATATCTGCCATGCCCAATAGGCCTAGCTGATGTTAATAAAGTAGTGATACACAATTACGGATAAAAAAATGTGTAACAACGGATTTAAAACAAAACACACTATACTGGTATAAGACTTCTTGATCTACAAATACAATTTAACATTTCTTACATGGCCCGAGAAACCAAATTTGGACAATAAATTTAAAGGCAGGGTAATTACCATAATGGAGCACATAAACTTATTATTTATTCCTAAAAGAACTCACAACAGATTACTAGCAAATTTATAACTGGACTCTACGAAACTAAACAACCAGATCTGTCATTGAAAGAAGAAATTAAATATGTTTCCTCCTGAGAATGTGTCCCATTCACAAATTGCAGTTATAGGCATTTTAATTGTCCTATGGGCAAATTCGCCCCTTCATATTCAATGTATCGATGATTTAGTTTTTAATTGCTTTAACAAAATATTTGGGTAAATTTTCGAAATAAAGTCAGTCTTCTCATCTATCTGCAACATCTTGGTTAAGGAAAATCTCTAAAAGCAATAGGATTTACTCTTGAAAACATTAAATAAAGATTAGAAGTCTAACAAAAATATTGAATTTATGACAAAATATTTTAACAATGCAGGGAAGATAATAATTTTACATCGAGTCACTATTTGTATTACACTCACGTTCGTTTTAGCGACAAACAGACTTGATTTCGCCACCGTAGAACTCTAATATATGCAGGATTTATCAAACACCTCCAAACCTACGAGACATTTCTACGAATTCTCGTGAATTTTTCTTCACTATCATTTGTAAATTTTTTAGTTTTAAAAATTTGTTTTATTAGGTATATATATATATATATATATATATATATATATATATATATATATATATATATATATATATATATATATATATTACGAACACAGTATTTTATACCAGGAACGGAATGAAGGTACATAGGGCTTCCAGATGTAGGAGCCATTGGACACGATGATGGAGATGTATTAATAGGACAGGACGAACATAAGGAAGGGCACGCAGGGCTGCAACCATGGGCACCAGGTATGGGGGACATTGGACAGGGTGACTACTTGTATTCCAAGGACGAAAATAAGGAGGCGCATGCGTTTCTGCAATCTCAGGCACCAAGTGTAGAGGGCACCGGGCAGGGTGATGATATTGTCTTCAAGTACGAAAATAGGGAGGGACATTCAGTGAAGCAACTTCCGACCGTAGGTTTAGGGAACAACCATCTTATAAGTTAATGGTTTTGTATTACAAGAACGAAAATAGGCAGGGCCGCAGCCGTGGCTGTAGAATCGGATGCCGGTCATCCCACACATTTGGAAAGAGATTCTCACAGTAGTATTACCAGAAATTATTAGGAACTAGTTAAAAGGATCTGTATTATTATTATTATTTATTTATTTATTTATTTATTTTTTTACTTTACGTGCGGCCAACACTCCAAATAGAAAACTAACCGTAGTTTCATTGTGTTTAATTAGTTACATATGAGACTTAACTAATGTTAAGTCTCATGTGTACAAGATGACTACCAGTACATGGCAAGCCCAAATTTCCGTACGTTGAATAAGGTCAATACTAAGCATTAATTATTCTCGTTTAAGATGGCTTAGTGTCTGGACTCATGTGTTTGGTGAGATATCTCTGATCAGTCTCAAATCTATTTAGCTAATGCACGTTAGGTTTGTCAACTGAAAATGCCTAACCACTTCGTTACACTAATAATTCCATGTTAATGAATCAGTCTAATAATTGTCTGACCTTTTGAGTCATTCTGACCACCAATTTTGAGATAATACTTCTTGACCATTACTTTTTACTTTTCTTAAATTATTTTTAACACCAACAGTTATTTCATAACTATATAACTATTTAAAAACTATTCCGCTAAAATTGGAATTTTAATTAAATTGTTCTATGAAGTCGATGGAAGTCAAATAGACTGGCATATTATTTATATGGTGTCAGACGTTTAAAATCAATTGTGTATATACAAACTAAAAAAAAATAAGACGTTTCGAGAGAATGAACCAAATCCCGTTATTAAGTATTAATATGAAAAACTGTAAGACATAATAACTTCGTGGCCTCTTTTTTAAAATTTTCCCTAAATTAAATAAGTCTAAAATACTTTTCATTAAAACTCCAGTAGGAGTGATGATTAGGTGACATGTTATAACTTTTGAAAAAGGAGAATAAAGTTCGTCCACTCCAATAAAAGATCATCATTCCGTTTGACACACAACACCAATTAGTTAGCTGACCAGTTGTTTACAGTTACTTGTGTGGTGAAGCTCTGTGATCATATTTGTATTTAGTCTTAGTTATTTTCACTTTTCAGGCTTAGATTTAAACTTGGGTATTTTCTTATGTTCTTATTAATTTTCCCTAGGTCATGTTGGTATTTTTCAATTTTTTTCTTCTTCTTTCTAGGTTTATCACTTGATAACGCAAGTTGATAACCAATGAAACGTCGTGTGTTAGTTTTTATATCCACAAATGAAAGCAAAACGTCTGATTAAACTATATCAATAACATGAACTTTCTATCATTATCAAAACAAATTTAAACCATATAATACACAGACATCATTCCAAATAACAAAACGTTTATTGTATATTTATATACAATTTATTAAATGTAAATACATATATATATTATTGATATATATATATATATATATATATATATATATATATATATATTATTAATATATATATATTATTATATATATAATACTTGAGAGAGGCTAGAAACGTCAAAACAGTCTAAAATTATATTCTCACTCCATCGCAATCCATACTGGATATTTGGACGCCAATACACCAGAGTAATGATTTAAAGTAAAAACGTTAGTCGCACGTTTCCGTACATCGCTGTGTCCAATAATTCTCCACTGTTTTTCTAACTTTGGCAGTCAAAATTTGTAAACATGAATAATGTATTAGAGGAGACATCTTTTATTCTGAATAAACTCATTCTCATGGTTTGGAAAAGTTTTTATTTACATAGGTCCTCGACAGCCATTACCATATATATTAAACTAGGCTTTGTTTCAATCATTGGTATTAGTTTAAAGATTTTGAAATGAAGACAGAACTCGTTTTTCATATCCAGTATTTTAAGTATAGAGTATAGGGGATATGATTAATAATTGTAAAAAATTACAACATCAGTTTTGACTGAATTTTACTTATCATGACCTCAGGAAACCGAAAAAGTGATTTTTGACATGCCGTAAGAACGTGGTTTATAAACAATCAAAGTTAATTTTTGTATTTTTCTAAATAATAATTTTTTGTGATTTTGCACTGTGATAGGGGGAATCATTCTGTACATTTTAGTAAAATCAGTTAAATCTGTTACGTCTTTTATAACAGTTCCGAGACAGATTACCGATAACGCACGAACAGGCGTTTTTTACAGATGAGTAATATGTTTTATTTAGTTAGAAGTTAGGATTTGATGAAATCATTTCATCCGAATTTGAAAAAAAATGAGTATATTTATTATATTATGACAGATACTCTCAAATTTTTGTTATCAAAATCATTAAATAAACATCTCGAGAAACTTCAACACAGTAGAGACGAAAAACACCAGATAGACAGACTTCATTATAAATACTTTATTTTAGTCTCATAGGGGACTTAATTTTTGCCACAAACACTACATCGATTTTTAGCCAATTACATAACTTGCATTGTATATGTGAGTAAATAAAACACCGAAAAAGTGTACCCTCAGGGATTCACAATATTGAGTACAGGCTTGGCGATCAAAAGACACCTTAACTGTAAATCAACAATCTTATCATGTATGTAATCTAGGGATAGGTTCCTCTATTTTATCTTTTCCATTTAGTTTCACTTAACTCTTTTCAGCCTGATGCTATTCGCGATTCCAGAGATAGGGGTCTTTATTTTATGTTCTTCTACATTTTAATATTTTACTATGATGACCAAGAGGTTTTCGACGTTAAAAAACAAGAAAAGAAGAAAAAGAACTAGATACTTTTTCCTTTTCTCCAACGGCTCACTGTAGTGAGCACAGACGTGGAAATTCCAAGGGACACAGCTGCTTCTACACATTTTATCATGTAGTCTTGGTTTAGATCCCTCTCTTTCATTTTTCGTACCAGATCTCTCTAAGATAACTCTTGTTTTTTCCCATCCTAACAATGTTAGAGTATTATAGAGCTAGGAGTTTTTATTTTGTGCTCTTTCCTTCCTTTTTTTATGAGGAGATGACAGAGAGGTGTTTACCTTTAAACAACAAGGAAAGTCAAAATCAGTTTCCTGAATACAGATACTTTTACAACAAACACAACGATATTTGACCAAATTTTCTGTATTACAAATTTAAGAGATATAAAATAACACTGAAAGAGATTCGAGTTAAATATATTGCAGATAAATATGGAATATTTAACTTTGTAATTCTAACTGCAGATTTAAAATACCAATGAACATAAATCTTGTTTTATATTCAATTATTTCATTGATGCATATAAATTACGTCGTATTAAAATACATAAATTTCATAAACATATTAATTTAAATGTCCGATTTAGAATTAAGCAATTGCAATAACGTGAAACGTAAAATTTAATAGCACCGTTAACAGTTTGAACTTTGGAATTAAATTAATATTCAATTCTGTATATATCCCTAATTATAAAATCTAATTTTTATAGTTTCACATATAAGTATTGTAGAGAAAGTTATGTTATGCGTCAAAAATCAATTCAAGTTTTAGTAAATGTTTTCTTTTGAAGTACAAAAGAGGGTGTTTAGAATATTGTTTCTCCATCGGATGTCGTATGTGCAGTGTTCACCAATCCAAACAAGTCGACGGTTTTTTATCAAATTTCGTATGTGGGCAAATTTTATTCATTTTGTCACAACTCATAATTTTAAGTTAACTACTACGAAAAACTCAAAAAGTACATTTTGTCAAAACAAGCTGTGACTATTTTGTTTATTTATTTATTATTATTATTATTTGTAAGTGTAGTTTTTATAAACCCAATTAACATATTTATGTTAATAGTCAATTTCCAAAAAAAATATTAGTTCTGTTGCTTCAATAAAAAAAAATATCACTTCACAAAAATACAATTTTTAAAAACTACTTAACAAATATACCACTTGATAAAAATACCATTTCACACAATAATACCACTTCATAAATGTCACTTCACAAAAATATCACTTAAAAATACCACTTCACAAAATACCACTTCATAAATTATGGATTTCTTATAAAACAAGAAATTTATGGAAATCAATATTAACAATATTAATGAGTGCGTTAAGTAAATTAATTTTCAGAAATAAATATCAATAAACGAAAATGAACTTTTACCTCGAGTAACTCACAACTTTTTCCGTAACTCAAAAATATGGGTACTTTTGCCGCTCACCAAAATTCAAAAATTCGTCTTCACAAAAATTGGCATTAACAACATTTATGAAATTTTACAATGGACCTTAAAGGACCCAAAGAAAATATATCGGTCTTCAAATTTAGAAAAATTCTGAATAGTTAAACAAATTTTCAAAATATGTCATTGAGTTGCTACAAAACGTGTAATTTATCAAAATGTTATTCAAATTTCAGCAAATATATGACCAAAATCCGTGTGTAAAATCACAACTAAAAAACATTACCGTTCAGAAATAATTGTAGAAAAAAAGTAAATGAACATTGACCACCCACATTGAAACCTAAACTTATAAGATGTTCACTAAGCCATAGTGTACATATCCCTTAAACACTAAAAATTGTTTGACTCATCACAAACGCTAACTTAATATAGATTACATCTTTGTGCTAAAGTAAAATAACTGAAGTACTGTATATTTATGTCTGTTAATTTCGTTGAAATCGGTTTGGTAATTTTTCATAAAAATATGTTATATGTGTAAAGACCCCAATTCTATCTTTCAAAAACTGAAACAAAAATAATAGTTATTAGATATGAGTCATTATTTACCCAGTATAACAAATATGGAGTAGGTTTGGTTATCGTCAAAAATTGCTCCATTTTTTGACAGACGTTTACGTTTCATGGCTTCAGGAAACAGAAAAAGTAATTTTCGATAAACCGTTGTTCATGTCGTTGTCGTCTGTACGTAAGCACGATAGCAGCTACAAATATTTAGATATGAACATGAAATTTGATATAGAGGACTGTAGTGGGGTCTTGTAGAACCCTAAGGAAATTCAAAACTATCTAATTTAAAATGTCAAATTTGCAGATATTTTAAACAGTTTTTTGTTTATATCTTGTCTATTATTCAACACAAGCCACGAAATTAGATAAATATATACATATTTAGTTATACATTTCTTGGTACCAACTACTTCTCTAGTGAAAAAATTATAAAAATATAGAGAAGTTATTGTTAAATATCTAAGTTTCATTCCAAATTTCCCAGTGATTTTCTTATAATTACAAAATTTGGTAGTGCCGAGTTACCGACACGAATGTAAGGAGTGGAGGCTTTTCACACATGTACAGATTCCAGGCCTGCTACAGCAGAGACACTGACACGAATGTAAGGAGTGGAGGCTTTTCACACATGTACAGATTCCAGGCCTGCTACAGCAGAGACACTGACACGAACGTAGGGAGTGGAGGGTTTTTCACACATGTACAGATTCCAGGCCAGCTACGGCCAAGACACTGACACGAACGTATGGATTTGAGGCTTTTTCACATATGTACAGATTCCAGGTCTGCTACGGCAGAGACACTGACACGTGCGAAGCGAGTGGTGACTGTTTAATATACAGGGTGATTCATATAACAACATCATATAAACATAGGTTTGGAAACGCTTTATTTTCGAGTAACAACTAGCGAAAGATTCGCCCTAATTTTTTATCCAAGGGCCAAATTATGAAATACTGAAATTCCAGGGACTCAAATGTAAAGGTAAATTTTACGTTTTCATATCGTTTTTGAACTAAGCAATGGAAAAATGGGTCCCAGAACTGAACTTTAAGCAGTGTTCGATACGATTGGCATTAAACACAAATATTGCAGTAAAAAAAACCACTTTCTTAGTTTAGGCGAAAATTTAGTTTGCTAAATTGTCAATAATCAAATAAAAGTATTAGACCAAATTCGTAGAGAATTTAATTGTGGAAAAAGAGATCTAAATAAATTCAATAGAAATACTTGTAGCCCACGTCAAGAATGTAGTGATATACACGAGTACGCGGTTCACAAAACCTGTATAACAAGTGTTTAAAAAACGTCCCTACTAGATGAAACCAACTTTTGGGCAATTCATTTAGAATACCTGTTTCTAATGCATTATATAATGAGCTGGGTTGGTAACATGATAGCGCCCATCCAGTGTTTTTAATTGTGTACATAAACGATTCATTATTTGATAAATAATTAAAAATAAATGTAATTTCTGAAGGTATGTACAGTAAAATGTTGAACAAGGCCGATTTTATCGCTCCTGTAAACCTTTCCTGTAGGCGTGGATTTAATGGGCCGTTAAGCCTAAACTTGGCACAGAGAAAAGTAATATATTTCATTGGGGGAGGGGGCTTCTTACTTTTATCCGCGTTTTTACATCTCTTTGCGAAAAAGAGTTTGTTGTGATTACGATAATGTTTGTTGAACTAATTTGAAAAGGACTTAAATGTTGTTTTCTTAAAACTTTTAGAAATAATTTGTTTTAACTGAAAGTAACCATAAAATCCGAATTAAAATATAAGTTTCATTAAATTTTGTAAGTAGTAATGTTTTGTCAACAGAATGTAACTTAAACGGATCGAAATGCCAACATACGCAGTATGTTTTTCGTTTTTTTACTTGCTTACATAAACATAGTAGACAAATTTATGTACGGGTCAAAAAAATCAACGTCGAGTGTTTTAGAGACATTACCGTTTTATGGTCCACTGATTTAAAAAAAAAGATTTTTGGAAATATGTCTCCCGTTTGTGCAGTTAAAACTACAAAGCGCAATATCGTGGACCGATTTTAAACCATTTTGGTTTGGGAGTATATTTCGGTAATATCTCAGGTCTTTCTTCCACTTTTTTTGATAACTAAAAATTCGTTGTTAAGAGCCCAAAAAATCAAAATTTTGATTTTCTAAAATTTGTATTCATTAGTTTTATCTAATTTTCCTTAATTACAGCGTTGTAATGGCCCGAAAAAAATTGAATTCCCCCCCCCCCCAATAATGGTAGTTCGTGAGTAATCGATAAAAAAAACCAAAACATCGGTTGTGAAAAATGTAGTTTCTCAAATTGTGCTATACCGATTTCACTCAAATTTTAGTGAAATGTGAAGAAATCGATCGAAATAAGTGTCTACTATCGCAAGTAAAATATATTACTGTTTAGGAATAATTGACAAAACACAATATTTAAAGCTCGATTTTAATAAAATACAATTATTCTGAGAATGTTGTTACGCATTAAAGAAAGTTTAGACAATTATTTTAGCTTTTTTAAATATTTTGTCAATAGTTGATTGACAACTACCGAAGTTATAGTTTTGGTACGATTAGTTTTAGTTTTTATATAAAATATATTATTTAAAAAAAAAAATACTATTTTTAAAATCTTTTTTTTTCCCAAAATTCCTATTTAAATAAAAGTGTAGTTGCAATACAAGCGGAAAATGTAATCAGAAACATAAAATATTTGCAAAAAACTACTTCCCTATTTATCATCGTAGAAGGGTCGGGTTGTTTCCATTACATGCAGAATTGAGTTCTGCAATGTTTGTCTCTATCGTGTTATAAGTTGAATAACACACGAAATGTGTAAAAAAACTGTTTATTATGGTAGCCATTTAAAAAATTTTCAATTGGATTCTATATGAGCACATTATAGTTTTCTTTACCAAATTTCAGATCTTCTAAAATTAATTTATTTTGCATTAATTGATAGTATTATTAATTATTTTATGTCAGCTGCTATTTTACTTTATGAAATTTAGAAAAATGGTTTTTAACAAAGAACTCTTTGAAGCTCGCCTCTTATTTTCTCTGCTTTCCACTAACTTTCAGCTTTTGAATAGCGTAGATTATTTTTAAACAGAAGTCCCTTCAAATAGTACCAGAGAAACGATATTCACTGGTGATTAGTTTTCTTTATACACATGTATACTATTTAATTTTATTAATTCAATATATAATGGCTCACTCTGTATATAACATTTCAGTTACTATAGCTCGACGCACCTATTTACAACTGTCAATATGTTTGTTGTGTTACTGACCATTCACAAACATATTGACAGAGGTAGTTGGATACACACAGAATTCAATATTCGATGACACAAACATTTTCCACGTGAAACATTGCTTAGTCCTGACTAATAGAATTACTAATTTTGTTTGACCCTTTGGCGATCCCGGCTATTGACAAAATTAAATATCCACCAACGGCGCTTTATTTACGAGGTAGTATAATAAATAATAAATTTAATTGCGAGGTTAGATTAACGATGAAAATCAAAGTGTCAAACTTAAATTTGATTTTATCAGTAATGGCTGTTGTTATTTAATTTTAATAACATTGTAGGATGTTTCATTACTGTTAAACAATGTGTTTTATTACATTGGTTGTGATGGAAACAAATTTTAGACGATTTTATTATTACCGAATTTTTTACCCTCAGGGTACGGACTTGGCAATACCGAGGCAACCTAGCTGGATCTACATAATTTTTCACGTTTTCTTGCGTTAGATCCATCTCTTAAATCTTGCCTATCAAGTCTCTCCTGACCGCTCTTCTTCTTTTCAGAACCTAACGCTATTTAGAGCTAGAGCTAAGAGTTTTTATTTATTTATTTTTTACATAAGGCTATGTATTACGAGAGGTTTGTCGCTTTTAAACAACAGGGTAAAATTATAATAAAATGTTTAGTTGAAAAATTATTAGTCTTACTATTTTAAAAATTCCTACAAAATAAAATAAAATCTTGTCTTCCGATATTAAAAATCGGTTTCATGCTCTCATTTTATAGAAATATAAAACATATTTTGATCCTCAATTTTTTTCTAGTTTTGATGTTGGCCTTATTTAAGCTTCCAGTAATTTGGGTGGATTCGGCGGTAATAATTGAACATGCTAATAGTTTGATTGGTTATATAACGTGGAATCTTTACGAAAATGTGGTTGAAGATTTTAGGTTAACAAATCTCGCCTACAAATTAATTCCAATCTAGAATTACAACACAAAATGGCGTAAACTGAGGTTTTGGTACGGCTAATTAGATTATAATAGAAAGTATAATTTTCTATCAGAATCTCGGATCTCGTGGTTTAGCTTAAATTTGCGGGAATTAATCAGGCTATAGCTGGTGTAGTGGTCGGACTTGCTGTGTGACGAGATTCTCTAGTCAATTTTAAATGTAGTTAACTAATAAGGACCGGCTAGGCTAATGATTTACATATCTTGGCTTTGTTATAAACCCATTATATCTGTAATACCTATGCTATTATTTAAGTCATTCTTCCTAATAGAAGAGGTTACAACCCGAAATCAAGCCTCCTCTATCCTGCTCTTCTAACTCTGTTTAATAACAGGAAGGTCTTCCATCCTCACACTTCAAACATCTCCCTCACATCCGTAACAACAGCATACCCTTTGTCGCCTTTTTTTTGTAGTTAATATGCCGTATTCGTTTTTTTGTTTTTGTTTTTCTCTTATCCACTCTCACAACATAGAAAATCCACTGCAACCTCCTCAGTTTGATGGACCTGTTTACCTTTGGTACTTTATCAATTGTTATACCGTATTGTCTACTTAATGTTTCGGTGTAAAGGATCCCCTCAGTAGTTGTCTTCCACTGATCTATGCATTAATATCCAAATTTCACTACCATAACACTTGATGGGTGGCAATATAGTCATGTTTATGAGTAGTTTTGCCTGCCTGAAGATATATCTTGACTACAAAGTGAAAAGCAAAAAATAGCATTGCTCACTAGAGTTATTCTTGCCCTTGTCTCTCCCCCACGCTCTTATACCCAGATATCATCGTTTCTAGACACTTAAAACACCCGATTGCTTCTATAGTCATATTTTATTAACATAGTTCGTCCGACCATGTCCGACTTATCAATTTGGTTTTGTCTTCGTTTATTGTTAAATTTGTTTTCATGGTTGTAATCTAACCGCCGCATTCGATTTGATCACTAGCTTATTTATAAATTAAACCAAACCTAGAATTTAATCATGTCATTTTATGTAGTCTTTAAAACTGCTCGACTGTGTATACAGGAATAATCTGTGTATAAAAGTGTATATACCATTTATCCCTATCTGATAAAAAAATAAATTTACATAGAAAATACTTTTATCTTTCTTTCTCTCACGTTTAAATATTTCAGAGGCGTAAAAAATAATAATAGGGTCTTTTGTAATCTAAAGTTGGAATTCAATTTTCGTAAAAAAGTTCTAAAAACAAATATTGTTACGCACAAGGGTTATTCTCGTAACAGCTGTTGTAGCGGAATTGGATTCAGCAGTCGCCTCTGCTTAACATTTTATGGCCCTAATTCTACTGCTTTATGAGTTACTTTGGTTTTCGACTTTTGTTGCTTGGTTGGAACTTTCCATAAAACGTTATCGATCATACAGCACGCCGACAAGGATTTGGTGAATTTATTTTGTTTTTCTAGAGACCTTCTGAAGGAAAAATGAAATATTCTAGAAGAGATTTCAGTCTAAGGTGTTGAATATGCATGAAACGTGATCTAATTTTGAGAAGTTTTATATACTAGCATACATTTACAGGGTGATTCAAAATTACACCCTGTTAAATTTAATTTTGCTCGGTAATATATCAAAAGCTGATTCTGCAACGAAAATTATGAAGAAGGTTATAATACAGGTCTGGAAACGTTTGGTTTCCCGTCGTTTTGTGGTTTTACAGACAAATATATAAGTTTGAAAGTAGATAAGCTATTAAGTGCAGATTTCGTATAAACATTATTAATGTAATCTTTTAACAATATACTAGAAAACTAAGACTTTATTTTGTACATTTCAAAACAGAAATATTTTCTTCTTTACGAAAACAAAATGCAGTTTTTTGTCTGATCTTAAGTTTCATGACCTCGGGAAACTTAAAAAATAATTTTTCACATACTATCTGTCGGTCATCGTTGTTGTTGTTGTTGTTGTACGTATATCAACAAAATAAAGATAGGAACATGAAATTTGGTATAGAGGATCACACAACCCAATTGGAAATCACAAAAGTTAAAAACAAAATAGCATTCAATTTAAACAGTTTTTGTTCATATAACGCGTTATTATCAACTTCTAACGTAACAAATTTGATAAAAATTAGCAGAATGGAATGTGTATGTAATGGTACCAATCCTGCAATAACAAATAGCGACGTTATTGTCCAAAATGTAATTTCGAACATTTACCTCCAAAGAAGATGTGATACAGTATTTGTACAATTATGAAATATCGTACACGAGTGTAGCTAGTGGATGCTCCAACGTATATGTACAGTGTCAGTGCCTGAGAAATTGACAAACACCTAACGAAAGGAGGTATTCTTAACACCTACGTGTCCTATTTAGAAAATCCATTTAGAGGATCTACCTGTTTTTCATTATATAATAGGGTTGGGTAAGTACTATAATAGCTCCGAATATTTTGGTTTTAGGTGTGGGTGAGTGAGATTGTTTGTGTAATGTTTATGAAATATTTACTTACCAAACATGATTAAAAACTACCTATTGCAATGCAGTTAACTTGACCAGGACTGCAGAAGTTATATTAGGATACAAGAGGACCGATGCCAAGCGTCCGCCGTAAGAGAAAAAGTTCTACTACTTAAAAGTACCAAAATAAAACAGTTGTTCAACCACTTTATGTTTTAATTTTACTTGAAATAAATAACTTCACAATAAACAATTTTACGTTGGACTTTGATTAAGTAAGTTTACTTGTTACTAAGTTAGATGCTTGCCAGGGTAAAGTCTACCTCGGATCTTACAGCAAGTAAATCCGTTTTATGTACGGGTTGGTTTGCATGATAAGGCTGGTCTAATGTCATCGAACAACTTCTTATTTCATGCTTTCATACTTAATAACTCCGCAAACAATACATTTTGACATGAAACAACAAAATGTATTTCCCTGTTTTGTTAAATTTTTATATAAAATAACTTTCAACTATCTCTTGTAATATAACATAAGCTTAATTCGTGTTTATATTTTAAAACGCTAACGTCAAGCGTTACTCCATTAATAATAACAAGGCTAGCGTGATTGTTACGTACACGCGATGGAAAAACTTGTTCCTCTAATGTCCGTCTCTCTGTCTTTCCTTATAAAGTGCTCAGTAAATATGCGATATTTTAGTTTTTTTTTTTTGTTAATTAAATTAATAATACTCAGGTACAAAATGTTCACCTGATTAATTGGATTATTGTTTTTGAGGCCAGTTAGAATAATTTTATAAACATTATTTTTATGGTGCCTCAAAGTTGATCTAAAAGTCAAGTTCAATATTTTGATTTGATATTTGAGATGTTATTTGTGTTCAATATCATCAATTACCGAAAAGCAGTGATCATCGCTTATTGAAACAATATTAAGGATCAAAAAAAGTTGCAAAAAACAAAAGTGTAATCCAAGTTGTTATTAAAACTCAATTAAAATCAAATATGACTTATGCTGAGGTCACAAGCGACTTATGTTTATGGCACAAGCGAAGAGAGCTTATACCATTGTTAAAACACACACACACACATATATATATATATATATATATATATATATATATATATATATATATATATATTTAAATGGCGTCCATGGCTCGTTTTCACTTAATTGACAACTACCAAAATGACATTTTTCTGTGACGGTTATTTTCAGGTCTTTTACACAGTATAAGAATTAACAGTTAATTTCTTCTTCTGTTTTTGACTGATATTTACATTTCGTGTTCTCCAAAAACCGAAAAAGTGATTTTTAACATGCTGTCGTAGTTGTCAAAATAGGACATAGGAAATTTGGTATAGGGGACTATTATGTGCTAACACAGAACAATATTTAAATTTTAAAAATCGAAAATAAACAGTTTTTTGTTCATTATATAGCCTATGTGTTATCGGAACTTATAACATATTACATTATATTAAAATAACAGATTCAATTCCACCTCTCTACGATGAGAATTATCAAAATTTCAATATAATGAGAAATATATCAATAATATAATAAAGAACCCTGACCACCCAGGAAAATGTAATGTTTGTTTAGTTATAAAATCCAGCAGGGCCGTGTCATCGATACGAGGGGAGGCTCCATCACATATGTAAAAAACATCCGAGACATTGACATAAGCAAAATGAGTAGAGGCTTTTTAATAACTTCAACGCTATTTTAATGGATTCATCCCACTTTCTAGGATGCCGGGGAAACATGTCTGACTAATGTGGAGACATGAGGAAGGCTACATATGCTTGGCCCTTTATAAATCGTCACGTTTAGTTTAGTATTTGTTTTTAGGATCTGTCTGTATTTAATGTATTATATAAATGGATAAGTACCATTATGGCGCTAATTATTTTGATTTTAGGTACGAGTGTGTGAGAAAGTTTATGCAAGGTTTTTGCACCATTTGCATGTAATGTTTCTAACAGAAAACAAGTAGATAGAGAAACATAGGGATATTTTAAACTATAGTGCAGATCCGTGTGCTTGACAGTAAATAAGAAAATCCAATGTGTAATAAATTGTCGTCTCCGAAAGACAAAACACATGCATTAAATTAAAATATCGTCGGTTCAACTCCGTCAGCGTGCTGCAGAACTGTAGCAAAGTTTTAATTAAATTCAAAAACACAAACTTAATTATCTCAATTGTGTACGTGTTACTGATTTGCATATGCGTATGTCAAGATAGGAAGGGTTCCACATAAAAACAAATATTTTTCAAAAATAGGAGTTAATGAATTTTGTTTTATTACAACAAAGCAGTTGATATAGTCGTATCAAATCAGGCCACTTCTGTTCCAGGGGTGGATTTATTGCTTAAATTCACATCTACACCTATTTTCTTCGAATACTATAAGGGATTTATTTATTTCAAAAATCGACATAGTTTTTGTAGCAAAACGTTTTGTCCCCAAAACATACCAATATCTTCCGTTGACTATCAAATTTCGGATAACTTTGGATATTTTTTATTAATATATCCATGGGTCCCTGCGTGTTATACAGTGGTTTATGGAATTATGTCTCTCTCTATAATTTGGCGTTAAACGTATTTGTAGTGCTCTATACGTGTAGACTGATTTTAATAAAACTTGGTATGTGGGTTTATTTTAGTCACTTTTTTTCAATTCTTCGATAAATACAAATTTGGGGTAGCTGCTATAAGTAAAAATGTCATGTTTTTACATGAGTTAGTTACCTGTAAAAAATTGGTAATCACGGTGTTATTAGGTTTGTAATTATACCTAATTTCTTATAATTGGTTTATCCAATTTTGTTGATATTTTATTGCAAATTCTAAAGTAAACAAATATTACGTTTCTTAAAATAAATTCATAAAAAAATTTAAATGAACCTTAACCGTCTTCATTGAGAGTTCGACTTTATTCAAATACAATTTACTCTGATGACAATAGCGTCCATGATTTTTTGAAAAATAACTTTGATTGACAAATAACGAAATGTCAGTTTTGGTTACGATAAGTTTTGCTTTCTGTTTATTTGGTTTTGAGGATGCGTAAATGAAAAAGTCTGTGCAATATTTTTGCACCGGTTATTAAATCAAAAATTCTTAAGAGTATATTTTACGTAATAGTGTACCAATAGTAACCAACCCAATTCCCCCTATAATCTAAAAGTATTTATGCGAGGAATATGGAAAAAACTATAGTTGAATATTTTGTAATTTAGGTTAGGTTGGGTTATTGTTAACTAGAAATATATTACATTATCTCAAAAACAAGTATGCTACTGTAGAGGTAAATGTGTAAAATTACAAAATACGGGGTTTACAAAAGAATATCCATTCCATCTTTCTGGGACTTAACTTATCAAGGGTATATTTTTATTAAATTAAGTTGAACAAAATTGACTTATTTTAAACATATACAGACTACAATTTCGTTTTAATAAAACCTCTCCAGAGTTATGGAAGAATTATAGACTTCTGTAAAGTACATGATCAGTAGCCATTTCATTAATTTTCACTAAGCAACTATATTTTAAAAGTCCTTAATAATGTGTAATTTTAGAAGCAATATTCAACAGTTTTTCACATGATGTAAAGCAAGATCATATCAAAACCTGACCCTTGTTTAATCCTCGTTGAGTAATCAGGTTCAGGAAGGGAATGCAGTGTAGGCGGGGAAAGGAGGGACTGTATAATCCCAACTGACATCTATAACTTAAAAGCCTTTTCGTCGTGATTGTTATGGAGGCTTTCTGTGAGTTTATTCCACTTTTCGAGTTGAAGTATTATAGAATAGATAACAAATGGCAACTACCATGACATTAAGAAAAGAGAATTACGTTTATTGTCTTTTTAACCTCGTTACTGAACCTTGCGGTCATCATCGCCTGTTTGAATAAATAAATTGGTAGGCTCCATCTTGGTATTTACCAAGCTCTATTATAGAATGTATTACAAGCAAATCCTTTGTATTCAATACAAAACTTGAGTCTTGTAGTAAATGGGAAAATGTATCCCAAGGTGTTGTAGTAAATGGGTAATCAAGGTGTTTTATCAGGCAGTGTACGTTTGTTTAAACATATAGATCTGTCCAGGATATTTCGGTGTGCGATAAGTTAGAATCAGAATAAACATCACTTTAAAATGTGAATAATTGTCACTGAATACATGCTATCTGGGTGACAAATGTCAAAACTTGTAGACACGTTTCATTTTTGCCCGGGGTAAATTAGACAATCTAACTACATTATTTAAATTGTGTTAAAATTGGCTTTACTTAACGTATTGGTGGCCGAACTGCTTCTAACAGAAAATACAACCTCTTAATATAGCCACACACAAATTATAAGAAACATTTATTGATTATTTCATTAGATAGAAGAGTTACGTAGGTTTTTATATTAATTATTTTTAGGTGCTATATAATTGATCATAAAATGAAAACTAGGCAACCAAATGCTTGTATATTTTTTAGTATTATTGTCAAGGCAATAAGGGAACATCTGTTAAATTGTGAGTACATATCTGTAACTTTCTAAAATTATAACCTCCAAATTAAATATATCGCTAAAATATATTGGTTTAAGACTTATCGGTAAAAAAACAAAATTGGTAACCACGAAGATGTAAAAATATGTAATTTCTCAATATCAGCTCTACCAATTTTGTTCAAATATTAGTGTTAAATATGAAAATGATACATAAACTTGTGTGTAAATTCTCTGTAAAGAAATATTACCTTTCAGGAATAAGTAAGGAAACCTAAATGAACCTAAATCTCAAATAAACTGGACTGAAATTATTTATTTTAAACATAGTAAATACCACTTATTTTTTATGCAATGACAGCAATAGATTAATTTTTCACATGATATTATTAGAGCGCACAAGTAATAAATGGTTTTTTGTTGTTGTTGTAAGGCGAGATCATATCATCAAAACCTGCCCCATGTTTAATTCTCGTCGAGTAATCGGGTTCAGGAATGTATAGGGGGGGGGGGGCGAACAGACTGAGCTGTATAATCCCTGGTGACAGCTATAACTTATAACCCATTTGGTCGCTTGGAATCAGTATCAGCAATTGTCATAAAAGGATAATCTGTGAATTTATTCAACTCTCCAAGTAAAAGTGCTCCACAATAGATAACGTTGTCAATATAAGAGGATAAGTACATTTGATGTTTTATTCTTACTCGGTCATCATCGTCTTATAAGTAAAAAAAAGAAGTTAGCAGACGCAATCATACTACTTACCCAGCTTAACCACAGGATGTAATACAAACATATCCTTTCGATGCCACCCTCAAAAGTTTGGCCTTGTAGAAAATGTTAAGTTGTATTGGTAGAACAAGGTGTCTTATCCAGTCAGGCAAATTTGTTTAAAACAGATGGATCAATCTTGAACAATTTGATTTACGATATATTGGAATTAGACAACAACGACCGTTTGAATGCACGATACCTTATTGACAAATATCAAAACTTGTGGAAAAGGTTGATTTATTCAAGAGGTATATTAGGAAATCTGACTACACCATTGAAACATTGCTCTAGTGTGTAGAGTGAGAACGCTTTCAATTCTCGTGAGCTCAAAAGTTATAGTGTTGTCCCAACATAATATAATAACTATGGAGCTAAATATTATAAATGGTAGCGAATTTTATTTGTGAAACCTGTAACCTATAACGGGACCAGGAAGTTCAGACGACATATTACTTGTCTAAACAGCTATCTTGCAGTTTCTAAGCTCTTCATGTGTTATTGTGAAACTGGTTTATTTTATAAAATAATGATAAATATTCATTTCCTGAAATTATTGTTTAATCTTTTTTCAATATAGTTTTGTTTTAAATTAACATTATTAGTATTTTGAAACACCTTTCTTCATGTAGTCTTTGGTTAGATCACTATATTCCATCTTTCCATTGAGATCTCTCTTGAACAACTCTAGGTATTTTTTCAACTCTGACATTATTAGAGTATTCGACCTCTAAGGATTCTAATTCATGCTCTTTTCCACTTTTACTAACCCAGTATACGAATTATAGGTATAGATCTATATGTTTCATTGCCTCAAGGAAGGGCACATAAAGATCATCCACATAACGTCCGTCCATGGTAGTCGTCGTTGTCATTGTCGTCTGTACGAAATTCTATAGATGTTACAAAAATTAACATAGAATCATGATATTTGATACATGAAACTATATTGCGTATAAATCGAAATTTTAATTGTCAAATTGGCTTTGTAAACAATTTTTTTTTTCACGTTTCCTTTCTTATTCAACTTATTACAAAATAAATTTGATACCAACTCTTTACGATGACGCTAATGAGTGAAGCTAATGTTAAAAATGTAATTTCAACTCTGACTTCAAAAAACAAATGATAATCGTATAGTTACGTCATCCAGTACGGCAGTCACCGACACGAGTGTAACGAATGGAAGATCCTTATCACATGTGGACCATCGAGTGAAGCGATGTGTACGTTTTATATGTAAACTTCTACGAAACCCGTGAGGACCAAGTCAACGTCAGGAAGTGTTGATATACATAACTACGAGATTCAGGAAAACTGTGTAACAGCCGTTAAACAAACTTACCTTACTGGATACGACCCTTTTATCTATCAACACAATTTAACATTTACCGCAAGGCCCAATATACCAACCTTTTTTCATTACATTTACAGGCATTTACATTTACTTCCATCATCTTGTATAATGAGGATGGGTAAGTACTACGATGTCCCAATCTTCTGGTTTTACAATTCAATGATCATCAAGATATTTTTCGCCTTTAAACAACGAGGGGGTTACTATTCAAAATCTGATTTCTGTTTCACTGTATCCCTTTATAGTTTGTAACTATACATTTTTAAATCACATAGAACAATAAATCGCGTACGTATAGAAAGCGTTGCGTGAAATGAGCAGGTGAAAGGTTAAATGGATTGGAAACAAAAGAGGGGTGAGTTGAGAAATGGCACACATTAATCGTAACTCTTTCCTCCCCAACATTTACTCAGCAAATTCTTGTTTTATTAGAGGCAGTTGCGTCAAGATATGTCAAAACTTTTCCTTTTTGTTCCTGAATTACCCATGTGTCTCTAAAAGGTAAAATTGTATTGTTATAGTTAATCTCACAATGAAAGTAAATATATTTTAACAAAAACTTTCCATTCCATACGAACAACTGTCTCTAATATTATAAAACAAATACTGTAGAAATGATTAATTACAACCATGCTGTCATAAATTAGTGCTAATTACAAAATTGGGAATTTCTGATCTTTCTCAAAGATGATTCATAAAAGATACACAAAATTTGTACACATTTTGTACTTAGAAGCTAATAGAACACAAATATTTGGAATGCAGTACCAGTCGATTCAATAACCTGTACAAAATTAATTATGAACTTTATCGATGAAATGTTTATGGTATTAACAAGTTAATGGTATTTACTCAGCCTTGTCGTATAATGTAATACAAGCAGATCATCTAAATTTAATATCCAAAATTTGGTTTCTTGGGCTGGGCCAAGTGGAAAATATTAAATTTTATTGGTATATCAAAAAGGGTCTTAAACAGTAGGTTAATTTTGTTTAAAACCGTTATTACACAGGTCTTCTCAACCTCATAAATGTGTAATATCACTGAGATAAAAACAAAAACTCGAACACAAGATCTCACAAAAATTACGTTTATTTAATCAAACCCGTTTAAACGTATAATAACTATAATAGCTATAGTTTTGTTATTGTAGCTCATGTATCACTGAGGATGGCGTTTTTTTGATTAAATAAACACTTTTGATTAAATAAACATAATTTTTGTGAGATCTTGTGTGTCGATTTTTTGTTTAACTAATATTATCTCACAAGTCAAGCTCAATATTTATTTACACTGTTTTTTTTTTTTTTTTTTTTGACGACGGCTAGACCGTGGGTTAGTACCATTAAATGAAAAATGAAATCTGCAAACTTGAATGTTCTTTAGTGTGTTATAAAGTGAATAATACATAAGATATAAATAAAACAGGTTATAATGGCCGCTATTTTGATATTTCAATTATATTTTTCTGAAATTCAATCTAGTTCTAGATGATCACACTATAGTATCCTATACCAAATTTTATTCTCCTATCTTAATTTATGTGACCGCTATCTTCTTTACGTATAGACAAAAAAGACGACGGACGGACGGCAATTCCAAACTCACTTATTTGCTTTCCTGAGACCATGAAACGTAAAGATAAGTGAAAAACTAAGTTGAACATTTTTGCAATTACAAAACTTACCTTATACTTCGTATACTGGGTAAATAAAACTGCATACGTAAGCACTATCCAGATAAAAATGCAAGGACTCTTTGTTTATTAGTATCTTAATTCATAACTCAAAAACTGCAGACCCAGATTGTTATTATGTTTTCATAGTTACCGTTTTTATATCAGGTTTTATTCTATACTTGATTAAAATTATTTGCTCAGTAGTACCAAAGTTATAACAATAATGACTGTACGGGTGGTAACAACAAAAGAATATATATATATATATATATATATACATAGAGAGAGAGAGAGAGAGAGAGAGAGAGAGAGAGAGAGAGAGAGAGAGAGAGAGAGGAGAGAGAGAGAGAGAGAGAGAGAGAGAGAGAGAGAGAGAGAGAGAGAGAGAGAGAGAGAGAGAGAGAGAGAGAGAGAGAGAGAGAGAGAGAGAGAGAAGAGAGAGAGAGAGAGAGAGAGAGAGAGAGAGAGAGAGAGAGAGAGAGAGAGAGAGAGAGAGAGAGAGAGAGAGAGAGAGAGAGAGAGAGAGAGAGAGAGAGAGAGAGAGAGAGAGAGAGAGAGAGAGAGAGAGAGAGAGAGAGAGAGAGAGAGAGAGAGAGAGAGAGAACTAGAGAAAAGTGATATAAAAAGGAAGAGGGGGAGAGGGAGTTAGTTACATGAGAGAGAGGAAATATAATCAGGGAAAAAGAGTGATAAAGAGAAAGAGATCGATAAACATAGAGAGTTATAAGAGTAGGAGAAAGAGAGAGAAAGAAAGAAAGAGAGAGAGAGAGAGAGAGAGAGAGAGAGAGAGAGAGAGAGAGAGAGAGAGAGAGAGAGAGAGAGAGATTTCATTAACACTTTCAACGACATATATTTCTTTCAATAACAACATTAGTAAATAGTTTTAAAGCTAATATTGTTTAAAATCTGTTCATTTCGACCAATTTCAGCTACATTATTAATATGGTTTAATCGACATTTGTCATCGTTTGTGTATTTAAAAACTAATACGCGACGTTTTAGGAGTATAAATCAACACCCATTATCAACTTACACAACCAAATAGCCCATTATCCTCAAGTCATATTGGAAACTAAAACTAAATCTCTAGAATAAGAAAGGACCTCAGGCCAACAGTCAAAACTAAGACCAAATACAAACCTGATCAGAAACAATCATCAGACACATAGCTATCCTACACAAATAATGACCAACAAAGTGGTACCAAGAAAAAATGTCAATTTTTGTTGCTGAAAATAAAAAAATCCAGATTGGTTAATATATATTGCTTTTGACCAACAAAGTTGGTATGATTTAAATGTCAATTGTAACATTCATATAACATCAGTATTTTGAAAATGTACTTTGTGATTTTATATTGAACGCCACTGTGAGAAGCGAACTAACTAGTTGGTCGTCCGTCTTATGAACAGTTCTCTACAGTAAAATACGACGACAGATATTAATCAAATTTGGTGTATGTGGGCATATTTCGGTCGAATCTCCGAACATTTTTTTTTAATTTGTTGTTAACTCAAAAATCAGGGTAGCTGTCTTATGAAAAAATATATAAAATTACGATTTTCTCAAAATCGGATAAAACGTTTTTGGTTAAATTTTCCTCAAGTTTAGCGTCATAGGACCGAGTCAAACAAAACTTATGGTGATCTGCACCGATGGCAGTAAACGATCTTAATGGTTCGGCAGTAAACGGTACACAAACAATAATCTCGACCAGGAGGCATTTTAGGAAGAAAAAAAATCTCAAAATCATCTCTACTTATTTCGTTCGAATTGTGAAGGTTACATTTCTTACATGTGGGTTTCTTACATTTCAGGAACAATTGGCATAAAAACTAACCATTATTTACCCTGAGAATGTGTTTAGGCCACAAGCTAATTTAAGCCTAATTTTAATATACTTTTTTAAGACCGAGTACATGGTTCATTTTCACTTTGTGATTGCTAACTACCAAACTGACATTTTTGCTCACAAAATGATTAGTTGTTTTAATTGATTTTGAGGATGAGTTAGTTAGAAAATTTGGATAGTTTTTACACCATGTATTTATTTATTTTCAATTTTGATATGGCCACCATTTTGAAATTTCTCAGTGACTTGTAAAATCCACCAAATTTTGAGCTAAATTAGATGAAAATTGTGATCGTTGAAACTTTTACGATAATTTTATACAATGAGGCAAATATTCGTCAAATTTTCCTCCTATTGATTGGATCAGTGGACATTTCGTGTAAGAGGTGTCGTGTTTCCATCATAACTAGAATTCCTAAATTTGAATAATTTCACTAACATTTCAAAATTCTTTACCTTTATAATTAAAAGCTGACGACGTTCATCGCTCATCCAAGTCTATCGTTTTGTAATAATCACATCATAAATAAAAGTGTACATCAAAGCTACCCCCACCCCCACCCTTATCCAGAGTGTATTGACTTATAAAATAATGTATTCATGCTCTCCGATCATTTCCTTCCCCTCAACAGGGATTTCATTAAATTTACCCTTCTTCAAGTTTATTACATTCATCAATCTTGTACTAAATACAAAAAGGTGAACTTTGAATGTTAAAAAGCCCTTTTGTCAGTTTTAGCTTTAGTAATTAATTTAAAATACAGAATATTTACTGCAGTCTTAGATGGGGATTATGTACACCCAAGATTATGAAATGAAGAACTATTTTACTTACAGCATTTATCTCGTAGTATATTTACCTACCCAGTACGATGTACGGAGTGAGAATCACACAAAATGTCTACCTTATTTTCATAACTGATCACACGTTTCAGGAGTTCAGGTAACCGAAAAAGTGATATTCGATATTACGTAATTCAATCGTCTGAAAGTAAGCGAGATAATGGCCACAAAAATGAAGATAGAAACATGAATGTTAGTATATAAATTCACTGTTAATAAAGGATCTTATTGAGATAGAGTAAATTTTTAAACCAGTCAAATTTGTAACATTATAAACAGATTTTGATGAAATTCGTGTGTAATTCAACTCAAAATACAAAGTTTACATATTTCAATTCTGCATATAATGGTACCAACAAATAACACTGTACGTTGACAAATACCAAAATTATTGTCAAGAATGTAATTTCGTACTCAATTTCCTCCAAAAATGTAATATTACTACAATTACGAGAATCTGCAGGGCTGAGTCACCGACACAAGTATATCGAGTGGAGATTTCTTCACATATTTAAAACTTCGAGTCTCACAATGTTTGAGACACTGACACGAGCTAAGCGAGTGGAGACTTTAAAATACAAACACATTTACAATGCTGGTTAGAGTCGAGCCAATATCAACAAAGTTATGTACAATTAGTAGATTCAGAAAACATCCATAACAACTGTTTTATACCAAATTACTCTACTTTATTAGGCCCTTTGATGTACCAAAGCATATTTGGGAATTCCTAAAAATCACAAAAAACCAACTTTTGGGAAATACGTTTGAACGATAGCTTCCTTTGCATTTTATGATGGGCTGGTTAGGTACATTCATGACGTTTATCAACTTGTTCCCCTTATGGCGGTAAGATATCCTTCATCCACTCCTGTGAAATATACAGGGCGATTCAAAATTGTACGACAATAATTAGGAATTTGATTCCACGAGTTTAAATAAAAGGATAATGCGAATGTCAAGAAAGTTTTGTTATACACGATTAAGAGGTTCAGAAAACCTGCGTAATCAACTGTTTTAAATAAACTTATCTAACTAGATAAAACGCCTCGACTATCCAATACAATTTAACATTTCGTAGATGACACAAGACACCAACTTTTTGGAATTACATTTAAAGGGTATTCTTGTATTGTATTGTATGTTTGGGGTTGGGTAGGCACCATAATGTCGCTAATCAATTTGTTTCCCATAGGATCCTATTTCACTGCGATCTAAAATTGGTCTATTTTGAAATATACAGGTTGATTCAAAATCACACGGCAATAGGTCTGTAATTAATTCTAGGAGTGCATAGACAACAAAACATGTGTTGGAAAATACGTCGTTTTTGAGTTACGACTAGCGAAATATTTCACCCTGATTTCTGCTCCAAGTATAATTATTGTGATACAAATTAAGAAATACATTTCATGAGTTTATATGTTTTTTTATCTGGATAATTGAATTTAAAAATCCCAGAAAACTGCGAAAAATCTGATGTAAAATGCTAGAAATTAAAATCGAAAATACGCACTTTTATGTTTGGTGTTAAATGGCAAAATTTAAATTTTAATTTAATATGGTAAAATTTAAATCAAACCAATACAACCTTTGAAGAAAATCTGTACATATTTTAATTCTGAGAAAATTCATGTAAATAAAGCAAATTGAAAATAAATACAAGTTACAAAAATAAAGTTATCAGAAAAATACAGATAAAAGTCACGAGAAATGTGTACATAGATTAAAATTAACACTGCACATAGAACAGACAGTCAGATAAGCGATATACAGACAGACAGACTGATATCTAGACTCAGGAGACTTTAAAACTTACAGGTCCAGAAAAAACTTGGCATCGATTTTAGACACATCGCCTATCATTCTTATATGTGGGAAATAAAATAGGATTTTTAAATACAATTTTTTAGGTTTAAAGTACCGGCAATGTCTCTTTGTTAAATGGCTAATAAACACATAAAACTATTCAACAAAACTTGTAGAGATTTTCTAGGAACATCTAAAGTCAATGGAGAACGAATCCAAGTTACGTAAATTTCAATTAATAAAATTTTAATAAAAACAAAAGCTGCGGTAACGCGTTACAATTTTAAACAGAACAAAAACCACCATTTTTTTTTATTTTTTTTTTTTTATTTTCACGAAAAACAAAATATATGCAACTTGTACTTGTTTTTTTACTTCAATACATTAAATTTTCATAGTTAAATAAAATTGTCTATACATTTTTCATCCGCTCTAATGATATTGAGGAATTCGTGAACATATTGTATCTTTTCATCTCTTTTAGCGTCAAATTTTGTAAAATCTCTGTGCGATGAATTACATCATGATTTTTTTTCCTAGATACAGAATTTTCTGCTAGTGAGTTATTCACATTTCCATTTTTATATAGCACAGTAAAACTAGCTTTCAGTTTCTATGAAGAAGGAAAAATTATACTGTCCATAAATTACGTTGTTTTCTTTTTAATGCTTCTTTAAAGCGATGATGACCAAGATTTTTTTCACATTTTAACAAAAAAAAGAGGATTTTTTTGAGTCGAGAATTCTTTAAAAAGTTGATTCTAAAGTTAAGGGGGTGAAATGTATGTATAGTAAAAACCGTTTATTCCCCTAAAAATCTGAATATTGCATATTTTATAATAAGACCAACTCTTGTCTATTCTAGTAAATGACTAAGAATTCATAGGTTTTTGTTTTTTTTACAATTTTTGGTATATAACAAACTAATTCTATAAAACACCATACAATATAATACAAACAGTTGTAATGGACAAAAATTGGTTTCTTGGTCCTTGTAGAAAAGGTTAAATTTTGTGGGCAGACCAAGGGGACTTATCCAGTAGGGTAAATTTGTTTAAAACCATTGTTACAGGTTTTATAAAACCTCGTCACTGTGTGTATCACTCTTTCTTAACTTTAACGTCGCCCACGCTATTAACGGACCTCTATATGTATTTACACAAAACATTAAAAATATCCACTCCCTTTGTCCGTTTCAATGTCTTTGGCTCTTCGGGCCTTGAAGCTATACATATGTGAAGCAGGTTTAACTCGTTAGACGCACGTATTGGTGACTAGGCCTTACCGGATGTCGTAACTATACGAATATTGCATTTTTTTTAGGAGATCAAGATTCGATGATTTTTTTTTTTGTAATAACCTATTTTATCTTATTTATTGTGTCATAAGTTGAATTACATATAAAATATTAAATACAAACTGTTTAAAATGGCCGCTTTTTGACATTTACAAATTAATTTTTAAGAATTTCAATAGGGTTGTATGTTTATTTAAACTTTTTTGACCTCTAGAATCAACTTACAAGTTTAGTAGTTTGATCGTGTCACACTCCTATATACGAATACAGGAATAAACAATTAATTAACTATTCCAAAGGGAATGATCGATGGATATTTCATGGTCTCGGATGTCGGAATGATAAGAGGGTGATTTAAATACAATATCTAGAAATCTTATATTGGAAATTCACTAAAACTTGTAACTAACCGGCGTCAATAGTTAAGTTTATCTATAGGTATCTTGCATAAACCCTACACTCTGCAAGCTATGCAGAATATGATTTAGGGGAAGAGGGAATAGGGTATAAATCAAGACAATCCCTCGGGAACACTAAGATACGTCCCTGTGTTTTGCGTCTTTAACAGCATGCTACTAACTTAATAGTTTTGATAACAAGACATGGTAGTAAATAAGAGTTTTATTTCCACTGCATGGATTATGCTATAGATTAATATTATGACTTTAGGCGATATATATATGTCAACTATAAAAAAAAACTTAAAATAGCATCCTATAAAACTTTAAATAACTTAAAAAAAGTGTTTCATAGCAATTGTTTTCCCTCTTTCCCAGTTGAAGCCAACACATCCATATAAGGCATATACCAGATGGGTAACATGTGCCACCTACAACTGTTTTTTCTTTCTACATTTTTCGTTATATCAATTTGGGTTTTAATGAAGCTCATATATTATAACTTAACAATAACAACTTACAAAAGAAAAACAGAGCCAAAAAATATAAACTGAATATGAGTCAATGAATAAGAATTCCCAAAACCAATTGGACACTAAAAATGTATCACATTCGTTGAGATTATAAAAAATTTCTATTAAACAAAAGAGATTTTGAACAAGCCTTGCCTGAAATTTATTCAAACAATTTTTGACTTGATCCTTTCGTTTAGTTTTCTCGTATCTCCTTATTTTTCCCATTTCTCTTCTTTCCCTTTCTCGCCTCTCCACTTCTCTCCTCATTTAGCCTTCTCTAACGTCGTTCTCCTCCTGTTTATTCATTTCTCATTGTCTAACTTCATCTGTCCTCCTATCTTCTAATTTATCTTTGTCTAACTTCGTCCCTTCTCTCTTTTTCTCATATAACCTCCTCTCTCCTCTGTCCCTATTTCTCCTTGTCTAACGTCGTTCCCCCTGTCTAACTGTCTTCTCATTTTTTTCTTGCCTGTCTGTATATGTCTTCCAATATCCTCATTTCAGCTAGTCTAAATTCTTATGTCTTCCATTCTCCTCATTTCCCCATATCTAACATCCTCTTTTCACTCCTCTTCCCGTCTCTCCTTCCCTTTTCCCATATATAATCCTCTTTCCTTCATCCTAATTTATCTTTGACTAACATCGTTCTTCCTCCTGTCTTCTAATTAATCCTTGTCTAACTCCCACTATCCGATTCTTTCTTTATTTCTCTTGTCTAACTTTGTTTATCACCTTCTCCCCTCATTTCTCCTTTTCTAACTTTGTCTCTTATCTCCCCCTTTAATGTATGTCCTCCTCTGTACTAATTTATCTACCTTTAACTTCGTCCTTTCTCCTTTGTCTTCCCCTTTTTCCGTTTCACTCGTCTCTCCTCAATACTACAAGTCTCTCTTCTCCTTTTCTCCACGTGTCTACAAGTTTTTACCCGTCACCTCTGGATTTTACTCACCCTTTCTCTCGCGCTCTCTCCTTTCGTCTTTCAATCTCTCCCTGTATATTCTCCCCTCCCCGTATTTTCTTGTCTCTCCCCATATTTCAACCTATCTATTCGTCTCTCCTAGTCTCTTATATTTCTTGATGATTTTCGTGATTTGGGAGACAGATTAGCAATGTGCAATGACCCATATAGTGAACATATCAAACACGTTTCATGAACTATATATTTTTTTAATTATTTTCTAACAACACTCTATTATTTATTTTAAAAACTACTGAAATTTTACTTTCGATTAATGAAGTTCAAACTAAATATTTATCATAAATTGTTTTTTACTCACTTAACATTTTTTTACAAGCTAACTACAGTTTATTTGTAGTGGGCCTTCCCTAAAAATGTGTCACATGCTGAAAAAAAAAACCTAAAATAACTGCATAGTTCCTAAAAGCAACATCGTTTGATTATTTGTTAATAGGGGATATTATATAGGGTAAAACCTAGGCGAGACCCATGAATTAGTGGATTATCACCACAATTTTGGAGAATAATAATTGTGTCAATAGGTTCGAGTAAATAAAAAAAGTTTCCTCCATACTCCATAAAACATTTTTCATTTCTAGTAAAACAGTAAATCTAAAAGACAACAACTAAGTCCATAGCCCAAGTTTGATAACCCAACACAAAATACTTGGACGCAGAATTAAATTAACTTAATTAAATCCTAGTTAAGTTCAAACGTATTATTTGAAGAAGGAAATATAGAGAAATGAGTTCAAGGGGAATACGATTTTGTTAAATCATCTCCCTAGCTATGTTTATTTGATCAATTTATGCCGTCATCAAATGACAACAGCATAATCCATCCAATTTATACTATCGACTCACGCAATGGGTGGTGGTTTCTAGCAATTTGTAAATACAAGACTCTATTCAAATATAAAATCAATTTTACAGCAATCGGGTGACATAAATTATTTACTATATCCTGTTAAATTTTGATGTATTTAGTATTAAAGAGATTTTAGAGTTGTGTGTTTTATGTGTAAATAACAATATTGCATAATGCAGTCACAAAAGTGCGAAAATCAAGAATTATAAATATGTATGGTACTGAGAGGGAAAGATTTTTGTGAGAAAAAGTGATCGTGAAAAATGTATTAAAATAGTGGTATACATAACTTACACAATCTAAGTTCCATCTAAGTCACTTCAAATAAATAAATATAATTATATACTATAATTACCTATAAGGCTAAAATAAAGCAATAAAGCTTAAAGTTTCAAAACATTTTAATAATATAAATGAGCTACTGAGTTGCCCGATAATGCCGCAAAGCGAAACAATTGTAGCTCATTTATAATATTATTAAAATATTTTGAAACTTTAAGCTTTATTGCTTTCTTTTATCCTTGAATATGGAGTTTCAACAAGAAATACCTGCTGTTACATTAAAATTAATTACCTATAATATTTATTAATCCGTCTTGTGACTTCGTTGTATTCAAATTAATACGCAAAAAATTCACGCCTGTTAAGTGCCGCTGCGCATCTATTTTGTTCGCCATCTCAAATAAGGATAATATATTTATATATTCGCGTGTTACGTGTTCGTGTGGAAATGTTTGTGTTTAATATGTAACGAAATCCAACGGAGTAAAGAAGAAAACTGATGATGGGACTACGGCCCCGAAACGCGTATTAATTTGAAAACAACGAAGTCATAAGGCGGATTAATAAATATTACAGGTAATTATAATATATAATTATATTTAGTTACACATTCTACAAGATTGATTTTATGTATGTCCAGGATATGGTTTTGTATTTCTATAGATTTATACATGAAGGATGCGATTATATATGTGTGTATGAAGGTGCAACATGAACGTATATTTGTATCAATATTATAAAATTTGTTATAGCTATGACATTGGATATATGCTTCAATAATTTTTACTAAAGTTTTTTTTATATGCACAATGATTCACATCATCGGAATCCTTAGTTATTATTATTTTTTTTTTTTAATTAAAAAATTAAATAGATATTAATATATGGAGGATATTGAATGATAAAGTGCTACATTTAAAATTTCACATTATTCAATATTTTGTAACTGTAATAGTAACTATAGAGCGGAGGGAATATTTATTACGTTAAAAATAACAAAGTGAACTTTTTTTAGAATTAAAACGGCAGATGATTTGTGTTTGGAAATTAGTATTTACAGTGTAGTATTTAACATTTTTGGTGTATATAGAGTTACACGATTTTAATAGAATAGCCGATATTACTGAATTTCAGAAATAATGTAATTTATATTGGACATATTAACATGGATGTTTCAAAAGCCACAGAAATTATTGTGTCATTGAGGTTTCGCAGTAATAAGTAACAGTATACAAATGAAACATCTTCATGCATTGACATGAGATAAATATATGTTAATGTACTTTAAGTCACATATTTTTATTATAAAATATAATATTATAATATAACCTAATAATAGTTATAAAAAGAAATAATATTAAAAGTGTTAACGTTAATGAATTGACTGTTAATACATGTAAATTAGTGTAGCGTGGCTGAAACAGAAAATGTTGATTGAGCATTTGATGAAATATTGTTACACAATATCAACTCTTCATTCAAATTTGTTTTTTCAAAACTTGATAAAACAGATGAAAAGACCGTGGAGAAATAAATTTCTCGTTAAGAAAATAGAAGCAAATTGTTAATATACTAAAAAGGATAGAAATAGAACTCCTGATATAAACCTAAAACTGTGATATGATAAATTTAAAGTGAAACTTGATCTTAAAATAATGCGAAAAGTAAATATTATGTTAAATTGTTTACATCTTAATAGTAATTCAAGAAAGCATTGGAAAATAACAAACCGTTTACCTGATAATAAAATCAAATATCAAAAACAAAAGTCGAAGATAGTTGTATTGAAAATCCTCTATCAACTGCCAATACTATTAAAGATTATTTTATTTCAGCTCCTTTAAGGATGTGTTTAAATTATGTATCACCTAATATTTGCAAACGGAATTCATTATTTGTTTGCTCTTTTACCGAATTCGAAAAAAGTACTATTATTAAAACACTCAGAAACAAAAACCATCAGGTTAAGATGATATGTCTTTAATAAAGAGCATTAAACCGACTATTTCTATTATTCTGGCATCAACAACTAACCTAAATTTACTTGTGGAAAAAGGTTGCAACTGAAACAAAGCGTTGTTGTTCCCATTTAAAAAAAATTTATACTGCCCAAAATTATTGATAAACCAATAAAAAATTGCAAAAAATTTATAATAGCCGGAGTTATAGAAATTCTTTTAAATTGATTTCATATTGGGAAGAACGCAGCTAGTACTTATTGAACCTTAGATAAGTGATGTTTAAAGAGTGTATACCAATGGTAATTCCTTTCAGTAACTTTACTTTTTGGTTTTATTAATGACTCGTTGCCTATGTTTTTTGTGAAATAATAATGTTAAAATTCAATACTGCTTCAAGAGTTGTGAAGATGTTTGTGATGGCATGAACAATGATTTAAGGATTCTTCTAATCTGTTGTAGCGATAACAATATATTTGTAACTGCTGGTAAAGTAAATTTGTAAATTTTGATTATAGTATTTTTTCATTCTAACATGTTTTAAAATTTCACCGAGACGAGAGATGCAGGGCGAATGTGATTTATAATCGATCAAGCTGATCATACTAAATATTTGGGAGTAGTAATTAATGAGAAATCGTCATAGAAACAACACACGATAAAATGGCAAATTGAGTTAAGAAAAAGTATCCCGATCTTTTTGAGAAACTTGATGACTGAAGACCTATATACAGTATTTAAATCTGAGGTAAGGTTAGCAATGTAGTAAAATAAAACCTATAAAAATAAATAAATAACCTATAAAAATAAAACAAAAATACTTCATTCGAATTTTGTTAATCTAAATCTAAATAAATTTTTTCGCTTCTTTTATTCAGAAAATTACAAATTCTCCAGTTGAAAACATTATTTATATATAAATACTCAAAATTTTCTATTTAAGAAGATGAAACTACAATTGTGATAGAATGTATTATAACACAAGATATGTTATCCTAGGTCTATTTGCTAGACTCAAAGTTACTAAGATATTTTAAAGAAGGAGTTTCCTTTACCTTGGTCCAAAGTTTTTCAATACTCCTGCTTCATTAAAAAATTAAAGTGTAATTTAATTTTAATCTTCTTTTCAAGCTAAAATTAAAGTTTGGATTCCAAACAGAGACAAAATTAATGACCTGTTAAAAATATTGTAATAGATAAAAAATTTCAATTATGTTATCTGTTTTAACATACTTCCGATTTTTATTAATCGACAATGTCAACAGTTCATAATAGCTGATGAAACGGCATCCCATAGTAAAACCTATAGCTTAATAAACATTTTAAAATAAAATAGTAAAATCTATATGAATACTATTTGTTGTAGATAAAAATATTGAGTTATGGCCTTAGCATACTTTTTTATGAGTTATGGGTCTGACCTGATCTTTATTTGTGATTTATTTAAGATATTGATTAAAGAATTGTAATTGAGTAAGATTGTTAAGTTGTTTAGTGGGCTGCATTTTATCATGTACTGACGCATGCTGCAGTAACGGATAGACACTTATTCTGTGCCAATTAGCAATTGTTTATTAATTTAGTAATATTTATTTATTAAGTCAACTTAGGACATGAGAAGACGTCCTAAGTTTTTAATTTTGTAATTAGTTTGTAAAATATGAAAGAAATAAATTATATTAATATGTTCATTGTGTCAAATATAAAACTACAATTAACATTTATTTTATTTGTTTTTCACTTAATTAGAGTACGTTCAACCCATATATATATATATATATATATATATATATATATATATGTGTGTGTGTGTGTGTGTGTGTGTGTGTGTGTGTGTGTTTAATTAGAGAGGTTTCAGAATCATGTATTAAAGTAGAGGTAACTTTAAGTTGTACGTTCTTTCTGTTAAAATTAAAATTTCAATCAAGATTTTTTTTTCGTTCATGAATCACTATAATGAGTACGAGCGTGATGAACCTGAGAGATCATAGCTGGATTTACACCTTCTTTCAGTAGTCTTGAGTTAGATCAAGTAGTCTGTTAGAGTGGCCGAGAGCTAGAAGATTTTTATTTCATTTTATTTTTTTATCAGGTAACCAAAAAGCGTTTCATCTTTAAACAACAATGGAAAAAAAACATTTATTTAAGTTAGTTTTCAAATAACAATTGATCAATATCACTGAAATTCAATCAAAATACGTTGAGTTATTAAGAAAATTTCAACCAATGCTCCAATTGAAAAAAAAATAATAAAATGTCTATTATATCGTATTTGTACCTATATAAAATTTCATGATTGTAAATCAATAAATACTTGCACTGCAGAAGCGGATAGTTACGATGTGTCCTTTATAAAATATATAATCTACATCAAATAGCAGAACAACCTTCCACGTATGATTGAACTTTCTACCTCATTCGTTAACTTTATCCTGCTGTACCTGTACCTATACCACTTGTTATTTCATTCAGCTTTGCTTGTCAAGTGTGATGAAAGCAGGTTTCTTTCACTTCTTTCTCGTGTTTTTTCCCCTTTTTTTCTTGTATAATTATAGTTATTATACTTGGCGTTCTTCAGTAAAAGTAGTTTGTTTTTTTCTTCATAAAATGTATTTATGATAATTTGGGGAATACATATTATTTTCAGATTACTCTCAGCAGCTAAACAATCATTTCGAATAAAAGTTGTAATAATATTGTACAGTTGTAGCATTTGGTTTACTTACGTTATACAATTTTTCGACTATTTTATATTTTTGGTGATCAAATAAAATCAAGACTACAAAGATTATTATATTAACTACATGGTTAATATTATAAACCTACAAGAAACAAAAGAACATTATGTTTTACATAATGGAGGGGAAGAAACCTGCTCCTTAATCAAACTTCACAAGCAAAACTGAATGTAAGGACAAGCGGAAGAATTACGACTGTGTAACGAGAAATAATTATTCTAATGCGGTAAAACTATCATGGGTTAAACTTTCCTGACGTTGTTTTTTTTTTTTTTTTTGTTCTAGATATGTAGGAATAATTTCAGGGAATATAAAGACGTCTAGAGTCTATAATAATGAATCCAGTGTTAAATACGAAATTACAATAGATAGTTTTTTAATAATAACACAAAATATAAAAACCCGATCTAATTCTTTCTAACCAACCACCGTTTGTCTATAATGCACTGTCTCCTCAAACTTTAAACAGGATGGAAGAACTTAAGCTAGATGCACAAAATACGTGTTTTCGAGAAGTGCTCGAACTCACAGGACCACTGAAGTTTTAATATTCGATCAATTAGAGGTAACATTGACTAATATAGTTTTTACTAACTTAAGATATGGTTTTATTAATTAACTACCCATTATTTACGTGTGCCTTCCCTCCAAATGTATTTCTTGCTGGCAAGAACTTTACGCCATTGGTCAAAATATTATAGGGTTCAAATCACAGGACAACTAACTTAAGTTTTATTGTTTAATTAATAACCACAAAATGATCATTGCTTTATATTAACTTATAAAAAAAATTTTCCAACACAAATACTGTTTATTTAAAAATAGCCCTTTTCCTAATGCAATGCAGTTGATAATCGTTAATTTCACATAACCTGAAATCAATTCGATTAAAGTGGTTAATTATTTTGTTGTAACTTGTTAAAACTAAAACGTGAACACGTTCGAACCCACAAGATGGAGTCCCTTCACACTCTTTTAACTCTTCTATTTAAATTAAAAGCTAACAACCTAGTCTACGGACCAAGTTTGGTAACCCAGCACAAAGTGTCGTGTCGGAGAATTACATCCTACAAAAATTAACTTTAAAACGTATTAAGTGAAGAAAGAAATATAAAGAACTGAGTAGAAAGTGGAATGTGATTTCGTTAAATTATCTCTCTAGCTATGTTTATTTGATCAATTTATGCCTTCATCAAATGATAACAGACTAATACGTCCAATTTATAGTACCGACTCACGCAAAGGCTGAAGGGTTGTGGCAATTCGTAAATACGAGAGTCTATTCAAAGATAAATTAATTTTACTGCAATCGGGTGACATAAATTATTTTCTTTATCCGGTGATATCTATTCATATTACAGAGATTTTGGGGTTGTGGGTTTTATGTTTAAGTAAAAAATTTTCAAAATTATTCTTGTTGTCAGTATCATATCAGTCGATGTTTCAAAAGTAAAACTACAGTCTTTAATATATTTTCAGTTACTAATTTTTAAATTTCACTAAAATTTGCTCTAAATCGGTTTCTATCAATTTTAAAGTGTTCGGTCGTTAATACTCCTAAGCAGTACTTTCTTCTACTCCTTTTCAACTGAAAGAACCTATTGGCTTCATGTTTTCATCGTGTAGGAATATATTGTTTTTACCGTAAACTTAACTTCTCATGATATTGTACAAAACATTTGTGGAAGTTTCAGTTGATTACTCAAAACACCGAATGTAACTGTGTCACGGGTACGGAAAAATAACATTAGCACGTGTATAATGTTCGTCAAATGAGTTGCAGCCCAATGATTCTCCATGGCCTGTGGTCTACAAAATCGATATGACATATATATAGCATCGATTTCATCATCTCCTTAAGGTCAATTCACACACGTCAGTCACGTCACGTCTCAGTTCCGTCAATTCTGAGAAGTATCAGTCACAAAAAATATCGTTACTTTGAAAGTTAATACCACTGTCTACACTCAGCCGGCGCCGTCACGAATCAGACCCGTCAGTCTCGCCTCCGTCACCGAACCGTCAACATCAGATTTCTTTTCAACGATATTTTTGTTTTTGACTGACGTGTTTTAGTAAAGTTTATTACTGAAATTATTACTAGTGATTGATAATATTAGTAAAATTTATTCAACTGAATAAAAATGTGCGATGATGAAAAGTTGATTGATTGCGTTCGAAAATACCCTGTACTTTATGATTTATCTAATAATAATAGTATATGGATACTACTTTAAAAAAATTACATAGGGATACTCACTACTTCCTCTTCTTCATCCAAAATGATAGCTATTACAGCCAAGTCCTTCATGGAAAATTCCATCACAAAACTATAGGTATGACCCTTGACAGAAAATATGACTGAATGGAGTCAAAGAAAACTGACGGATAGATGTGAATACAACCATAATTTTGACTGAGACTAAACGGTGACGGTTCTAATTCGGAATGGTGACTGAACCGTGACGTGACTGATGTGTGTGAATTGACGTTTACATGGGCGCAGTCGTTGACGTGAATGACCTCTGCTGTGGGGGATTTATTTGATCCCGACACCACCGTACTATCAAGAGGTTTGAAAGGCATCACTCGTATATTTTTGATATGCTCTTTCCAACCGTATACTATTTCTGTATTACGATTTGACTTTAACACTACTACAAACCGACATTGGGGTCAATTTTTTTTTTCACATGAACTCAATACAACGTAACCACAACAACTTAAAACCAATATTTTTTACACGAAATATATCACTACGGTCAGACCTATTAAATGAGACCACAACGAGCGACGAAGCTTCACTAAGACAGTGCTAAGTTATACTGCTTAAACAATTTCAGAGGCGGGGAAACGATCAAAATTTGACGGCGCTTAACCCTCACTAGAAAAGATTTTTTTTTTTTTAACTATCATCTGATATAATTTAATTTTTGTTGCAAACGAAAACTTTTGAGCTTCAACGTGAAACTGTATCTCCTGATTCGTTATTATCGGAATATCTGTAATACTTCCAGTACGTATTCACGTGAAAACAAGATTTTCGTTCATAACTTTTGAGCTTCAACGTGAAACTGTATCTCCTGATTCGGTATCATCGGAATATCTTAAATATTTCCCGTACGTATTCACGTGAAAACAAGATTTCTGTTATGAAGTTTTTTTAAATGCCGATTAGAAAGTTTTGCCTAATATAACTTAGGTGAGAAAATATTTACAATGGTATACCAAGACTGTAATACAAGGAAGATGTAATACTACAGATGATGAGTGTGACAGTGTGGTGGAATTCTTTAAATGTCGACGATAATGTCTAAACCATAGAGTATCGCAAATGTAATATAGTATGACAATGTAAGAAAAACGTGGGATTAAGAAAAGGGTTTTTGGAGCGTGGGATGTTAACTTCACAAGTTGAAGTGTCTAGCATGGCTTATATGGACACAAATAAATATTATAAACTGTATAGTGACCATATAATGTCTTTAGTTTTTCATAATTAATTATTAGGTTATGAAACATGAATATCAATAAAAACAGAGGTTGTAGTATTTAATGAAGAGTAAATACGTTTTCTTTGTTGTATTCTGCTCACAGTCCTGCTACGTATTTATTATTCGGTGACGATCGTTTTACCTATTTTATTAAGCATTTTAATTTAATAGTGACAGTGCAAGTTATCTTGAAAGTTGTATTTTATGTGTAAATGTTGGAATAAGTGTATATGTTTAATGTTTAATTTAAATATGACACTCTATTTAAACAAATGTAGTGAACAAAAATCGGTTCGACAATGCCTTATTAAAATAGGCGAAACTATCGTCACCGAATAATAAATAGGAAACAGGACTGTGACCAGAATACAACAAAGATAAAGTATTTACTTTCACATTTCTTATTATTTTTATCACCCAATTTGTAAAAAATGAAGAAGTAAAAATGACGAGTAACGTGAATCTCGTTTTTTTTTAAACATAGATTTATCGTTCTTCATACTTTTATAACTCTATAAAATAGTTTTATAACAAATCTTCATATTTCATGGCCTGACAAAATATTATTTTAACATTCGGTATGTCGGTTGTCGTTATTTCTTGTCCTTGTTCACGATAGCGGACGGAAAAAATAAAGTTAGAAAATGAAATTTGTTATGTGGATATTAAAGACTGTTTTGAAACCGTATTGAAATTTAAGAAAAAATCAAAATGGTGACCATTTTAAACATGTTTTGGTTCATATTTTATATGTTATCCCTAAATTGCGATCATATTTATAGATTTATTATTTGACAAATAGCTAAGTATTAGTTAAAAATGTAATTTTAAAGCTTGAACTCAAACGAAAATGTGATATTTGTACACAAGATACGGCGTGGCCTACAACGATTCAAGCATAGCGAGTGGAGGATCTTCCACATATATACAGCTTCGAGGCCTGCTAGGTCTACGAGAGAAGGGAATGTATACTTTTTAATACATATACATCTACGTAGTCAAGAAAGTAGTCAATCATATACTCAATTAGAAGTTAGCAAGTTTTACATATATATTAAAGCCAAAACACAGATTGTGGAAAGCCATACAAAATAATATAAATACAAGCCCTGAAAATCCCTAATCAGTAAGTAGCTAATCTTGTGTATTGAAAAATTCCAGAGTTTTCACAAGTCATCATTTTCTTTAACTGAGTTAACAAAGTTCTTCATATTAAAATTTCTCAAAGTTTTCAGACTGGTGGATATAAAATTTTATCTATGGTCAATCTCTAACTAAAAGTATTTTCATCATAAACTTTCGTATATATTGTAAAATATTGACAGGTAATTTAAGAATTTTCAAAGGGAACTAACGTGTCTAAAGTAAAGAAGTTGAAATATACAGGTCTGTTGAAAAGAAGTATAAAGTCGTTTTGTTTGAAGTTAAGTGGAAAGGAAACAATTATAATCCTAAAATCATATTTAAAAAAACACAATAAACCGATTTATTTGCTGCTATCTTCGGTTACGCAATGCGAATATTGAGTTTTTAATATGTCTTTTCTTATACAAAGTGTTAAAACTTGAAACCTTTTCTACTTTTGTCCCACAGCTAAACACGTTTTGCGGCAGTCATTTTTATAGAATGCTTTACATTTTTCAGTTTTGGACTTCAAGGGGTGGGAAAGCAGCAGGTAAGTTAAAAATTTCAAATGGAAAACATTTTTACGTGATACATCAACTTCAAGTGCTCTTAGAGAATCAAAAAAGACACGAAGAAAATTATTGTCGAACCACCATTGGACGTAATACAGTAGGTATTCACGATAAAACACATTGTTCTAGAATATACAACGTGCTTGCCAACTAACCACCGATACAAAAGTAAGTAAGCATATAAATAACACAGATCACCATAGCAACGACATCAATTTACAACTGTTTTTAATCTCCCTGAGATTTTTTAAGTTTTTTTATATAGAATTGATGCAATTTTATGTAATTTGTGTGTGTAATAAATGTGCATTGTTAGATTAAAATGTAAAGCTCAGTAACAATAGCTTTATAAAACAGGAATCCAGGTACAAGTTTAAATTAAAAGAAAGACGCTTAATAAAGATCCAGGACATATACGTCTCGCTACATAATAACTAAGCTTACGTCCACCGTTTACGACACTGTAAGACTTAATTTTACAGGAGTACATTCAGCTTTCAGCCCAACTGTAGGAGGTTATCTAAAACTAAATTTTGTTATTCTTTTTTATTAGTGACTTTTAAATCCAAACTTTACGACGTAATCAAGTTACAAGATGAAATAACACGACAAGAGTTGCGTTCAGCTACATTTACCAGTAAAAATCAAAAAAGGTATTTGTCGAATATTTGTTTATAGACAAAGATGTATGTAGACTTTTGCCAATCTATACGAATTTTATTTTCCCATCTTCGGGTACACTCAATACCAGCCTACTCCTCCTCTCCCCCCACCCTCTATTTATTTTACCAATATTGTAATTTTCTCTTATGAAAAATAAGTTTTTTAAAAAGCAAATATTTCATGTCATGTAATTGTTTGTTGATTACTTTAGGTCTGGATATTTTACGAAAAACAATACCATTATTTGTACATTACGAAAGACGTAGATTGAATGACTTGAAAATTTTCTAGTCATTGCGAAATTTCATTTATCTTACATTAAAATTAAAATTACGTGGGTCCGATTCCGGACCGAGAGCACTATTGTCCCAATTCGATGTTCTATAAAGGACACTGAGAATTTTTTAAATGATACGACGAAGAATACGGTGCGAATACGTGTTTGATTTTCAAAAAAAAATGGAATACTGTCTGTCCAACGTTGATATTCTGGCACAAGTGAATAAAATTTAGAGCCCACTTAATGCAAGATGCAACATCGACCCTTTCCTCGAAGCTATAACAATTGCCACCCAGTGCAATCTGGAGTTTAGGCGTAACTTCCTAATATAGAATACGATATGCATTTTTCCAAAAAATGGGTAAAAGTTAGTCGATACCCAATCAACAGTTGGTTTTCAGTGGCTGACGTGGGAGGAAAACCAACGTGGGAACCGATTGGAACATGCTGGGAATGGTTGCGAAGTTAAAGTAGAAGGAATGCGAGTGGACGGAGTGTCCGAGGGAATTTGTTTTTAATTCCACAATTGTTACTGGCACAGTTGCCCCAGATGTTTTTCCAACGGCCGAAATAAACCCGTGAAAGACGATCCGGGTGACACGCACAACGCTCGGCAGCTGATGGCACTCCATAATAATGGATAATATAAATAACTGCTATACATATGTTATTCGATAATTTCTTTTGTGTAATTAAATAATTGTTTAATTATTTCAATAATTATACTTTTTCTGAATCAGCATTGAAATTCTCCAACAACACTTTCCGCCTATAAAAACTAGCGTGTTGGTGATTGCTAAAACTGTAAAAAACTTAGCATTACATATAACTATCTATAGTACCCTAATATGTGATAAAATATCGCCATTGATAACTTTGTATATACTTAGTTATACCTGTAAAATAGAAATGATCTTGAAAATTTTTAAAATGGTTGTTAGCAGATTTATGTAGTTAAGTACTCGTACATTTTTAACTATAAAGAATAAACAGTTTTTCTCTTTTTACAATCTTGTAGCTTTTTACGTCCTTTGAAGGGAAAATAAATTGGAATGTAACATCATTTAATAATACTTGTACATTTAAGTTAAATGTTTCGTATTATTAAATATCAGACATTGTAAAGAAATATACTTTTAAATGTTTCATTAAATGAAATATATTTTTTTCTGCTGGAAATGACTGCAGCGCTTAGTCCTCTTGAAATACAGATCTTCAGATATCCTTGAATGCTATCTTCGAAATTACTTTCCATTCCACCCTACACCTGCTTCCACTCTTTTACTTTACTTCCATTTTGCAAAATGAAATTACAAACAGGTTTTTGTTTGAGATAAAACGTATTTTTATAATTTGTAGTAAAAATAAATTTATAAAAACATATCAGAAGCTTTTAACATACACATATCTTACAACGAAGAGCCTAATTAAACTAATCTATGCAAAAATAGCATTAAATTTCTTAAGGCGAAACATATTTCTTTCGTCGTCGCCTTATAAAAACAAGCATCATACAACATAATACAAGCAGATCCTCTAATTGTAATCCCCAAGTTTTGGGCCTTGTAGGATATAAATTTAATATTGACACCATATTTTTTAATTGCATTTTTAGTATTATTTATTTTTTTGGTAAAGTTTTTTATATTGAAAAAAAGTAATTTTCAAAATAAAAATGTTCAAATCGTTAATTATTTCCTATTATTATTAATTTAAACTGTGTGACAATTTGTCCCAGATATTGTGTCAACATGCCTTGTAATTGGGGTAAATTATCACAACTGACATGTTAGTAAACAAAAATGTTAAAAAAAATACTAGTCTTATCTGAAGTTCTGTATACAAATTTTATTTTGTTCGGAAGATTGCATTTTATACAGTGAACTTTTAGGTTCAACGCATATATTGAATATTGAAAATAAAAACTAAAAATTGTAAAAACTCACCCCGGTTTCCCCTACTATGAGTGTCCATCAACTTGTTTTCGTACTGATGATTGCATATGTCAACACCAAGATCCAGGCCGTCAAACAAGCCTAGTTCTGCTGTCAAGTGTACCATGACGAACATTTATATATTTTTTCCCCACACCAAGTTGTCAGTATACCGCCTGTATCAGGTGAAACCTTTCTAAGGAGATAATGCTAATACTGTAGCTTTATTCTGTAGCAGTCAGCATCTTTTATAAGTCTATTTCTCAGATGTCACATCTGCATGCAACCCACGGAGCTGTTTCGGGTGATAAGTAAATACAAAAGGGTAAATGTATGTTTTATTTATGATGGAGGTTTGTGTAAGAATTCTTTTTGAACCGTTATTTTAAAATTTTCCGACTATATGTTTTTGTGCAAACAGTCCTCAGTTGTTCCCTATATTGAGTACGAGCGTTGCATCCCCTAGCTGGATCTATATTTTTTCATATAGTTTTGTTTTAAAATCAATTTTGTTATATTTATTCTCAGGTAGCTTATATCTTACTTAATTTTTGTTCTCTTTTGATCGTCAAGGTATTACAAGAATTCGAGGTCTTTTTTATGTTCTTTCTTTCCTTTTTTGATATGGCGATGATGACCAAGAAGTTTTTTGTCGTTAAACATGGGAAAAAATAGTACATTATAAATTGGAATATATAATTTGGTTCCAAAATTAACTAATACTAAAATAAAATATGGTTACTAGAGCTGCTGTTTATCTGTTATGGTTAATTATTGAATTTCTGTGGATAGCATAATTTAGATATTACTCTTTTTTTTCTTATAAAAATTTTTGGCCATCATTCCATGCAGATTTAAAATCTGCATGAATTGTGAATTGTCAATAGTGAACATTTTCCACCAATGCTGAAAGGTTAAACTTATCAAATTATTTGTTGTTCCCAGTTTAGATGAATGTGTTAGTATGTTTGATGGTAATAAATCTCGTAGTCATCGCAATAAAATAATTTTCATCGCAATTGAAAAGTGTCTAGCGTCAGAGTCCGGAAATAACAAGAGTTGGTCAAAGGACACCTTTTGTGAAAGATGGAAGAGAGGGATCTGACCCAAGACATCATAAAGAAAGTTATACCTTGGGGTTGTAACATACGTACTTAAATTTAGTATATGTAACTGTTAAAAAATCTGCTAAAGCGATTTCGTTCATTTTTTGGAGAAATATGAAGATTAGGTAACTTTATACCCATATGTCAATCCGTAAGTAAAAAAACTGTACTGTACCTATGTAATTGTTTGGGAGAGGGGGTAAAAAACGAAACCATTGGCAAAACATTGAAATTACTGTGTTCAAACATTTTTACTAAAAAGAAGTGAAAAACATACTGGTATAATATTAAAAAGATAATGTGGGAATAAAATGAAATGGTCTAAAGATTTTATAGAAATACTTCTTATAGAAAGTCTTCCAGTGTAATAGGATTGGAACGTCATCCATTGAAGTTATTTCTGGTATTGAATGATATATAGAAGGATATTATTTTTCTGATACATCTTGTGAGGATTATTAATATAAACATTGTAGCCTCTCGTTTATCCTTTTACACTAATAGACATTTATCTATGGTTTTATAAAAATGTCAAATACAGAGTGCTTTAATAAATTCCACACAAAACGATAAATTACATTAAAATGTGTAAAATGTATTACAATTTTTAAACAACAATTTACAAAAAAGTATAAACTATATTATGTTATATTGTTTATCACGGTGATCATGATACATTGACAAACTCTTCCTTCTCCCAGTTACGCGCGATACTAGGCGGTAGAGTCTTGGAGGAGATATTAATATAGACTTGGAGAGACGCAGCGATGCGAAGCGAGACTGAGAGAGTCGAGGAGGGACGGATAGTGACTTGGAGAGATATTGAGAGACGATATATGTGGAGAGTCTAAAGATGCTGAGGAACAAAGAGGGACGGAGAGAAGGTGAATATAGATTTAGAGAGACAAGGGTAACTAGTAGATGAGGCGGGTGAGGGAAGCTATGAGAGATGAGAAAAGGAGAGAAGAGACAAATGTCACGAAGCTTCGCACATGCTTCTAAATTATATTACCAATGATATGAAACTTTGGACACCTCCGTAACATCATCGCCTCGTGGTGTTTCCAGAGTTAAGGCGTAGTGGTGTTAACTTATTTGACGGCAGTGGCAACTTTACAGCTTTGAAACAACTTACCCAGGCGTTCAAAATGTCAAACCACTGACGAAAATTGTTTCTATAAAATCGAGCGGCTCCAAGAAACAATTTCGATAAACATGCGGAGATATTCCACCAACGCAAGAAATTGTGATCTTCTCTGTTGACTCTCATTCGCCCATCTGTGGCAATCTACTAACTGATAGATACTTGTGTCTCGATTGTCAGAAACAACTACCGCACCACGCATGTTTAAGCCCACCGCAATTGAATAACGGACTTTATAGTCTTAACGCATGACAAAGAAGTCAATAGTAAGGGTTAACCAAAGTAAAGTAAAACGTTACAAAGGTCAATAGAATTGGTTTGAATGATAGGGTTGAGTATGTACTATAATGGTGGTCATAAACTTGAATTTATAAAACCTATTCATGAAAGCAGTTAAATTATTCAATTTAATAATCCGATTCTAAAAGGGTTGCTGAGGGGAAAACGAGAAAACAAATATTGACAATCCAACCCCTTCCTTTTGGATAATATAATTACAAATCTTGATATTTACTTAAATTCTACCCCTTTCATCTCCACCCCATTGCAAATCTGAAGTACGGAAGTTGTTTCATATAATCTTGTACATCAAAGTAATTTCCATTTTAAATTGTATTTAAAAATTTAATTAATAACTAAAATAAAATGTATGCAAACATTACACGGCTTCCTCATAATTTAGCCTTGTTACATAAAATAGAAAATTTAAATTTCTCTAAATAAGCAGTAACTATTATAATAAACTTATGATAAAGCATAATTTGTGTGGGCCTGAAATAAATATATTATCATCATGTCAACATAAATGCTGATTTGGAAGTTATCAATTCAAAAATAATTGGTACGTAGCGACACAAAGAACGTTGAAATGTTTATTTATTCAATTTTTTGGTACATATACACTCGCGTGTAATCTCTCAGGTGAGAGAGAGAGAGAGAGAGAGAGAGAGAGAGAGAGAGAGAGAGAGAGAGAGAGAGAGAGAGAGAGAGAGAGAGAGAGAGAGAGAGAGAGAGAGAGAGAGAGAGAGAGAGAGAGAGAGAGAGAGAGAGAGAGAGAGAGAGAGAGAGAGAGAGAGAGAGAGAGAGAGAGAGAGAGAGAGAGAGAGAGAGAGAGAGAGAGAGAGAGAGAGAGAGAGACAGACAGAAACCTATCCCATGTGTAAAAGGCACAAAATATACCTACAAAAGTGTAGATCCATTTATATGATTATCGTGACGTTTCTCGCGTGGGATGACAATTTACTCCACCTACGAAATCCCGTACTGTCTTGTAAGAAGTATTCACGTTTAAAAAAGTAATTGCTAACGTAATCTTTTGAATATCTCAAAAGTAACTGAATTAATTTTTAACAAGTTTTGGCGAAATGTAAAGAATTATATTCCAAACTAATGCAAGAAGTGGTAAGTAAAAGAAAACTGCGGGTCTTACTACAAATTTAAAATAAAACAAAACGAACTCAAAGGTAGTAATTTTAACAAAAGTTAATCGTATTCTTTAGAGCCTATTTCGAGAAAATCGGAATTTTTGAATGTTTAAATAAAAAATAAACCTATGAGATTTGATCAAAATACCTAATTTAATAAAATATATTTACTCGTCTAAGTTAAAAGTGTTGCACAAACAACATATAAACAAACGATTACATTTTGGTTCATATACTATTTTCACGAAAATCTGAACATCGATTTATACACTTTTCTATCTATTAACTTATTTGTAATAAAGTATTTAATTTTAATATACAAATTGCGTGGTTATAATTTCTCTAAATTACATTGCTACACATATACACGTTATATCAAGTTTTAGAGGTGATTCCTTCATAACTAAAGGTTAGGCGCAACTTTAATTAGCTAAGAAATTAGTACAACCCTCCCATTAAGGTAAAGTATCAGTTATACCCAATCCTTCATCAGTAGCTGACATGTTATTTTTTTATAAGCGTTTCTCAAATTTAGTACTGTATTCAAGAAGTATGTTTTTGGGCTTCAAAAAGTGGGACTGTAGGCTACGTCCTCGGTGATGATGTCGGCTATGATATCAGTTCTCCTTTGGTAATTTAAATGTTGGTAACTACATCTTTTTAGTTGATAGTTTAAGTCAACTTATAATATATATTATATATATATATATATATATATATATATATATATATGTATATATATCAAACATTTTTCTATTTCAAAAACTGTATAATAAATGAAGTCCTATCTTCGTTTACCCTTTTTTCCAAATTTAAAAAACAAAAATTCAATCTAATCTCATTAACTTCAATCCCAACTAGTCAAAATTAAAATTCATTATCATGTTTTATATTCAGTTGCAGAATATGTTTTTACAGAAGCTGTCAATCATAGAGGACTCCAGTCCTCGCTACTTGGACCTTGACCTTGATGTATAACGTTATGTTACAGCCGCCATTTTATGTGTCCGTCGTAAATGGGTCTACCACAGCGTGGCACAGGGCCTTTTTTATAAGGTGATGACGACCGAGAGGTTGATGTAGTGCCATCTCATCCCAGTGCTATCTCATCCAACATCCAATTTCCTAGAAAAAGTGCCATCTCGTCCAGTGCAGTATTACAGTTGATTAACCTAACCTAACCTAACGGCCGCTTTGAATATTTTCAGATTTTATTTATAATTTATGTCAAATAATTCTGTTAATATACAAGCGGCTTCATATTCTACAAACCTTGAGGTGGAACATTAGAACAGACTGTTGTTGAACTGCGCAACCTGGAGCCTAGGTAAGGAGCACCCGCAAGAATATTAGTTTTCTCCCTGTATTACATACAAGGCGAGTTTTAACATGATTTAGAGCATTTTGATATAAAACGCAAAGAGCATTTAGGGGGGTTTAAATAGTATGAAGCTAGAAAATATGGAAGACCCGAAATTTTATAAATAATAAGAATTTTATAAAATTATAAAGGTAGGCTACTACAAACGTTCCAATAGATTTTGTATACCAGTCAAGTAAACAATAGCATAAGTTTTTGGACGAGATGGCACTAGTTGGCGGGTAAAGAATTACCCCCTGCCCTACGTCCGTGGAATCTGGATGAGATGGTACTTGGATGAGATAGCACCTGGACGAGATGGCAAAACACCGAGAGGTTGTTTACCTTTAAACAACAAGAAAAAAAGTGTATTGATCTAGCAACATGTAGAGAGGTCTAGTTTTAACTCGACAATTTAGATTTCTTAGCGTATGTATGTTTGTGTGTCTGTTAGACAGTTATGATTGAAAGTGTGCAACGATCATTATGGAATTTCTGATTAAATTTCTATACAACTAGGCTTAACTATGGAGAAGGATCTATATTATTATCCATTTTAAAATGAACTTGAGTACATGATTTAGGAAGAAAGTTGTTATCAGAAGTATTAAATTTAATGTGGTGAACGACCCAAGACTTGTACTATAAAATTAATACTTTAATGAAAAATAATGAAAAACAGTTTTCTCAAGATATTTAAGTTGCCATAAAATAAAAAACCTTTTTCTCTCTCTCTCTCTCTCTCTCTCTCTCTCTCTCTTGTTATTTTATTTAAGTTCTAGATTATACAAATTTAAATGGTTATACAAATACTAAACAGATTATTATTTACTGAACAGTCTCACTGTTTGTTCTCCGAGACGGGTCAGACTTCCTTGATTAAACGTTTTCTCTGAAAAATGTCGGTTGTAATATGACGTTAATCACGTCACGTAACAGGATTTACAGTGATTATTTGTGCTATTATGTGCCACGTATAACCACATATACAGCCGTCATTTTACGTCTGTGCCACATATTTCTCAGAGAAACTTTAAAACAAGGAAGTCCGTTCCAACACTGTCTCAGAGAACAAACCGTGTAACTGTAAATAAAAAATAATTTATATTTTAATATTAAGTGGATGCTCCACTAGCCGGCCGGTGCCGTCTGCCGCCCCTAAGACTAATGCAATACAGTACTCTCGTTGATACCCATATTTTTCCTTCATTTTTCATCCGATTTCGTTGATTTTTTTTTTTTTTTTATTGAAGAGAACAAACTGCTTTATGTTAACTTCGAGAAAAATCCTTCGTATCTTTAAAGGTACTTTCTTAAACAATTTGTAAAGTAAAAAAATGTCGTTTTGGTTTTCATGTAAAACAGAAAAAGATATCTTAAATTTGGCTCAACAAACACATTCAGCTGTACAATACCTTTCTATTGATAGACTACCTCATTTATACACGTTATATCAAGTTATATGATTTAATAATAACGTCTTGTAGATTAAATGTGGGTACGTAGATATGTAAACTGTAATCTTAATTTTTTGTTTTGTTCTTTCTCTCTTTAAAAACAGTTTTATTTATATCTTTAAAAACAAGGAATTTATGGGTATTATTCTATTGCATTAGTCTTATGGGCGTCAGAAGGCACCGGCCGGCTAGTGGAGCCCCCTCTTAACAATTTAAAACCAGCTATTTCTATCAATGGAAGTGTATACTTACCAAGTATACGATGTATAGGGTATCTTTGGTAATCACAAAAATTTCGACCTCCGTGTTTTCTCTTATCTTCACATTTCTTACCATTGTATGTAAACATAATAGTGTCTATACAAATTTAGATAGGAACATGAGATGTAGTACAGATGACTAAAGGTGTGCTTATATAGAACCCTAATGAAATTCAGAAACATCTAATTAAAAAGGGGAAAATGGCGACTATTTAAAAACATTTCAGTAATATATCGTGTGTTATTTAACACATAAAACTCTAAATTAGATATACATTTGTAGATTGTATTCTGCATGTAAAGGTGCATACAGTAAACCATTTCTCTGCGGTGTAAAATAGCGTAGAAAAATCTTTGTTAAAAATGTAATTTCGTACCTTGACCTCCCATGAATATGTGTTATCCCTACAGAGATCCGACAGTGTTAAGTAACCGAAACGAATCGTAGCATGTGGAGACTTCTTCAAATATGTACAGCTACGAGAATCACCAGGGTCGAGACACTGACAAGAAACGAAGCGAGTGATACTCTTTAATATATACACATCTAGCAGACGTTAAGAAATTAATACTAAATTACGAACTTCATAAAACCTATGTAACGACTGTTTAAAGAAACTTACCCTATGTACTATTTATAAGCTTTCGTTGTATTCCTCTTGATCTACCAGTACAATTTATCAATTCCTATTAGCCACAAGAAACAGACTTTTATGTATTACATTTAGAGGATCTGCTTGTACACCATTGTATAATTTGGCTGGGTACTACTACGCTCTTGACTAACTGCCGGATTCCTAACTATACGAGTATCACCTAACCTTAGTAAGGTTAGGTTTGAAATTACCGTTATCGTAGAGAGGTGGGAGTTTAACCATTACATGGAGAATTGAAATATGCAGATTTGGTGTCATAATTTGAATAATAAACAAATACAAGCCTGTTTTAAATGGCCAATATTTGGATATTTTTCATTAGAATTTCAATATTATTTTTTTCAATTTCAATAGGATTTTTTTCGAGCACACTACAGTCTCATATAACATTATTCTTGCTCCGATAGTAATATTTGCGGCCGCTGTCGTGCTTACGTACAGACGACAACGACGACGGACGGACGGTAACAATTAAAAAACGAAGATCGATAATTTGCGATTACCAATCTTATCCTATAATTTGTATACTGGTAAACAGAAATTATGATGTATATTAGAATATTAATGAGCAATTGTTTTAAGTGAAAACATATTTGAAACGGCGCAGAAGTTGACGGATACTACCGGAGGTTTAAATTTTAAAATGTCGTTTTATTTTAATCAGTTTTACCTGTAAGTCTTATTATTAAAACCAAGACAGGTATTATAAAATAAATAGTAAGAGATATATTTAAAAACAAAATTGTAATGAAACATTTTTAAAATAAGATGAAAATTTACTCCTAAGTTTATATGAATATCAGTCAAATTTAGTGTCTAATATTGGTTTGATTAATCATTGAATAAGATATTGTGCAAACACTCCAACTCACCTATCACCAAAACCAAATATCAACAAACCAGACTAATTAAATGCCAGTTGTTCATCAATTAGTTAAAATAAGACAAGGACACAATCTTTGATCAAATATTTATATATTTACAAAATTGGTCTAGATTTTCTTCGCTTGTGTCTCAGCGTATGTTGTTAATGACGGCAGTTAACTTCATTATATTTTGTCTGCAAATTATCCCTGAACACATATATATATATATATATATATATATATATATATATATATATATATATATTACTTGGGATTTATCACGAGGCTGTGAGTCATGAATTTCACATTTAACTAAAATTTGAATAAGATCAGTACAGTTTATTTTGAGAAATTAAATATTTTATAACTACTCCATTGCCGATTTTTTTACCGATAATTTCCAAACCGCTATTTTTGAAAAAATGGCAACTTTTTGTTTGGTTCGTTAGAAGCAACATTTGATCAAATTGTTTAGAGCCGATTTTGAGAAAATCTTAATCTGGTGTTTGTTCTTTATGACAGTTACCCCCAAATTTTAAGTGATCTAAGAAGTTAGAAACAAAATCCTTAGATATTGCAAAATAATCTCAAATTTGATTGAAATTCAGCTGCAGAGCACTGCAGAGCACTGCACAAACAGCAGACAGACATCTTTCCAAAAATCACTAATTTATTGAAGTCATGGTACCTCAAAACAGATATTATATCAGCAAACAACCCATTATTTATATTTTAATTCATGAGATACTTTTTTTCAATATACTAACCTGGGATATTTTTAAAAAATAGTGGAATTTTTTAAGGCGTTACCTTAAAACAAGTTCTCGTCCAGATAAAATATAAGCCTATAAAATCATATTTTTTAATAACTCTAATAAATATGTGCTTTGTATATACATAATAATTCCAAAGTCCATATTTGCAATCGAGTTGGTAATAAAAATATCGTGTCCTTTAATCAGCTCTTTCCTTGATGGACTATTATTATTACACACTAGAACAAAACAAAATCTTAATGTATATGCAGTATAGTTTTACTTGTATTAAAACTTCCCCATTAGGTGATACACAATCTACAAGAGTATGGCTGACCTCGTTCCTTTGATGTTATTCATCTCTGTTGATAATCTTTTAGATAACATTTCTTCTACGAATGAGTTGCTTTCTGTAATACTCGCTGAATACTTAGATAACATCTCATACTTTATACCGTATGTTATTGAAATACCCCCTCCCCCTTTTATTTTACCTTGTTGTTTAAAGACGGAAAACCTCTCAGTCATCATTGCTTTTTATAAAAATAAGACTCCTAACCCTGAAATACTCAAAAAACGTTAGGATTGGAAAAGAACAAAAGATTGTGAAGAAACACCTCATAGGAAAGATTAAAGAGATAGACCTAACCCAGGACTACATGAACAAATGTATAGATTAGGATTCTCTTGGGATTACCACCTCGACTCACTTCTGAACCCCTGAAACTTGTAAGTTTTAGCAGAAGAAACAAATTTTTTAAATTAGTTTTGAAGCCCAAAAAAATTGTCTTTTGGATGAAGTCTGTCTGTCGTTTTTTTCTGTCTATTTCTAAAGCCCAAACGAGTCTTTTAAATTTAGATCAAACTTGAAATATTACGAGGGAATTATTTTTCAACAACTGACAATTTTGGGGTAACTAACATCACAACTAAATATTCCTATTTTATAAAAATTGAGTTTAATGATTTTAACCAAATTTTTCTCAACTATTGTTTCCAAGGACCGTAACAAAAGTATTGTTCTTCGTATTTCCAATATTTACTTCTCAGGGGTTGAATAGTCAATCCGATTACACAATTCAAATGATTTTAAAAGACTGACTATATTTAAGCGTCCTCGTGGTTGTGGGTCTTAAAGCGACAATCCTTTGAATTGGTGTCACAGGTTGTGGGTTCCAATTTCACCTAACACACGAGGTTTTTTTTTCTGTGGAGTTTGCTTTTTTTCAACCTGAGGTAATGTGATAAGAGGGCCTATTATAAATAAAAGGTGGTTGCTTTGAATAGAAGATGACGGGGTTTGTTAGAAATTTGGAGTAATTGCTATGAAGGCAAAACACTTTATACCGATTTTGTAAAAATCCATTTAAATCAAATTGTACTCCAAAAACATGCTTGTAATATAAGAAACATTCTTGTAACATGCCTTCATGATAAGAAAGGTTGTACATGGTGGCGGGTATTGAAGTCGGCTTTAAAGACTGCCTTTAGAGGATCTGGACTATCAGACGACATTCGCATTTTGTTTCAAGTATAACAGGACAAAATAGAAGAGGTGCAGGAGTTGAAAGACAAATTAGGTAGATTGGAAGATATAGAAGCAAAAGATCTCACACTAAACGCCATCTGTGAAAGCGTTTGAGGAGCAAAGTTTCTAATCTTACCGGATTAAAGAAAACAGAGGGTTCTTTTTATTAGATGATACTTAAATGAAGGTCGACTCAGTTCAAGATAATCCTAAAATCTACGATTGTAAGACCTGGAATGCGTTAAACATAAATAGCGAAGTGACACAAGCTTTCGAAAATACGTGTTTGAGATATTGGGGATAAAATCGCCCCCCCCCCCTAGTGATTTCAAATTACTCCGGAAACGCACAAGTAATATTGCATTGAAATTAAAAATTAAAATAGAGCAAGTGAAAATAGATAGGCCACGAACTGAAAAATATTGAGTTGGAAATTTCAAGAAGAGTATTTCAATCCTCAAGGACAGAGAAGGAAAGGAACATTATGAAGGTGTTTAGGTTGGCTAGAAAGAGAGGTAAAAGCAATGACCTGAAAGAGAGTGGGCTAGAAGAGACTTTCTGCTGCCCTACGTTCTTCTCGAAAAATGACAGGAGAAATTACGTGTTTGTTCAAACATTTTTACGTTGACTGGGATTTATTTCTTAGCTAAATTTGTTAGCCAACAAAATAGGATTAACAATTTGAAATTAACAACCGATTTTTACCAAATTTCAAACACTTTTTTTCAAATAATGTTTTACAGGTCTTGCAACTTACAGTAATCTAATGATATCAAAACTTGTTTTTTACTATAAGAAATAAGAGACATATTTTTTTAAAACTGTTAAAAACACTCCCGAAACTGAAAAAAAAACTAATTTAAATGATTTTGAGGCTAATTCAACACGTCAGATATAGGTGTTATGATTGAATAAATTAGGTAATATCAAAAAAAGACGACCGTTTAAAACGAGTTTTCAGAAATACTTTTCATCTAAGACTTATATGAGCTTATTTTATGCTGCCCAGTTTTTACAAGGCATAAGAGTTGTCCAGTATAACAAACAAACAGAACACAATTCACACAAAAAAATACGCCTAAGTATCAGACGCGTTTCAACGACAAGGTCGTCCTCTTCAGTGATACACGAGCTACACCAATCAAACTATAAATATTGTTTAATTGGTGTAACAATAGTTATAGTTTGATTGGTGTAACAATATTCACATTTTATAAATGCACAACAGAGATAGTTTGCTCAGTGTATGGTATTAATTGCTGCATTCTCACACATAATGAAAACGTAAGCTTTATAATAAGAAATAATAATCATCTCCGAATAAAATTATATCTGGGCGAAGAAATGTTTAAGATAAAATAAAACATACGTAAATATGCTATAGTAACTTTTTCAAAAAAACATTTCCACTAGGAATCTAAACCTCTCTTTGTGGACGTTTTAATCCATTCAATAAATTTCAATGTAATAAACAATGTCAATATTGTCTAGCATGCGATGCGATACTAAGAAGACCAAAAAGTACCATTCAATAATACCACAGTTACTGTACACTTAAACAACACATCACTTACATGAAGAAATAATAAAACTTAAATTATTTACTGATAGCGTTTCTTGCTTTACATTTATGTTTCCACAATGGTAATAAACCTGGTGTACCATTTATTGTTGTTTAAAAACAAAAAACCTCTCTGTCATTTCACATAATACAAAAACCCCACGAATACTCTCATAGAATCAGGCCCGGAAAATAAAAAGGGTTGGTCTAGGTAGAACTGATAGGAAACAGGAAAGGAAGGATCTAATCCAAGACCACATGAAAAAGATATAGTTCCAGCCATGTGAGTTTAATTAAGCCCTAATTAATCCTTCAAATGATGCCCACCTTAATTGAAAAACGAAACTGTACCCCCACAACTGATTGACTTCGGTGGCAAGTGTGTCAATTTGATGAAAACGTAAGCGATTTATTCTAATTCATATTGATGTTAAAAGAAAGTTATATAATTTTTACAGACATGCCGTTCGTCGTTGTCTGTATGTAAGTATGATAGCTGCTACAAAAATTAAGATGGAACCATGAAATTTGGTATATGTGTAGTGTGCTCAGATAGAACTCTGTTGAAATTTATAAAATATAATTGAAAACGTCAAAATGGCTGATATTTTCAACATTTTTTGTTCAAACTGTAAAACTTATAACGCACTAAATAAAAAATAGAAATATTATATTATAACGGAATCAACATCCAACGTAATTCTGCGTCTATAGTATGGAAAATAGATAAGTTATCATTAAAAAAGGTGATATTTAACTTTGATCTTCCAAGAAAATGTGATATTCATATAGTAACGGAAATCGGCAATGCCGAGTAAACCACAGGCTCGTTCATATATGTACTGCTTTGAGGTACTTTAAGGCCAGACAATGACTTTAGCGAAGCGAATAAAGGTTTTAAAAACAGCTGATTTTAATACATGCATTGAGATGCTAACGTTGTTCTTTTTAGTCCTAGGACCTAAAAACATCAAATGAGGTCGAAGTCATCAGCTGTTACTTCGCTTATACCAATTAATTAACGATTGTAGAGAATCTATAAACACAACAGATACTCTCGATTGCAAATAACAGATAAAACAGCTGTTACCATCGATTTTATAAATAAGCACCACTAACACAAAGTAAACAGCTGTCATAGCTTTAAAATTGTGTAACTTGTCCAAATTTTTGAAGGTAAATATGTTTTAACATTTTATTATTTTTTTAATTGTTTTCTTATATTGTTTGCAGTATAACGAAAAATATAGTTCATCACTAGGACCAAAAGAAGCTGTTCGATCCTCGCTAATTTTCCACATTTGTATTAAACTTGAGCTTGTATCGAAAAGCATCACTTTTGGTCCTAGTGATGAAATATACTACTATAATATACACCTTCATTTACCGGTTGAAACAGACCACCCGTCTCAGATGTATTGTGGGCAAACAGTTTAAGCTAAAAATACCAAATAAATTGTAACCCTACTAATTTGTATATCAGCAATGTTGAGAAAATATTTGTTTTTAAATTTTGTACCTCAAAAGGGCTGTAGTGGTCTTCTGAATTTGGTGGGGGTAGTGGTCTGTTTATCAAATTTTTCAAATGCTACCATGGGTTAAGTGATATATTGTTTTAAATACCAGTCCTTACAACGACAAACATTTTTTCCTAAATGTTTTTTTAATACCTGTCACGGTTTCAAAATGGGGGCTTAAAATGTCTGGATATTAGGTTTTACGTAATTTAACAGCTATACCATTTACTACCGAAGTGTATCAAGTTAAGAATCACAATGCTTTTAGGTTTTGAATGATATGCCACATAAGTTTATGTTTACAAAATTTTGCTCGTACTCGCCTAAACCGCAATGGTACGTAGTGGTGTTGATATATGGCAATGAAGTTCAAAGTGAAGTCAACGTCTTCGAAGACAGAGTGCAACTAGGTCTACAAAATATGGGAATGCTCATTGAGGAGCATCTCTAACCATTTCCTCACAGAAGGTACTGTAATACATAATTTTAAAATTTTACAATTTAAATAGATTAAACGTTATCCTGTCAATGCTGACATTTTTATTTTTATTTCATTCTTGAATAATTGTAAAAAAAAAATCTAAACCTTAAAACACAACTGGGAGAGAATTTTATGACCGCCATTTTGAAGTCGTAAGAGATGTCATAAAACTGTAAATACGAAAATTGTTGGATTTTTCAATATCTTTTAATTGATGTACAACTTGATCTATCATGCTATTAGGAATTTTGAAATATGGGGTACTTTACATTTCAAAAATCGGGGTTTAGGCGAGTACGAGAAAATTGTCGAAAAATACTAATTTGGCATATCATTCAAAATCTGATTGTGTGCTGAGTCTTATTTTGATATTTAAGTCTTTCCGCAGGGAATAGTATAGGTGTAATGGTTAATAACATTAAACCTGAATTTCCTGACAATCTGAGCAGCCGTTTTGAAAACGTGACCAGTAACGAAAAAAAACTTCTATCAAAAAGTATATGGTTGTAATATATTTAAGACAAGGTATCACACTGATCATGTTTAGATTTGAAAATTTTGAGACAGACACCCCCATTTCTCAACATTTTTGGTATGCAAATCAGTGTTGTTCAAATTGATTTCGTATTTCTATCTTAAACCATATGCCTACAGTGAATCTGAGACGGGTGTTCTGATATACCAGGTATATACAAAATTAAGATACGAACATGAAATTTGGTACAGGGGGCTATAGTGTTCTTATATTAACAAATTTAATTGAATATATCAAAATATCCAACGTTTTAAACACTTTTCCTTCATATCTCGTGTGTTATTCAACTTATACTGTTAAATTAAAGAAATATCATATTTCAATTCTAGATGTATTGGTACCACTCCCACTCCCCTACGCTGACAAATAAGATAAGTTATTGATGAAAGTATATTTTCGAAACCTCCCAAGAACATGATATTCATATAGTAACGGGGTACGGCAAAGCCGAGTCGTTCAAGTGTAGGGTCGTTCACATATGTACAACTTTAAGGCTCTCCAGGATCAGATACTGACACGAGCGAAGCGAATAGTGGCCTTCATAATATACGTATATACATCCTACGAGATCCACTAAGGGTTAATAGACTTATTCAAAACTAACTAAAGTCAAGAAATAAACACAATTGCGAGATTCAAAAAATCTGTCTAACAACTGTTTCAAACAAATAACCAACAATTTATTATACTTCTCAAGAAAAAAGTGTAGAAAAAGTTTTTTTATTTTTTTTTATTTAAAGTTATCTATGTTTCTTTACGATATGCATAGTTTACACAATTTGATTTAATTTTCGAAGCATGTACTACAGAAGCATGTTAGAAGCATGTTACAGAGTAACTATTTTGAGCGGTCGCCGTTTTGAAGTAGAAAATATGATACAAAATCTGTAATATTCAAAAGTCTTCACACGCTACGCTCGTGTCAGTGTTTCAATATTAATGGACCGATAAGCTGTATATATGTGAAGGATCCCCACTTGCTACGCTCGACTCTATAACTTGGTTATGACGGATAAACTATACGAATATCACATTCTGTTGGGTGCTCTTAGTTAGAAATTATATTTTTGACGATGATTTCGCCATTTTTCATCGTAGAGATATGGTGTTGGTACATTTTCAAGCAGAATTGAAATCTCCATATTTCGATCAAATTTACTGTTTTATAAGTTGAATATCACACGAGATATAAACAAAACTCTTTAAAACTGCTGTCTTTAAGATATTGTTAATAGATTTTTCTAATTTTCAATAGGATTCTATACAGTAGAGTATACTATAACAAATTTCGTGTTTCTATTTTAATTATATTATTATTATTTATTCAATATTAGTTTTTTTGAAAAATAATATGTGTGTAAAACAGGTCATATACACATTAGAACACATTGAGAGAATACATATAAAAAATCACAACATACAATAAAACAGCTAACAGCCAAGCAGCTTAAAAAGAAAATATACAATAAGTGACACAATACACATAAATAAGTTATAGTAAATTCAGGATAAAACATATTATAAAAGATAAAGAGATCACATCCATCACGATGCATAAACTCATCCACCGAGTATAATTATCCAGACAATAGAAATTATCTAAGACTGTTTTTAAAAATCCTGTATTTTGGTAAATTTAAAAATGCTTTTACGAAGCTTATCATGAACTTTACACCAGCTTGTGAGGGAAGATATTGTATAAATTTAACCTGTGAAGTTTGGCACCATACTCACAAGCTTGCCTGGTGCTTTAGTTGTGTATATCCATATTTTGGACATTATCACACTTGAATTTAAAGAAAACCAACACTTCAAGTATATAAATACATGGAAGTGTAAGTACTCCAAATTTATTGAAATAGTTTTTACAACTTTGGTGTTTTTAGCCCAGAAATAAGCTTTATGATACTTTTTTCAAGACAAACACTCTTTACATATTTTTAGCCGAAGAGATTTCCCAAAGAATAATTCCATAGCTCAAATAATAATACACTAGACCATAATATGCTGTTAAAAGTATTGATGTACCACAATATAGCTTCGAATTTCTCAGTACACATATACCTGAGCTAATTTTATCACTAATATTGCTAATGTGGTCATACCAGTTCAACTTCTCATCAATTTGAAGACCCAACAATTTAATTGGTTACACTTCTTCAAGTATACTATCACCTAGCATGAAACTTAGTGTCTTATTTAAGCTATGCTTTCTACTGAAGTGTATGCGCTTGGTTTTACATAAATTGTTTATAGAAGAATACTGTCCAGTAGCATTGAATATTTTTGAGGCCGCCATCGTGTTTATGTACAGACGACAAAGCTAAAGAACTAACGGAATGTCGTAAATTACTTTTTTAGATTCCTGAGGTATAAAACTTGAAAATCAGTTAAAAAAAGAATGTTATCTTCACGACGTAGCTTTGATATTTTTGCGTGACAAAATGAAATTTATTCTTAATTTACTTCCTTGTACTCTGTATTCACATGTAAGGGCACTTAAAATCTTACTGCGAATTAAATATATAATTATTAATAAAATCGTGGAGTTAAATGTATAGAAACAGGCACTCCAGTTATGACGTAATAATATAGTCACGCCTAGGACGTACACTCTAAAGTAAAGTGACGTTAATTTTAAGTAGTTAGATGGGTGGCATCAAAAGTACTTCTACAGTCCCATCATACAATGTAATACAAGCATATTATATAAATTTTGTAATGGCTGAAAGATAAATTCTTGACCAATGTAGGAATTGTAAATTTTATTGGAAGATCAAGGCGTCTTATTTAGTAAGATAAGTTTGTCGCTCAAATTTTGTGAGTAACTGTGTGTAACACTACTTCCTTGACATCTTTTAGATCCTGAAGGGCTTCGTAGTTGTGTATAGATTAAAAAGTCTTCGCTTATACAAATTTAAAATTTTTGGGAAGGTCTAGTTTCGAAATTACATTTATGACAATATCTTCTCTATTTGTCATCATAGAGGTGTTAGTTTGGTACCACTACATGCAGAATTGAAATTGCAATTTTTTTTTTTTACTCAATTTAAAGTGTTATAAGGTTAATTGTACACGAATTATGGAAAAAAAACTGTTTATATTGCAATTTTTTTGAATTTTAAATTAGATTCTTCAATTATACCAAATTTTATGTTTGTTGCTTTATTTTTATGACCGTTATCGTGCTTACGTGGATGTAAAAAATCACCTTTTCTGTTTCAGGTCATCAAATATGAAGATTTGTCAAAAATGGAGGTCGAAATTTTGGACCATTACCAAACTTAATTCTTATACTGCTAAGTAAAAAAGTAACTAAATACCATAAAATAAAGACGCCTAACCTTCAATAGCATCAGGGTCGGAAGAAAATGATGTCAGCCTTTATCAGTTTTGATAAAAAATTTCAGAAATTTAACCTCTAAGGATTCAATTTAAACGTATTAGTAGCCATCCCTCGTATGATAAAATATAAGTAAATTAACAATGCGGTTCAGAAGTTATTAGATAAACAAACAAAATGAACAGCTATGGTTAAATCTCAATTTCAACCTAATACAATTGTCATTTAGGAGGAGTTTATTGCAAGGCTACAAACCAAAGAAGTTTACACTCTATTTAATTTTTTTTTTTAATATATAAATATAAAACTAACGTTACTATAATTATTAAACAACTTAAATTACCTCAGATCAGACGTGGTTTGAGCATTCAAGATAAAACATATTTAATTATTTTGATTTATACAAAGCTCTCAAAAGCACATCGTTTGGTTGTAAATTATTTCACAAAATGATTATTAAAATTAATTATATACTGTTGAGTTTTAAATCTATTTAGCAAATCTATTTCTTTAATTTTTTAATTGATATTTTAATTCTACATGTAATGGTATCACCCCCACTTTCCTACGATGACAAATAGCAAAGATATTGTTAAAAGTGTAATTTCGAACCCTCCAAGAAAATGATATTCATAAAGTAACGGGATACGGTAGGGCCGAGTTACTTAGACGAGCATAGTAAGTGTAGGGTCGTTCACATATGTACAATTTTGAAGCTTTCCAGGATCAGATACTGACACGACCGAAGCGAGTATTATATACATCTGCGAGACCCAAGGGCATTTCTGTAGTGAAGAAGGTAGTTTATACATAATTGCGAGAAGACGGTAAAAATCCTTCTGTGATAGGAATGTCTGAATTTGAATTTTAAAAGACTTCAAGATCACCTCAATATCACTTCAATAGTTGTAGCATAGTAGAGAAGAAGATTCTCAAGAAAAATCAATATGAAAGTTTTAATTTAAAGATGATTAGTGACATCGTCGTAGAAGGTTGAATATTACAAAATTGAAAAACAAAACTTGGAATACAGTTTATTTGGCTGATTACTTTTGAACCTTATTTTTATTTTACGAATGTATTGTATTATGTTTTCTTTTTATGTAGGAAATATATAAATATATAGAGAACCACGCAATAGCCTTGGAAAATTACAATTGTAATATTAAATCTCTTAAAAACAGAGACGTTTCATAATTATAAATTTGCATTGAAAACAAAAAGTTGGATTCTGGTATTAAATAATGAAAGATTATTCCAAATATAAATTTACAACATAAACTAATTTAGATTTTAAACTATATATATAATGATTTAAAACTATGTCTTATATATTTTCTTAATGTAATAATGTTCCTCTTATTGGGTAAATTTCAACGTATCTTGCTGAAGGTTAGCAACAGTAATTAATAACGTTTTTTAAATATAATAAACTTCCAAACTCCTCCAGAGGGAGTTTTGATCTAGCCCTTATCAGAACACTACTTTAAAATACGAGTCACACAGTTGTTAGAGAAAATCTTGAACAATTTTAAGGGACAGCAAACATAAGTAGGGAATAGCTTCCTTGCCAGCCTCGTAATACATTGTAGACAAGATTATCGCACTGAAAAGTTACCATTTTATTGATCATGGATTTAAAAATTGAGTTATATAATTTATTTGTTGATTTTGAGAATAAGTTTGATTTCTTTAAGGTTTCATTGGTTGTGGAAGAATCTACCACTAATCTTATAAACACTACCATTTAAGCATTGTACAAGAAAATTATTTAAGGAACTAAACTGAAGTCAACGCAACCTGAAGACAGAGGTGCATTCTATCAACCGACCTTGTTGATATTAGTACCAATTAAAGTCGTGCCATCAACAGAGAGGTATCAACTAGGTATTTTATAAAATACTAGGAGATCTAAAAGTGGATTTGTTTGTTGTCCCAAAATCAAAGACACAGGTATATGTACATCACAGGTTAGTTATAAACGGGGCCGGGTCTCTCAATGTTTAAGGCAAGTTGAAAGGACTTATCTCATGTACAGAATTTTTACAATATATTTAGCTCAGAATTGTTAATCAGTCATAAATACGGAAATTAATTTAGAGAAATAACTTTCAATATATTTCGAGACAATACAATTCTAACAAAGCACCAGAAAACAAATAAAATTATATTACTCTATTCTATAAAACAGAATTTAATTAAATTAGCACAGAGAGTAAATAATTGAGAAGCTTTTACTACTTTCAGATAGAGAGCTCAGGTTTTATTGTTTGGTGGTAACATAAATCAGTAGCGAGGATTAAAGTATATTTTATAACTTAATGCCGTCTTCACAACCACAACCCACCTGCACTGCTTTGTTCTTTACTATACAAATTAAGTATTTTATTTTAAGCAGCTTAAATTGTTTTTGAATCAAAATATTCTGTGTACTCGGGAGAAATAATTTTACAATTTTCAGGATAGGTACAGAAGAAGAAGAAGATTTATGATGAATGGCAAATTGATGTGTTACTTAAACTTTCTGAAAAGGTGATTCTCACGACGGATTGCATTAGAGTTAATTCGTAAGAGGATTTTAATGAGGGTGATATACAGAAAGATGCAAAAGTTCCGCAACCCCTTCGTAATTTTAAACCCATTATACGTATTGACTCCAAACTTTTATTCAGTTATTTGGGAAAATTCTGCACCTTTTAAGGGTATGAATGAATTCCACCCATATTTGGTTGGGGTGGGGGTGTTTCAAGTCAAAAAATTTAAATAGCAACCCCTATTCAGTAACACCTCATTTTAAATCCCTCGTTGAGACGAGAAAATCGGTTTAAAGTAAACCCCTCGCCTATAGCCCAATCCAAAATGGCTGAGACAAGAAGTTCACACTTTCCTATTTTTCTACATCAATTCGGTGTGTTCTGCACAATCGCTTTGATCTACATTAATTAGGATTTATAAAAAATAACTCACAAGACTTTTTGTCAAATTAATGAAAATGGGGTCTACTCAACACCTAAAACCAAATTTAATTCAAATCCTCAAATATTATAGAAATAAAAAAATTATTAAATAGTAAATAATTTTGTTAGTTAAAATAAATACACAAATAAATAGCTATTTATTTATTTAAATAGAGAAATTCATAGATATTTATTCTAATAAATTATACCATTTTAAAACCTGTTTATTTTACATCAAAAATAGTGTCTACCAAACGAAACCTCCAAATGTTGATTATCTGAAAAATAAAATGTCCGAAATGTTACAATAGAAACATTGAACAATGCAGTGCCTTCATTTTATAATCGGCTGGCACACTGTCAAACAGTTGAATTACACCAATTTGAACATATGTTGCATTTAACTCTGATATGATGACTAACCATGAAGAGGGAGGCTGAGGACGAAATAAGATTTACCAACCGAAAGAGAATTAATAGAGGCTGGTAAAAGTTGAACAGAAATCAAAGCATTGATCTATATATATATATATATATATATATATATATATATATATATATATATATATAATATATAAATAGAGAGAGAGAGAGAGAGAGAGAGAGAGAGAGAGAGAGAGAGAGAGAGAGAGAGAGAGAGAGAGAGAGAGAAGACTGAAGTGAAGTAAACAATAATTTTAACAATACATTTAAGTTCATAAATGCTCTATAGTCATAAAAACTGACTGAATTGTTGACTTACAATACAGCCTTGGTTTACATTAGTTCAAAGTAATAACTGTATACTATACAAAATGCATTACGCGACATACAATTTCAACAAAATATTAAAGCAAATTTTTATCACACCGTAAGACAACCATGGGTTCATAAAATAGTGTGGCAAACTGTGTTTAACTATTTTAAGTGGTAACAAAGTTAAAGAGGATGCTTTTGCTTTAAAGTCACTCTTTATATAGACTAGTTTTATAGAATCTCAAGACGCGAACATCTTTTATAAAAAAAAATTATTTTATTTATTCAATGGAAAAAAATGATTGATTTTCCAAATTGTTGCCATTTTTAAGTCTAGCAACGTGAGTAAATATAACTGTATAAATAATTGAAACGGCATGTATTTAGACAACATTATGAAAAATTGAAAATGTTCCAGAAATAAGGAAGAATGAAGACTTGGATAAAAGCAGTTAATCCATTAACGCAGAAAGTTACGATGCCATTATTTGATTTATTTGCTTCGATGCAATTGAATGTATGAAATATTGACAATCGCTGCATTGCAGGCTGCCTTGTGTTTATTTGTCCTGACACATTCATGACTCAATCTAAGGAATTGATCAACATAAATTTATAAACTGTTGAAAATTAAATTAATTTATAAGTCTGGAAAGAAAAATACATGTTTACTTAGAAGAAAAAAAATTTCAATTCTATTTTCTAGGTTAGCTATCCCTGAATTTTATTTTAAATTTTCAGTATTAATAAAAGGACCTTTCAACTGGATCTTTCATGATATTTTACAACAGAAGTTGTATGGAAGTTTCAGTTCACTACCTAAATCAAAAACAGAGTGTGTCTGTGTCATGGGTAAATGTTTTCCAAGGGAGCGGCCGCCCAATGTATCTTCTTGGGCCGTGTTCACACAAAATCGATAACCATAGACATTTTGCTATTGTTGTAGAATTTATTTAAACATCTACTTGCATGGCCGCCGCCGCATGATCTCTGCCACAGAGATTTCTTTCGCTTTCGAAATCGCTTTACTCTCGCACAAAGGCTTTGAGGAACATCATCACATTACTTTTGCTATGCTATTTCCAACCTTTACGAATTCTGTATTTCGACTTGGATTTTAAGTCTACATTGTGTTGAAATTAGTTTATTTCCAACACCTATACATTAAATCTACATATTACAGTTAGAACTGTCGTAGCTTTATTGGGACAGAAGTTATATGGCTTGAAATTTTCCTGAGACGGGGAAACGATCTCAAAATGACGGCGTGTAATATTACGTCTGGCGATTGACATCACAGTCCCCAGTAGGTGGACTAAATATTTTGATTTTTTAAAACATATAATGTATTGTTTGTCGTTATAAATGTAGTTTTTGAAATCAACGCAAAACTAATGTTACGGAACGCCGTGGGATAAACGAACTTGGAGTTAAAAAATTAAAATATTGCAATAAAAACGGAAAACTGTATCTCCCAATTTTTTTGTCATCTTGGTTTCTGTAATACTGCCAGTATAAGAGCAAATTTTGAAACGTATTAATTTTTAACGTTTTTTTTTTTTTTTTTTTTTGATAAGATATTGTTTACCCGTAAAGTCTAATTTAACATATTGAGATAACATTTCCTTATAAAGAGTCCAATAATGAAAATATATTAGTACATAAATTGAATTATGGTGGAGTGGAATCGGGTATTGTGGTTGAACCACACTGTGTAAACCATAGAATGTCAACTAATAAGGTAGCACATTACAATTAAAGGTATAAGTTGGATTTAGACAGGGTGATGTTATCCCCCTTTTGGTTAAACTACATATGACGACTTAAATCAAAGCTAATAACTATGAAAACTTCATATGGACCGTATGCTGAATATTATTTTTCATTTTTTAGGTTAAAAAACATGGTTACCTATAAAATCAGAATTAGAGTATTTAACTATTTGTTACATCACCCAACTTGTAAAGCAAGTAAAAATTAAGAGAAATGTTAATCTAGATTTTTTTTTTCACGTTGGCTATAAATATAGGTTTGATGTTCTTCACACTTCCAATTCTCTCTAAAACTGTGCAAAGTTTGCACCACGAAGCTCCCTCCAATAAGCTAAACGTTATTTTAGTATTTAATAAACTTCCATTGATTGGAAAACATCGCAGAAATTACAGCAAGTCACGCGAAGTCCTGCCTCAGCAAATTAGTTTTATTATATTCCCTACTTCCCTGTTCTCTATTAGCTTCACTCGGGATAACAAATTTTAGGAGCTCATTTTCAATTTTAATATTAAGGAAATGTGTATTCACTAATAAATTCAATAAACATTACGTCCTATAAAAGAAAATGTAAACAAACAACATAAAAAATGAAACTAATAATACTTGCAGATTAATCTCAATTTTACGACCATCTGAGTTTACATAATTCCTTCCCATCCCTTTATTTTACATATCCAATATAAGCAGTATAGGGTTTGTTTAACACCGCAATAAAATGTCAATTTCCATTTTATAATTGATCTTAAAATTTAATGTCACGAGGGAAAGGAAAATTGAATTTTGAAATACCGTCTATTGGTTGTCGTTACTTTCTGTCCTTAAGCGATATCAGCCACAGAAATTAGTATAGGAACATGAAATTTTGTATATGATACTATAGTGTGATCAAAAATTAAATTGAAAAAGGCGGCTATTTTAAATATTCATATCTCATGTTTATTAAACTTCTAACACAGTAAATTAGGAACAAATTTGCAGAATGCAATGCCACATGTAATGGAACCAACCCCATTTTACTATGATGACGAGTAGCGAAGTTATCGTCAAAAATGTAATTTCTTACCCTGACTTACAATATCCGGTAAGGTCGATCCATCGCATATGTACATCCTCAAGGCCCACTAGGGCCGAGAAACTGACATGAGACTGAAGCCAAAGTAATCTCCATATAGACAATTAATTACAAGTTTAAAAACTTGTGTAAAAACTGTTTAAAACCAACTTTCCCTCATGGACAAGACGCCTTGATCTATCGATACAATTTAAAATTTCTTACAAAACCCAAGACACCTACTTTAGTGCATTACATTTATAGGATATTCTTGTATTACTTTATATGATGGGGATGGATAAGTACTAAGACGCGCCCATCAAATTGTTTCTTGTATACGATGAATCTTGATACTATTTTTGAACCCTGTAAATATATACAGGGTGTTTGAAACAGGTGTCACCGCTGTTTTATTCGATACGAAAGTTACAAACAAATTTTAAAGGTTACCCCAAGATTTAAAAAAATTAAAACTAGAGGTATTACAAAATTGTTCATAATACCCGCCATTTTACAATATGACAATTATCTATAAATTACCTTATGAGGAGTAGTTATTTTGTGCGGTAAGTTTTTAATAAAACTCAATATTTTAAGACTTTTTTTATTACTTGGTATTTTACTATTTCTTTAACCGTTTAGAAGCTATATCCACTCAAAGTTGTGAAAGTACAAGGTTTAAGGCGTTTACAGATGTCCATTTTACGTGTTTAAAGCAGTTGGACCGAATTTAAAATTGAAATACGGGTACTATAATGTATAAAACATATTAAAGTTTGAAAAACAACATTATGTTTTTTTACTCACGTGGCAGGACTAAAAAATGGCAACGTTTCCGTGAAATTTATTATTATTTTTCTTGATACAGTTTTTTTTTCTTTGGCAATGCACTTTTTATGTTCACATTTTATGAGAAGATTTTACCGACACACTTTTGTTGAACTTTTCTGTCTAGAACACCTATTGGCTTACACTAGTCTGTAACTATTATTGGATGTATTAGACCTTGTGAATAAAGTGAAATAAATGTATTAACAGTGCTTAATAATAGAATTTGTAATAATAAAGAGATAATGTAAGCCAAAAGATATTTTAAACAAATACAAGAAAATTATGATTTTTGTTTTCTATCAATAACTCTGTTATTTCTTAGCCTACAGAACAAATAAAAACAACAGTAGTGTTATTACACCTTTAACCTTAGCTCTAGGTTTAATTTCACCAAAATTTGACTTTGAAAAATCGTCTAGAAATAGCTTGAATATCCGAATTTTTGAATCATTGCCTGTAGCTCTTGAATAGTTCGATATATACACAATATACAATATTAAAAAGTCTTTAAAAATGGTTTTCATCCAAAATAGCCGTAAAAAGTGGTGGTTCCCATAAGAATATTTAGACCCGTCTTCTATATTCGAAAAATGGCAGGTGATATAAAAAATTTGGTAATATTTCTAGTTTTACCTAAAAAATCCGGGGGGGTTTCCTTTTAAAGTTTTTTTTCTAACTCTTATACTTATCGAATGAAACAGAGCTCACACCTGTTTAAATCACCCTGTATATATATTTAAACCAAAATCATTAATTGTGGAAGACCAAACAAATTAATAAAACTAAGTCATATCTTTTTAGCATTTTAATAAAGGACATAATGTATAGGAAAATCCTACATGCCTTGAAAACCTCTGATAAAAAAATATCTAATCTTGTGTATTGGCAATTGCCAAAGTTTTTACAAGTCATAATTTCCTTTAACTGAGTTTTAAAGTTCTTTATCTTATAAATTTACGTAGTTTTCAAAGTGGTGGATATAATATTTTATCTCTAACCAAAAGTATTTTCATCATAAATTTTAGTATATTGCAAGAAATTGAGAGTTTATTTCGGAATTCTCAAAGGGAAGGAAATTGTTAAAGTAAAGAAGTTTAAAATATACAGGGTGATTGAAAAGAAATATATTTACTCTTCTCTATAATCAAAAAATCGATGTATACGCTTTTTCACAAATATCTTTCATCGGTTACGCAATCGAAAGATCTTTATCTTTTAATTTTACAAAGTTTTCAGACTGGTGGATGTAATATTTAATATGGTCAATCTGTAACTAGAAGTATTTTTATCATTAATTTTGTTATATTTAATATAACAGCAGATATTTCTTGTTGAAACTCCATATTCAAGGGTTAATTACAGCAATAAAGCTAAAGTTTCAAAATAAGTTTATACTCCACAAGCATACAAAACCCCGAGACTCAGTGGCGTAAATATGTTTTTAATTGGTGGGGGGTGATTAACCTGGAAGAAGATACTACCGAGGGATCCCCCATATCAAATCAGGGAGTCTTACCCGGAGAATTTTGAAAATTTATACTCTTAAAAGCGCGATTTTAGCGACTTTATTGTCTATTTTCGTTTTACGTAGTAGCTTCCATTTGCTATTTTGATTTAAAATTGTTACGTTTTAGTTATTGTTTTTTTTAAACTTATAAGCGCTTAACAGTATATGTTAAAACAGCAGCATTTTTAAACTTTTAGATTTAAATTTTTTTTCTAAATATTATTAGTCTTTGGGGGGTGATTGATCACCCGATCACCCCCACCCTTATTTACGCCACTGTCCAGACTAATATCTCACAGAACTCATAAACAAAAACCAGCTTTGAATATGGAAACAAGCTTCAGTTCCCGTTGAAAAAATAACTACTATAAGTAAATATGGAATCACATTAACATGTAGATTCCTGAATAATTTGAAAAAAGCAATCTCCCAACCACGAGGAATTGAAGATAAATATGAAAAGTCAGGTTGTATACAAAATAAGCTGTACGGATTGCCACAGTTTTTTATAGGTCAAACCGGACTTCCTTTCTGAAATAGTTTCAAAGAACATACTCCTAATCAAACAACACAAGAAGAAAAATCTAATCTAATTTCGCAAAACACGTTATAGAAAACTGTCATTCTTTTGTAAATACCTGAGTGTCGTTCGTAAATGTAAAAAACTCCTCCTCAACACCTTGCAGGAATATGAAATTCTATAAAATCAACATACATCATCCAAACCTTATTCTTAATGACATAATTGAAATTCATTTCCAATGAAATATTCAACTCAATCATATCAGTTCAAGCTTGTAAATAAATATTTCAATAGATAATATTTAATCTAGGAGTGGAGACTAATCAATTTGCACAGTGCACTACAGACTTTCATCGTAATGCCAAGGGTCATGTTTTGTGTTGCATTATATTCTATTTATAGTAAAGAATATTATTAACTGATGAAAGAAATCTGATTATGACAATTTGACTGTCGGAACAGGTAATTTTAATTTCAAAATAGGTTGTAGACAGAGCGAAAGAAAAGAAAGGTAACAATGCATAATACATATAATTCTTATGAAGATCCAGGACCTAAAGTCTGGCTACAGAATATCAGAGCTTACGTCTTCTGCTTACGGCACTGTAATAAATAATTTTACGGGAGTACATTCAGCTTCCAGCCAAACCGTAAGGGGTTATCTAAAGGTAAATCTTTTTATTACTGATTACTAATGAAACTGTCACGACATAATCAAGTTAAAAGATGAAATAACGCAAGAGGCGTTACGTACAGTGACATTCACAGGTAAAAATAAACATAACGAACGTTGTTACAGAATATTTGTTCACAGGTAAGGTTGTATTTAAACGTTAGAGAACTTTAATTAGTATCTCTCCGGTACACTCACTACTAGCCTACTCCGTCTACTCCCTCCACGCTCCGAGTATTCTACCAAAATCGTAGCTTCCTCATTTGGAAAAAAAGTTAAATGTAAATAAATTACAAAATATTTCATGTCATAATCCTTGTTTACTAATTAAATAAATATTTAGCTCTGGATATTTTTTTATACGAAATTCATAATTTTAGGGAATAACACAAAACAATAACACCTCCAAATTTTTTCGGCATGCGGCTATTTAACACATTATCAGGATATATTAGGGTGATTGACAAAGTCAAGTGGTTCTGGAGAGCCCTACATAGATTTTTGCTAGATGGTTGTATTTACACTTGAGAAATTTAATTGATAAATTCTAGTCTGACTTGCTGAAACACTCTAATTCTTAGACAATATTCATGTATTTTGATATGAGTATCATTGGTGCCTTTCGCCTGTTGCCGAAATTAATTGTTTAATTTTACTTCTGTTTTTATTTGAGGTATCTTGCCGTTTAGGAAAATTATTGACATTGTTGCCATTTTATATTACCTTACATGTTTAATCTTATCCTAAATTACTTTATAGTTAAATGTAAGTAGTCTTAAGTTTTTGACATAATCTTTTTTATGTATAAACAAGTAGTTAAAGATCAAGTAAATAAATAAATGATTGCTAAAAACTTCTTAAGTATATTTTTTAATAATTATTAATTTTCTACTTTATATTTTTATTTCTATTTTGCCTCTCCTATTTTTTCACGCCATCGTAGTTGGGCGTTTATCCATCTATTGGGAAGTACGTATTGTGAGGTGTACATACGTCTAGAGCCTTCACTTGCTTCGCTCGTGACGGTGACTCTGCCCTGCCGGATCTCATAACAAGAAAAATTTTATTGGGAAGTTTTGGTTAGAAATTACATGTTTGACAACAACTTCGCCATTCGTGTTAGTAGATTATTACATTCAGAATTTCAATCTGCAAATTTTGATTATACTTCGTTTACTGTGTAACTAAATATTGTCACAACCCATCCCTAATCTATTTAATAGCATACCTTTATAAAGTGAGGTAAATTATTCCAATAGATAAGATCAAAACACATTATTTGGTCTCGAAAATCGGTTATTTAATGATATTTGTATAAACAGCTAGAATGTCTGTAATATAATTTGTCTTAATATAAAAAATGTCAGAATCCACATTTTTTGATCTAGGAAGTCGGTAACTAATATAATATGACAATGTGTTAGTACAGTCACATTCTGATAAAAGGTTATATTTAATACAAACCCCAGAGAGACATTCCTTTGCTGACAAATAAATTCTCGCCAAAGGGAGTGGAGATATAATCCAGATAATCCTCAGTGGGTTCTCTTCCAGTCCTTTGAAAGCTTTGGATAACGTTAATTTTGTATTAAATTGAAACACTTTAGAGGTGATATTGGCTAAGTTTCGTATTTAAAATATAGGGTGTTTTACACCTGCCTGTCAAACTTTGGGAGGGGTATCTAAATCACGATAAAATAAAACAATTGTATATAGCCATAAGTTCTTCGATTTTCGTCTGCTTGTTCGTCTTTTTTTTTTTTTAACTAGATTACAACTCCAGAACGGATTTAGACATAAATACAACATTTTGTAGAATAGTTCTGAATTGTAAACATAATCTTAATTTTTCAATTAACTATTTCCAAATGGTATTCATTTATATTTAATTACACGTTTCTGGAAAACAGCTGATTTTACAAAAAAAAAAATCAAGATACAAACCAATTTACCAGTTTATTTTGCAGTAATATATTTTAAAACTTCAATGTTAAATAAATAAACAAATTGAAGGGAACCATCATGGTACTTACCCAGCCCCATCACACAATGTAATCCAAACAGATCCACTAAATAGTAGTTTCTTGGGCCTTAGTTTTAAACAGTTGTTACACAGGTTTTCAGAACCTCGTAATTGTGTATATTACTACTACCTTGAGGTCGGTTAATGCACAAACGACACTAGGGATGTGTTTATCTTAGAAAGACTCCACTCGCTACACTCATGTCGGTGACTCGTAACAACAGAAATATCAATTTTTCTTGGTAGGTAGGGTTAAAATTAACTTTATAACAATAACTTCACTATTCATCTTATAAAGGTGGGATTGGTACCATTACATAATGAATTGAAATCGACAACAATTAATTATGTAATTTAAAGTGTTATAAAATTAAATAACACACTGGATGTGACCAAAACATAATTTTAAGTCGTAGACATTTTGACATTTATATTAAGTTTTTCTCAATTCGGGTCCTATAAGAGCACACTTTACCAAATTCAATGTCCCTTTCTTCATTTTTGTTGTCGCTATCGTGCTTACGTACAGACTTCAACGATAACGGACGTAGAGCAAGTCAAAAATTACTTTTTCGGTTTCCTGGGGTTATGAAAAGTTGTCAGACAAAAAATGGAAGTCAAAAATCTTCACCGTATTATACTGGGTAAATGAAAATCATCTATAATATTATTTATAGAGAAATCACATCAACATAAAACTATTACATTAACTTTACACACCAGGCAGGGAATCAAGTACGTATTATCAACTAGTTAAAGCGACAGCTCGCCGGCAGGTCATTTGCTTTATTAATGACGTTTAAGCTATCGGGATTAATCGATCCAAATTATACAAAATGCAAATGGCTACCATACGGACATAACCACTGATTTGCTTACATTTTCATACTGAAACCATTTCTTCGCGTATATTAAATCAATTTGTAAATTGAATCCTTTAATTAACGCCACACTTCGTATACTGGGAAAGTAAACAAAACTCTATAACGTTATTTTTAGAGAAATCAAATCAACATAAACGATTTCTCCATAACAAAGTGATACATTAACTTTACACATCAAGGAAACAAGTGTGTATTTAGTAACTAGTTAAAACGACAGCTCACCTCATTTGCTATGGTAATGATGTTTAAGCCATCAGAATTAGTCGATCCACATTATACAAAATGCAAATGGGCAGCATGCAGACCTAACGACTGATTTGCTTTCATGTTCATACTGAAACCATTCCTTCGCGTATATTAAATCAATTTGTAAGTTAAAATCATAAATAATCCTACAAAAACATTCTAAAATCTATACCTTACACAAAACAAAACCAACCACACTTAAAGCTGTTAAAGGGTTTGCTATGAGTTAAAAATTCTAAATTTCAAATAAAATAAGATGTAATATTATTTGATATAACATTCCTCAAAGCCGCATTGGTCGTCATTTTATTCAAATTTCGGTTATAGAAAAACATTTCCACCTCTGTGTTTGTTTTTTTACTAATCTTCATTTTTCGTCGTTTGGGGAAACTGAAAAAGATATTTTCAACATGCCGTACGTCTCTCCTCGTTGTTATCTATACTAACAGCCACAATAATAGGAAATTTAGTACAGGAGGCTTTAGTGTGATCATATAGGTTCTTTATTGAAATGACGAAAAAAAAACAATAAAAATTCAAAATGGCTGGTATTGTAAACAGTTTATGTCTATATTGCGTTTGTTTTCAACCTATAATATACCAAATTTTCAGATTTCAATTCTGCATGTAATAAATACTAACCTCATTTGTTGGAAGAATCTGACAGAGGCAAGTTAATGACGCGAGTGTAGAGAGGTGTTGCTTCTTCACATATGTACAGCTATATAATGACTATTGACTACATGGCTTATTAGGACCAAGCCGAAGTCAAAAAGTAGTGATATATACAATTACAAGATTCGTAAAACCTGTTTAACAACTATTTCAAACCAACCTACTCAATGCTGCGTTATACTTACTTGAATGTTGAGGATGGGTTACAAAATATGCAGCTTCGGGAGTTATTGGTTAAAATTTAAAATGAACCACTGTTATATTCGTAATATTCCTGAGTATTGGATTTAATGGATAATGAATATTTATTTGAATACAGATCTAGTACCCTGGTATTACACGCTTTCAATTGTGAGATGTGTACAAAACCAAGGTTGTAGTTTACGTTAAAAATATCTGACTACGATAACCTATATTTTTGTAATGTTTCTCCCACAATCATTTTGGTTTGGAGCATGATATTTCGTGATGTTATTTTCTGTTAAATAATACCTTTAGAATAAATTATAACTCGATGTGGAATTAAATTTGAATATTTTAAGTTTCCCCCAAAATAATCTCATTGGTCAATGAATGAAAATTTTAGCTTACTTCCTTTAATATTTTAAAATTTACTACAGTCCTGACAGAATAATAAACGGAACTTATAATATTCTTCTTCTTGAAAAATATCTTAAAATCAGAGGTCAGTAAGAATCAGACAAATATATGTGTACACACAAGGGACCAGTAGTTTGTAGAGCCAATCTGTTTCTTCCACCCCTAATTTATGACCGCCCCAGGAGTGTTATTATACTAGTTATTGTGGCATAAATCCTGTACAACTTGAAGCAAACCTTATAAAAGAATTTAGATTTCAATATTTCGTTTTCTGAACTAAATCTTGTTTTTGCTCTTAAATATTCGTACTAAAGAGAAATGTGATGGGTCAATCAATCGGTGTTGAAGTTTACTTGAAGTCATTTAAATTCAAAACAAAGTACTTTTTGGAATGATATCTGTCTATCTACCGTCTGTATAATGCTTTTTTTCAAAATCAAATTTCTGTATATTTTTGGTTATATCTCGGAACTTTTTTCCTTTCTTTTTTATCGTTAAAAATCTTAGTTCCTTTCCCTTTTTAATCAATAACTCCTGAAGTGGCATATTTAGAAACAAGTATATGGGCCCTATCAAGGTACATTCCCAGCTTCAATATAATGCAGTACAAGCAGATCCTCTAAATTTAATGTCAAATCTGAGTCACTTGGGCGTTGTAGGAATTGTTTAATTGTATTGGTCGGTCAAGGGATCTTACCCAGTACAGACAGTACAGATTAAGTTTCTTTAAAAGAATTGTTATGCAGGTTTTCTGTATTTTGTAATTGAATATATATCACTACTCTTTTGCGTCGGCTAGGTCTTAATGGTCCTCGTAGATGTGTATATAATATATAGTAACCATTCTCTTTGTTCGTTTCAGTGTCTTGGCCTTGGCGAGCCTCGAAGCTGCACATGTGAGGAAACTTCAAGTCTCTAAGCTCGTATAGGTGTCTTAGCCCTACTGGATCTTGTAACAACACTGAGATCTCATTTTCTTAGGAGTTCAAGGTTAGAAATTACGTAATTTTGCTAATTGTCTCAATAAAGTAATTTTGCTAATTGTTTCAATAAAGTAATTTTGCTAATTGTCTCAATAAAATAATTTTGCTAATTGTCTCAAGCAAAATTGAAATCTTCAAATTTGGTGTGTTACAAGTTGAATAAAAACCAATATATGATCAAAAAACTGTTTAAATTGCTATAATTTCGATATTTTTCATTCCTTGTTTTTCAATTTCAATAGAGTTCTATATGAGGTCATTACAGTCCCTCTATACCAAATTACAATTTACTATCTTCGTTTTTGTAGCCGCTTAGGTGGTTTCGTACAAACAACTACGTTCTGTGCTGGGAACCAACTAGGATAGCTCAGTTGGTAGAGCATTGGCACGTAAAGCCAAAGGTCCTGGGTTCGATTCCCAGCCTAGGTCATATATTTTTCACTTGAAATATTATTGTTTTTCAATAGTTGCTGGTAGAAAACGTATTAGCGTTAAAATCAATAAATTAATAACTCTTCCGGCTTCGATTGTATACGTGTTTCGACCCAATCAACTTACAGCACTCACGTCAGTAACAACCTCGTAGCAATACAGCATTTTCTTAGTAGCTCAGTATATTGAACTTTAAATTGGTTATTAAGGTTACTGACTGCAGTGTACTGAATGACCAAGTGGATTATAAATTTCCTAGACATGCATCCAAAGTAAACATATCCTTTTTATTAAGAATCCCAGGATTAAACTGGTAATCACTCAATAGCAAAATAGATTAGATTTTAAAAACATTTTGTAAACTCAACAGTTTCAAAAAATGTGGGATCAAACATTTAAGTGAATGACATTTCGAAACAATTTATAGGAAAATTATTATATTATGTTGTACACTGCAAATTAATGGTATAAATATTCAGAAAAATTTAGTATCTATGTTTTAAGCCGTTCTGCCGTTATATCTAGTTTTTTTTTTATTTAGACAAACTAATCGAAGAATGTTTGGACACATTATTATAGAAATTGTTTTCATGTCCAAAATCATCTCCTAATGTTTGACAGACAGGTGTGAAACACCCTTTATTTTCAAATACGAAACTTAGCTAATATCACCTCTAAAGTGTTCCAATTTAACAGAAAATTAACGTCATCAAAAGATTATCCTGGATTCAAAGCAATGGATGGGAACTCATTGTGGATTATCTGGATTATATCTCTACACCAACTGGTGAGCAATTATTTTGTCAAGAAGGGAGAATCCCTCTAGGAGGTTTTATTAAATATAATATTTTATCAGAATGTGACTGTAATGACGAATTTTAATATTACATTGATTGCCGGCATTAATTTACTATTAGCAATAATTTATCTCACTATAGACGTATGTTGGTAAACAGATTAGCGATGCTTTGAGACAGTATTACTTTCACAATATAAAAAGTACAGTAAAAAACTGCAGATTTCAATTCTGAATGTTTTATTACCAACTCTCTACGAAGACAAATATCAAGGTTATTTTTTTAAAAAATAATTTCCTGACCCCTCCCCCAACAAGATGATAGTCGTATAGCTACGCAATCCACACAACCGAGTCACCGACATGAGCGTAGCAAGTAGAGGTTACTTCAAATAGGTACGGATTTGAGGTCCGCTAGGGCCGAAACATTGGTAAAAGCGGATCGAGTCCAGAATTTTGAATATATAGACATCTACAGGACCTCTTAGGGTCTAGCAGATGTCAAGACAGCAGCGAAGTACATAATTAAGACGTTCATAAAACTTGTGTAACAACTATTTAAAACAAACTTAACCTATTGATTAAGTCACTTTGATCTACCAATACAATTTACCATTTCCATCATGACCAAAGAAATAAACTTTTGTACATAAAACGTCTACGTCATAATACATATAATGTTATTTTTGTTTGTTATTCAATGAAAATTATGAATTTTTCATAAAAATTACCAAAACTGAATATTTAGTTAATTTAATCTACAAACAAGGACTATGGCATGAAATCTTTGGAAATTTCTTTCTTTTTAATCTCTAGGATGTATGAGCATAAGATGTTACTGTGTGTAGTTCTATGCTGTATCGTACTTTTGCTATGCACTCGGTCTTTCCCCACTACATTCCCTACCTCTTCGTACGTCAGCGTTTGTGAAATCTTTATAAACGTTTGAGGGAGAATTTAACCATATTTTCTATATGAGTGAGGTACGATATTGGTAGAATACCTGAGATTGTGGAGGTAAGGTGGGGTAGAACACTATGAACAAATATTCGAAAATAACTATTTTGATTTTTGATTTTACCGTTATATCTAGTTTTATCCAACTCCCGACGAGTTATTTCATCTTGTAACTTGATTATGTCGTGAAGTTTGGATTTGTAACTGGGTAATAAAGAAACACAAACATGATTTAGCTTTAGATAACCTCTTACGGTTCGTCTGGAAGGTGAATGTAGTGCTGTAAAATTAAGCCTTACAGTTCCGTAATAGGGGGGACGTAAGCTCAGCTCCTATGTAGTTAAACATTTATATCCAGGATCTTCATTAAAATCCTTTCTTTTAATTTAAATTTTTACCTGCGTCCTGTTTTATAAAGTTACTATAAAGAGTGATCCAGGTAAAACTTTATAATTTTAATTTATCAATAAACATAATTATATTAAACGCGTAACTTTACAAAAAATACTTCAAATCTATAAAACAAATTTGGAAGATTCAAAACCGTTGGAAATTGATGTCGTTGTTACATTGATATGCGTTATTTAATTGTTTACTTACCTTGGTACTAGTAATTAGTTAGCAAGCATGCAGTATATTATAGATAAGTGTGTTTTTATTGCGTATAGGATCATATGGTGGTGCAACAAAAGTTTTCTTTGTGTAAATTTTGGTCTCATCTTAGCTTTTAAAATTATTAGCACATTAGCAATAATTGTTTAACTTACCTCTTGATCATACACACCCTCAAGTCCAAAACTGGAAAAAGGTAGGCTCATAGAAGCACATTATAAAAATTACTGCCGCAAAAATGATTTAACTGCGAAATAAAAATAAAATAATTTTCAAGTTTATTTTAAGCACTCTGTATAAGAAACGTAATATTCCGTTAAAAAAAAATACACATTATTTTCGTATTCCGTAACTAATAAAAGAAATTTGTGAAAACTACGTATACATATATTTTGACTATATAGACGAGGAGATATTTCTTTTCAACCCCCCCTGTATATTTCCAATTCTTAGCTGTAGTCCCGTTTATTCACTTTGAAAATTTCAAAATAACCTATCACTCTTTGGCAATACACAAAAATTTATGATGAAACTACTTTCAGTTTAAGATTGACCGTAGACAACATATCTACCACTCCGAAACATTGAGAAATTATTTGTTAAAAGACATTTTCGGTTAAGGAAAATTATGATTGTAAATACTTTTTTTCGGGGTTTTTTGAGACACGTAGGGTTTCCTTTAAATTCTGTCTCTTAATAATATACAAAGAATAATAAAATTGGCGTATGTAATATCATTAATAGCAATGCCTTCCAAAATTTATGATTTCAATGGACGAATATTTTGGCCTCAGAAGATTGGTGCAAACCGTGTTTAGTTATCTTAAAATTTAGTAACAAAGTTAAATCACACTGTATGTTGACTGATTTTATAGAAACTCAAGACGCTGATATAATATATTCTTTGTATAAATAATTGGAAAGGCATGTGTTTGGACAACATTATAGAAAATTGAAAATGTTCCAGAAATAAGAAAAATGAAAACTGGGATAAAAGCAGTAAATCCATAAAAGCAGAACGTTACGATGCCATTATTTGATTTATTTGCTTCGATGCAATTGAATATATGAAATATTGACAATCGCTGCATTGCAGGATGCCTCGTGTTTATTTGTCCTGACACATTCATGACTCAATCTAAGGAATTGATCAACTTAAATTTTTAAACTGTTGAAAATTAAATTACGCCTGGATTGCAAAAATGAACTATCAAAACTAATCACTTATATATATATATATATATATATATATATATATATATATATATATATATATATATATAAACAATTGTTTCTGTTGTAGTTTTCGAAATAAGCTATAAGGTAAATCGCACAACCTGAATTTTATTTCACATTTCCTGTATTATTGAGAAATGCTTTTTTTTTTAATCTGTACATTGCTTTTGTTGTAAACTGGACCTTTCGTGATATTGTACAAAATGAATATTGTGATAGTTTCAGTTCATTACTAAAAAACAATCTAGTGTATGTGTGTCGCCGGTACGGATAGATAACGTATTTACTTGTACAATGTTCGCTAAGTAAACTGTCACCCAATGTCTCCATGACCGGTGCTCTCACAAAATCAATATCCATGCATTGGGTGTTGATATAGAATAGATTTTAACATCTACTCCCATGGTTACCTCTGCATCAGATGTATGGTGCAGTTGTTGGCGTGTATAGTGCTGGGGAGGTTTACTTTCTCATAGCGAGTTTGAGGGATAACTGGATTGCTTGTTTGGATGCTATTTCCAACTGTATACGAATTCTATGTTTTGGCTTAACTTATCCACGAGGGTAAAAATTATCCATGTGTTGACATCTAAAATAAATATTAACTTAATACAACGTCATCAGATCTAATATTTTATTCATTAAATGTATAAACCCCCATCAGAACTGTCTATTGAGACTATTATAAGCGTCGTAGCTGTACGCGCAAAAGTTTTCAGAAGGGGAGAACCAATCACAAATTGGCGGTGATCTCATTCCTTCCAGCGCGGATCATCACAATCCCCACTAGGTGAAATAAATTCATTGATTCAATAACTATTATGTAAGATAATTTGATGATTGATACATTTTGTGATCCAACGCCATCTGTATCCCCGGATTTCGTTATAATTGGGTTTTCTGTAATGCTTCCAAAATAAAAGAAAATTCACCTGAAAACGAGATTTTTTTTAGGAACTTTTTTGTAGCTGCTGATTAGAAAGTTCTCTCTTGAGATAACATTTTGGTCAAACAACAGTATAATACAAGTAAGATATAGAAGATAAATTATGGTAGTTTGGAGTTTGAAAATGTGTTTGAACCATCTAAACCATAGAATGTCAAAAATCTAATTCAGTAGCACATTACAATTTAAGGCATACGTGGAATTATAGGATTTTCGAACTCAAAGCTTGAAGTATATACGACGTCTTGTATAGACGATAAAACTACATACTGAATATAATTGTTCATATTTCTTAGGTTTTGACACATGGTAACTAATAAAAACAGAGGTGGTGTGTTTGATTAGTATTTGTCGCACATAATTTGTAGAGAGAGTAAAATGATTTTTTTTAGAAAACTAGATTTTATTTTCACGTGAACTCTAATGACATATTTATTATTCATTCACATAAAATTCTCTCAAAGACTATGCAAAGTTAATAAGCACCAAGCTCCCTCCAATAAGTAAACGTTATTGTAGTAATTAACAAACTTCCATTGATTGGAAAACTTTGCTATACACCAAGACACAAACATTCCTGTCCTAACAAATTAGTTTTATTTCAAGTCTTAGAAAACTCCAAGTACTTAAGTATATTGAAAATATATGTCCTCTACGTCTCCGTTCTTTGCTCACTTCAATCATTGGTTTACAAATTTTAGGGGTGTCTTTTCCATGTTAATATTTAAAAAAGTCTATTCAGAAAAAATAATTAAACAACATTTCATTCTATAAAAGATAATATAAACAAACAACACATAAAATAAAACTAATAAAGTTTGCAGACTCATTTAAATATTATGACCGTCTGAGTTGATATTTACATATCTTAATTTTCATATCTAATATACGGAGTAAAGAATAAGTTCAATAATAGGAAAAAGTCGACATTCCTTTTATAACATATTTGCACATTTTATGACTCAAGGAAACGGAAATAGTGTCTTTTGACAAATCGTCTGTCACAAGACGTCGCCTTCTATACTTAATCTTATAGCGGCCATAAAAATTAAGACATGAAATTTGACATATGTCGAGCTTTTTAAACAGTTTTTTGTTAATAACTTATACCAACACTGGGCTGTTATAGACATGAATTTAATGAGTGGAGGCTTTACCCTATATGAACTTCTTTGAGGCCCGAGACAGTGATACGAGAACAGCGAGTAGAAACAGTTTAATACAAAACACATCAGCTACACAAGTTAGAACCTAGCCGAAGGAAGTAGAGATATACACAATTACAAGGTTTCGTAAACCTGTTTCAAGACAATTTTAAACAAATTTACCCTCTTTGGACACCTCTTGATATGCCAAACAATATAACATTTCATACACAGCCCTATGGGCTAACTTTTAGACATTACACCTAGAGGATCTGCTAATCCATTGTACGGTTGGGTTTGCAAAGTTCCATGATCAATTACTTCTTCCTTGTGTGAGTGTGTGCGTGCGTGTGTATTTATCAGACAACACCACGACTGGAAACAGATACTGAGAAGTGCTAAATCAACATGTGCTGTTCCAGATATGAGAGATTCTATTTTTCAGCAAGATGGAGCCGTATCTCATTTTTCAAACCCTGTTGTTAAACTGCTACTAAATAATCACCTTCAGACTCGTTAGATTGGTCGTGGAAGTAAACTTTGGACTGTCCACCTTATCGTCTGTGACTTTTTGTATGGGGTTAATTATTCAAGGAACATGTGTACACAGAACACATTAACACTAAAAAAGAGTTGAAAAAAGGTAATTGAATAAGAATGTATACGAGTTTTAAGACATTTAGTTACGAATACGTACAGGATCACGTGACTCTACGAACACATCTTTTTGTGATCGAAATTATATTTCGACAATAATTTCCCTATTTGTTATTGTAGTTATTATGTTGGAGGGACACCATTACCCCATTTATTCTTACTCATACTTGTATATCTTTATATGCAAATTGAATTGGCTTTAATGACTTAGATGACACTTTTTTACAAAATTTCCTATATGCTATTTATATTCATTCTATCAAAAGCAGCTGTCAAATCCAAAAAGGACAAATACAAACCTGTTTCATACTGCATTATTTTGTCAGTTATTATTCTTAGTGTATATATACGTTCCCGTGTTGGTCTACTCTTTATAAAAAGCATACTTTGCATGTTCGTCTTGCATATCTTCTTCTACGTATTTACTATTTTTTTCTTCTTAATACTATCTATACTAATATATAAAAATCTAATTGTGTCAGTCTGTGTGTGTGTGTGTGCGTGCGTGTGTGTGTGTGCGTGTGTGTGTGTGCGTGTATGCGTGCGTGCGTTTGAATCTTGATACTATTTTTCCCATACTACTTGGTTCTATTTTGTTTATTATTCAGTTTAAATATAATTGTTTTAAGGAGTTTAATATAATTGGTAATATAGGTTGTTAAAGGAGTTACAAATTAATAAAGTAATATAATATTTTTAGTATTTTAATAAGAGGAAGAACTTAAATAAAATCCTACAGTTCTTATAAACGTTTGATAACAAAGTAGCTAATCTTGTGTATTGGCAATTGCCAAAGTTTTCACAAGTCGTATATATCTTTAACCGAGTTTACAAAGTTCTTAAATTGTATAAAGTTTTAAGAGTGGTGGATATAATATCTTATCTCTAACAAAAAGTATTTTTATCATAAATTTTGGTATATTGCAAGAGATTGAGAGGTTATTGCGGAATTCTCAAATTGAAGCAACGTGTTAAAGTAAAGCAGTCCGTTCAAAATGTAAAGGGTGGTTGAAAAGAAATATCTAGTCGTCTATATAATCAAAAAATCTATTTAGACACAGTTTACACAAATATCTTTCATAGGTTACAAAATGCGAAAATCAAGTTTTAATATGTATTTTTCTTTTATCGGAATATTACGTTTTGTATACAGAATGGTAAAAATTAAATTTGAAACCCCTCTACTTTTGTCCAGTAGCTAAACACGTTTTGCAGCAGTATTTTTATAATAGGTTTCTATAAGCCTACATTTAAATTTTGGCACGAAGGGAAATTTTGTTGGACTACCATATTATTATGTTTCAGTAAATTTTCACAATAAAAACACACTGTTCTAAAGTAAAATATATTGACTACATGCTTGTGAACTAACTGCCAATACAAAGGTTCAATAATTAAGCAAATAATTAACAATATCACCAAAACAACGACATCTATTTTCGACTGTTTTGAATATCTTAAAACTTTTCTGTATATTTGATGTTATTGTATGTAATTAGTGTGTTTAATAAATTTATATTGTTGCATTAAAATAATATTAATTTCTCTTGATATCATTGTATTTATAACTTTATAAAGCAGGAGCTAGGTAAAAGAAAGGCTTCTAATGAAGATCAAGACATAAACATCTAGCTATATAATATCTGAGCTTTTATCCCACGCTTACGGCGCTGTAAGGTTTAATTTTACAGGAGTACATTCAGCTCCAGCCCATCCGTAGGTTATCTAAAGCTAAATCTTGTTTGTACTTTTTTATTACTGAGGATTAAATCCAAACTTGACGACATGACGTAATCAAGTTACAAGGTGAAATAACGCAACAGGAGTTGTGTATAGCTTTCATTCACAGGTAAAATTTTAAAAAAAGTAAGATATATTTGAATATTTGTTCATAGGCAAGGACGTATTTAAAGTTTTACCGCACTAAACTGTTCCACCCTCCAGTACCCCCACGCCCCCCACTCTCACTGTCTTATATCAATATCGTATCTTACTCTAAAAGAAAATAAGGTTATAATAAATAAATTACAAAATATTACATGTCATATTCCTTGTTTATTTTTTACTTAAAATTAACTACATATTTGTTTGAATATTTTAAAGAAAAATTCAAAATTTTCAGCGAATAACACAAAAATATTACCGTACAAAGCTATAATTGGTAGATCGATGTAAAAAGATGTATGCATTAAATTGTATTGGTAGATAAATGTGTTTTACCCAGTAGTGTAAGTTTTTTTAAAACAGTTGTTCACAGGTTTTCTGAACCTCGTTACTATGTATACTTTATTTGACGTCGGTTATAACATAACGGGTGTCATAGTTGTGTATATATTGAAAAGTCTCCACTCGCTTCGCTAGTGTCAGTGTCTCGTCCTGTGGGTCTTGAAGGGACCTCCACTAAGTATTTGTGAAATAACTTCTACTTGATACGCTCATGTCGCTGACTCGGTTCTGCCAGGGCTCGGAACAATTATATTATATAATTTGATTGGGACGTCTGGATTGAAAATTATTTTTTAAACAATAATTTCGCTATTTGTCATTGTAGAGAAGAGATATTTATACCATTACATGCGGAATTGAAATCTACAAAATTGTATCTAATTTTGTTTGCTATAAACTTAATAACACACGACATATGGGAAAAAAATTAATGAAATTTTAAAAAAATAACAAAAATAAATAAACAGTTTAAATTGACGTAATTTTAATATTATTAATTTCATATTTCTGAATTTCAATTGAGTTCTATATGAATACACTATAGTTCCATATTTAAAATTTCATGTAGCTATCCTAATTTTCGAGCTATCGTACTTACGTACAGACGACAATGACGGAGGACGTATTATTATTTAAATAATAGTTACTACTTCAGTTTCCTAAGGCCGTAAAACGTGATCAGTCAAAAGACAGAAGTAGGCATTTACTGCCATGAAAATACTTATCCTATACTCTGCGTATTTGGTAGGGAAATTGTATTTAATACTTTTAGACGAAAGTATTAAATTAATTAAATACTTAATATTTAATATAATTAATTAAATTTTACTACCTGTAGAGGAAATTGTATTTATTACTTTTTTTCGAATAATAAGGATTAAACGTAGTTTTTGTAAAAGTGTTTATAGAAAATATAGGTATTGTTTAAAATAAAATTGTACGGAGTACTAAGATAAAGTTTTTACATATGTTTTTATTTGTTTAAATCCCTTTTTTACGACCCTATTATCTTTTTACTGTTTAATTTAAATTTCACTTGTAGTGCAATATTGGATTTATTTTAAAAGCCGTCATTGATTGTATTAAATATTGACTGATATAAAATAAAATAAAACGTGATCAAGGACGTCATCATCGTACTTAACCAGCTCCATCGTGCAATGTAATACAAGCAGATCCTCTAAATGTAACGCCCAAAAGTTGGATTCTTGGGCGGTATAGGAAATGTTAAATTGTTGTGTGTATAAAGGGGTGTTTTTCTGTAAGGTAAGTTAGTTTCAAACAGTTGTTATACAGATTTTCTGCACCTCGTAATTAAGTAATCTCAATTTCCGTGACTTCAGCTATATCCTAACGGGTGTGTAATTATTGAACAGCCTCCACTCCCATCATCGTGTCAGTGTCTAAGACTTAGCGGGGATCACATTTGGTCATATAGGATGAACTCTCCAATCCATCCGCTAAGCTCATGTGTTATAAGTGGATTAACACACGAGATTGAACAAAACTATTGAAATTTTCAACCATTTTTAATTTGATTTTTGTGAATTTCAATATGGACTCTATATGAACACACATGAGTTTATACATATTAAATTTCAAGTTTTATGTGTTTTTGACCACTATTGACATCATATCAAAAATACATTTTTCCGTTATTCATGCCATAAAATGTGATGTCGACTTTTTTTTTATATTATTAAACTTACGCTATACTACTTATATACTGGATATATAAAATTAAGGGACGTAAATATCAAATCAAACGGTCGTAAGATTTAGATTGATCTGCAAATATTATTAGTTTTATTTTATTCTTATTTTCTTTTATAGGATGTAATGCTGTTTATTTAACACATTTCGGAATAAACATTTTATTATTATCAATATGGAAAAGAAGCCCTCTAAGTTTGTTAACCCAACGAGCGAAGCGAGCAGAGAACGGGGACGTAGCAAATACTTTACTTTTCTAAGACTTAAAATAAAACAATAAAACTAATTTTGCGAGAAATGACTTTGCATGTCTCGCTGTAATTTCAGTAAAGTTTTCTAATCAATGAAAGTTTATTAAATACTAAAATAACCTTCAGCTCATTAGAGGGATCTTCGTGCTATTAACGTGGCACATTTTTAGAGAGAATTGGAAGTTTGATGAACACTAAATCTATTTTTCTAACTGTTATTTGTTATAGCTAAAGTGAAAAGAATAAAAAAATATCTAGTTTCACATTTCGCTTCATTTTTACTTCTCTCAATATTGGGTGATAAAAATAATAATTATATACTACACATATCTTTTTTTTATTGGTAACCATGTTTCATAACTAAAGAAATATTAAAAACTATATTCATTATTCAGTTGATATACAATTTTCATATTTATTTGTGTCGATATAGGTCATCGTATGTATATCAACTAGTAGGGGAAACATCCCCCCCAAAAAACCCGAAATACCACATATCCATTAACTGTAATGTGCTACTTCATTAGATTGTCGATATTCTATGGTTTAGACAGTATAGTCCAAACAGATTACCCTAATTCCATCACATTACCCACTATTCATCATATTACCATAATTCATCTTCTGTTATAATACATCTTCTTGGTTTACTATTGGAAATGTTATCTCATTAGGTTATTTAGGCAAAACTTTCTAATCTGCAGGTAAAAAAAGAGTTCCTAAACATTTTGTTATCAAGTGATTAAATAATGGCGGGATTACAGAAAACGGGATGATAATTTAATCAGAGAATATTGTTTCACGTTATAGCTAAAAAATTATTATTTTCAATGTAAAAAAAATTATACCGAAAATAATAAATATCAAGCTTCGGAAATATTGGAGCGAGCGGTCATTGAGTCATAGTTTCTTCGCCTCTACAAACTTACAAGCAGTATAACTTCAGTCTAAGTAAAGCTACGGTGTTCGTTGTGGTCTCAGTCGAAAGGTCTGCTATAAAAATTTAAGGTACAAGATGTAAGTTTTATATTATAAAAGGTGTTTTAAGTTATTGTTGGAAACGAACAGATTTCAACACAATGTCGGCTTGTACTAGTGGGAAGGACAAGTCGAATAGGTACAGAAATAGTACAAGGTTGGAGAGAGCAACTCAACAGCAATTGAGGTATGCCCCTAAAACCCCAACGAGAGAGTAAAGCGATGTCGGTAAAACAAGAAAAACTCCACGGTAGCGACCATGAGCGACAACGACGGTACAAGTGCAGTAGCCGCGGCGGCTGCCATGCAAAATGTATGGATATTGATTGTGTGCAATCACGGTCCAAGGAGCTCCCTTTGTGAACCTTGTACACGCATTCATGTTATTTGTCCATAGCCGTTCGTTTTTGAGTAATCAACTGAAACGGCCAAAAAATGGAAAATATAATGAAAGGTCCAATTCATAATAAAAAAAAAATATCGAGATTGAAAAGATGAAACCCATAGAATCTTTCAATAATACTGGAAATTTGAAATAAAATTCAGACAGTGTGATTTATCTTACATTTTACTTATACAACTACAATCGAAACTAAATTAATGTGTTTTTTATAGTTTGTAAATGATTTTTTGTTTGATGATTTTAAATTTAAATTTTTGCAACCCAGTCGTAATTTAATTTTCAACAGTTTATAAATTTAAGTTGATCAATTCCTTAGATTGAGTCATGAATGTGTCAGGACAAATAAACACGAGGCAGCCTGCAATGCAGCGATTGTCAATATTTCATACATTCAATTGCATCGAAGCAAATAAATCAAATAATGGCATCGTAACGTTCTGCTTTATGGATTTACTTCTTTTATCCCAGTATTCATTCTTCCTTATTTCTGGAACATTTTCAATTTTCCATAATGTTGTCTAAGCACAAGCCTTTCCTAAAAAAAAAATAATAATAACAGAAGTCAGCGTCTTGAGATTCTATAAAATCCGTCAATGTACAGTGTGATTTTAAGTATCTTATTTAACTTCGTTATTACTTAACATAGCTGAACACTGTCAGTCACAATCGTCTAAGAGCCTGTGGATTTTTAAGGTGTGCGAACATTTTCTAAATTGATTTTACATTTTTTTTTTTTTTTTTTTTTTTTTTTTTTTTTTATATGTTCATGTGATACATCATTTTAACGGACACGAAAAAATGTTGATTATATTACTGTAAGTAAAATGGCAATCGTTATCCTGATTGTGTTAAGATATTTAAAAAGTAAATTGCTTCACCCAATCTTAACTTATTCGTGAATCTTCTCAGGTAATAGTTACTTCCTCCTCAATAAATTGTTGTTCTTAGAGTGAGGGGGACTTACATGTATTAAATATGATATACAATCGTAAGGAGCTTAATTTTATAGGTCTACGTGAGATGGGAAAGATAACAACAAAAATTAAAATTTCACCATCGAAACCAAATTGTCAATCAGAAATTTGTTTGCATGAAGATAATTAAAACATATATTTTTTAAAGTTTTAATATGAATGTTTTCATCAATCAATTTAACATTTGATTTGAAATTTAAAAAATATCAATAATTAACAAAAACTTTTAAGTTCGTACGAATTAAGTATAAGTAACTTATTGTTGTAGTTGATTTTTTTTTCTTTTTAACACTACAGCGCTATTGCGACAAAAAATGTCGACTTCCTCAGGTGTAGCGCTGAAAGCTGAATTTGTATTAACCATTTATGCTGAAAACCGGTAGATTGTGATAAAATTCTATCTTAATGATTAAAAATCACAAATATTTGTGTTTTTAAAATAATAATTAAATTCAAAATATTTTAGACCGATATACCAACAGAACTGAACGAATTGACAAATAATTATAGAGTTTAAAATATCATTTGTAACTATTGTGATTAAACAGTATGTATGCCATACCAGTAGATATTATTCACACACAGGTTCAAAGAACATTTACCATCCCACATAACCCTTCATTAACCATGCTGAACATTTAAAAAAAACATTACTCTTACAAAGACATCAACACTAATCTCATCGTAATGTACGAATAAATTATATAAATATTATGAGCAATACATAATTTTACAATAACTACGAAAATTAAAGTTTAAATTTTAGAATATTTCCTGCATTTGTTACGTTCGTAAAATTTTATTTTGGCACTTACATAAAGAAGGTTACACAGAGAAAATGTATTAGTCCTAAATAACTTTATAGCCTTAATAATATCATTGATGTTAAGGAAAATGTTTTTTTTTATGATGATTAAATTATTAACTATGTGAACAAAACAATAATTTCATAGCTACCTGCATATATAACTTGAGTTTTGAGATATATATATATATATATATTTTATAGAGACTTTCTTTCTCCTATTGATGGTTCGGCAGTAAAATACACATTTTGTTGACAGTTCATCATGTATACTCCACACTCGGGAATGCTCTACTCGAATGCGTAAATATTTATTATCAAGTACTTATATCAAGCGTATATTTTCTCCAGCCTGTGTTAAAGATGAAGAAATCTGCCCACCATAAATAAACAGTAGTTGGTTTAGAAAACAAATTGATTGAATTATCCTCTATCATACAATGTAATGCAAAGAGAGCTTTTAAATGTCTTATAGGATATACTAAATTGTATTGGTAGATCAAGTGGTCTTACGCAATTACACACATTTTCTGAAACTCGTAATTCTGTCTGACACTACTGTCTTGACGTCAGCTAGGCCTTAACGGATCTCTTAGAAGTGTATATATATATATATATATATATATATATATATATATATATATATATTAAACGCCTTTTCCTCGTATAAGTGTTTCGGTTCTGGGTTGCCTTGAAACTGTACATCTCGGCGTATCTCAGCATAATATCGTACAAAACTCAAAGTGATAAAAGATGTCTAAAAGTTCAAGTACCGGTATTGCTGAAGGTTTATTTTCTCTAATTTCACTTGATAGGTTTGGTCTGAAAGACCATTACAGCCGATTTAAAAGACATAAGGGAAAATTACGTTTTTAAAGGGAAGTAGTCACAAGTTGCGATAAGAAATGGAAACTTTCAGGGCCCACCCTATAAAATATTTATATTTTTTTTAAATTTCTTTTTAGAAAAGAAAGAAGTACTCCAAAAATAGGCCTTTAAAGTGAAGGAGTGAAGAGGTTGAAAATCGAGTTTTAAAAATTTTCTTTTAAAACAAACATTTTAATATTACAAAAAGTTAAATTCAATTTATAATTATCACAAAATTCCTTACGAGGATGGTAGGAGTGTTTGTTTTATTATTTAGTTCATAACATGGTCAAATTTGATCATATAGCTACAAACTAATGATCAAAAATACCTATTTAGAAAAAAATATTTATAATATTTTCGAATTTTCGATAAGGTTTATGGTTCTCGACTTGATAACAATTAAAACACGTACAAATCATATGTTGTAAAAGTAGGGTGATTTCACAACAACATTTAAAAAATATATGTTTTAGGAAATTTTATAATGTTTAAATATTGTATTAAAAATATTTTGCAAATTTCATATTTGAAAATATAATGGAAAAAATAAACTCTTTCTTTAAAACCACTATTCGGAGACCCACGACACTTGATTTCAAAAGACAAATCCCCATAGTTCTTTTTACATTTAACATTTTTCCTTTTTGAGTTATTTTCACTGTAGTACTAGTTGATAGTTGAAATATATAGAATCTCTCTATGGTCTTTTTTCACTACTTTACCTCTAGCACCAGATGAAAAACAAATATCGTGGATAAATTGGGCCCCTAATTTACACCAAAATCGACTTCAACTATTTAGCTTCAATAGTTTCGTGAACTATCCTTATAATATGGCAATTTTTTATAAAATACTTGATACATTTCCACTATCATTTGGAATGCTGAGTTCTTATCAATACAGTCCACCATTTGTGAAACTCTCAAGTATCAAAGTTGTAGTTAATGTAAACCTTCTCCAAGACTCACATCTTGTAAGATCACATTTGTTTGACTTTTAAATATCATAACTTTTCAACCCAAGTGGTATTTTCACCTGAAACACAATTCGTGGAAAACATATTAAACGCAGAATATTTCGGTTTCAAACAATTTATGCTACTTAGTGGAAAATACTTATTGGTGTCGTAAAGAAGAAGAAACAGTACAGAAGAGGCGAACGTGGGTTGTGGTTGTGAAGACGGCTTCAATTTATGATATAGACTTTATTCCCAACCACTGATGTACCTTTCAGTAATGTATTTTGTTTGGAATATTTGTTGCTTTAAAATATTTCGTATGAAAATGTATGTCTCGTAATGCATTTTGCATGGAATAAAGTTATTACTTTGATCTAATATAAACCAAAGCTTTATTGTAAGGCAACAATGTACGATGCAGTCAGTTTTTATGACAATAGAATATTTTTTGAACTAAAACGTATTGTAAAAATTGTTTACTTTACTTTAGTCTTTTTATTCTATCTTGAACATTATGGCTTCGGTTTGAATCCAAACTTTGATTTACTCTCAACTCTTTCCTGCCTCTATTGATACTATCTCGATTGATATATCTTATTTCGTTCTCAGCGTACTGTTGAGGGTGATACAAGGGTCATACTCAATACCATTTCACTTTTCATCTATTACCAGTTTCTCATCCTCACCTGCAGCTCTACTTTTATCTCACCTTAAGTTCTCTATTGTTTATTACATCTAGAATATTTAATATTTTCCTTTAGCAGGCTTTTAAAAAAAATTGCTGTTTTTCTTATTGATCTTTGTGAAGTTCAATATTACAATGCTGTGTGAGCAATACAAAGATAACATTTTAGATTATTGGAAATTCTCTAATTTGTCAAGATTGCATTCCACATTTCTTACTAGTCTCAAGTTTACATTACTGTCAAACACAACCCATTTACTACCTCTTTTAAGAGTTTCTCCATCCGATAAAAAAAAATAACCTTCTTCATTTTAATTTACAATTACTCCAAGGGCTTTCATATTTCTTTTCTTTTTTTACCAACAAGTAGCTCTTTTTCTTCCAAAGCTCTTAATTTATTCACTTGTGGCTTTTAATTGTGGGATAACAAACAAATATAATTCGTATCCTACCATTTCAAACAAATCTCTGTATATATACGGTAGCTGTTTATGTTTATTGTTTTTATTTCTTTATTTCTTCACCTAGTGCCATCAGAAAAACATATAAGATGTCTCATCTTATACGGATCGACTGACGGGTAAAAGCATTTCATGCACAATCATTAGGTGGTACTCCTGATAAGATCCCTGAAAATTTTTACAATATATTTTAGTACTCAAGTCCTCTTCCGTACGCCCCACAACTTCTACCTGCTTATTGAATCAATACCTGTATCAAAATCTACAAACACAGTACGTAAACCTGTTTGGAACTCTATAATCTGCTTGTGATAACGTTGATTGGGGTAATCACGGGTTCTTACAAAAGCTACTTGTTAGCTTCTAAAGTAAGACTCTACGTGATGTATTATCATATTATGTATCACCCTCATTAAAATCATCTTACGAACTGACAGTAATGTAATCACTCTGTAAGTATCACATCTTGTTAAATCAGCTTTTCAGAAAGTTTAAATAACACATCAATTCATCTGGAATATTATTCCTGAGCACTTTTCCTTAAAATCATTTTTACACGTAAAGTATTTCAATTCGTAAACAATTTAAGCGGCTTAAAATAAATATATTAAATTTGTGTTATAAGGATCAAAGCAGTGCAGACGAGGTGAACGTGAGTTGTGCTTGTGGAGAAGATTTTATGTTATAAAATTGATTTTATTCTCGCTACTGATTTATTTGACCAAAAACAATAAAACCAAAGCTCTGTCTGAGAGTAGTTAAAGGCTCTCAATTACTTACTCCGTAACACTCTGTACTAATTTAACTGAATTCTCTTTTAGAGAATACAGGAATCTAATTTGATTCGTTTCCACAAAGTATAGTTTTCAATTGTGTTTCTCGTAAAGAATGTTTTAATTAACGGTCGCTCTACCATAGGCATACTACATCAAAGCTATGTGTAATACGGTGTGGCCCAAGAAGAGGTCGCTATTTTTGAACTAAAATGCCAGACACATGAAACACTCTAAATACTTGACACGATACAGTTATGTTACATAGATATGTAAAAAAGTACCATCGGATTTCTTCTTTTTTTTGTGGTCAATCAAAGAAAAATGACGGAATAACAAAATAAAAATACGTTTTCACCAAAATGATTATATTTGGATAAACAGTATAAGAATTGTTACTGTTTGTTATTGTTGAGTTGCCGATATCATGCAAATGTGTAAAAATTCATAAAGAAATGTTAATAAAAATAACAGTAATAAATTATTAATTATCTAAGATTGACTTGTATTCGAATTGATGTCCTTAACAACCAAAAGAAGAGCTTTTGAATAAATTTCCTAGGTATGAACAATAATTCCTCTCCAATCAGCCTTATTAAGTCATCATCTGTTGCTGTAGAGTGAGAATAGACTTTTCTTTAAAAAGTCACATATAATAAAAAAAATAGCAAAAAGTCAAGTCTGAAGATCTTGGAGGCCAGTCCATGAAGTTTCTGCCATGACTTTCCAACGATTAGGAAGATCTCGATCTGAAACTGTTTTGGAAACATTAGCATGATGAGGAGGAGCTCTATCCTGTTTGAAAAAATTCCCTCATATCCGGCATGAGTATTTGTCTCCAGTCATTGCTTGATGGGATAAGTCATACTATAAAACACCATCCTTAGAGATGGCAGCCCAAACAGTTACACCTTTTGATTTCAACCACTCTTCGTGTATGATATGTGGATTTTGTGTGCTATAATTAGATTTTATGTCTGTTTACACATCATTTCGGTAAAATGTAGCCTCATCTGAGAATGTAATTCCTTTGTACCACTTAGCCATCTTCGTCAAGCTTTTCAATTACCTTCAAACAAAATTCCACTCGTCTATCTGGGTCATTTTCCAGCAGTCCGTAAATTAAATGTGTTTTATAATATATATATTTGTTTTTCCTGGTATGTCTTTAAACTTATGACTTTAGTATCCCTGTATCGGATGAAATCTTTCTAATTGAATTAGGCCTGTTTAGTCATTTCAGTAAAGTAGTACACGAATGCTCTTCTTTTTCTGTGTTAAAAAATATATGCTATTTCATTGAAGCTTGCCTTGGAAAAGCATAGTTTTCCACTTATGAATTGATTTTTTTCATAAAGGAACCACAATTGGACATGTTCTTTGAAAACACCATATCTCTTCATATTCATTTTCAAAAGCAATAGTCCAATAATAACATTTAACTTTTTTCAATTGAAAAATTCATTATTTTAAGGTTAAATATCAACATAAAGTGATAAACACAACTACCAAATTGTTTCATTGTTGTGTGTTAAGAAAACACCAGATTGAGATTCAACAGATGGAAATGCACATATTATTGGATTGCATTGTGGCAGAAATTGGTTCTTTCCAAAAGATTAATCTTTTTTTATTTTTTTTTTTTTTATTTATTTATTTTTTTTTTTATTCCGTCATTTTATTTTGATTGACCATAAATAATGAAACTCAAGAGTACTTTTTTATACAGCTTATCTATGTGACACACCTGTAAAGTGTCAAGTTTGTAGTGTTCCATATTTCTGGCATTTTCAAAATAGCAATCTTTTCATGGCATACCCGATATATATTATTCAAGAAAATCTAAATTTACTAGTACTGTACTTTTATTTATAGACACATGCAATTGTTAACTTTTATAAAAACTTGTTTAAATCTGAATTAATTACGACGACTGAATGATTTCAACTACACCAGTTTAATTTTATTTTCCATCATTTATCCATGTATAAATATAATTCATGAATATTGTTTATTTAAAGTTGTAATTTAACAATTGATAATTTAGTTAAATAAATAGTGAGCTTGACTTCTAAAATGGTATATTTGATTGAATAATAGTTACATTTCACTATTATAATAATATAATAGTTTATTCACGCATTATCACAAATAGTACATTTATTTATTAAAACGTGTTTCAACAACAATATAGTCATCTTCTCAACGCATCACGAGCTACAAGAACTAAACTATAACTGTTTGCATCACTGAAGATTAAATTGCGCTTAAATAAATAAAAGTACCATTTGTGAGAATTTTTGTTCAGCTTTTATTCTATCTATGATAATTTATATGTTTATTATCCTCATCTCTTTATGGCCGAAAGCTGGGCGCTCTATTTCTCTATAAAGCCTCTCTAAAGCTTTCTATTTAGAATAAATGACTTCTATTCTTGTAGTTCAAGTTTATCTCTCGCATTCGAAGCAACACCATTCTTTCATCATCTTTGACGACCTTTTGTTTTGTTTTTTTTTTGTTTTTTGTTTGTTTGTTTTTTTTGTGTTTTTACTTCAATGAGGATCTTTTAGTATTCTTCTGTTGTCCATTCACATGACATGACCAGCACATTGCACCTCTTCAGTTTTATGAGTCTTTATATCGTTAATTATTTGTAGTGACAATATGTCTCATTATTATACAGTATCCTTCATTCTCTTAAAAGATCTAGGACCTACCATTCAAGCTTAATTTTAAATGTGATCACTAATTGCAGTGCTCTTTGAGTTAATATTCAAGGTTCATTATCTTATTATAGGACGAGTAGCGTTATAGTCCAGTATCTCCAGTTTTGTCTTCTTTTGAAATGTACTTAACTTAAAGGAGTAGATTAGCCTAATAAAATCCTAGTAGGCTAGAGTTATCCTTCCCCTTATCTCCTCCTCAACATTATATTATAACATATTTAGCCTCATTCAATATAAAACAGCAATACTTGCATAGAAATTATACAACAGACACACAGAGTGCATTTAAAAATATCATGTAATATAATAGCAATAAACTTAAAAATACTTTGTACATTATTTAGAATTGTAGGTCCTCTTCCCCAAAGTAATAGCCTACCCCTTCTTGAAATAAATGTTTTAAGTTTGTTTTAATTTTACAATACAAAATAGGTCATTTAGGTTGTGTTTGCACCTGTTGTACAGTTTGAGACCAGGGTACCACAAATAAATCTAACAGTTTTAATTTGTGGATTGCGTATTCAAACATTTACCGCTTCATGTAATATCCATGCTGTACTGACGGATATCAACATAATTACTTCTAAACAAAGATCAGTAGATTCAGAAATATATAAGTTACAAGGAAGGGTTAACAATTAAAATTTTTTAAATGATTTTTTACAAAATTATCGTTTATAATTGCAAATAATTTTTTAAACGTTTTTTTCTATACAAAAACGTTCCAGACTATACCAAGTTTTCTCAAACGGCAACACCATATCTGAGATGAGAGTGCACATGTAAAAAATACCCGGTTCTAAATGTAGCCAGACTGGGAAAACTTGAAAGTGAAAACCAGCTGAATGAAGATTTTATGAAATAAAGGTGATTTCCAGTTTATGTTTTTCATCAATCACCACTTCCAAAATTTTGGATGAGTCTGTACTTGATTCTAAGACAAGACCGTAGTTTAGGTTAAGAATTACTGATTTCTTACAGCTGTCACTATAACCAATAGCTTTAAAGTGTGTGTCCGTCACGGTGATGACCTCTGATCTATCCTTATTGAGCCCAGTATCGGCTTCTCATAATTATTGTGATTTCCTTTAATATTAGTATGCTTTCTACCATGGTACTTATACAGCCCAGTTATAGAGTGTAGATTCTATAAATGTAATGCCCAAAAGTCGGGCATTGTAGGAAAAGTTAAATTGTATTGTTAGATAAACGGGTTTTATCAAGTAGGGTAAGTTTGTTAAAAACTATTGTTACAATGATTTTCTTAACTTCGCAATTGTATATCGTTGCTTTTGTAACATCTAATAGGTCCTAACATGCCTCGTAAATATGTATATATTTTAAAAGTCTCTACTAACTACGCTCGTAATGGTGACTCGACCCTATCGGATCTCGTAACTATACGAACATCACATTTTGTAGAGAGGTCAAAGTTCGATATTATATTTTCTACAATAACTTTGTCATCATAGAGAGGTGGGGTTGGTACTAATAAATGTAGAATTGAAATCGGTTTTCTCAATTTAGTTGAATAATACACTAGATATAAACAAACATTTGTTTTAAAATGGCCGCCTTTATGACATTTTCAATTGGAATATTCTGAATTTCAATAGAACACACTATAGTTCCATATACCGTATATTGTGCCAATGTCTTAATTTGTGTGCCTGCTTTTTTATAGATGATAACATGGACGGCATGTTGAAAATCATTTTTCCGGTACCTGAAGCCATGAAATTGAAAATCAGTTAAAAACTGAGGCAGATTTTTTGTTTGGGATTACCAAACGTTCCCTAAACAGGCATAATGTATAAGGAGCTTTTATGATTTAAAAATTATTATAAAATCTGGTAGAGTATCTGTAATATTATTTTCATTACACTACACAGAAACAGTGCATACGGTTTAAAATACAAGCGTAGAATACCAGAAGTCGTGGTTTCTGTATTGAGCGCACGAAAAAACAAGTTTCCGAAACAAACTGTCATTTTAGTAAGTTAACTTGAAAATAAATAACAACAAATAATGTCTGTTTAAAGAAGCAATGGATGATCTCACAAGACATAAAAAAGAAGAGGATAGGACGATAATATTTACTGAAACTTAATGACCTTTTTAATAACGAGCCGGAAGTGAACAAAATAATTTTGAAGTAAATTAAAACAATAAAACATTGCTCAGTTATTTTACATTAAATAGGGCATTTAAAAATACTGGTTGAGACTTTAAATTAGAAAATTTCAAGTTGTTCTTCAACACTTAATGGTGGTGGTGAAATTACTTTATAGTGACAAAAATCGTTTGTTTTACAAAAAATATTTTTTAAAGTTTTAGCTTTCAACCTTGTCCAGTTTAAGAACCGTCCTGGAAATTATTTACACTCTGTATATTGAATAATTAAAAATAGTGCATGCAAATTAGTAATTGAATAACAGAATTTCGTTCTTGAACAATTGTCTTGAAATCATAGGCCAGTAAGAAACAACAAATATATGTTTACTCCAATAGGGACCAGTAATTTGTAGAGCCAATCTGTTTCTTCCACCCCAATTTATGACCGCCCCAGGAGTGCTATTATACTAGTTATTGTGGTATAAATCCTGTACAACTTGAAGCAAACCTTACAAAGGATTTAGATTTCAATATTTGGTTTTCTGAACTAAATCTTGTTTTTACACTTAAATATTCGTAGTAAAGAGAAAGTTTAATTTACGTAATAATATTATAGGTCAAAAAACTAGTGTCGAAGTTTTCGTTGAAATGCCTATTTTGAAGTCTTTTAGGTTCAAAAAAGCTTTTTATGGGATGATATCTGTCTATCTGCGGTTACGGCAATAGTGGTAACAAGTTTATTGAAACATCATGATACTCAACCAGCCCCTCATACAATGTAATATAAGCAGTACCTATAAATGCAATAGCCTAAAGGTGAATATCTTGGAGTTGTAGGAATTGTTAAATTGTATTCGTTGATCCAGGATGTTACCCAATATAGCGTAGTAATTTGATTTAATTAGTTGTTACACAGGTTTTATTAATCAACTAATTGTAAATATCATTAGGCCTACTTCCTTGATCACAGCTTTGTCCTAATGTGTATATTTAGTCACTAATCAATTAGTTTCTGTCAATGTTTCCGGCCTAGCGAGCCTTGAAGAAGCTACGCTCGTATCGATAACTCGGGCCTGTTAGATATTGTAAATATACGGATATAACATGTTCTTAGAGGATACAAGGTTCTAAATTACATAACTTCGCGTAAATAACTGTCATCGTAGAAGAGTGGAGTTGATACTATTAAATGCAGAATAGCATTTTGCAAATTTGGTATGTTATAAGTTTTATAATATACGAGACATGAACAACAAAGTTTATAATAGCAGCCATTTTAAAATTATGATTTTTTTTTCAACAGGGTTTCTATATGAGCACACTATAGCCCCATACACCAAATTTCATTTTACTATCTTAATTACTGTGGACGCTATCTAGCTTAGCTACAAAAGTATTAATGACGAGACACAGAGGGTATTTCAAAAATCATTTTTTCGGTGTTCAACCTTGCCGTTTTTGTATGAAAAAAGTTTTATGAACTTTCTACATTTTAGCTATATATTATGAAATGGCGACCAATACCCTTTGGCCCTATAACAGGCAGATGTTAATTTTCTTAGTTTGTTTAAAAATTAATAAAATATATTATTTTTATACAAAACCTAACTTATAAGATATCATTTTTCTCAGAAAGATGCGTAGAATTTATCTATATAATAAAAAAATGAAACAGTCAAGGAGTAAGTATTTTAGGTATCAAAAAATCAATGTAACATTTTTAAGAAAAACCTGAATCATCAATAATAAAATTTTTATTGCTGTTTTTCAAGATATACAAAAGTTTTGTAATAAATTTTGAATAATAGTTGATTAAAAAATATAATTTGTTACATTTTCAAACAAAAAAAAAAACGTTTTTACGAAAAAAGGTAAAATGTTACTACCTAATTTGAAAATCACAAACATTGTACTATTATGGAAAACACAACTACAAATTATCATTTCCTTCAGAAAGGTGCATAGAATTTAGTTGTGTCGTGAAAGAAAATTAGATAAAAAACATTTTGAGTTTTAGGTCAGGAATCAAAAAATCGTCCAGTGGCCGAGGTACAGATTGCACAGAAAAGGTAATGGACACCATACAAAAGATTTGTTTGATTTTTTTCAAATATTACTATAGATATTTATTTATTTGTGGATAAAAGTTGCTAAAAAGAAAAATCAATTTTTAACATTTTCATAAGACAAAATTATTTTTATATGTAAACAAATGAAAATTTGCTAAAAAGATTAGAGCAGATATAACATAACCTATCCAGACAGTATCAGTCTGACAATAACATTCACTCAAAACAATAATTTTACAAACAATAATACAGATATTATAATTTGTATACACAAATTATAATAAATAAATAAACATTTTGTTATGTATGTTTATTTATTTATTATAATTTGTGTATACAAATTATAATATCTGTTTTATTGTTGGAAGAATGTATTGTTTTGAGTGTTTGTTTGGCAGCCTAGCACGTAACACTAGCTAAGCTAGCACATATTTAGTACACAAAGCCAACCTTCGCAAATTGGTAACTTCAAGTTGAGAGAGTATTATCTAAATAACTCTATGACGTAATGGGTTGTACCAACTTAAAGATCTAAACTTCATCTTCCTAATAGTGTAAAGATCTATTACAAAATATTAATTAAGTAATCGATATTTCTTATTTAGTAAACTGACCGAAAAAAAAGAGTCTGATTCGGTTTGGTTACTACTAAAACTATAACAGATAGAAAGATTTGGAAAGCACTGATCGAAAAAGAAAGATGTGATCTATAGAACAGTGTTATAGTAGATGTGTTTGACAGAAAAATAGATTTGTGAACATCTGAGAAAGAATGGCGTCATTTCTGTTTACAACCGCACAGTTCAAATCTTTGATATTACGCATAAAAATATGCAAACTTCAGAAATTTTTGAAATATTATTAAATACATCTAAGGAACATTACCTTTCCAAGGGTATTTTATTTATTGCAGTGGGACGATTATAAATGGGCGAAATGTTGAATTGCAAAATACGTGTTTTAGGGTCGATGAACTAACCAAGCGTCACCGATCGCCAGATGGACCAACATTAAAGCAAAGTTATATCAAATACATTACACCACATGTAATTCAAAATTTGAGTTATTAACTAATAACGACCACTTAAACTTTGCAAATTGATTTAATATACGCGAAGAAATGGTTTCAGTATGAAAATGTAAGCAAATCAGTCGTTATGTCCGTATGGTAGCCATTTGCATTTTGTATAATGTGGATCGATTAATCCCGATGGCTTAAACGTCATTACCATAGCAAATGACCTGCCGGCGAGCTGTCGCTTTAACTAGTTGATAATACGTACTTGATTCCCTGCCTAATGTGTAAAGTTAATGCATCACTTTTTTATATTTATTTTAGAAACAGTTTTATGTTGATGTGATTTCTGTATAAATAATATTATAGATGTTTTTAATTTACCCAGTATAATACGGTGAAGATTTTTGACTTCCATTTTTTGTCTGATAACGTTTCATAACGCCAGGAAAGCGAAAAGGTAATTTTTGACTTGCCCTCCGTCCGTTATCGTTGTAGTCTATACGTAAGCACGATAGTGGCAACAAAAATGAAGAAAGGGACATTAAATTTGGTAAAGTGTGCTCTTATAGGACCCGATTAAAATTCAGAAAAACGTAATATAAATGTCAAAATGGCGACGACATAAAATTATGTTTTGGTCACATCCAGTGTGTTATTTAATTTTATAACACTTTAAATTACATAATTGTTGTCGATTTCAATTCATTATGTAATGGTACCAACCCCACCTTTATAAGATGATAAATAGTGAAGTTATTGTTAAAAAGTTATTTTAACCCTAACCTACCAAGAAAAATTTCAGGTGTAAAACACCCTGTATTTTTAAATACGAAACTTAGCCATATCACCTCTAAAGTGTTTCAATTTAATACAAAATAATTAACGTTATCCAAAGCTTTCAAAGGACTGGAAGAGAATCCACTGTGGATTATCTTGATTATATCTCCACTCCCTTTGGTGAGAATTTATTTTGTCAGCAAAGGAAGGTCTCTCAGGGGTTTGTATTAAATATAACCTTTTATCAGAACGTTGCTATCAAATTATACTACAGAGATTATAGCTATTAATATATACAGGATGATTCAGAAAGAAACAGAGAAACTAACAGGGCGTGTTCTACTAGTGAAAATAAAGAAGAAAAAATCATATAAACAAAGGTCCGGAAATGTTTCGTTTTCCAGTTATCCGCCATTTGTTTGTACGAAATACATAATATCTCTAGATGTATTAAATATATTGAACTCAAATTTTGTATACATATTATATATACGATCTCTTGCCTATATACAAAAAACCATAACGTCCTTTTATCTATTTACAAAATGGCGGCCGTTTAAATTGTTCAATGTCAAATGTCTTTAAAACCGCTAACTATACAGAATATTTTCAAGAAACAAAACAAATTCCTTTTTAATGACAAACAAAACTATTTTTTAATTTTTTCTGTTACTTAATAGATAACCGAATTATTGGCTAAAAACTAAATTATTTGTTACATGGTAGTTCTCCATAATATCCAAAATTACTCCAGAACCTAACTGATGGTTAACAGGGCACTTTTTCAGGACTCACGGGCTCACTCAACAATATAAAACTATAAGTTATAGTTTAGTTATAGTTTAGCACATGTATCACTGAGGATGGTGACTTGTCGTTGAAACGCGTTTGATTAAGTAAACGTGATTTTTGTGAGATCTTGTGTTCGAGTTTTTGTTCTATCTAATATCATCTCACAAGTCAAGTTCAATATTTAATTATAATCTACAATTAGTTTTTTTTTTTTTTTAATTTTTCGAAGATTAAAATTGACCGAAATCGAATTTTTGTAATGATAATTTCTTCTGGAACAGTTTTTCACTAATTATAAGAGAATTAAAAATCTAATCAAGAATTACCATAACAACATTTTTGTAAAGTATAAAATTGTGTCAAAATTGCAAATATTTTCAATAAACAAAAGGTTTTTAAAACAAAGAAATACTAGGAAATGTAATGGTCTTTTTTAGGCCATGGTGTCTTGACAAATTTTGATTGACGAAGTATTTTCCGATTTATAGAGATATGTTTAAAAAATTTAGTCAACTGTATTTTTTTTTAACTTCTGAAACGCAGATATTTTTAATGTAAACAAATAATATAAATTTAGGCAAAATGTAATTATATCTAGTTTATTTTGTAATTGTTAAAAAAAAAACGAGTAAAAAAAAAGAATTTCACGTACTATAGCAGATTTCCATTAATTACATGAAGAATACAAATCTCAATTATGATTTACCAAGACATCTTTTCTGTAGAGGATAAAATTGTGTAAGATGGTTCAAATACTTTCAACACGCAAAAAAGTCACAGACAAAGAAATTGTAGGTAATTTAAAGTCTTGACATATTACGATTGTCGAAGTATTTTTAGAGTTATCTAATGAATTTTGGAAAACCCCGATTTTAAACTTCTTCCAAATTTCTGAAAATAACTCGGATAAATTTTAATGTAAGAAAATAATAGAAATTTAAACAAATATTTACTTCTAGCCGAATAGTACCTTAATCCGTACGAACAACTTGAAATAAACTTTGCAATTGTGATTAAAGTTGAAAAATATATACTGTACATACATAAATATTTAGATTTTGACATATTATATAAGAGTCAATTTATACAATAAACGAATTTATCCAAAATAGTATGTCTACAATAATTATATTCATATGATTAACGTAAACGGTAAAAGTAAGTAAATTCTCATTTTAGAAAATTATTTCAAAATCCTTATATCCGTCACTTTTATCGTACAAAAATGTAAATAATTTTCTGTTCTGAAAATGAATGACCTTGATATTTTTTTATAACAAGCGTATTTAAAGAGATAAGACGGGAAAACGAATTTAGTATAGTGGGTGCATTGAATAGGGAATATGGATTGTTCTCGGTTTTTTAATAGAGAACGTGAAATTTCGTCTACACGATCATTTTTCTTTGAAAAACCCCTATTTCCTTACATACTAAAGTCCTAAAGCATGCTTATTTATGTATATAAATTTTACCTTATACTAAAAAGTTATCGAGACTATTTCCGTAGTATATCTTCCTTTTATCTGGAAAAAACAAACAAGAAAGTATGCTTTAATACATAACTAAAAAAATAATAAAAAACCGAAGAACTATAGTTAACATACTTAACCTCATTCAGCTTACGAATAGCAGCAATGCTGCTGTAAATATTTGAGTTGTCACACAAACACAGTGGAAATAAAAATAACATTTAACACAAAACAAATAAACATACAAAGAAAATGTAAACTCTTTACCATTGAAGGTACTCTCCCACTGAGTAAAATGTCTGTTTAACAAGGTAAGTTTGAAGTTTGTTTTAAAAATTTTCCAAACAAGTCACTTCCTTTAGGTTTTCCCACAAGTTGTTATACAATTTAAGTCTAGAATAGAGCACCCCATTTTCGAAAAGCTTCAACAAGGAAGAACACCAAAACAGGAATGCTCCAAGATTAAAACGGATAAATTCTTAGTTAATAAAATATACATAGAAAAAATGGAGGAGATTACAAGTTCTTCATTGAATGATAGATACCATAACGGGGAACATTGCGAACTTTATCGGTATATTCATGAAAGAGGAAAGAAACACCATAACAAGCTTCAGTGTTCAGAATATACAATACAATAACTAACAAAATATCTTGGATGATATTTTGTTAAAAAAACATGTTGGATTCTGACGAGTATCATCGTACAATGATAGTAGCTCAAACATAATCTCTCAAAAGGATTTTTTGACATTAGAAACTGTGTCAAATTATGAAACATTACAAAAGATTTTACTGAGTAATAAATTCGTAAAATGATACTTAAAACCAAACCTATATACAAAATTTTAAACAAACTCAGATTAACATGTTTAATTTGCAGCTTTTACTTCTCGTTTAAAGGGGGGAAACTTCTCTGTTATTGTCAAATAAAAACAAGTATATGAACGTAGTACTTACCCAACCTAACTGGAGTCCAACGGAAGAGGTATATGCTTTTCATTATCAACACTTATGTTATTTACCAAACGATTTCTTTTGGATTTAGTATACAACCTAAGTATGGTAGTAAAGTGTTTCCTTAAAAATTTATCTTCTGTGGCTGAATGAAAACAAAATGGGAGACTTTCAAATAAAACGTTAATTTTTATAACTTGACAATTTTCAATTGATTACAATATATCTTATTTAAATAAAACAGCGGTTTTAAGAAAATATTATTAAACATCTGTTCAAATTTAGTAAATAAAATAAAATAGTTAATAATTAGTCTTAACATTGGTTCATTGTCCTGTGTAAAAAAAAAAAAAAAAAAAAAAAAAAAAAAAAAAAAAAAAAAAATTAAAATGACATTTACAATTGAAAAAATAAAGTGAAATGTTGTGCATAGGATATTACATTTGACAATTTTGCAGAGTCCATACGATATTTCAGAGCTACATTTCCAGTTGTTGATCCACCAACAAAAAAAAAATCAAATTCTAAATGGAGGTGTTTGTTGTTAAAAATACACTGCTGGTGAAGGGAATGTTGTATCCTTCATTATTGCAATAAACCTATTTTTTTGAAAAATTTCTTTAGATATTGGTGTGCCAAAATCGATTTTACAGAGAATTTCAAAAAGGAAAAATGTTTTTTTTTTAAAGAAACCTGATTCATAAACTTATTGAAGATGACGCGGATAGGAGAGTCGAGTTTTGTTCGCCTATTGTGAAGTTGATAACGTCTGGTATAAACATGTTGTATTGTCAGAAGAATTTTACTTTCTATCGTAATATGATAAGCAAGTACAACTGGCAGTTCCTGCAACACCGGCAACGCTCGTTCATATTCTTGAGCAGCTTAAATCAAAAGGGATTATTGTTTGGGTAGTTATAATTTTCGTTGGTGTATTTATCAGACAACACCACGACTGGAAACAGATACTGAGAAGTGCTAAATCAACATGTGCTGTTCCAGATATGGGAGATTCTATTTTTCAGCAAGATGGAGCCGTATCTCATTTTAAAAACCCTGTTGTTAAACTGCTACTAAATAATCACCTTCAGACTCGTTAGATTGGTCGTGGAAGTGAACTGTCCACCTTATCGTCTGTGACTTTTTGTATGGGGTTAATTATTCAAGGAACATGTGTACACAGAACACATTAACACTGAAAAAGAGTTGAAAAAAAGTAATTGAATAAGAAAGTATACGAGTTTTAAGACATTTAGTTACGAATACGTACCGGATCACGTGACTCTACGAACACATCTTTTTGTGTTCGAAATTATATTTCGACAATTATTTCCCTATTTGTTATTGTAGTTATTATGTTGGAGGGACACCATTACCCCATTTATTCTTACTCTTACTTCTATATCTTTATATGCAAATTGAATTGGCTTTAATGACTTAGATGACACTTTTTTACAAAATTTCCTATATGCTATTTATATTCATTCTATCAAAAGCAGCTGTCAAATCCAAAAAGGACAAATACAAACCTGTTTCATACTGCATTATTTTCTCAGTTATTATTCTTAGTGTGTATATATATATATACGTTCCTGTGTTGGTCTACTCTTTATAAAAAACACACTGTTCGTCTTGCATATCTTCTTCTACGTATTTACTTTTTTTTTCTTAATACTATCTATACTATTATATAAAAATCTAATTGTGTCAGTCTGTGTGTGTGCGTGCGCGTGTGTGTGTGTGTGTGTCTTACTCAATTACGTAAAAACTACTGGACCCATTGAGCTGAAATTGAACATGGACATTCTTAGGGTCCCTGGTTAACACATATTCCATCAGGGCACCACCCCACTGGCCTTGAAAACTCCCTTAACACTCAATACAAATATACGTCAACACCGTACGAAGGACGGGTACTCTGCTAGTTATGTATATTTCCAAATTACAGATGATAAACATATGGGTCTGTATGTCTAATAATCTGATGTTTTATGCATTGGATTTATAATTATATTTATATATAATGTAATAATAGCACATGTTAACATTACTTGTAGATTACTAGTTTTTACGACAATTACTTTTTAAATATTTATAAATGCAACTCAAATAGAATTTCTATAAAGACTGTGCCTCAAGTAAGTTATAAATTTCATAAGAAAATCTAGAACATGTCCCTATAAAAACCAACCCCTTTGTTCTATGTCTGTTGCAGTAGAAACAATATACGTCCAGTCTGTTTTCCTTCACCTCCTTTCCGCCACCCTTAGATGTCTAAACTTGTCTCGAACAATCATGTCATCCCCGCCCATAAACTTTCCTTTGTCTCAAAGTAAAATATAACGAGTCTGTAAAAGAGATACCTAAATACATCAACAGTTTCTTGCATGTATTAAAAGTAAACGTGTAATCAGTGAGCGTTAAATTTAATTTAATAAATCGTGTAAAAATATTGCACAAACTTTCTCACTCACCCATCCCAAAGACGAACCAAATTAAATACCACCAATAATGTCAGTTTGGTAGTTGTAAATCAAAAAGTGAAAATTGAGCAATGGAAATCGTCTTTCGAAAATATAAAAAAAATTGCAAAACTTGTTTTGCTTGTCCATAAACTTGTTCTTAGAATAAACAATATTTGCCTAAAATCAAGTTTTAAATAACGAAGGTCCAAGGTTTATTTTTACTTTTTGATTGCCAGCTGACAGAACTGACATTGTATGTGACGATTGATTAGTTATTTAGGTTTTAAGGTGAATGAGAAAGTTTGTGCAGTGTTCTTACAGCTCTTACTTTATTTTATTTAAAATGCAAGGTATTATACTTCAACTTGTAAGATATGCAAAGAAAGGGTTTAGATATTTAGGTATCCCTTTAAAATTTTAGTAATTAGTAATATTTTTTAATGCAATTTTTTTTTTTAAATATTGATTAGGTAGTTATTCTTCATATTTCACAAAATTTTGAGATATTTTGTCTCATTGCGGATGTTTTGGTTTTTTTTTCTACAGTTGAAGTATAAAAAAGGTATTTTTTGAGAGGTTGTGACCAATATGATACGTTGTTGGGGGGGGGGGGGGTCATTAGAACCTACATTTCAGCAAACTTTGATCAAAATTGTTATAACCGATTTTGAAATAATAGTAATTTTGTGTATTTTTTCTTATGGGGCAACTACTACAAAACTATGAGTTCGAAAAAATGGAAAAAAAAATCTCCCTAAAATTTGGTCAAAATATGCCCAAGACTTTTACTTTTACTAACTTAAAAATTATTGTTCCTCAGTTTTTTTTCCTTTTTGCACAGCATACTACACTACACTATATAAAATTCTTTTAAACGCTTTTTCAACAGACTTCCTATTTTTTAAAATTGCATTTGTTCAATTTGCACTTTGTACTTTTAATTTTCATCTTCCTTAAACAACTTATACAAATTATTTTTAGATATTTTTTCTTCCAAAAATGTTAATCGTAGTTCATTACATTTATAATTTCAAATTATAACTGCTTTCCCTACTTTAAGTTAATTGTTTCGTTGTATCCTAAATGGCCTCTCTGCTCATTTCTCCTCTATTTCCCTCTCTCCTCCCAAGTATTAGTTTTTAATAGTTTTCAATTATAATTAGTTCAATGACCAGTTGCGTTATTTAGTTGTCCTGAATCAATGTTTTTAATGCTATAATTTACATTTTAATTTTGCACATTATGTGAAAGCGTATTCTTAAAATTTGATATTTTAAATCTTGAGTTTGCCGGAAATGACTGTCTGGAAGGTATAGTCTTACTTTACTGTACGACTTAACCTAACCTAATGATATTTCCAGTGGTTTACTTACAGTACACACCACATTCAACTAAAATGCGTCCACACATGCGTTTAGGGCGCTTCACATACGACAGGCGACATCATTCCAAAAACCACTTCACTTTCTTAACACAGGGGACCTAAACACTAATGTAACCACAAAAAATCACAACATAGATTTTCTGCACACGACATAACTTTCTCTATAATAAATATATGTGAGAATATAATATATAGAATCCTACCATAAATCAAATACGTTGAGATTTTAGTAGAATTACATTTATTTGCGTTTTATTATGGATGGTGGGGGGGGGGGGGCAATATTATTGATAAAATCGGTTGTTTGGAAAATGTTAAAGTAACACAATCAATTTAACCCCATTTGAATGTCAAAATATTTTAGTATTAATAATTTAAATGATCTCTAGTTATCAAAAATTTGTTTATTTTTAAATAAAAAATATAATTATTTTCAAGGAGTCGTTTCATGACTTGAAAGTTATAAATGCCTATTTTAAACAATTAGTTATCGGTGTAAAATTTTTTCATGGATTTTAATGAAACTTTCGGACAAGATGCTTCTTATGAAGAACTACATTTCCAGTAAAAATGTTTGAATTATAACTAATATTTAGAAGAATACGAAAAACAATTTGCAGCGTTTTATAAACTAAAATTTCCTTCAAACTTGAATATTCTTTTAAAAAAATACTTCAAGAAGTAAAGGCGAGGAAATTGTATTTTTTCTATTCGTTACTCGGAATTTTTCGTAAATTTAATACTGTTTTAAAACCGGAAGAGTACAGGATTATTATTGCTATCATGGTATTTATCCAACCTCATAATACAATGTAATACAAACAGATCCTCTAAGTGTAACAACCGAACGTTGTTTTCTTGGGCCTTGTACGAAATGTTAAATTATAATAGTAGATGAACTAGTCTTACACCAGTAGGGTAGGATTGTTTAAAACATTTGTTACTTTGTGTGTGTTTTGGTACGACTAAAATAAAGCTATGTAGTAATAAAATTAAAATTCATTAAATCCAAAATTTGCAAATATATGTATCTGCGTTGATATCTAAACCCCCTACCCCACCCCTGTCTCGACCGTCGCATATGGAACTCAGCAAAGCGTACACAACTGAGATAATTAAGCTTATGTTTAGGATATTGGGTTTTTAATTAAAACTTTGGTAGAGTTCTCAAGCACGTTGTTAAGTTGAAGAGAGGATAATATTTTCATTTAATGCATATATTTCGTAATTTGGAGACGATAATTGTAGACAACGACAAAGTTGTATTACCTACTGCGAAGGTAAGCTTTGGGGGGGGTACGTGGTGGATCTGCTTTATTATGCGTTCCCGGGTCATCAAATCGCGTGCTAAAATTAATATAAGTACACTGGGCGAATCTCAATCTAGGCTAGCCATTTTTGACGATGTAATTCTAAAAACTAGTTTATTAAAACTAACCAATCTACACTAAAACCAATATTAATATTAATTACATTGTATTGCCACAACCTGTCGGACTAACACCCAAAGGCCTATCATGGCCGTGTATTAATTCAACTAATAATATTACAATTACAAAAACGAGATGCGCCCAGATATGAAGCCAAGGGCCGTACCGGCCCTATTCTTTTGGGTTTAGCAAGGCATACTTAATATTACGGCACTAAAAGGCAACCGAAGATGAACGCTGTGCAGACGTCTTCCCTCACTCGTGGTTGAAACACTACTGCTCTTATCTGGTCCCTCGCGTAAATACAAGATAGCAAAGGGGGGTTGAAATTGTGACTAATCGCCACACTACTCAATATACGAAGTATAGGGTAAGTTTAAAATTACAAAAAAATTCGACTTTAGTTTTTTGACTAATCACATAGAAGAAGGAATTGGAATTCCAATTCCTTCTTCTATGCTAATCATCACGATTGACCTCAATAAACCAAAGTTATTTTGTACATGCCGTCCGAAGTCATTACCATCGTTGTCGTCTATACATAAAAACATTTAAACAGGAACAAGAGATTTGGTAAAGGGGACTATAGCGTACTTATAGAACCCTAATTAAATACTGAAAAATCTAATTTAAAATGGCAGAATGGTTGTCATTTTAAACAATTTTGAGTTAATAATATTACAAGTTTAATATTATTTGAAACGTTTCAGAAATTCTAGACACTATTGTTAGATAAACGAAAATGTTTCATTTTAAAAACGGAAACTAACGAGGGACGTAATTTCCTTTCACAGTGTTGCTTCGTTTTGCATCGCTTTCGTGGGCGTTCTATCGTTATATTTAATGTTACTAAAGTGTTCTATATAGTTTAATACAACTTTCAATTTTATTTTTAACCAATTTCTATCGTATAAATTGTAACTCTGGTATTAAACTTATTGGACAATGATGGATTTATTGTTTTTGTATTGCACCAGTTACTGGTAACTAACTTACAATGATTATACTTTACGACATTAAAGCAATTTGTACTCGAGATTCTCAGTTTTTAACATGCAGCACTACAGTTGATGTGTAAGCAAATTGTCATTATGGTCTAATTTAACACTACAAAACATAATTCGAAATGGTAGTGTATTTTAAGTCTTCTTCTCATAGTTGTGTCGTCCAAGAGTAGAAGAACTTCTTTATGGAGATGTTACAGCATATTATCTTATCTACGTATTCCTTTTCAATTATATTGGTTATTCTGTCAATCTGGTCAATGGTAGAATGACTTTCCTTAAACCCAAATTGAAGAGTTATTATTCATTTCTTCAATGACTAGTTTTAACACTTAAAAGTAGTTTTTCAAAAAGTTACAATTAGAAGTAATGATTAAGGTCTATATTTATGATGACAGTTCTTTGAGTGGTTATCCGGGTTTGAGAATCAATATTATGACATAGCTTTCTTCTGACATTTACCTTTAATTTTGTTTATAAATTTATTAGGGCCCTACATAAAGTTTTAAAAATTTGTATAACGTAATCTAGGGAGTTGGTGTAAACTACAACTAAACTTAGTCACCTGAGAGAGGAACCCAGGGCTAAAGGTAGGTTTTATACGCACTAAACTAAGACTTATACAGACGGAATCAGGAAAGCCACAATAAATGGTTACACCATTTTTTTCTTGTTTTTTCAAGACGATGAAGCTCTCGGTGTTATAAAAACAAAAGAAGAAAAGAACATAAAATAAAGACACCTACCCCTCGAATGATGTCTCATCAGTTCCTGTCTCGACACTCGCAAATGTAAATCAGTAACACGAACACAACTGAGATAATTAAGTTTGTGTTTAATTAAAACTTTGCTACAGTTCTACTAAGTTGAACCAATGCTATTTTAATTCAATGCATATATTTTGTGTATACAACAACGGAGGTTGTATTACTTACCCAGTATAGTTACATACCTAAGGAGTCACTTACCCCTAACGGTTTTAACGGAGTGAACAATATTTTTGCATTCAGTGCGAGATCCTATAGTGACGCCTTCCGATGAATTACAGAAAAAACGTGAGCCTTACTTAAAGTGTATTAATGGAAGCCATAACGGGCATGTTTATATACTGATCGGATTTTCGGTTTGTTTTCAATTAATATTCGTTTTTAAGGTAGCTCACAAAAAGCTGATCAATTATAAAATTAAATAAAAGTTAAACATAAAGAATATTTTAATGTTCAATTCAAAACATTTTGTACAGCTTTGGATTTTATTTGAACATTTTCATTTTGTCTTGAAAATTACGTCTTTCAAATGACGTCCATTTATGGCAACGCTATGATATAAATGTCCAGAACACTTCTTAACAAAACTGGTGCAATTGCTCTAACCTCAAGCCGAATCATGGTTTCAGGTCTTCTCTATTTTCAATACTGCTGGAATATACCCCTCCTTAACCCCCCCCCAAGCGAGAAGTGAAACGATTGGGGAACCCTTCCATAAAAAATCCATACACTGCCTGGCAGTATGAGCAATAGCACCATCTTGCTGAAAATAAACATGTTCCAGTGAGGACGGATCACATGTTCTTGTGGTCTTCATTAAGGGTGAGAAGAAGAAATTTCCTTAAAATTGCAATGTAGGTAAACACTATGGCCTTTAGCGTCCTCGAAAAAATAATCCCCAATGATGCCATCTTAGCTCACTGCACATCTAACCAAAACTTTTTCAGAATGAAGTAGACGTTTGCGAAGACGCTTAGGATAGGAATAAAGTTTCTCTTCTTTACAAAACCGTTGTCATGAAAGTTTGCTTCGTCGAACATAAGAAAGTAGTCTTTCGCAGTTTGATTTTGTCCAACAAAGTTTTTATTTCGTCACGAAATCTAATTCCATTTCCATAACCATGTGGTTTATACGAATGGAAACTCAAACCTTTATGTAAAACTCTCGACATTCTTGCGCGAAAAATAGTTCTAGCTTGTTTCCTTGCAGACCAAGTCAGCACGAATACGTTTCATATTTTCTGGAGTAAGTATTGCTTTTGATGGCCCTAATTTTTCACATCAATACGGAAGCTGTTTCCCGCCATTTCCTTACCCACTGCAATATTGTGATGGAACTGAATCCATTATGAACGAATTTTTGAAAAAAAAGAAAAGAAAAAAAGCATTAAATATATACCGGTAATAAAGGATTACCGAGTTATTTTTAATAAACTTTCTTCAGAAAAAACAATGTTGTATCGTCCACTTTTCCATTGATGACTAAATCCAAGCACAATTACAATCGGCTGACAATTAACTAATTAGTTTATTCTGTCGTTTAATAATATGCTGCCAACATAAAAACAATCAATTTCCCTTAGGCCAGCTTGCACAAGTTTTTTCCCGGTGTATTTTCAGTGCCTCTTCCAAATTCAATTGATTATTTTCAGAGCTAAAGTGTTCTGCTAAACCGTGTCTACTTTTTTTGTGATCCCTACGTCTTATATTTTAGGGCTATTTTTGTCCCGCTCATTAAAATGTTTTCCAACATCTCCAATCCACCGTAGTGTCCTTAAACTGCTTATCGTATTCATATTTAATATGAGACATACACTCAGTTTGTTTTTACTAGATGTTGATCAATTCTCATAAATTATTATGCTTAGTATATTAAACCTGTGACTGTTTTTAATGATTTATGTACTTCATTTTACGCAGTAAATATAAAGTATATATACATATATTGGGTATACAAATTTATGTTGTTTTTTTCGTTAAAATATCCGTTTTCAAGCTCCTGAACTCCAAAATGGACATCTCTCTGTCTATAATCCATACCGTATTCTACGGCCCAAACGAGTGAATTCATTTTAAAAAAAATTGGCAGGCATGTGAACATATTTTGACAATATCTCGAAGCGATTTACACATTGTTTTAGCTCAAAATTTGTAGGTAAAGCTTTTGTTATAAGGCAAAAATTCCGATTTATTTAAATAAACTTTTACCGAAAAAAACAAAACAAGTCCGTTGTAACCTCCCCAAAAATTACGCATGTATCATTTTAAAAAAGCGTATGAACCATGAGCGCTGTGGTCAAAGGTTTTAATATCTCAAATTGACAAAGATATATTTTAGTGAAATCTAAAGATTTGTTAACCGAACCAATATTAAAATGCGAGTAAAACTCAAGAATTTGTAAAATACTAAATATAGTGACCCTTTAACGCCGTCATATTTCGCCTATTTCACACATTAGGATTTTTGGAGAGGGGAACAATTTAAAACTCTTTGCTTTCAATTAAGAGCGCCAATACAACTGTGAAACGGTAATGAAACACCAAGGCGAGAATAATCCTCTGCTAAACACTAATATGACTTTTTTATATGACTATGGTTCATTAGTAAAAGTTTACCCTTACACATATATAAAGATGTTGTTTTAAATAAAGTGTGTAGTTATCTGAAGGGGTTGTTACCCACCCTTGGTTCGCTCTTCAAACTTCAATCTTAAATTTACTCCTCGAAACAGCAGTAATATAATCTTAAAGTGTTTTCAATTAAAAATAATCACGGTTTGAATGTGTTATCGAGATGTACTTCTCTGTGAGAAGTTTGGAAATAGATTGAATTCAATATATAGTCCACAAACTTTCTCATAAGCGCAATACATATTATAGTCTACTAGTAGTTTTGAAAACAGTACTTCCATGCTTTGGATTTTTAATACATTTTTCTAGTAATCCCAATTTCACTAATATCTAATGCGTAATGTAAAACGCAACAACATTTAGACACAACTATTGTAAACTTGAACAAAACACTTCATAGGGAGAATTTGTGTGCGGCTTGCTCCTAGCATTGTGGTTGTGATTTACCATTCGTTGAGATCATAATGGTAGACTATATTAAGCTGTGCCCATCGATATATTTAAATTCTGAAGGCCTTAGCTGAAAACTAATTTTTACTCTCGCCACTTATGGGCCTCGGTGACTGGTGATCTAAAACCTATAGAAACAAGAACGACTTAACGACCGGTTATATTTTATTTTAGGTCTTACAGCTACGTACAGGTTACATATAAAGCACGTAAGGCTGATATAACTGATTTCTTCCTATAGATTGTTGTTTCTATCTTCCTTATAGTTTTTTTGTAGCTCAACTGATTTCTTTCTCATAATTTTTTGTTTCTCAACTCATTTATTATTTATAGTTTTTTTGTTTCTCAACTGATTTCTTCCTCGTATTTTTTTTTAAATTAATTTTTATTTTTTTATTTATTACTATTTTTTCTGCTCTTTTTAATTACCCAGCATAAGGTTTGAACCTGTCTAGATATCTGTACATGACTCAATTTGTACATACATTAACACTAAGCTATTTTTTTTTAAATAGATTAATATGATTCTATTTATTAAAATAGAGTTAAATGACATAATTGATTTATTCACAAGTCAAATTTCAAAACTGGATGAATTGAACGAACTCGTAGATAGGGCAGTCATAACCAAAATATCGTATATACAGTAGCAGGATCAGGGTTTTGAACAATCTAAATATATATATATATATATATATATATATATATATATAGGCTTTGGCCGGACATGTCCGGCTTTTTACTCGTCTTCCAAGTGTCCGGCCGGACTTGTTAAAATTTCGAGAAATGTCCGGCTTTTTCCTTTTAAATGGCTAAAATTATTTCCTGAAAATATTTACTGCCTGTGTACTTATAGCAAATCCCATTGATTTTTTTCTCAGTGTATAAAAATGTTGACATAGCGACATTCCTCGCTCCCGGGCCAGGCCCCGACCAACAACATGCATTGACTTCCTGGGAATTCCTGGCCGGAACTCCAGTCCCGTCACTGTCGCTCTAATTTCGTACTTTCCTTATCTTTGTTTAGAATTTCCTGGTATTAAAGTAGACTTATTATTAAATATTTGTATTTTTAACAAAATGTGTTTTTTTTTTTTTTTTTCGTTGTTGATCCTTTTATAGCAAGTAATATTCATTGAGTTGGGTGTCCGGCTTTTTCATGATAAAATGTCCGGCTTTTGAAATTCACCATCTGGCAACAATATATATATAAATATACAATATATATATAAATTTTTGTACCACCACCAATATGTTGGCTTCCACGGTCGAGGAAGTTAACATCCTGTACATAGATTCAATGTTAAGCACCAAAGATGCAGCGGATACTCGTTATTAGTAAAACAATTACATTTTTAAGAAGGGTAGAAGCATGCACAATACTTTTTCCCATTTTTAATTTTCTACAGGAAGGGAAAATCAACAATTATTGAAGATAAACTGTGAGAGTGTATGAACTGAAGGAAAGTATCCAATTATAATTCTATTGAGAAGATTATTTAATTATTAGGAGTTGACCGTGTAGAAATAGAGCTAGTCACAAACATGTTTATAATGATATTTTAAAACTATAACACTTGTTTGTAAATACGACAGAATCATTAGACGATCAGAATATCATAAATCTCTTTTTTCACGATTATTTTTAATGTTTTGTTTTTTTTCTTTTGGTGGCAAGAAGACAAAATGTATAAAACTATCAAACCATAGAGGAAGGAATTTGACAACAAATTAACAAAATTTTATATTAAAAAATACAAACCTGATGTTGATATAATGAGAAAATTAGCGAGTTTCTCCAGTAAGATTTTTCCCACTGATAAACAGACAAGCGAAGCGATCAATAATTCAATAGTTTCTACAAACTACATCTGGATCATTTCTCCATATAATACAATCAATGGATAACATATCTAACTAAATCTATTTATAGGGTGTAATATTAGCCACGATTAGCTGTGCACATAAAAAGTCAACTTTGGAGCAGCAGGTGTAGACACTGAACAATTGGATAGAAAAGACAATTTGATCATTACCAGTATACGATTATTGTATCAACATAAAAGAATTTAAACACCATCGAAATAAGAATCCTAATAATACTGTTGATGTTTTGGTCCTGATTTTAGCATAAACAACAATGTGTTTAATAAGAGAAAATATACTCTACAACAGATACAATACTTTATTTTAATTGGTCTAGCCATTAATAATATTTTTGATTAACTATTAAATATATATTAGTCGACAAACCAATTAAGTACATATTGTGTAACACAAACTAAGCTTTATGTGCATGTATAAAAAAAAATTGGTGATCCAGTTTTGAAAGATCTGTATAATATGTAAATGTTGAACAAGTGAATTGACTTGACGTTTGTGTATTTTCTATTGCCTCTTTTTTGTTTGTATTTATATTACAGTTATTTCATGTAGTCTTGACCATATCACTAAAAGAAATTGATTAGGTTATGTTATCAATATTTTATGCTCGAACAATAAATGGAAAATTATATATAAAACAGTCACTTCGCTCAGACTGTACAGTTGTGCTAGCCCACTACAGGACACACTCATTACGGCTGTTCAGCAGCTTTATACCTACTTGTACAAAAGAAACTTTTTATTTTAATTTGACAACAAGTATCGTGTGTGATATGAGATCCTGGACTGCACCCAGATATATTATAACAATTATAACAATATTACAGAGAGATTGGTTTCATATTAGTTCTGTGTTTGTTTTGAAATTAAATTATTTAAAGTTTCAAAAAATGGTGCTCACACAATAAAACTCTGACTATTACAATAATAGAAGTACATAAGATAACTTAAAAGTCCATAACATTATCTTTATTTATTGATTGATTAATTAAACGTAGCCGTTAGAGCCTAATCGACATGATGTACACAATTATGAAGTTCAGAAAACCTGTGCAACAACTGTTTTAAACAAACTTGTTCTACTGGATAAGACTCCTTGACCTACCAATACAATTTAACATTTCCTACAATTCCCAAGAATCCAACTTTTCCATTTACAGTTTCTGCTTGTGTTACAATGACTGGGCTCGTTAGTACCATGATGGTTCACATCAACTTTTCATTTCTTTTTTCCCCTTAAAATATAACCTCTAAAGAACCAAACAACCCTCTGGGGCTCATTTTAGTGAGTACGGAATTGACGATCCCAAGGAGATCTTAGCTAGATCTACAACTTGTTTCATGAAATTTTGTGTTAGATCTCTCTCTTTCATTATTAGAGTATTCGAGGGTTAAAAGTATTTATTTTAACCTCAATTCTTCTTTTTTTATAAGGCGATGACGACCGAAAGGTTTTCGACTTTAAGTAACAAGAAAAAAATGAAGACATAAACGAAACTTATTGATCTTACAAAAACACCTTCGGAGTTATAAGTTTAAAGTGGTAATAAAATCCATTGTTTAATTTCTTATATCTCAAAATCTGAACATACAATTACTATTAAATTTTGGTCAAAATTACAACCTAAACCAAGACACTCAACACCAATTAAAACAAAATTACATTTCGTGAGTAATTTTGAAAATGTTGTCACGAAATTTGACTTACGATTTTAACAAAACCGGAGTTTTGGTTTTATGGCAGCTTTTTTTTTTTAAATATTGAGTATGTTTCGTCTTTAATTTTGTGCATGATAGGATGTGTTACTCTCAAGATAGGAAGAAGTTTTGCAAAAAGAAAAAATAACAGCAAATAATATCCCGGTTTTAAAGTTACTTGACAATGATGGTTTATATATTATAATTCATTCGACCATTTTCCATCGTTTCTAGTAGGTATACACCAACTCCCGCGGTAAACCTAGACAAGATACGTCTACCTATGACTATAAAACATGTTCTAGTTTTAAGGTTACTTGACAATGATGTATTTTTAAAATTATAATTGTTGTTGATTAGAGAATGTGTCATCATTTGTGTATATAGAAAGTAACGCAAGACTTTTGTCAGTATGTATCAACACTCCTTATCCCAACGACTTAAGTTTCCCTCCACTCCTGAGTTTCTATCTAAGATTACTAATTTTAGTTTTAGTTTCTAACATGGCTGTTTTCTCCACACATTTCTCAACCCACTTGGTAACAGAGGTTGATGAATATTTTTGAAACTTCATGTATTAGGTTTTATATTCACAAATATCTAAATTAAACTATGTCAACCAATCATTATGTCAACAATCTGCCCTTATAACAAATTTCATCAATAACTATTAATCCATTCGGGGTACGTGGCACTGAATAGTACCTCCTACCATTTCAGACATGACATTAGTGAACCACAATAGTAGGCCACCCTGTATAAACTAAGTTAAATTCCTACAATACATCATCAACATCATAACAGTATCGACGATATGATTATTTTAAATAAAACACGCTTCATGAAACCTATTTATTTCCCCAGAGTGAATTGACTTGGTTAAATTAGTCCTCACCCTCCTCATCATAACAGCTGTTTTATTAGTCTCCCCCACCACCATTCTCCTCATCTGTTGTATTATTACAGCCATCAATCTCTCTCAAAATATCATAAGCTGCAATCTGTGAGTTAAAAAGAGATTTAGGGTGGGTCATAGTATATTTCTTATTATGTTACCATTAATTATAGTGACTTTGCGTCAATGTGAACAAGTAATGTGATATCTCACAAAATTTCATAACTATTCTATATACTTTTAAATAGTATTTAATTGATTTTGAAACAAGTAAGATAGATTTTGCAGAAAAAAAAAGTGATTTTGGTAGAGATAAAATTGGTATAATGACTACTTGAGTTTAGAGGTTACAAATTTGAGAGTCCCCTTATTTAAATACTTCGATCCTCCAGAAGCTTACCTATATCGAGTACGAACGTGGCAATCCCCACCATCCTAGCTGTAGCTACACCTCTTTTTATATAATCACGGATTAGATCCCTTTCTTCTTTCGTCTTTCCTATGAAGTCTATCGTCACTAACTTTTGTTTTCTTCCTTCCATGACACTATTAGAGTATTTCAAGGCTAGGGGTCAAGGCTAGAAGAAAATTTATGATATTTTCTATATTTTTTAGAAATCGATGAACCGAGAAATTGTTGCCATTAAACAACAAGGAAAAATGAAATACCTTAACTCCACTATAAATATTACAGTTAATGTAACCGAGAAGATAATGAGTGGAACAGCAGGTAAAAACAGAGACCTGCGTAGACTGCTGATATGGCCATGTGCGGCGTATAGATTAGGGTTGACAAGTAGCGAGGATTTTTTGGCCCACTTTATTTGTGGGCGAGTAATAGCCAGGCCAAAGTCAAGGTGGAAACATCTAGTAGGAAAGGACATTAGAAACTCGAACATCCAGTTTAAGGACGACAGAGTATAGTTGGTCGTGAAGGCCACACCGACCATTTCTGTATGTAACAAACAAACAAGCAAGTGTCAAACAAGCAGAAAGATCTTTCATTTCACTTAAATACGACTTTACATTCTGACCAGTAGACTATAGAGGGTGATGAGGGTCTCTAAATAAACTGTTGATAGGCACCATTTTGGTACGCACAAAGCCCAATGTAAGGTATAATACAAGCAGATCCTTTACATGTAATGCTCAAAATTTGTTTATTGAGACTTATAAGAAATAATGTTAAATTATATTGGTAGATCATGGATTCTTAAACCGTGAAGTCAGCTAGGCCTTGAAGATATGTACATGTTAAAGAGTCTCAACACGATTTGTTCGTGTTCGTGTCCATGACGTGGCAGTCCTCGAAGAAGAATATATATGAAAGAGCCTCCACTCGCCACGCTCGCGGTTTCGGCACTACCAGATCGACGACGGACGAACGGCATGTCGAAAATCACTTGCGCGTAAACACTGAAACTGGCGACGCCACACGACGTTTGGCCAGTATAATTTTGGATTAACTAAAGCAGAGTGTAACGAAAGTAAAGTTTATCTGTAAAACTTCAGCAGTAATTAAGACAATCCTACGAATGGCAGATGAATTTACTTAAATTAATCACATATTTTCTTGCAGATATACGCCCTTGCCAACATTAGGGATGGAACCGGTTTCACATTCTTTTAAAGGTTAGATTCCGTTATTTTTCAGCCACTATTTTATCAATCGTAACGGAATCTAAACCGCTTAATTTTCAGTTTGGGAATTCTATACATATACCACAAAAAAATGTTCGTTTGTTAAGGTGAATTTAAAAACAAGTTTTACTTACCTACCCCCATCATACAAGCAGATCCTCTAAACTTATCCCCAAAATTTGGTTTCTTGGGCGCCTTGTAAGAAATATTATATTATAGTAGATCAAGAGGCCTTACCTAGTAGTGAATGATTGTTTGAAGCTGTTGTAACACAAGTTTTCTAAATCTTTTAATTGTGTACATCACTACTTTCTCGACGTCGGTTATGCCTTTAATGTCCTTTTAGATGTATATATATAATATATTAAAAAGTCCGTCCTCAAAGCATGTGAAGAAGGCTCCACTCGATAAGCTCGTGTCTACGACCAAATTTCAATATGTAATTTTCTTGGGATGTGGAAGGTCGAAAATACATTTTCGACAATAAGGCCACGATTTGTCATCGTAGATAGGTGATGTTGACACCATTAGGTTAAGACTTTAAATCTCCCAATTTTGACCTAATTTAGTGTGATATGAGTTAAATAATTCTATAGATATGAACACAAATTTGTTTAAAATGTCGAACACTTCAATTAAATATTTTTGAATTTCAAAAGAGTTCTATTGCGAAGAAATGAAACATGAAGAATTGTCACAAAATGGAAGTAGAATTTTTTGCAATTCTAAACTTCCCCGATACTTAGTATACTGAGTGAGTACCAATCAGTTTAACGTTAACAATAAATATTTATCAGTAATCGAACGTGCATTTGTAAAAGATATTAGAGACAAAGTGATTTACTTTTTTTTCAATATTACTTTCTCAAATATAGAAAAAGTTATGTAATGGGTAAAAAAAAATCAATTAATAGTTTTTAAAATGATATATCCGTTTTGAAGTTTCCCGAGACATAAAACGTAGTTTTTATAATAATGTCTCTCTGTCGCCTATCGTACGTACAGCCCAAACACGTAGATCGATTTTAATTAATGTGGACATAATTTCGCTATATCTCAAGAAGTTTTTGTTAGCTTTTTTTAAACTACATAACTCAAAATGTGGGGATAACTGCCATAAAAAACACACAAAATTGCTATTTCCGCAAAATCGGCACTACCGGCGTTGATACAATTTGTCCTCTAAAGACCTATACAAAACTTATTGGTCGCCATCTCTCAAAAAAATGTTGGTTCGTGAGTTATCGTTAAAAACAAAACAAAATCTGTCATGGCTTTAAATACGTAATTTCTTAGAAACGCCTCAACTGATTTCTTTCAAATTTTACTGAAATGTGAAGAGTAAAAGCCTAAACCCGTGTAAACACATCGTAGGTAAACAAACTACTATGGTTCTAGAATAATTGATGAAAACCAATATTTTATCAAATAGAATTTAAGTTGAAGATGTGTTTATGACATATATATATATATATATATATATATATATATATATATATAAACAATTATTTTTTATTATGTAATACTACAGAGTTTGATAAAATATTCTTCTAAAGACCGATACAAAACGTATCCATCTCTCCAAAAATGTTGGTTCGTTAGTTATAGTGAATAACAAACACAAAACCAGTCATGGGCTGTTATAAAATATGTAATTTTTTTTAAATCGGACCAACCGATTTCCTTCAAATTTCTTGAAATGTGAAGAGTAATAGCTCGAACCCGTGGACAAGATCGTAAGTAAAGAAAATATTACAGTTTTAGAATAATTGATAAAAACCAATAATGCAGGTTTTAATTAAATACAATTTAGGTTGAAGATGTGTTTATGACACAAAGTAAAGCAAGTTTAAATATAAATATACATAATTTTTAATACGGCGTACATGGTTTATTTCCCCTTTTTTATTGAAAACTATGGAACTGACATTTTCTGCGTTGATTCGTTTTGGTAGGTTTATATTTTATTTTGGAGTTGGTTAAGTGATAAAGAGTTTGCAATATTTGCGGACCATAAATTATACACCTAATATTCATATCAAATTTTTTAACGTTATTTAGTTAAACTTTTAATGTTTAAATGTTCAGGAAGTTTAATTGTATAGGCTACAGACAATATACAAAAATGAAAATAAAAGTAATACAATATGTCTGCTTGGCCGCCAAACATTATGATTATTATGGAATTTAAAGAATGTGTTGTATTTTTATGATAGAGCTGGGTAATTACTACGATGGCTGGCGCCCATTAACTTGTTCTGTACTGTAATCATCGGGTGCACACAGACTTTTTGAGTAACTTGTATTTTCCATATTATTATTTTTTTTTTTTTTATTATAACCGAGGAAAATGGCAGGTTCAAAAATATCACCATGAATAAGAGAGCGTCATGTAAATTTTATTGGGAGTTGTATGAAACAAATTGCATTGAGATGAAGTGGACGTTTTGCATGTTATGCTAATAGAGACTGAGTGGTGAGGGAGGGGTGGAAGGACGTTAATGGAAGCAAGTGTTAGTTCACTGATCAACCTAAAGTTTACTAATGGGTCTCGACCACCCTCATTCCTTATACGTCAACCCTTATGCAATGCATATTCAATAGGAATTTAAACTGTATAAGCACACAGCTTATGTGTATATGCTGATATCAAAGTTTGTTATATTTAATCATGATTATGTTTCTTGTAGTCACTGAATAGTTACTTTTTTTCTCCGTTTTTAACGCCTCATATAAAAAATAATTAAATTAGAATAAATTGAAGAAAATAATCCCCGAATACGCTAATAGCGTCAGGACTGGAAGAGATCAAAAGTAGGTTAAGAGAGACTTGATATCAACGATGAAAGAAAGAGATCTAAGTCAAGACATATGTAAATCCAGGCACACCCTCGGAATTGCCACACAAAGTTGTCAATGTCTATTTCCGATTAGTTTGGGTCAGAGTTTGATTGCAATATGAATTTTAAATCTTATTATTTTTCTTTCATATACATAATGTAGAGAAAATTTTGTGATGGATAAAAAATTTACATCACATAATTTTGTTTTGGATATATCCGTTTTGAGGTTCCTTAAAAAAAAGTGCTTTTGAAAATAAGGCTGCCCGGAAAACAATATAACGCTTAGACCGATTTTAATCAAATTCAGTGTATGGATATATTTTGGCCATGTTGGAAAAAATTTCTTTTTTTTCTTCTACTACTCAATATTCGGTTGTAGCTTCTATAAAAACAAAACGAATTTTTCTTATGTGTAACCATTTAAGGACTCAAACAAAATGTATTGGTTGCTATTTCTCCATAAAGGCAAGTTCGTGAGTTAACAGTTAAGTCAAAAAATCGCCTGTATAATATCTGAAAATATATTATTTTATTAAATTATGATAATTATTAATGACCCGAAATCGTGTTAGAAAATCTAAGTTATATATATGCAGTTTTGTAATTATTTGGAAAACAATTAACCAATCGACTTTAAAAGCTTTATTTTAATAAACTACGATCTACGGTTGCGGGAGTTTAAAATCCATTTAAATATATAAATATTTTATAAAAGACTGTGTCCATGTCTCATTTTAAGACTTTGATTGACAACTACACAACTAACATTGTAGGTTTGGGTCGTTTTTATTTTTGAGATTTTTTATCAAGAAAGTTTGTGCAATGTTTCACACAGTTTATTGTTTTTTTATGAACTCTATAAGTATGTTTCGTTTTGTGTCATAGTAACCTCGTCACAGTCTATTGAGGTATCTAATTTTATAACAATTTTTGAAAATAATGATATATTGTGATAAGAAATAATCTTCTGTCCCAATAAGAGGATAAGAAATACCCCAAAAAGAGGTTTACTATTTTTGAATTAATGTCCCGGACATATGGAGGCTACTATTTTTGAATTAATGTCCCGGACATATGGAACTGTCTACAAATTTGAAACTTCACAGTTAAGTTAATTAAATATGTATAAGAAGTACCTTCATGTTTCATTTTCTTATGGTCGATCCAAACGAAATTGCGGAATAACATATTTAATCTTCTGGACAGAACCACTTCCTCAAACAATGAAATTCAATTAAAACATGTGGATTTCAGTTTGTTGAATTGCGATCAGCTGTTATTTTGTTAACACACAACAATTAAACAATTTGTTAGTTGCGTTCAATTTGTGTATGCGTTTATTTGTAACCTCAAAACAATGAATTTTGCAATTTAACAAAAAGTGAAATGTTATTTTGGTATATTGCTTTTTAAAATGAATATGAAGCGTGAAGGTGTTTTAAAAGAACCTGCCCAAATATGGTTCCTTCATCAAATAAATCAATTCATGAATGGAAAACTATGTTTCTAGAAATTGGACCATTTTCAATGAAATAGCTTAGATTTTATAACACAGAAAATGAAGAGCTTGCTTGTGCTACTTTACTGAAATCTCCAACAGTCCTAATTCACTTAGAAAAGCTTCATCCGGTACTGGGATACCAAAGTCGTCAGTTCAAAGTTATGTCAAGTGAAAACAAAATAAATATTCATAAAAACGCATTTAGTTCACTCACTGCTCGAAATTAACTCAGACAGATGAGTGTAATTTTGTTCGAATTTAATTAAAAATATTAACGAAGATGCCGAGTGGTATGAAGGAATTGTATTCTCAAATGAAGCTACATTTACCAAACATACACTCACATACAAACTTGACACTTTACAGTTATGTTACATAGAATTGTGAAAAATTACCATCGAGTTTTATTTCTGTATGGTTAATCAAATCTAAATGGCAGAATATCAAAATAACGGTACATTTTCACCAAAATAATTTATTTGCATAACCATTAGACTACAAATTGTTGATTTTCAGATAACATGGAAATTTGTAAAACTTAATAAAAAAAGGTAAAGAAAAATAACAAAAATAAATTATTTATGATCCAAGTTTGATCCTTATTCGAATTGATCTCCATCAATAGCTTTGCAATGATAGCAACGAAACAAAAAATAGTTATAAGCGCTTTTGTAAAAATTTCCGCAGTATCAATAGTGATTCCTCTTCACAGAACCTCATTGATTATTTATCTCTTGCTATCAAAAATTGAAAACAGTCAAGCCTATGAATCTCGGAGGCCGGTTAACGAAGTTTCTAACACGACCTTGTTAACAGTTAAGAAGATCATGTACTAAAACTGCTTTGGTCACATTAGCTGCATTAGCATAATGAGGTCCTGTTGGAAAAAACGTTGCTCATTTCCGGCTGCGTAAGATAACGAACTATGTGATCAGTTAATGTTGCTGCGTATCTGTCTCCAATCGTTGTCTGATGGAATATGTCATACAATAAAACACCATCCTTGGTGACGCCAGCCCAAACAGTTATACTCTTGGATTTCAAGCCCTCTTCGTGTAAGATATGTGGTTTTTGTGTGTTATATTAATTACAATTATATTTCTTTACAGATCCTGTTCGGTAAAATGTAGCTTCATTGAAAATACAATTCCTTCATACGACTCGGCATCTTCGTCAAGGTTTTCAATTACAAGCGAACAAAATTCAACTTTTCTGTCTGGGTCATCTTACAGTAGTCTGTGGACTAAATGTATATTACCAACGATTGTTGAAAATAAATAAATACAACAATATATACTTTTGCAACCTTTTAATGGTTTTATTTTACAGTAAATTAAACATAAAATAAATAGTGCAAAAATATTGCACAAACTTTCATAATATTAAAAAAACAAAAGTATTTGTTACGAATAATGTCAGTTTTGTAGTTGTCAGTCAATATAGTGGAACTCGACAATGGACGGCGTCTTAGGTTTAACAATATTTATATATCAACTCTATTCCATTTTACTTGTACAATACAATTACAAAACGAAGTTTCAATGACTAAGTCATCATCCTCAGTTGTTAGAATTAAATTAGATCAGTAAGCCCTAAACAAGTTTTTAATGAAATCAAGTTTGAATAAAAGCATTTCAGGTTAGTTTTGTTTAAATGACAGAGGTAGTTTTTGGTTTTGAAAAATTATTCTTTAATGATCTATTTTTCACATTGGTTTTGGTTTTCAAATCTTCTCATTTCATCAAAATTTATATAAAATTGGTAAAGCCGATTGTGAGAGATTATATGTTTTGATAACAGATCATTGAATTTTGTTTTATACATATATATATATATATATATATATATATATATATATATATATATATATATACTGATAAATCACGAACAGACATACGACCAATACGATTTGTTCCGATCTTTTGAGGATAATTTTAAGTACAATTTTATTAAATTTGTTATAAAATGTTTGGATAAAAACGTAATTTTTTTATTTTATGACTAGTACCCCAAAATGCCCACATAACAGATTTGATTAAACTCGTTCATTCAATTAAGCTGTTCAAAACTACACAAACGAGTGACATTATTTATAAAAGGATTTTAAACTAAAATACCCGCGATAAATTCGACGTCGCTATTTTGACCCAATTTTCTTTATACTACGCATGTTATCTGTAAGAACGGAAGCATGATGTCCCTGTTGTTGGATATTTTCACTCACTGAATATAAAGAAACCCTATTCATGACTATTATAAAACTGATGGCTGGACAGTAGAAGTGAGATTACATTGCAAGGAAATGGAAAGGATACGATAAATAAAATCCTGACATTTTGTTTGACTCTAACGTGTTGATAAAGCTAAACTTTAGACTTAAGGATATATCACCATTCCTTGAGATAAACTTAACAAGTCCAGAATTACAGAAAAGATCTAAACGTTATTTTTAGAGACAAAGTATTGCGATTCCACAAAAATGTATATTCAGGAGGTTAAATCGGTTAAAATATAACTTAAGATGGTTTTCAAAAAGTCCAGGTAATCTTTTTCTTGGAAACACGAAATCCGTTTTAAGGTCTCCTAAATACACAAAACTTGTTTGTTAAGTTTTAGAATGATGTATGTCGTCTGTATGTTGTACGTTCAAACTGATAGCTGATTTTAATTTTAAACATTTGTATTTATTTTAGCCACGCCTCTAGTCAGTTTTGGCCCAGTATACGAAGTATAGAGTAAGTTTAAGTAATCGATAAATAATTCAACCTCCTTTTTTCTTACCGATCTTCAAGTTTCATGACCCCAAAAAACTGAAAAAGTAATTTTCGACATACCGTCCGTCCGTCGACATTGTCTGTCTGTACGGAAACACAATAGCAGCTAGAAAAATAAAATTCCGACTAAATGAGACTACAGTGTGCTCATATAAAACCCAATTATTTTTTATTTTTTAAAATTAAAATCAAGCTTTGACTCTACAAAACACATGACCGTTCTTTATTGACTTATAGTGCTGGACTGAATCTGATGATGTCAATGGACAGATGTTCGAAAGAACTGTTTTAAGTAGGATTTTCGGACCAAATCGGGATGTTACAGGTTAGGAAGAAAAAAATTTGAAACAGTAGACAGGCTTGCAAGCTCTGTATTGAAACAGGAGAATGACATGTAAAATGTAAGATAAAGGAAGGGCAGGAGCCTAGTCGTAATAATGCTATTGTGTTTCTGGATTAGGTCTCCAGTAAATTGGAGGAAATGGTTTTGGTGGAAACGAGCTCTGCACTTTTGGTAGTACCGACCTCTGGAGTGTGTTGTCAGAGCTTTTCATCTTCGCCACGGAAGAAAAAGAAAAGGTTTTGAAGAAGGGGAAACTTGACAGAGGTGTAAGATGTCTTCAAGTTTATAATATTGGGTTCCGCTGGACTGACTAAGTTGCAAGAATGGACGACTCCGAAATATCAAAAATATGTATAAGTAGTGCTTTATGCGAGAACATAGTTGAAAATTATTGTTCAGTTTTGTTGAATTATTTATCAGTCATGGGTTTAGTATTTACTAAAAATTCTATTGCTTTATTTTATTATTTGTTGCTTTTATTGATTGATAAAACGACTTGAAGAAGTTGATTTACTTGGTAAACGTTAATTGGAAAAATTTGTTATAGACAATTATTTATTTTTATTTAATGTGTTGCTTTGTTATTTTTGAAATTTCTGAAGGATTGCTAGTTTATATTAATTGGTTAATTCGTTGAATTGTGTTTGAAAGTTAATTTGTAATTAGTTATTTATATACTTTGAGCGGAATTGGAAAAATATTGTATGTTTTGAAGTAAACTTTATATTGAATTTGTTACTAAGAATTTAGGTTGTCAAATGTTTGTTCTTTCTGAAGATTATTAATTAATTTTATGAAAATTTGTTTAATCTGTTGACTAAACAACAGAAAGTTTTATTTATTACAGTTAGAGTTAATGATTTTTGAATGTATATATGTTTAAGAAGCAATGAACTGAGTGGGCGCAAAATACTTACGTTAGGTTTAATACATATGAAATACGGTATGAAAGTTACGTTACGTGATGAGTAGAGGAATTTCCTGGTTTTTAATTGTTTATTTCCACTTGCTCAATTTTATATTCAAATTGCCTCTTCTTTCCCACAATAAAGTCATCACGGTAATAGACTTATAAAAGCTTAACGGAGGTTGTTTTTTGATCTGGGTGAATTTAGTAGCTGAGACGATTGTAAACAAACGTTATGTCATAGGTCATTCATTGGTTGTAATGAATATAGTATACTAATATAGTCAAGATGGCATGGTTACGCAAGGAGTGCTGATAAAAGACTTTTAGAATGTGTGGAGCTTTTATGTTGACACATTGAATTTGATACTACAATTATAGTTGTAACCTATCCTATTAGATATTTCCAAATACATGATTACATCACTTACTACTTTGAATTCATGTTACCTTGATGAATTTGACATTGACTGAAATCAAAAATTTAATTATAAAATTTGTCATAATATTGGTAGGTCAGAATATTGTTAGGTGAGAATATTGTTATTACTAAAAATCGAATTTTTTTAAAAATAATTAACGAAGACTTTTGTTAAGGAAGAAATAGGAAGTTTTAAAGTTCAAAAAGAAATTTGAATGTTTTGAAGTATACATATGTTTTAGTTAAATTTAAAATAATTCTTAAAGAGAAAAAAGTAAAAAATTATTTATTTGGAAATTAATTAAGGTTGATGAAATAGTGAAGGAAATTATAATATCAAGATTAAGGAAAACGTATTAAATGTTTTTTGTACAATAAATTATTAATGGTATTAGAAAGCTAGTGTTGTATTGATGTTTTTAAAAGAGGTTTCTGCAATAAATGAAGTTTCTGCAAATTTTCAAATGATTTTACGACGAATTAAGGTATTCCGTGAATTTTACAAATGATCGGTGAATTTTATATGGAATGATGTTCTGCGATTTTTACGGCAAATAATGTTTCACGACGATGCTACGGAAAAAATATTTACGAAATAAATTTTCTACGGTTATACAACGCATTAATTAATATTCTACGATTCTACAAAAAAAAATATAATGTTCTGCGAATTTTTATATTGAGTTTTACGACGAATTTACGGCGAGTTTTAGAATGAAGTGGGAAGTAGTACGGTGAGTTATAATATTTATAATAGACCTAAAATAGTTATTCTAAGGTGGAGAAATTATAGTTGATGATTGAGTAAAGTTAGTTTAGCCCACAAATATTTTTTCTCGGAAAAAATGTAGTTTACTTTGAATGTTTGAAATTAAAATCAAAAGTGATGTTTGTAAGAGAAAGTAATTTTGGAATTGTATTTTTGATAGGTTCCCTAAATAAAAATTATGTAAACATACAAAACTAAACAATTATAATGCAAAAGGATGATTTTTTTTTGTTTTTCTTGCCCAAATTATAATTATAATAGTTTATAAGTAAGTATTATGAATGAGTATGTTGCGAAATTTGTATGATTAATGTACAATACAGAATGACTAACCAGGAGGTGAATGGTGTAACGATTTTTGACAGAGAGAGTAGTTAATTTAAAAAATCGCAAGGAAATTAAAACATGACGTTTGCTCAGTGACAGCAACCAATCTGTACAATTAATAATTCTTTTGTTACTGTTTGATAGTTTCAAGGATAAGTGACATGTTGGCAACCAAGATAGAGAGAACTTCGACAAGTTTAGCCAAGTTTTGTGCAATACGAAGAGGAGATGAGAGATAAAGGATAGTATTGGTTACCCTTCTTCCTAAATCTGGTGATTTAGATGGAGCTGATAATGAGGAAATATTGGCAAGGTGGCCAGCAAATAATTGTTGTCGTTGTAATTGTGATAATAATTGTATTGTACTAATTTGTGAATATTTGCTCAGCATTTGTTATTCCATGGTTTTGATATGAGTTTCGATATATATTATTGTATTTGTTTTTATACATCATGTTAATCTAAATTAAAATTTCTGAACACCAGAAATATAGTTTGTTTTGAACTTATAAGTGTTAAAGTCTGATATAAGTTGTTTTTGATTCATGAAAATTGTTGTTAACTGAACTGTAAAATTTTTTTTTTTTTAATTTTTGAGATTATTTGTATGAAGTACATGTATGTATGTCAGTTGTGATGTAATATGTAGGTATAGTTTCTATGTATTTTTGTGTGTAGTTTTGTTTACATATTTTGTTTGTTTATATTTTGAACAAATAAAGTGATTTTGTTTAAACATCGGGATGATGTTTCGAGGGCGACAGTGCCTGGGAGAATAATTCTTGAAGATAGCCAGAAGCTTCCTGGGATAATAATTCTTGAAGATAGCCAGAAGATTCCTGGGAGATTAATTCTTGAAGATAGCCAGACGGACTTGGCGAATAAGAGCTTCCTGGGAGAATAATTCTTGAAGATAGCCAGACGGACTTGGCGAATAAGAGCTTCCTGAGAGATTTGGTGAGTAAGAGCTTCCTAGTAGTATTGAGACTTCGGACGAGCATCCACAAAAATGCAAGCAGGGTGAGCAAACTTCGTGTGTAAAGCTTGTAATTATTTATAACGTAATCAGTTCTCTAAGTGACAACAATTAAAGTCGTTCTGGAGTAATATTAAGAATATTGTAGCATTGTAATAAGATAGGAGATGGTTATCCTTGTCGATATTTGTTAATAAAGGTTAATTGACTACTAAACCACTGATTATATTGAAAATAAAGAACCCAGGCAGGTTAATGGAACTAATCCTAACCATCAAATTGTGAGTTATTGAAAAATTAAAAACTTCGAATTTTAGTTTTTTAATGCAATCAAATCAACGTCCACTACAATTCAATTATAACGATAAATCGAGATTTGGATCTACTTTATTACGTTCACAGTTTAAAAGTGTAGTAATCATATAATATTTAATTAAATAGAGGGATTTGTGAATGTCAATTGCTTCAGGATTTATAACGCCATTAATACTGCCTTGTCGGGAACAGATCTCATCATTCGATTCAATTACACGAGTGTCATTTATTAGCGTGTTTCTATTATATAAATTGCAGCTCTTGCATCTCTCTTATTTGAAACCATGGAATTGTTCAAGATCATAGTATTCATGTAATTTGGTACCATATTTTGCTCACTGTGTATACTAGGTGTCAAAAATCCCCGAGGAGATTAGGTATCTTTAAAAGGTAGAAATCATAAATTTTAGATTTTTTGGTGTAAAACCCCTATATTTTGGCATTATATATCCACCCCCAAAAATTCAATTCCACCTAAAAAGAAAAGGATTTTTGGGGGACAACAAAAAGTTTCAAATGTAAAGCTCCTTAAACTTAACGGTCTTGTTTAACAGAAATTAACTGTGCAAACTCCAATCAAAAATGGCGGAAGGTTATATCTTCAAAAAATTCCAATTTTCTTGTAAAGAAAATAAAAAAGAGACAAAATGATAATAGCAAACACTTTACTGTTAATTTATTCAAGTTTCATCTGAAAGTTGCATTACCTTAAGATTTCAATTTAAACTCAAAATTTATTTTTCAAAACTAAAACTTTAAAGTGGAATTTAAAATGTTAATATTTAACGGGTAGCCATTTTGAATTGAAGTGAAACAGTGACCTCTAGTTTGCCCAGTTATTTTATGTTAAAAAAATTTTTAATACGATATCACTGGGTGGAGTGTTATGAAGTAGGATTACTTTAATTGCCCATTAAATAATTAAAGATCGGTGGTTCAATTGTAGGCTACTATGAGTTTTAATTTATTATACATGTAATATATGTAGATAAACAATCAGAAAACACTTACTATTATAAATACTTACAATATTTCCGAAAATGTTTTTAAACATACGTCAATTTATTAACTTCAGAGCAATGAGAATCTTGAGATAAAAATCAAATTAAGTCAGTCCTAGTATTTGAGTTTATTTCAATAAATAGAACAAATTACCATAACTAGAGCTTGCTCACCAATACCCACTGGAGATATGTCGTGAGACCCTTCCAGATTCCTTCCCTTGTGTACATGGAATTCCTGTCAACGCCTGACGGTCTCTCGGGCACCCTCTGATCATAGCTTGGTCCACTAACACATTAACTGACCTTCTTTCTTTATTTATATATCCTTTAGTGCTCCACATTAACCTGCAAGCGGTTTCCTTACTTATTTTCCAACTCTTGTCGATGCTCTGACGCCTACGTTTAGAATTAAATCTAATTTCTTATCCTTAACAGGGGATTCAAGTTTGAAACTTTTGAGTTACTCTCCAAAAACATCATTTTTGGGTGTGATTGATTTAAACTTATACTACTAAAATATGATGTTTTCCACCAAAAAATACACTAAATTTTTAGTTTAAAAATTACATAACCGTCCAAGATATATTATGCCAACTGGTTTATAGGTTACACGGTGATCAAAATATCAGTTTAGAACTCCTTTATTTTTAACGGATTTAAATATAACATTTAAACTCATAGAAAACATATGGAACAACAATAGCTACGTCTAGAAGTAGAAATATCCCTCATTAAAAACTTAGGGGCGCAATGAGAGGAGGTTCAATATTTCTAAAAATTTTAAAATTGTGGTATATCATTTTAATGCTTGTACAAATCAATTTAGAGAAAATTTAAATACAATATGATCGTCGATACCAAATTTAAATGGTGGCAGGCCAGATTTAAACGTATAACATATTATTTTCTCTGACTATTTAATTCCTGACTTATGCTTTTAATTACAACATACTTATTCTATTGTTATCTGTTCTACAAATTCGTTACAAAATCGTTACCCAAAAATACAAAAAACTAAAAAAATTTTAAAGCTCAACAGCCTTTATCTCATAAATGAGTGGATTCATCAAAATATACCGAAAAATAAAAACAAATCTTAAAATTTTGTGTAAAATCCGAAAACAACATACAAAAATAGGAATTTTGAAGAATGGTTGAAAATTACACGCCAATATTTCAGGAGCTGATTTTAGAGCTAAAAATAAGAACAAAAAGAATACTAACCCAGTATACCCAATATAGGTAATCACCAAAAAGTCGACATTTGTTTTTTAACTGATCTTCACATTTCGTTGTGTCAGGAAACCGAAAAAGGTTTTGTACATGCCTCCCGTCTGTTGTCGCTGACGTCTCAACGCAAAAATTAAGATAGAAACATGAAATTTGATTACAATTTTCAAAATGACGGCCATTTAAACAGTTTTTGTTCGTATCTTTGTGTGATATATCCAACGTACGACAAACTAAATTAGATGGAGATTTTCAGATGTCAATTGTGCATGTAAAGTACCAACGACACTTCTCTATGATGTATATTCTCCTATACCTTGACAGTAAAAACTGATGATATATTTTAAAATGGCGGTAAATTTCTAAACTTCCAAAAACTGTTTTTTGAAGTTAATGGTTCAGCCGAACGTCATTCAACGTCTCACTACTGTAGTACTCGTAGATTTGTATGTTTAAATATAAGTTACTAATACTTGCCTTGGTCATATTGAGCATAATACTTTAATATAGACAAGTTGAGATGTAACTCCTTGTTATTGAAAATATAATTTTACTCTCTCTCTCTCTCTCTCTCTCTCTCTCTCTCTCTCTCTCTCTCTCTCTCTCTCTCTCTCTCTCTCTCTCTCTCTCTCTCTCTTTCAATATACAATATCTCTTACAGAATAAAAATGGAAAAAACACGTTGGAAGATACTAGTTTTATTTGAAAAAGAGGCTTAGTAGAATAATTATGAATGTCGGTTTATTATTCTTAGTTGACTCATACTATTGAAAAATATTATTTCATTTGTTTCTTATAGCTTTAAAACAATGGTGATGACACTTTTCCTAAATATAAATTTATAAGGTGTATTATGTACAATGGATGTTCATTGTGCATCCACTGGTGCCCAAAAGCGTCTTCTTCTATACTATATAATTATAGTTATTACTGTAAGTAAAAACAAAAATTAAGAAAACAACCTCAAAACTATATAATATGTAAAATCTGGCTCAATACAGTGAGTACGGTAGTACCAGCCAGACTTTTTAAAATGTAATTTTGGTTTAGATCCCTCTATTTCATTTTTCCCATCTGAAAATAAAATTCTTTTGACCAACTCGTCTTCTTTTCTGACAACTCTTGTTTTTTTCTGACCCCGATGTTATTAGAGTATACTGGGAGACGTTATTTATTTATTTTTTCAAGACAGGTTATTCCCTTTTCAACAACAAAGGAAACAAATAATTATATTACACACCGGAACGTCGTCAATTCTCAATGTTTTTGGGTAGGGCAAAATTGATGAAACATTACTCCTATAAAGGTCTCAAAAATAGGGTCATATAAAGGTCTTTATTCAGTCATTCAAATTCTATTGGGAGCAGGACTTTTGGAAAAGCTGATATGTTTGATCACTGCTTAAAAATCCAAATATATTGTTTTTAACTCAAGTTATATTTCAGTTAAATATAAAACCTATTTTAACTCTACCATACGTCACGGTCTATGAAACCCAATAAGGCGTGATCCCGTGTATAAAGCATCATAACGCCTAATTTCTCCAATCCCCCCAATACTTTATCAGTGGAAGTTCGGTGTTCAATTCTAAATTAGAACATTTATATTCAGAACGTAGGTAAGGCCGCTCTCTCACGTACTATATAGGTTCAGATTTATGCCTTTGATTTAGTTTCATCTACCTCCCACACAGAATTACTGATTTTAATAATGCAATACTCAAAAATAGTCTTTATTATACGTACCAATAATTATACTATTTAAAAATTTGTACTATTAAAATGATGATTAGGAACTGTGTGTATCTATTCACAGATTTAATTAAATAAAGGTTTTATTTAAGGAAGAAGCTAACGCAGATCATCATCACTTTATAAAAAATAAAAATAATAAACTACTAAAATAAGGAATTCAAATACTTTTATTTGAATCCTTACATAATTCATTATATAGTGTTGAGAATACATTTTATTTTATTTTCTGGTATACAAAATATATTAAAACAAACTTTACATATAAAAAGAATCATTTCAATCTATCTCGATGTTGGAACAGTGTGTAAAACCATTGGAAATATCATTAGGCATACAAAGTAAAACAACACCTCCAAGACAGTCAATTCCGATAAACTCAAGGCTTAATATATCAAATGTAAAGAAATCGGTCCCGCACAATTGTGCATTGTTAATGCAAAAACAAAAACTGTACACTATGTCATAATATCAGCAATACTACTACAATAAAATTTTTAAATCATCAAAACTAAATAAGTCATGTGACCATTATAACCAATAGGAATAAAGAAATGTTAAAATCTAAAACTAAGAGAGGAGAGGGGAAAATTGTTCAAAGAAGTGGAGCTATTTCATTCAGGCCCAGACAACTAAAATATAAACTTTATAATAATAAAATGTAGTGTACATTTAATTAAACTAAAAATGAATTTATTAAAATTAAAAGCTTTAAGATAAAAAGTGTCTCTAAAATATGTTTGTAACAATACTAATTAAAGTTAAAAGTAAGTAATATATGAAAGATTTTTTTTTAAGAATGTGAAGTTTAAAAAAATTTGAAAGTGTTTTTCAAAAGTATATTTTTATATTGTTTATAGCTTAGTTGTCTGGGACTGAATTAATTAACTCCCACTCTTTGAACATTTTTCCCTTTTCTCTAGTAATTTTAGATTTTAAGATTTATTTATTGTTAATGGTCACAAGACTTATTTAGTTTTGATGATTAAAAGATTTTATTGCAGTAGTATTGATTATTTATGCTTTAGTTTATAGTTTTATTTTGCAATGCACAATTTGTTGAGGCCGATTTCTCGACATTTGATAATATTAAGCCATGACTTTTCCGGAAATAAGTGTCTGGGAGTTGTTGTTTTACTTTATTTTACTTAGTAATTTTAATTATATTTCCAATGCCTTACAGTACATAAATATAATTTTAACAAAAAATAAAATAAATTTCCGGAAGGAAAGGAACATAAACTACAAAATAATAAATGAATAAAAACAGCAGCCAACCTTTTAAAAAATAATAAACTACTTAGAATATACATAAGGTCTAAAAAAATATATACAATTTCAGCTTTTTTCAGAATTTTTTAAAAAAATTTAACCTTGTAAAATAAATAATAAAACCGTCGCAGTGTCAAAAAATGGGGGGGGGCATTTAAAATAATAATAACCTAAAACAGACACTACTTAACTTTGAGTGTAAATGAAAATTATTACGATGCTTAACGGTTATTTAAAGAATAATTAAGTCAAATTAGGAAGCAACTCGCTTCCCAGACTAAATTTAATTATACATAAACATCAATATTGAAATTAAACTGATAACAACATATACTTACCAATCGCATCATACTGTATTATATAATTAAAAAAAGCAATAACAATCACACTTATGTAATAGTACCAGGGTCGAAAAATAATAAGAGTTGGTCGAGAAAGAACTGATAGGAAAGATGAGAGACAACAATCTAACCCAAGACTATGAGAAAAAAGTGTAGATCCAGCTAGGGGAATGCCACTCACTGTACTCACTCAAATAAAGCCCATGAGTGTAACAATATTCAAAATTCCGTAAGTATTTTGTTGAAATGTAGCTACTAAGGTTAGGTTAGGTTACTAAGGACAAAAAAAATGGACGGTAATGGAATTACGTAACCGAAAGGTAATGGTTTTAATATCTCAAAATCAATGAAGGTGATATCAATTAAATTATATTTAAATATGAAAAATCATAACCACAAATAAAATAAAATTACTGTTAGTGACGAATTCGAAATTAACTTGCGGTCGAAAATAACTTACGGTTTCCTGAGATCTTAAAAAGTAAACATAATCTAAAAGGAGGTTAAACTTTACGACGATTACCAAAACTTACCTAGCCTATACTTCGTATACTGGGTAAGTAAAATTACTGTTGCGGGAATTATTTAACCAATGGAAAATGTTGGAATAACTCAGAACCAGCGAGAGTAATATTGATCAAATTATGTTTATATGTGAAAAATTATAACTGTAATCAACGTAATGAAGCGCAAATGAAATAATACTACTGCTAATTAGTACATTTTTATTGAAATTTAAACAACATCGGTACAGTAGATTATTATAAATTTGTTTAGAAGTCTTTTTTTTTACTTTAAAGAAAATTGTATATATTATATATATATTCTCGACGCTGATATTTCATCTATTAACTTTTCGCTGACTATATTCACTTTACGACGTATATTTTTACGTTTATTTAAGAATTGCTAAGATTTTTATCATTTTGTATTATAATAATTAACTAAATAAAACAGAAATAGAGACATTTTATGCTATCTCCAAATTTTCTGTTATCCAAAAAAATATTGTGAACAATTTATCTCGAGATATGGCACATAATATAAAAGTAACAAAAGTGGACTAAAAATCTTTTACTTACAGAAAATACAAACAGTATATTTGGTAATAGTCAAAAATTGCATAGCAAACTAGCTTATTATTTTCTCACTTATGCTATAATTAGCGTTTGCTGGTTCCATCATCCTACCATTTCTCACGTGATCAAATCGGGATATTCTTCATGCAAACAATTATGTTCAATTTCTCATCAGATTTTAATGTCTTCATTCTGATTCCAAATTCATTTTAAATAACTATTAAACATCAGATGACAGACGTTTTCCGACTAATCTGATCACTAAGATTAGTTGTTTTTATGATAATGATTGGTGTTTGTGCAACAGAACGCACACTGGTAAACTTTGGCGAGGAAATAATTTAGATTTGGTGAAGCAATAGTCTCGCGTATGAAGGCTTTACAACTCGCATTTAAGCTCTCGTCAAACAAGTGTAAGCAGGAAATTGTAAAGATCATCCCTTTGTTAAATCCATGAGTTTATCCCTTAGTATATTAAGTTTTGTCAGGGTGCAACAATTTACAAGGCTCAAGTTTAATAACTCTAAAGTGTAATGTAACTTTGGATTCCAGTAGAGATGTGAAAAAAAAGATAACGCCTAATTTGTTCGGAGTTTCAATAATCATGAAAATACTAGGGATTATCAAAATTAAAAAACATTTTTGAAACTTGACAAAAACCCAATTATACATTTCTAAACTGTTTTAGAACTTAATATGGAACAAATTTATATTTAACTGTTTTAGCCTGTGTAAACATCACGACCCCATATTAACAAAGCCAAAATGTGTGGCATCTCTTCTTTTTGCACATTCTATTAAGCCGAAAACGAGAGGTAATTTATTGAATCTATAAATATACCCGGGTCGGTTCTAAAGATTCTTGGAGTTGAAAAACTTTTAACTCAATTTTCATACTATAATCCGTATTTGATTCTCTTATTTACCGTCTCATTACCAATATTCCCTTTTAGAATCCCAACTTTCATTTTTAAAGATTACTCAAACATTCCTACAATTAAACCATGTAACGACACAGATAATCAACTAGTTAATGGGACCATCATGGTACTTACCCAGCCCATCAAACAATTTAATACTAACAGATGCACTAAATTTAATGCTCAAAAATTAGTTTCTTGAGCCATGTAGGAAATATTAATTATTATTAATAGATTAAGAGGTCTTACCTAGCAGGGTAAGTTTGTTTAAAGTAGTTGTTACACAGGTTGTGGGTTCCTATTTTGGCCAACTACATATTTTTTTCCAGACAAGGTCAGTTGGTCACTCAATGGTTAAGTTGTTATAACCATTATCACATAATAACCCAGGTTCAACCAACCTGGACACCAAGGTACCAGCTTTGATAATTACCGAACATAATAAATACTAAACTGTAAAATATTACTAGACACAATGTTAACACTAGTTACGCCTATTTTCCCGTACAGCCGAACAATAGGGAAATTGTCATACACCGGCCTGTGGAACAAAGTAGGCTACTTTTAAAGTTTCTTGAGGCCATGAAACGGGAATATTAGTCAAGAAACAGAAGTATACTGAGTATAATGGGTAAGTGTAAAGCATGAGAGATACTAAAGCTTTTTTTTTAAATGGTAAGACAACGAAATGATTTCTTACACAAAATTTGTCAATATCAGACAATTTAATGAGTTTTCCATGTAGTCAAGCCAAACCGTAAATACAATAGAAAAACATTTCTCAAAGTAAAAACTGAGAGAAAAGAAACTCGTAGGTAGGAATAAAAGGGTTCTATGATAAGAAGGAAGTGAAAAGTGTTTTGATTTTGTAGTCGGAAGATCGGATTGACTATACTACTAGTTAAATATTGTGAAAAACCATAACTGTTCCTAAGTGTTCTGGCCGATCATTGGTTTAAATACCTTACCTAAACTAGATTTGCACCTGAGATAGATCATTTATATCTGTACCAGGAAATGTTCTCCAATCGTTGTCATGGAGTATGTTTTGTTGGGGGTCTTACAATGTATAAATATATATTTTTAAATTGCATTATGTAATATTAGTATTAAATGTTTACATATTTCTATAAGGTGCAGGGTAACTGTTTCAGAAGTACCCAAAAAGAGAGAAAAACAGTCCAGAAAGGGCTCGGAAGAAAGAACAATCCGTCCCCGCCACTAGGACAACCTGGAGCCATATATTACCCACTAAGAAGAGCCCTGAGTAAGATGGTACGGACATGTATGGTACGTTGTCATGATCAGTATCAAATCGAGTTGGTTAACTTTTGGACAATTATCGTCTGGAAGATATCCACGTTGTGACTAGAATTTCAATTTAAAACATTACAATAATTTTCACTTTATACATGCAGGAACCAAGCGATAAGTTGCACCTTCATGAATTTAATTCGAAATCTAACGATATAAAAACAATAAATGTATACATTATAGAAATCTCTGATCACGGCTCAGGGCAGTGTAGAAATGGTACTTTAATGTTCTTACAAAAAGTAAGATTTTGAACCATTAAATTAAGAAACAATGTAAGATAGCACCAAACACTAATCTAACGGAACTTTAGTGTGTGGTATGCGCACAACAACCGTGAAGAACCTGCTCGTGTATTATGCAACTTAAAACACAATAAACTACATAAACATTTGCAAATATCAATTATGCATGAATGGTACCAACACCACCTCAATACGAACAGAAATAGCGAAGTCACTTATGATATGTAATTTCGAACCATAACCTCCCTAAAGTATGTTATATTTGTAAAGTTATGTGATCCAGAAGGGCCGATTCAATGACACAAGTGTTGCAAGTGGAGACTCCTTAATTAACATATGTACAGCTTCAATGTCCGCGAGATCCAAAACGGTGACAAGACCAAAGCATGTCAAGGTTTTGTAATTTATAGACATCTACGACGCCAGCTAGACATGAAGGAAGTAGTGATAGGCTACACAATTATGAGGTTCAGAAAACCTATGTAACAATTTTTTTTTAACAAATTTACCCTACTGGGTAAGACCCATAATCTATCAATAAAATTTAACATTTTCTGCAAGGCACAACTTTTAAATATTACATTTAGAGCATCTGCTCGTATTACATTGTATTGTTGAGCTGGGTAAGTACCGTAATGTTAATCATCCTGTTTCTATTTAAACATTAAATATATTCCAGCAATGTTTTTAAATGTACAGATATTACTTATTGGTATAATTTCACTTAAGTTACTCGACATTATTTTACATACGACGCATCCTCTAGTTCATTTCATTACCCAGTGTATCGCACATAACACAATGGGAGACAAAGTAATTACATTTCTTAATTAGGCCTGTTCCTTTAATTAAAACGTCATTCAGAGTTGTGTCGTAAAATTAACGTTTGGGTGGATTAGCCCCCACTTCCCTCCCCCAACCCACGCAATGGGTTCAGAAACAATTAAATCCTGTGATTTATCGTAACTGATTTTGTTTATAAAAGATACGTGCAATACCACGTGCCAATCACTTTACTGCAAGACTAAGGTTTTTTTTTTTTTTTAATTAGACAAATTATTTAATAGATGAAGGATTTGTTAAGGTCAACCCACAACTTTTGGTGGGGAAGTCTTTACTTCCTTGTATACTCTACTTTCTTTTATGGGGTAAATGGTAAATTTGGTATGAGCTAAAAAATGTAGACCCCCCCCCCCCCAATGTTGACTTATCTTCACGTTACGTGACATCAAGAAACCGAATAAGTAATTTTCGACATGACGTCCTAATGTCGTCTGTACATAAACAAGATAGTGGCCAAAGTAAGATGAACAAGAAAAATGAATATTAACATGAAATTTGGTATAAATGATTATAATGTTCTCATATACACCACATTGAAATTCAGAAATTTAAAAATCGTGTAATAAATAGAAAAATTAACATTTTATATTAAAATTAAAACCTAAATACCTAAAAAAATCGAAACTTCGAAAAGTCCTTTTCCATTGTGAGCAGATGTACAAGTTCTATCTTCATTCACAATTTCAGTTTTATATACTTTTCAGTTCAGTTTCTCTGATAAGTGTTACATTTAACATGGGAATTCCTATGCCACAAGTTAAAAATCTCACTCTGAATATACACGTATATAAATATATATATGTGTATATATATATATATATATATATATATATATATACAAGCAAATTCTCTATGATTGTATAATATCTAAGTGTGGGACTCTTGGGCCTAGTAGGAAATGTTAAATTGTATTGGTAGATCAAGGAGTATTATACAGTAGGAAAAGTTTGTTTAAAACAGTTAACCCCATAAATTGTGTATATCACAAATTTTTTTGTCATCTGCTATGCCCTAGAAGGCCTTGAAACTGTAAATATATAATATAGTTAATTACCTTAGAGGTTGTCCTCAGTCCGTATTATAGTTATGGCTACAGCGCTGTTTCGCCGGACACTGTCGGCTTCGTCAGGCCCGCACTAACACATAAACATGTAACACAATACAACACTAACACATATACAATCAGAGTATAACTCTTCGTACATAAATAATAAAACTGTTTGTAGCCACATTACTAAGGTCTAATTTGTCCAGTTGCAGGTATGGTACTAGATGTGGACAGCAGTTATCAGTATGATGCTGATAGTTGGGTTTGAAGTTGAAATGAAATGTAGACCTGTTTGTTGTGTTTATTTGATCTTGACTATTATGTCATATATAGGGTTGGAATAAAAGTTCAGCTTGTCGTTCAACATGTTGTCTGGGTTGTTCTTATATTCTTTGTATATTTGGAATTCTTCCAATATATCCATTGTTGGCATAAGCCGACAGTGTCCGGCAAAACAGCGCTGTAGCTATAACTACATTACCGACTGAGGACAACCTCTAAGGTAATTAATTGTATAATATACAAAACAGCCCAAGGCAACACATTATAGTTTATAAATGTAAATATGTGTCTCCAACTCACTACACTAGTGTCGTTTATGCATAACTTACAAATAGCACATTTTCTTGAACGTAAGGGTTCGAAGTTGATGGCAATAACTTTACTATATGTCATGAATAAAATTGTCAACATGCAAAACTGAAATCTACTTATATTTATCTAAATTAATATGTTACAAGTTGAGCAATATAATAGATATAAACGAAAAACTGTTTAAATGGCCGTCATTTTGACATTTTAAATTCCATTTGTCTGAATTTAAATATAGTTCTATATACGGGAACACTAACAAATCTCTTTTTACTCTTTATTTTGCTGCTATCGTGCATAAGTACAGACTATAACGATAACAACAACGATGGATGGACGTCAAGTCGAAAAACTTTCGCTTTATTTTAAGTCATGAAACGTGAAAATCAATCAAACAACGGAAGAAGAATTTTTACAATTACCACAGTTACCCTAAACTTCGTATTTTGGTGACGTAAAATGCATTTTTCAAAAACGAATTTGGGGCAAATAACTAACAGACACAATCCAAAATGTTTTACAGACTTGAAGGGTGTATACTCACTCCATAAAATAGTTCGAACACGTTTTATCTTCTTTGTAATTTAATTCTGATTACTTCTGTACCATTTTCCAATTTTAATTCTTATATTAACGTCTCTGCATATTTCTTCTTGATGAATCGCCTTAAAAAAGAAGTGGGAAAATATAATAAAATTCCTAGCCCTCTAGTACTCCAGTAACGTTAGAATTAAAAGAAGATTTGGTTAAAAGAGACCTGGTAGGAAAAATGAAGGAAAGTTTCTAACCCAAAACTATATGAAAAAGTTATAGATCCAGCAAGGTTTCTCGGATTCGCCACTAACGTACTCACTATTGTAAACCCCTGAGGGTCTTTGTATATTAATAATGAAAAATATATTATTAAGTAATTTTTTGTAGAAGATAAAAGTTTTTTTTTTTAAACTAAAAACTGTACCCATATATAATTTCAATTTTTAATATCAAATTAAGATCACCTCAAAAAAGGGTCTTAACTTTATAATATTACTAAGTAACGAAATAACCTAACCTTTTCCCTTTTGGGATCACTATCGTGAGTAGAGTACGGGCTGGGCAATTCCGAGGATATACATTTTTACATGTAATCTTTGGTTAGATCCCTCTTTTAATCTTACCAATGTCCAATTTCATCATTTTCATCCATTGTCTTTTGAACAACTCTTTTTCTTTTCCGATCTTAACGCTTTTATAGAATTCGAAAACTAGATATCTTTATTTTATGTTCATTCCCTCAGGGGCTCACATTAGTGCGTTCGAGCATGGCAATCGTTAGGGGATGATGATACATTTATATGCTGAAATGTTTACTGAATTTAAACCACAAGAAAAATAATCGATTTAAGTGATAAAATTGTCATTAACCACAAATGTTTTATGTTTTATTTTCCTCGGCTATCACAATAAAAACCAAAATCAAGATCTACATTTGCAATGTATGTTAACTCACAATTTACACTTACAAGACTCTCAAAGTATGCAAAGCTGCGGATGCCTATTGATTTTCCGCCAATTACTCAACCCCTAACAACCACCCCCGCCGGCCCTTGTCTCGAGTATTTCGTGATTGGATCCTCTGCAATCAAAAGGGAGAGATAATCATCCCTCAAGACTCTCTCTGTTAAGTATTTCTTTACCTAAGAGAAAACCAATTCGTTTAGATTTGTTTCTCCACGGCAGTGAAAATGTAAATTTCTATTATTCATTATTTATTTATGATATTATAATATCGATATTTTAGTTGCTGCGATCTCCCTCATGATATCTGACGCTGACTTATCCACGGATCAACAACCCACGGAAGTAATTTAAACTGGTCTTGGTCTTCCTTTCTTCAAATTTTTCAAATACTTTAGTTTGTCAATTTTATAAAATATGTACCGTTCAAAAGTAAGTAAAATTTTAAATTAACAGATATATCTGATATTGAAACACAATATTTATAATATAGTATTATTTATTGTCCAGTCCTCAAGTAAAACCCTTTATTGTATGTAGACATAATTTGGATTTATTAAAAGATTTCCTGAAGTTTTCTCTTTGTCGACTAATTTCAAACACAATCTAATAGGTTATTAACTGATTTTTTTCCGCATCATGACTTTATATTTATATACACGCATCGAATTAATTCAGTGTTATTATGAATGTCAACAGAGTTTATCAACCGGGCTAAAAATAAAAAAGTTTCGTACGCACAACGAGACGCGACCGTGCAGTAGGTCTATAGTCACATATAAGAAGCTTGTTAGTATGTTTGAAACCAAAAGTTCCGTTGGAGACATAAAAAGGCAATGAGTACCCTCAATCGTAAGAAATTTAATTGTTGATGCTGAAGTCTTATACAAAAAAAGAAGTTTCTTCAAATAACATCAACTACGGAGAATGTAACGTCAATAAAATTGCAAAAAACCTTGATATTAGTCAGACAACAATACGGTGAACCCTAAGAAGGTAACTGAAAAAGTATCCTTATAAAATTAAAGAAACAGTTTAGCTTAAGCGACTTGATTTAAGTTGGCCTGATGAAGCACATTTTCATTTAAATGAAACTGTCACTACATATAATTCCAGAATATGGATAGTTTACAGATCCTGATGTAGTAACACTACAGGGTCTACATAATACAAAGGTTACAGATTTGATGGTGTTCTCTTATTTTTTGGATGGGATTATTTTTTGAAGACGTTCAAAATGGTGTCGCAAAAGCAGTAACAATACATGACAACCTTATTTGAACATGATAAGGTAATATCAGAACTGCAACAGCACGATGGAGCACCTACACATATTTACCATCCAATGGAAGCTTATTTATTATAAATCTTTGGAAATCGCGTAATAAGTAGACAATATCCTGGCCCGCGAGTTCTACAGACTCAAACAAATGGATTTTCGGCTGTGGAGCTTTATAAAGAATAGAGTATACCATAAAAAAAAAAAATTAAAAAAACAGCAATTGCTGAAGAACTGAAAGAAGTAATAATTCAAAAAGTAGCTAATGTCAATGTCAACATGTTAAGAAATGCCGTGAATAACAGAGTAAAGACTACTGCTTCTCCAGGAAGAAAATAATGGTAGCTTATAACATTTGTCTTAATAACCCTAACAAGTAAGAATTTGGAATTATCTTTGTTTTATATTATTAATAAATCCCGTTTAATTCAAAAGGAATGTATCTACTTTATTTTCTTCTGTTAGAAAACAAATAAAATATAGTCAATTAAAATTTTAACTTACTTTTGAAAGGCCCAGCATAGAAACAAACGTGTGTGTTAGTAAAACAAATAAAGCAAATTTAAAAAATTGACGTACAATGTAAAATTAATGTTCATGTGAGTTAACTAGCGTGATTTTTTTCTTATAAGGAATACAATGTTAGCTCGTGTTTCTTTACTAAACGTATTTTGTCAACTATAAACAATTGTTTCATTTAAAACAAAAATACAATGTATTTGATTATTATTTTAGGAGATATAAATATATGGCTTTTTCTTTCTTTTTTTAAGATGGAGATTTAATTATATATTATGTATATTACTTTAAAAATTCACAAAGATGCTGTTTTTTTTTGTTTTTTTTTACATTATTTCAAAAATCAGTACACATTTCATAATGTTGGTAAAGAAATACAGTTTGAGACGTAGCTTATATAAATGTCAACAAGTTAAGAAAAGCCGTGGATAACAAAGAGGAAAGACTCTGCTCCTTCCAGAAGGCCACTTCTAGCACCTGTCTTAATAATCCTAACAATAAGAATTTGCAGTTTTTTTTTTATTAAATACAGTTTAATTCTAAACGAATTTATGTACTTTACTTTGTACTATGTTGAAAAACAAATATTCTGTACTCAATTAAAGTTTTGACTTACTTTTGAAAAGCCCGGTGTTGTGTAATTAGTTTCAAAATTCACACAGATGCTGTGCTGTGTTTGCATTACATTATTTCAAAAATCAGTACAATCTTCATAAAGTTGGAAAAAAATACAACTTGTCACCTTTATTTTCCTATTTTTTATTTGCAGTAAAATTTATAAAGTTGAGTTGTTCCTTATTTCCATTAATATCGGAATAAAATTATGAAATTAATTGGACGAAATTGTTTTTTTTAAATTTAATTAGACTCTCTAAATGTCTTTTTTTTAATACAGTCCAAGATAATATATTATCCTAAATCAAAATATATAAATTGTAAATTAAAGTATTCAATAATTTATTGAATTTTTAAAAATTCCGTAAATATAGTAATTAATTTTGGAAAAATAATAGATACAATAAACTTATTATTCACAATTCGCACAGATAACTACGTCCTCGAAAAAAATTAAAGTAAGAGTTAAAAAGTAAAGTACTAACTATCTTTATTTCTCCTGATATTAAGTTGAATACTTCATTAAAAGTAGTAAGATACTACGCCAAACATGTTTGGCATTTTAACAGAAACCAAAATACTGTAATAGAAAAAGGAAATAACATAATTTAATTAATTAGCAGCATTCGAACAGATTCCAAAAGAGCTTGACTTGCATTTGTGAGCAGAAATCACGCAGTGGATAGAAAGGGGGAGAAACGATAGAGGAAGTCCTTTCCTAGCGCCGTTACGGGTTGGACTCTAGCGACAGCCATGATTTATTTTCACAAATTTTATAATTTTTGTTTTTAAAATGTTCGTAGGTTTTCTTCTCGTTCTCGCTAAATTAATTTAATTTGATTTGTATTTTTTAAATTAAAATCTTTCAATAAAAGCTAATATTTCGAAATAAATTGCATTGTTCTTTACTTTGCGCCTAAAATCGAGATCGATCGGTCCATCCGGACAGATTTTCAGACAACTCGATCTGCTAGCTGGGAATTCCTGGAGGTGTTTACGGCTACAGGAGGCGTCACATAAAATAGGTTTCGGTGAGGAGTGCGTGGGAAGCATTAATTCTAAGAAACGCAATATGTATTGTTGTGTTTCACAATCTAGAAACTATTCTTTTCTTGCAAGATTTTCAAAAGTCTTGATCTTACAACCCCAGTCTTGCTTTTGGTCTGGTCGTCCACACTTGGGGTTAGTTTTGTGGCTTTTGCAGTCACCCCACACTTGGATTTTGCAGTCACAGAAGTAATCTCTTTATGCAAGACCGAGAGAAACTTGTTGCTCTTTACTAAGGATAAAGAGCTTTCACAAAAACCTCCGGAAGATGATAGGGGATATATAAAGAACATAAAACGTTATATAGATTAAAACGCTTCTATTACCGTCACCTAAATATCATTGCACAAACTTTCTCATTTACTTATCCCCAATACGTATATAAAATAGACCAAACTTATATACGTTCTGTCGTTGTCAAAAAAAGCTAAAATATACAATTTGTACTATTGATTATTTGTACTGTTGATTATTTGTACTGTTGATTTATTTATTATTTGTACCATGAACGCTGTCTGTAGATATGTTTGTATAAAACTAAACTATCTTCGCTTCTTCCTCAGCGTATTACATTAAGATCCTCAAGGATGCTTGTCGGTTATTCCAGAACTCTAATATTTGCTACATGAACCTACCTATTCAAGTAATGTACAGTAGCACCATTTTTGGCTTACAGGTTGTTTATAAAATGTCTTACCAACTTCAATAAGTGATAAGCTACATCAAAAGAAAGAAAAAAGTTTATGAAAACTCATGACCTAAAACGTTTCCTCTTTCACGGTTTTCGAGTTATTTAAATATTTTAAACAGATTCCATTTTTAAAATCAAACATAAAAAATTGGGGGTACCAAATTTGAACTAAATATATATTTGAAATATAAACATCTTATCTATTTCCAAAGTTAAAATGTTTTTAATTTTTTTTTTTTTTTTTTTAAATATATAAATAATGGTGGATGGACAGGAAAGCATTTTCAAGCGAGTGTATAAATATGAATTCATTTCTTTATTTTTACCAATAAACCATGTCCTGAAAGGTTCTCCATCTCTTCGTGAAGCATCCAGTAAAATATATACATGTTTATTTTATGGGTGCTAGGAAGAGGTTATCATTTTAACACTTCCTTTAAGATTAAAACATCATTATTTTATTTACTCAGCATATAGCATATTGTACTCACACAATCTCTGTTTTTAACAAGTCTATCTGTCATTGACAAATCTTGGTGAGGTGACACAAAATTTACAGTGTGACGTTATCGAAAAAATAAAAATAAATAAATTTCATCTTTTATGATAAAATAAACGGTAAAAAACATTGCACAAACTTTCTCACTCACTCATCTCCAAAAACAAATAAAAATAAAAACTAAACGTCACCAAAAATGTCTGTTCGGTAGTTTTCAATAAAAATATAAATTAACACAATTTTTGAAAAACTATTGATATAGACGTATTTAAAAAGGGGCTTAAATTTGCTTTGCTTGTACCATAAACATGTCCTCAGTATAAATAATATTTGATTAAAATAATCTATTAATGATGGCAGTCAATTTTTGTTTTTATAAATTATTCCTTTTTTGTGAATTAATATATATATATGTAAAATAAAAAACTAAATAATGCAAAACTATGTCCTATATAATAAATAGGATAGGACAGCACATACATCAGACATCAAGCCCAAAGCCCCCCCCCCCCTAGTCCATTATATTTTGTTTATTTATTTATTATGTTTTATAAAAATTTATAACTCCAAAACGAAAAGATATTATAATTTTTAACCAACAGTTTCATAATAGCAGACATTATATTTTTTCTATAGTTTAACTTTAAAAATTTACAACTGCCGGATTCAAAAACAGTTAAGTGAAAAATGGTAACACCTTTATGGAAAAAAAATACAAATTATTGACATAAAAAGTTATGCAAAATTTAGTATCACTTATTATTTCTAAGTTATCTTATTGAAAAAATCGATAATTATACCAAGTGTCCTAAAAGTCCCCTCCCCCCCCCCTATTATTATTTTTTATTAATGGAAATAGACAGATTTGCTTTGGGGAAAGTTTAGATAACCAAAGGAGGAGTTTTTAAAGTATCAATATTTTCAACCCTTACCCCCAAAATGGTGTAGTTTGGGGGTAAGTCAAGAATTTTAAATAGCAACCCTTTTGAGTGATACCTCATTTTAAAGGCCTTTTAAAAATAAGAATAATGGCGCAAACTAGAGGTCTCTAACTTCATCCTACCCAACATAGCGACCAATCGAATTGTGAATGTTAACTTACAAACTCCGGTTGTTTTTATTACATTACAAACTGCTCTATGTTGGTAGAATGATGGTAAGAGCCTTACCTTGTTTTTTAGCTCAGGGTAAACAGTTTTTGTTCATACGCAGTGCGTTATTTACTTATAACACATTAAATTAATTAAAAATTTGCATATTTCAATTCTGCATGCAAATTGAGGTACCAAAAACACCTCTTTAAAATTACAAATAGCGAAATTATCGTCTGGGTAATGTGATGTCGACCTCCAAATAGTTTTTAATTATTTCCAAAAAGTAGAAAGAATGTAAATTTAAACACTGTTATTGCGAGATTATGAATATTTTAACTTTGAAGACAAACAAATATAATTACAACTAACGAAAATGAACTTACTTTGATTAAACAATGTGAGTTATAAAGTTATTTAATAATGATGGATTTTCCATATCATTAATATGGTTTAATCTGACATTTTCCATCTGACACGAACTAATACACATGTTGTATAAATCAACTCTCGTGATAAACCTAGAGTATAAAAAATTAAAAAACCGTTAACTTTAATGCTAAGTACTAAAACTGAAACTTTTTAATAATGAACGTTCAAGATTCAATTTGTTTTTTACGAATTATTTCTGAATATTATTATTTTTTACTTAAAATTTTGTACACCAATTTGGGACATTAATATTAAAATTTAACAATATCACTAGAGTCAATTTTAAGAAATTACGTATTTTATGAAAATTTTAAAATAATTAGGCCCTACTAATCAAGAAGAAAGCATTAAATTCCTTGTAAAAGGGTTATCATAAAAGAATAGTGGGGTTTTGACCATGATTTAAATGAAAACAGAATTACTTACAGCTGATGTTGTTTATTTATCTAAATCGTCGTCTGATACAGTTCTTTTACATAACTAATAAAACTGATAATTGTGTAGGATGGAATTCAAATCTGTAACAATGACTTTATAGATATTGACAATTTAAAACTATAAAGTACGAAGAACGAACGTTCTTTGAAACGCTATTAAATTGATATTACATTGTAATCCGAGCTGTCAACTAAGAACTAAGAAGATTTTAAAGCGTCCAAAGCACTGTCTGTTTACTGGGTTGCCATTAGTTACCGTTGTCATGACAACCATTGCGATTCTTTCATTCCAGATATTACATCCAAAGTTATATACAAGACATCCTGTTTAAATCAAGTTATGCGACAACTTACAGACTGAAACATTGAGTATTTTCAGTCAGTGCACTGATCAGGGCCAGTCGTAGAAAGTTTTTTTGATACATGCCAGCAAGATCAAATTAAATGCCGCCATCCCCAACACCAAACAACCCTTTCCCAATCAATCTCTACTCTTCCATTAATGATTTTAAAATACATAAATTTTAACGAATATGACCTGGTATTACTTATCCAGTACACGCAGTGAATTTGGTAATCGTCAAAAATGTGAACCTCAGTGTCTTTGTTGTCTGTACGTGAAGACGATAGCGGCCACAAAAATTAAGAAATGACCATAAAATTTGGTAGAGTGGACCACAGTGAACTTATATAAGACCTGATTGAAATTCATAAAAATCTAATCAAAACTGTCAATATGAGTCTTACTTTAAACGGGTTTTTGTTCATAATCCGTGTGTTATGCAACTGATAACACGCCAAACTAGATACATATTTGCATATTTGAAATCTGCATGTAATGGTTAAACTTCGCCTCTCTATACACATCTAGGAGGCCGGTCAGAACCTAGCCGATGTCAAGAAAGTAGTGATTTATACAATTACGTAATTTAGAAAACATGTGTAACAATGGTTTGAAACAAACTTACCTTACTGGACAAAAACCTCTTGATCTATCAAGAGAATTAAAACATTTCTACAAGGTCCAAGACACCTATTTTGGAGTATTACAAAGTTGAGTAAATACCATGAGTAAATATCGTTTCATTTCCTTCTTACAAAGTAATTTGCATTATCGAACGTCTCTTAAAAAAAAATTAGTTTTCTAAAACATCCATAAAAAAAAGTTATTTAAAGTAATTAACCTAAATTAAAGTGACTAATGGATGTAACCATGGCAGTAAGTTTAGAAATAAATCAAACAAATTTGTTTTTATTTAAGAACAATTTAACACAATTAAGTATTCAAGGATAAAATAAAGCAATAAGCTTAAAGTTTCAAAATATTTTAATAATATAAATGAGCTACAATTGTTTCGCCTTGCGACATCATCGGGCAACTGATAATTAACAGGTACAGACAACTATTTAAACATACACAAGTAACAGGAAACTGAAATACAATAGTGATATCGAGAAAGGTAGGGGGGGGGGACAATTAAATATATTTAAAGTCTAAAAATTGTTAAAAGATTCGTTTTGCATGCGAATATTTAAAATTCTATATCGGTTGTTTGAATAGTTACATAATACATATTACAGAAATCAACTCCAGATAATTATAGTTTTTGAGAATATTTTATAATACTTATATATCAACATCAACACTTTTACAAATTCAGAGCTAACTAAAAAAACAAAACTAATTATTATTATTTTAAATTTTACACACGCACTCATACATCTATACTCATAAAAACGCACATATATTTGTTTATATTGTCACTGAAGTGCTTCCATGTAGACAACATTTGTTGTACTGACATTGTAACAAACAAAGAAATCGCTAATTTCCATGACTCGGGAGCATGCAACATACATCTTAAGTACGCGAGAAAAACATTGACTTCTTAAATCTACCCCTGCTATGTGTAAAGTCTGTCTTTGTCATTTGTTATTAGTTATTGCGAAGCAAACATTTTCTGCAAATTGAAAATTTTTAAATTATAATGAAAAATTATTGATCATATGATTGGAATTCTTGGGATAAATACTGTTTCTCCTTTACCACAGTCTGATGAGATAATCGTCTAAATAATGTGATTTTGTAATGTTTTAACTTTTAACCATAACTATGGTGACTTCAAATTTCTCATAAGAACGAGTGGAAAAACTACTCTATCTACTCTACCTTTCCCATTCCTCTCCAGAGTTTCAACCTACTGGCTTGTGCCCCTCTTTTTAGTCTCATCTTGACGTAATTTTCCCCAAATACACAAACAGTTTCTGGTCCTACAAATGGATGCCCCTGAAAGACTTTATAACAGCGTTTTACCTAGTGAGAGTTATGCACTTTGGGGTCCAAAAGATTCGATTTCCCGAATCACTACAGCTTGGCTGTGATAGGATTTATCTGACTGAGTGTTTAAATAAGTGCAGAGACGACATTGATATGTGGATTATTATTATTATTTTGTTTGAAAAAATAATAATTTTGTTTTAATTTACAAATATTTCAAGACTTATAGCTAAATTTTGTTAACCTTAAAAATCAGTACTTATCTAACTTAGTAGAATTTACTGAATTGATTATTATTTCAGATTTGCGGTAGAAAGAACTGTGCCATGTTTTATATACAGCCCACTAAACATTTTATTATACAAAAATTTATTTTGTTTTAAAGAGTTTGGTTACAATCTAATATACAACTTTTAACTTACTGTAACATAATGAAGTATTTTCATATTAATTAAAGCTATGCAGTATTAATTTATATAAGTTATTTACATAAATTTTGACTCACTTTTTTAATTTTCTAGCTCCTTTAAAATTGCTTGGAAGGTATCGTAAGACCCTAAATTCAGCTAATTTATACCAAAGGAGTTTCGAGTTCTTAAAACCTAGCGTTAGTTACAAATAGTTGATTTACAGATTTTTACAAATTTTTTTGTGATTCAGCAAAAATCTGGTTTTCTATAGTCTATTAATTGTGTATTAATGCCTGAAGCTACGTAATATTTGTGTGTGAAATTATTCCATTTATGATGAAGGAAATTTTCAGTTTTCTGTGTATTTTTAAATTTGTGTCAGTAGCCGATTTTATGGTAGGTATTGATTCTTTATTTATTGGCCTTTCTTTTATAATTCATAATTGCAAATAGATACATTAACTCCTGAATCCAGTATGGTTTCGGTGTTTTTGTTTTTCAGTGTGTTAAATTCTATGTTAATTGTACAAACTCTTGCAGTTTTATTATTTTCTGTAAATATTGTAATGTATACCTTCCATGTTATATCACTTTCTGATTTTCGAGGTTTATCTACTCCATTCTGGTGTAAGTGTTGTTTGTGAATATTTTTAATGGTCAGTAAATTGCATTGTTCAGACAATTTGATTTGTAGGCCTATTATTTCATCCTTGGTCAGTGTTATATATTAAATTGGTTTTGTTGTGCTAACAATCCTGGGTTGAGTTATTGTTTCTAGAACAATTTGATCAAAATTTGTGTTATTTATTTTGTGTTTGTTGGATGTGTGGGTGAGTTTGTATTTTTTATTAAAAGCACACTCTTCTGTCTTTTAGTTATCCAATGAATATATTACACAATTATATTTTTTGAAAAAAACAACTGTTGTTAGGGTGATTGTCCTTCTTACAAATTGAACAACTTGGTTTTTTTAGTCATTTCATGTTTGATAGTTGTTAAATTTATTTTGGGTGTACGTTTATTTATTTCAAATTTGTTGTATGTTTTATATTGAGACATGGCCCTATGAATTTGTTTTAAATATTCAATATGGGTCGTTTGTCATTTCACTTTTCTACAGTGTATTGACTACTTCTGTCAGATTTTCCAGTTTTTCTGTTAGCATTGTGATTACATTTTGATTTCTAATAACATTTGTAGTGTTTGGCTTTAAGCCATTGGTGGTAATACATTAACCAAATCTGTTTTTGCATTCTCCCAAATTTAGTCCCAATGTTGCTTTGTTATAATGAAACTCTCATACCAATTTAAAGTTGTTTTGGCTAAGTGGGCAATAGATTTATTTGTGTTTCTTTTATCCAAACCATTAGCTTTTGAAGCTATTTCATATCTTCCAATTAACGTGTTTATGTGAAGGTTGTAAATAGGGTATTTTTCTTTTCTTTCCATATTTTGTGTCATTATCCCCTTGTTGATTTGAGGTTGTTTATCTTCCTTGTTAATTGTTTCTTCCGGTTCTTGTATGTTAGAGTGCTGTACTTCAAACGATATGGGTCGTATATATTTTTGTCTAAATTTGTAAATTTTCTTGAATTTTTTATCGTTTCTTAAATAATTAAAGTTCTCTTTGTGTTTCTTAATGATTCTAATTCCCGTAATTCTGTGTATGTACCTCTCTGTGTATATATAAGATGATAAAATTTCTTAAATATTCATGTGCGTTTTTATAATCTTGGTAGTTTTTTATAGCTATTTGGATTTTTTTAACAAGTGCTAAATATTTTCTACTTCCATCTAGCGTTGTTGTATTAGTAATTTCTACCCTGTGTTCTTTTAAAATTACATATTTCTTCTTTTTTAAATTTATATATGTCAGTGCTACTTAAGTCCATTAAATTTTTTATTGTTTATCTTAAATACACTAAATTTTCTCTATCTTAGCCTTTATTTTAATTTATCTGTTTGATTTGAAAAGGTAAAATTAAGTTCTTCCACCATGTAAGACTTTTACACTAGTCTTTTACCATGTAAAACTTATGGATGTTAGGGGTCCAAAAGATTCAATATCCCGAATCACTACAACTTGGCTGTGATAGGAATTATCTGACTCATTGCTTTAAACAAGTGCAGAGACGAGATTAACTTGTGTTTTATTATTATTATTATTTTGTTTGAACAAATAATAATTTTGTTTTAATTTACAAATATTTCAAGACTTATTGCTAAATTTTATTAACCTTAGACATCAGTACTTATCTAACGTACTAGAATTTACTGTATTCTTTATTATTTCAGATTTGTGCTAGAAAGAACTGTGCCATGTTTTTTCTATACAGCCCACTCAACATTTAATTATACACAAATTCATTTCATTTTAAAAAGTATTTGTTACAATCTAATATACAATTTTTACTTACTCTAACATAATGAAGTAAGTTATCATATTACTTAAAGCTATGCAGTTTAAATTTCTATATTATATTTACATAAATTTTGACTGACTTTTTAATTTTTTTAGCTCCTTTAAAATTGCTTGGAAGGTATCGTAAGACCCTAAATTCAGCTAATTTATACCAAAGGAGTTTCGAGTTATTAAAACCTAGCTTCAGTTACAAATAGTCGATTTAAAATTTGTTTCAGTTATTTTGAATCTGATTAGTTGTATTGACTTCAATTTGATTTTAAGATTATTTTAATTTTAGTTTTAGTGTTAATTAAGTGATTTTAGTTATGAGATCTCCCTTACATGAATGTTTTTAAATTACTAACTACTAATATAATTAGCTATGTTTCCGTTCGTAGCACTTCTGAACTTTCACTTAACACTTGCTTAATACTTTTGTAATACCTTATATGGCTTATCTTGAGTTTGAAATACACTAATTATTTTTTTATTTATGAACTTGTTTAAATTTTGAATCTTAACACGTTTTTAATTGGAATAGCCATATCATTACGTCTGGTTGGTTTGATTATTGTCGAAAGACTGACCATAAGTTTTCAAGTGTCCTCCCCCCCCCTTCCACTTTATATTTACGTGATTAGTCATTTAAAATTAGATTTGGATTTCCTTTGGATTTCATCTAATTTGACTTTTTTTCTTTTTTTTTTTCGTGATTGTGTAGTTTCCCTTGAAACTCTTAGAGTTCACAGAGGCCAGTTCTCAGGGTTTTCTGTATAGTTTGCTAATTCCCTTGTGAACTTGAAGTTTATTATCCGTAATGTCTTACACATGTGGTTATTGTAATTTGAAACCGTTCTGCATTGCTGTAACAGTTTGTATTAATAGTTAATTTTATTTTTCTAATATAATAGATAACTCTGACACCCCTTTCTCACAAGATTATCTATATTTTTGTTTCCCAATGTGTCCAGGTATCTACGCAGAGGAAAACGACTTTGTTACTTCTTCATAGCTCATTAGGTTCCTGTAGGCTTCCCAAACCATCGTTGAAATAATGTTGGAAGAGTTTGATGGCAACTTGGCTATAAGACAGAACTGCATTGTATTACCTTTTATAGCATCTTTTAAGATTCTTATCCACACACCTGTCAATAGTGTAAATTTTCGCCTGAAAGATGCTGGTGAGTAACTGGTCCAGGATCAAATACTCTGGTACCAGATCCCTCTTCAGTTTTGGACTCATCCGTGTACAAAAACTATGGTATTCATTGCTAGTGAGATAATGATTTCTTCGTTCCAATCACTTTTTGTAGTTGTTGCAAGGAGGATGTGCTTCTCAAAGTTGTACCTTCTGATTATTCAAACCCTTAGGAGTTCCCAACAGTCTGTTCCTTCTTTCCCCATCGCTAAACATCTCACCAATCCATTTAAAATTATTTTTTTTATTCACAGGCGTTCACCTGTTGACGCTGTTTCTATTACTAAATGGAGTGCCGTAAATGGTGATCTTCATAGCTATCGTGGAGCACGATCCCATTCCCCCAGTTATGCATGCTAGCCTAATTCGTCATGTGACCGTCTTGTTATGTTCAACTTGGTTCAACATGCCACCACCCCATATGCGACGGTGGTGTACATCCATTGCAGAATTCGGCGGTGGCAGCCCCATGCTTTCCCGCTATTTTCCTGTACACCATTAGGGGCAGAAGTGGCTTTATCGACAGTAACTAAAAACAAAACCCTATACCTTCTATAATGACTAAATAACAGATGTATGGGGGGCTGTGACTGTGTGTGATCGTCTATATTTTAGAATCTTTTACAAATCAAAAACCTGTCTTCAAATCTAACATGTATGAAACATACACCTTCTCTCTCTCTCTCTCTCTCTCTCTCTCTCTCTCTCTCTCTCTCTCTCTCTCTCTCTCTCTCTCTCTCTCTCTCTCTCTTTCTCTCTCTTACCATGTAAATATCTTTCCCGTTAGTTGTAATTAAATTTAATTACATTCTTGTCTTAGCAATAAAATTGCTCTTTAATTGATTTTTTCATCCACGTCGTTAAATACGAAACTTGTATTGTTCGACTTCTGACGTCTATCTTACAAATATTAATTATTTTACAACTAAATTGCTTAATTATCCATTATGTCTTCACTTAAGCTTTAATTACTTAAGTAGTTATTTGTAGGATTTGTAATTAATTTAGGACTAACTAAAATAAATAGTGCAAAACATAAACTCCATCACACACTCATTCACAAAAACAAATCACCATAATAATATCAGTTAAAATGTAAAAATGAATCGAAACACCGTCATAAATTTATACAATATTCTCTTAGACTGTGTGTAGGTATGTGTAAGTTATAATAACTTTAGTATTAATTAATATAAGTTTAGAACAATCATGCATTATACCTTACACACAGACTAAAGAGAAGCTGTCTTCAAAATTTCCACCCTTTCACGGGCTCCCTTAAACTTCCCTACATTTATGTGTTTATATTATTGCCAAAATAGTTGAATTTTAGATCAGATTTTCAATTTTTATTATTTTTCCATAATATACACATTTTCATGTAACCATCATATTACACAATTTTGATAAAGGGTAGTTAAACTTTTCATAGTAGGTACATTTTTGTTTTCTTCAACTTATTTTATCAATTTATAGACTCTCTTAGTTTCTCACAATGTTTTTGTAGCTTTATACCAGTTTATAAAGTTTTTTCTGGTTTACACATTTTACAGAGTACAAATATTTCCATTTTTACATAAGAATATAATCTTTTTTTAAGCAACAAAATACAATCAAAAAAGTAAGTTTTTTATGGATATGGTTAGTTTACGCACAAATAACTTATTGAATTTTACAATATCTGATGATGTCTTGTAGCCGAAACTTTGTGTACTTTTGCCTAGTACAAATTACATTATTTAAATTATCTGATGATGCCTAGTAGCAGAGAAGTTGTGTACTTTTTTCCTCGTACAAACTGCATTATAAAAACTATATGATGATGTCTTGTAGCCTAAATTTTTTATATTTTTTCCACATACAAATTATATTATAAAAATTATCTGATGATGTATAGGTAGCCGAAACTTTCTAATTTCTACTGTTATAAACTAAAATATCTATTTGCCATAGTTTGTTATATGAGACCCAAAATTTAATAAATATATACTAAGAGAATGGGTTAATTTTAGTCTTCTAATGATGCCCAATTTTAGAATTTGTAATAATTCGGAGTGTTTGGTGTTTGTACATATACTTGAGTCTCAACTTTCAATCAGTCATAATTTTTTTTTAATGCAAATGTCTCTTATATATGTTCACATTTTATAAAAAAAAAAACCTTACAATGTTTAATGTTTTATATTGATCTATGATTTTTCTAATATACGGTATAAATACTCCCATTTGTTTGGGCAATATTAAGATATGATTTTATAGGGTGAGATTTTATATTCACCTATGATTTCTCTAATATAAGGTACACTTCCATTGTATGTGCTATTTAGGCATTGATATGGTAAAATTGAATTTAAAAACCTACAATTTTACAGTTTGTATATTATTAAAGATCTTTTTCTAAAATATACACTATTAACAGTTTTATTATTTGGGCTATGTTCCAGGAGGCATTGATACAATTTTAGTGTCATCAAATTTTTTAGTGATTTACAAACCATCTTTTAGTTATGCAATTTCTAAACAGACTTGTACGTTTTAGAAATATTGTTTAAACTCCTTTGTAGGGTTTATTTTTCAACTTTAAAATGCTTATGTTTAAAATAATTTTTTTTTTCAATACTACATTGATCTCTGAACTGTGTAAATAAGGCTAATAAATTCCTCAAATTAGTAAAGTATGTCCAATCAAACTGTCAATAATCAAAATTGACTCATTTCACGGTACTGGAACCTAAATGTTGTTTTTATTATTATTTTTTTTCAAAATACACAATTTTTCATATTATATAACAATCTAAATATCATACTAATTAATTCAAATAACTTGAAAAAATTTTCAGAATGCATAGTTTAGGCACAAATTTTATTTTAATAATTACCTGATGATGATTTTGTGCCGAAACTTTAAAGTCTTTGTATACTATTTCTAACATTAGTTTAAAATTTAAGGGCTATTATTTTAGACTATTTCTAACTGTTGTAACACATTAGGTGACGACAAAATTTAAAAAAAAAAAAAAAAATCTGGTAATATTATTAATTTTCAAAATAATTAAAAAAAAAAATTACAATTTTCATCACTTCCTTGGAGGGTGAAAGATCGAAACTGTTTATAGTCAACATACTCACATAAATGTTGGAGAGTTTAAGGGGGCCCGTGGAAGTGTGGAAATTTTGAAGATCACTTAGTCTATGTGTAAGTATGTGCAAATTATTATCCATAAATTATTGTTCTAAAATTCAAGATTGTTCCGAAATATGGAAACATTCTACTCAATGCTAAATTTGATTAAAATTGGTCTACTACAGACGACATACTTTTCTTTTTTAGTTGATGAATCATTGCCGTCATCTACGCCTTAGAACATTCATAAAAATAAATCAATATAAAATAAAACTAGCAAATTAAGCTAAATACCTAGTAAGATAATATCAATTTAGTTTACAATAATAAATTCAGATTAAGTAAGAAGGGCAACCCAGCGTCATCGCCTAACATCAACATAAGTTAAGATGAAAGTGTAAGTAACTGTATGTACAAGATACATGGATTTTAGTTCATGTGTTACGAATGTTATGCTAGTGTTTGACTGAATACCGCGATAGACGCCAACACCCTCTTAATCGGTGCAACAAATCTGCAACTTCTCTGCGAGGACGTGACCTTAAAACGATTTTTTGACCCTTCGCGTAACTTTCTCTGTACTATGTATATCTGAAAAATGGAAAACTCGCCTTTCAATGAACATTATTATTGATCTTCCTAAACTCTGCACTTATAATATACACCAACATTTTATTTATAATAGTAAGTATTAAATATAATTAACCATAGATACTAAACGAGACCTCAAACCGAGTAAGACCAATAAAAGTATCTTATTTAAGGACTAAATGTAACTTCAGTTCCTCTCAAATACATTGTAATTGTAGAGGCTTTGTGTTAACTCATTAAACGGCTGACTTGGTCAATAGCGTTGTGGCAGTAAAGATATAGTGTCAATAATTGATTGAGCTTTCTAGGGTCAGTCAAAATCAATATTCAGAAGGCACTTGACAGGTGTCTCGCCAACAACTGTAGTTAAAATGAAAGAGGGACGTGTTGGAGAACATTGTTTAATAGTTTTAACTGATAGTTTATTCCTGTATTCTCTATAATTTGTGTATATAAAAATTAATACACAACACTTCGAAAATATGAATCAAGTCCTCTTTAACGTGATAAAACTCGAATATGAGAAATGTGTACAAAACTAACACCGTGTCGGCAACTAAAAGTAGTAACATAAGATAAAACCCAGTGCAAGCCTTGGGAAGTCAAACCAACTAATAAAAAACAAACATAATCAGGAAAAAGAAAAGTCACAGAACTCCATAATACAAAGGCTATCATACATCAAGTTGAACAGGGTATCCAGCTAAGTGGATAGTACAAAATAAAAATTGTGTTTTATTATCTTTAAACATGGAATTCCACCAAGAACCATCGGTCTCAACAGTAATGAAAACAGTCCATTATGTCTATGATAGTTTTGTCAAGCGTCAAGCACTATCTCAAGAATGGTTGGTCTGATTTTCTAAAATTTCTATTTTTTTTTATCTCGTTGTTTAACAGCAATCATCTCTCAGTCATCGTCATCTTACAAAAAACATAAAAGAAAGACCCCTAGTTCTCGAGTACACTAATAGCGTCGGTTTGAAAAGAACGAAATTTGGTCAAGAGACACATGATGGGGAAGATGAAAGAAAGGAATCTAACCCCAGACTACATGAACAAAAGACTACACGAGGTCCAGCTAAGTACCCTCTGGATCGCCTCGCCCCTACTCATTATAGAGGAGCCTCTGAGGGTATAGATAGATTTTGGAATAAATAGCTAGGTTTAGGGATGAAAATAAAGCGAGGGTAGATAATATCTTAAACTATCTGAAAAACGAATGGTCTAGATTTAATATAATTTTTTAATTTTATGTATTTTACAATTATGTGTAAAGTAAGACATGAACCAAAAAGGGTAAGTTCAGAGGTGCATTGATAGATGGAGATGCTGGGTTACCGGAAGATTTACATTCTCAATAAACCAAATGATCTGCAGAGTTAAAAGTAATTAGAAAGGCAACTCTAAACCTTTGCCTTCCGCTCCAGGAGAGATCATATAGTTACAGAAGAATGCCTTTAACGTTTCAAGATAACAGAGCCAGTCACCTATGTGTATCAGGTGTGGGTAGAAGAATGAGAGCCTGGAAGATATATTGAAAGTGACAAAAAAATCTCTAGAAGAGAGATTGGAAATCAACCTTCACAAGATTGATAGTGATCAAACACCAATGATGAAAATTCAAACTTAACCACTGTTGTCTACTGCTGCTCAAACATACAAGGCGCATTGTGTCATCGACGTCACATGAAGTCTATGAAGGAGACAATAATTGTCTCCAATTTTCTAAGTACTTGGTCCTTGTATAATCTACACACATTTTACATTTTTTAGGAAAGATTTTGATTATGTTTCATTTTACATACCCAGTATACGAAGTATAGGTTAAGTTTGGTAAAATCAAAAATTTCGATCTCTGTTTTTGACATATCTTCACGTTTCATGACCCCAGGAAACTGAAAGTGTTATTTTAAAGACACCATCTGTTCGTTGTCGTGTTTTAAGTAAGAACGATAGCGGCCACAAAAATAAGGATACGAACATGAAATTAAGGAAAAATTAAGAACCTATAGTGACCAAATAGAACGAAGTTGAAATTGAGAAGAAACTAAAAATGCCAAAATGCAGTTATTTTTCAGTTTTTTTATATCTGGTGTGTTATTCAACTTATTAGATACCAATTATCATATTTCTATTCTGCATGTAATAGTACCAACAATAATACCACAATTATTGTCACAAATGTAATTTCAAAACTAGCTCTCATATGAAAATGTGTTATTCGTATATTTACTAAATTTATCAGTGCCGAAGCACCGGCTCGAGTATAGCAAGTAGAGGCTCATTCATATAAACACAACTTCGAAACCCACTGGGGCCAAGACACTGACACGAGCGAAACGATTAGAGACTTTTTAATATATACACATCTACGAGAACTATAAAATAGTGATGTACACAATTACGAGGTTCAGTAAACCTGTGTAGCCTGTTTTAACTGTTTTTACTGGTTATTACTTCTTACAAGACTCAAAAAACCAACTTTTACGTTTATATTTAGAAGATTTGCTTGTTTTACATTGTACGAAGGAGCTTGTTAAGTACCATGAACTAGTTTTAGGTGGTGATTACAAATTGAATTGTTATTTCGTGTTTCATTCTCTACATAGTTAACTATATCCAATGAGACAATAAAAAAGAAAAGTTAACTCTACTCTACCCTGAGTGGGTGGTAGAGAGTATGTGTATGGATATCTCGAGACATATTAGCTGCATTTACATCAATATCTAGTCTTAGGTTAGATTCCTCTCTTTCATCTTTACTATCAGTTCTGTCTTGACCAACTCTTGTTTTCTTCAGACTCTGACACTATTAGAGTATTCAAGGCATGGGTTTTGATTGTATGGTTTTTTTTTTTTTAAGGCGATGATGATCGAGAGGTTTTTTGCCGTTAAGCGACAAGAAAATATATCTAAGAAACTACCCACTGATATTTTATTACCGCCAACATCCCCGCCACAATAAAATGACCGAGTTTAATTCTATGATCGTCCGTGTAGAGTATGACATATATTATAATAACAGATGAGCATAAAAATGAAGAATTGCGTATCGTAAAGAGAATCGCCGAATCTTAAAAATTATAGATGCATGGAAAAAACACATCGTTTAAAAGATTTTTCAATATTAAAACCAGAATAAGTTGAAAAAACATTCCACAAACTTTCTGACTCACCCATCCAAAAAACACAATATGGACTATTCGTCAATAAAATTGTCACTTCAGCAGTCGTCAATCAAAAAGTAAAAATGAACAATGGACACTGTCTTTGAAAGTATATTATTATTTATAAAGCCTATTTCAATAGGGACACTTTCGTCTATTGTATCATAATAATGGACCTTGTGATCATTCTATTTTGAGTTGTAACCGCAAAATTGTTAACCTTATTTAAAGTACACATTTTTCTTTTCAAGATCTTTGAAAATTTAAATCGACCTTTTACAGACAGCGGTCAAGTTTCGTTTGTTTTTCATTATTCCTATATCATAATATCTTTTTCACGTGATTATACCACAAGTGTTTAGGTTATTAATCTCACATTTTAATAGAAAAAAATACTTAGAAACGGTTTTGTGAAATGACGTCTAACCTGGCACTAAGCGATTTTATTTTGTTTCTGAAACTAAAGGAATTATTGGGAAAACATTTTGCAAACAATGAAAACCTCAAAAAGGCAGTGACATTCTGGCTTAGATATTTGCATGTAGAAGAGTATAACATCGGCATTAAAAAACTGGTATCACGTTACAATACGTACCTTGACAGCAATCATGATTACATTAAAAATAGAGTAAGATACTGTAACTTTATAAATAAAGTTTTGTGTTGATATCTTTCGTTTTCATTTAGTTATACCAAATATTTCTTTACTTTCTGGAAGACCTTCATATAAACAGTTTAGTTATTTTTTAAATTACAACAACAATACAATAATATTTCATGTGAAAAATATACGACCTAAACCAGGAATCGATTCCCGGTCTAGGTCGTATATTTTTCACATGAAATATTATTGTATTTTCAATACCTGCTAGTAAAAATGTAACAGCAGGATTGAATTTTTTTTATTTTTTACTGACACAGAATCGAAAGTAATAATTTAATAAGAGGACACGATTCGATCTATCATGTATTGAACAACCTAACAATATTTTTGTTGTTTTTTTTTTTAACAGAAAGTTTATGTGATGTTTGGTAATAATTCCGCGAGTAATTGTAAAGTTGTGTATTGGCCACATCAACTATTTAAAATGTTTTACAATGTCTTGCAATCAAAGTTTTACCCAAGCTGAATATTTCATTAAAAACCTCACGCTATGCAGCTAATGAGAAAGTAAATCTTGTATATTCTGTAAATCCTAAAGTTTTCTTGAGCCATAACTTTCTTTAATCGAGTTTTAAAACTTCTTCAATATCAGACCAAATTCACAAAGTTGTTGTCTTTTACTTTTTCTGCGGGACATTTTAAACTCATATTGTTATAAAACTATGAACACGATCGTAGCACTAGATACTGTGAAATTAAGTTTGTTTATAAATATATAGGGTGTGAAAAACTTATGTCCTATTTCTATTGTAAAAAGGTGAATTTGATATACAAACTTAATACTAACTAATGATTTATAGAACTCGCTCCTTGATTGTTTTAATAGTTTAAAAAATTGTTTTTGTAAACCAAAAGTGCTACTGACTAGGGTGACATACATACGTGACATTTGTTATTCTTAAACCAAAACGGAACATAAAATACATCTACTATACACTTTACCATAACACTACTCACAGATAGAAATAATTCAAGAAATACTTTATGAGTAGGTTTCTTTTCGACTTACCATTCATTATGATTACAATAATAGCTAACATTATGCTACATCCATCAATCTATGGTGACTCTAAAATGCTTGCCTAAGAATCGAACTATTTTCTCCACCACTGATACGCTTCAGTGGCTGGTGTTCCAATTTGTTGAAAGCCTAAACCAGCAGTTCCCAACAGGTGTGCCGCGAAATTATATCATGCAATGTTTAGGAATAATCATTAAAGTTTTTTATGTCGCCACTTGTGTATACAGTGATTGGGTCAGTTGAAAGTTCCGAATAAAGACAGCGGAGCGAAACAAATATCACCCTTTTCTAGAACATTGTACATGTCTCGAAACACACAATATTAATGAGTGAGGAAATTATTTATTATGATCAAGAAAAACTTCCTGTGGGAATTTTTTGGCAAATGGTTCAACTTTAATTTTGTATGTGAAAGGTTGTTTCACTGCTCGTTATGTTTCGATTACACCACTTAATATTTAATATTTCGAAGTGAAGGAATATTTTCCCAGTTGAATTTCCCGCATCTAAGCCTTTGAAAACGTGGAGTAATTGTTTTTAATGGCCGCCATTTAATAATGAAAAAGAAAGCAATAATGACATTTTACGTAAATAGTTCGGTTTGGATGTTAGGAATCTTAGGTACACGCGCTTGGCTGTAACTACATAATACATACGAAATGCCAAACGGTCTAGTTAAAATCGAACTTCGCTTCGCTTGGTCATTTATACGAGTGACAATTACAGTTTTTTTCCCCCATTCAATCACTATCTGCAATCGATTGTGTATTAACTCTTGTCTCTGTGCAGGACAACCGCGCGGTCCATATTATAGTGTGAATTTAATTAAAACATGTACTCTGCCACATGGGATTAAATTTACACGTAATATGCAATTTCCCGCAAGTATTCTCTTTAACAATATCCTACTGACGTCTCTACATAATTGTATACTCATTATCTCTTAGCGCTTTTCGTCTTATTCTCTCTCTCTCTCTCTCTCTCTCTCTCTCTCTCTCTCTCTCTCTCTCTCTCTCTCTCGTTTTCCCCCTCACCCTCTCTCTCACTCCCAGACACCTTGCTCTTTCTGTTTACCGTAGTCTCTACTCACTTTCTTACTACCTATCTCTCTCTCCCTCATATTAATACACTCTCTCTTTCCATATTCTCTACCCTCTTTCATTCTAACTGTCACTCAATCTCTCCCTCTCTCACCCATACTTTTTCCTTCATCTATTACTAGGTTCCTTCTTTCTCCTCACATTCCATTTTCTACATTTCCTCTCGCCCTCTCTCTATCTCTTTCTCTTCATGATCATCTCTATATATTTATTACTCTCTCTCTCTCTCTCTCTCTCTCTCTCTCTCTCTCTCTCTCTCTCTCTCTCTCTCTCTCTCTCTCAATTTCTTCTTTTAATCTCCCTCGGTTTCCTACTCTCTCCGCCGTCCATTACTAGATCCGTTCTTTTCTCCTCTTTATTACTAGATCCCTCACATTCTCTACTCACATTTTCTGTTTACTTATAAATATCTCTCTTCCAACTGTCACTCAATCTCTCCCTCTCTCACCCATACTTTTTCCTTCATCTATTACTAGGTTCCTTCTTTCTCCTCACATTCCATTTTCTACATTTCCTCTCGCCCTCTCTCTATCTCTTTCTCTTCATGATCATCTCTATATATTTATTACTCTCTCTCTCTCTCTCTCTCTCTCTCTCTCTCTCTCTCTCTCTCTCTCTCTCAATTTCTTCTTTTAATCTCCCTCGGTTTCCTACTCTCTCCGCCGTCCATTACTAGATCCGTTCTTTTCTCCTCTTTATTACTAGATCCCTCACTTTCTCTACTCACATTTTCTGTTTACTTATAAATATCTCTCTTCCAACTATCACCAACTCCCTGCTTCTCTCTCCTGACTATATTACTCTATAATTCTTACTCTCTCTTACTCCCTTTTACATCTATTACTAGCTCTAATCTCTCCACACTAATCTCTCCATCTATCCTATATCTTCTTCTCTATTTCTCTTTCGCTCTCACTCTCTCCCTCTCCCCCTCTCCCTCCCCTCCCTTCTCCCTCTGCCATCCCCGTCATAAGCGTCCAAATTTTCAGTGATAAATTTCACTATTGATCCTAGAGACATCAGCAATACCTCTTTTTATATTCATTTCATGCTTATTTCCTACAGAAAGTATTTATAATTTTTCTTTGATTGTTTCTCTAGTATAGTTAATACAATTAAAGTATTTAACAACAGATGTTGTTATTAACTCAATATCTCCATCTAGACTTGCTAAACAATTACTACAATTCCGATTAAAACAATTTAACACAATTCTATAACAACACATTAGATTATTTACTTGTTTCAATATTCCTTCAAAACTAAAATAATGTATAAAAGTGTGATATGATGACTTTAGTTTTACCTCACCTAAATCAATTATGATTGCTCCCACATTTTGGATAATGTCTTTTTATTTCAGTTTTTTTTAAGGCGACTCCTTTGAAGAACAGGAGGGACCTGGAACAGGATTTACATAGGGATTAGATTATGGAATTACAATGATCTGTCTTGGTCTTGTAATTTTTGACAAATGAATTTTTTGTATAGGTTCTTGCTCCAATTTTACCTGTCTTTGGATTTAGCGAGTTCATATATTCTTTATTATATTTATTTTTGGTTTTACTTAGTTTTTCTATAGTTTTAATAAAAACGTCGGTTGGAATTTCGGGAAGTGGTTCCTTGTTGATGTTCCTTTTGGTTTGGATTTTTTCTTTTGTTATTCGAATAATTTCTCTAATATAGTACCTAATAGAGTTTTTACGTTTTTTCTTTGTGGATTGTAATATAATTGATTGTAAATTGTCTTTCTATCTAAATGTCTAAAAGTGAATTTGAGTCAATGTGTCCATAAAATACTTCAAATGGAGTGAATTTTGTGACTCAATGTACACTATTGTATAAAGCAATGATTGCATATTTTACTTTGTTTTCAATTGAGTCGTTCTTGAATTCTGATTGATTGTTTAATAGCCGTATGTGGCCAATTAATGTGGAATGCAATCTCTCTCCCATTCAGTAGGAAGCTGGGTGTTGTGAACTTAGAAAATGAATTTTTATTTTATGTAAATCTATCAATTCTTTCACTAGCTTGTTATTAAATTCTGTCCCATTGTCTGAAACGATAACTTCTGGTATGTCATGGTGAGCAAAGTAGTTTAACAGTTTATCAACTATTTCTGCTGATTGTGCATCTGCAATACGATATACTTGAGCGTATTTTGAAAAGCTGTCACTATACTTAGAAACTTTAGCTTGTCAAGAGATAAGCTATTTACATGAATTGTTTGAAGCGGTCTTGAAGCTGTAGGCGTTTAATTCATCTATAATCTTAGTCTTCATTCATATTTTGTTTTCAAACAGTTATTTATAAATTTAGAAAGTATTTTTTTATATTTGGCCAATAATATTTCCTTTATATTTTTTCATATGTTTCCTGAACTCCACGATGATTAGTTTTTCCTGCATGATAATTGTTGATTATTTCCTGGATCTCATCATCATTATCGATATCTAATAATTTAGTTGTGCATTTAACTAACCATAGTTGTGAACTTTTAAAGCACATAGCTAAACAAGTTGCAAACTTCTCTTTAAATGTATAGACTATATTTTATATTTGGTTCTAAATATTCTTTTACGAATTTTACTATATAGTTATCAAAATTATTTTCGGATACCTCAACAACTAATCTAGTTTTTCTCTTTTTAAATAATGTTTGTATTTTAACTTTTCGGGATTCATACTTTACTAGGGACAATATGATCTGGTTTTTTTTGCAAAATTTATAGGTTCATCTAAAATTGGTATTTCGTTTACTGTGTAACCTACTGGGGCCGCCACACAATATTTGAAATGGAACCTGGCCTATTCGCTGTCTGTAGGCGCTAGCACTACCGCGTATTTCTCGCGCTATAACAGCTCTCAAAGCCTGACCCCGCCTCCTTCCAACCTGCCTCATTCGTGTCGTTTTCAGTAGCGTGTTTGTAGAAGTAGCATAGTGGAATTGTTTACTATTCTGCAGTCTATTTGATACACAATATATTTCGAGTGAAACGAGGAGAAAGGGTAAGACAATTCATAGCAGTGAAAGAGAAGTGATTAGGGAAGTTATATTAAATCATGTGATAAAGAAGCTAATGCCGAAGAACCTAATTTCTTTTCAATCAGGCAACAAAAAGGGCGGCAGATTACTGTGGTGTGTCCCAGTATACAGTGAAAAAAATTAGAAAAGAAGACAGGAATAGTCGTGATTATGTTTTGCATACACCAGGTAAACACAGAAAACGTCCAGATTCCAGGAACTGCGTTGTTGATTCTTTTGATCATAATGTAATTTTAAATTTTATTCAAGATTTCTATGTAAACGACAAAATTGTTCCTACATTGTAGATGATTCGTCCAGTTTTAAAAGACAGAATAAATATTACTTGGAGTGAAACATCACTGAGGCGTGTATACACGGCATGGGATTCGAGTTCAAATGCAGTTTTTCAAAAAAAAAAAAAAAAAAAAAAAAAAAGAGCCCGAAATAGTGAATTGGAGGTATAAGTATTTGAGACAAGTGAACAAAAGCCGCAGTGAATGCAAAGTAATATTTTATTTGGATAAGACTTCCGTTAACAGTAACCTAACTTTCACCAAATGTTGGCAGCAAAAAGATGTCGATGGCGTTTTAACAGAAGGAAATGCATCTAAAAGGCTTATTGTCCTTAACCTTGGTTCAGAAAAGCGATTTTTACAAGGAGCTGGAATAGTTTATGAAGCGGGATTGTCTACAGGTGATTATCATGGCGACATGAATAACCAGAACTTTGAAAATTGGATTAGGGGAAAAGTGATTCCAAATCTTCCTCCCAACAGCACAATGGTTATGGACAATGCCCCTTACCACTGTATACAAGTAGATAAGCCACCAACAAAATCATCTGTTAACAAGGGAATGCTTGCTTGGTTATCTTGGCATGGCCAACACTATCCACAAACGACCAGGAAAACTGTTTTGTTTGAAGCTATCCAACTTCTCAAACCACCAGAAAAAATATCCAGATCTGAACTTAGAACTGCTGGTCATGAAGTATTGAGATTGCCACCGTATATGTGTAACCTGAACGCTTTGTAACCTGGACTTGGTCAAAAGTTAAACACTTTGCACGTTCAAATAACACTACTGGGGAAATATCAAGAGCTTGATACGAACGGACTCAAGCAGTAACAGCAGAGGATTGGGCTGGCTACAGCAAACAGGTTATTAAAACAGAAAAGTTTTACTGCGAGAAAGATGGAATCATGAACGATGCATTTGAGAGTGTTATCATCAGCCTTGGCGGAGATGATAGCGACGGAACTACTGTACATTACTTTTATTACTATTAGGTGTAGTAGTGTTATGAAATATTTAAACTGTTTAATTAATTATTTAAATACTGATTTATTAACAAACATCATTTTGTTCAATACAATATTCAAAAATATAACAGCAATAACAAAATTTATTTTGTTATTGGTGGTAACCATAAAGTTTATGTTTATAACAACATTATTAAATAAGAAAATGAATAAAAGTGTACAGGTCACATATTGTAAATAAATGTGTATTTAATAATTCAATGAGACCACCATTTTTTTTTCATTGGGGCTACAATAAACAAAACAAAAATTGTTTATTCCCTCCCCCCCCCCACCCCTAGAAAGCCAGTTATGGAGTCAACTATTTAAACGTCTTATACGCATAAAGTAACTTACTTTGGGGTTATAAAAATTAACAAAAATAAATCTTTAAACGTTTAATTCAAAACGTTAATCTACCAATTATGAAATACTATATAAATGGCAGTGTTTAAGGGTGATTGATAATCTAGTCATACTAGTGATGAGCTTCTGACAGCAGCAACAGCGCCTGCAATAGCAGTAATACCGCGTAAATGCTAACAAGTATGCCTGACTCGTTCAGGTCTATTCTCGTGTGACGGCTCCTGTATCATTCCTTCATAGTTTGAATGTATAGTTTGGACACAATCTTCCATTTTTTCCGTGTCCAAAACAATATCCTCGCTTTCATCTAGGTTGGCGATCATTGATAGGTTTTCTTCTAATTCAGGGAAGTATTTGGAAATTATGTTCGATGAGTCTGATATTGCATTTCATTAATTTTCGTGTCAGTAATTTTCGGATTATTATCAGTAATGGTATGTTGTATTCTTGAGAGTGAGTCAGCATACTGATTTAATTTACCCTTTTTATACGCTATTTGATAGTCGTATTCTTCTAATTTAAGTCTCCACCGAAGAAGTTTTGAATTGGGTTCTTTTACAGAAAATAGCCATTGCAGCGGTTTGTCGTCAGAAAAGATTTTTAATTTACTTCCATACAAATAGGGTCAAAAATATTTCGTCACCCTAACTATTACAAGTAATTTCTTTTCTATAGCCGAATAATTAACTTTGTTGTCATTCAATGTTCGACTCGCAAATGCGATAGGTAAATTGACATCCTTTTTTTTATGGTTGAATATTGTTTCGAATTCAAAATTACTGGCATCTGTAGTAAAATTAAATTCTCTTTCAAATTCTGGATATTGTAACAAGGGTTCATTTGATAATATATTTTTACTAGTTTCAAAACAATGAATATACTTCCGATTATTTGTGTCAATTTGGCACCCTTATTTAAATAGTTGGTTAATGATTTTGTTATACTAGCAAAGCTTTTAATAAATTTCCAATAATATCTTAGTAGTCCGAAAATCTTTTAATTACTTTACTCGTTCTAGGAATCGGGTAACATTGTATAGCTGTAACTTTATCTGGATTAGGTTTAACGCCTTCTGCGGTTACTATGTGTCGTAAATACAATACTTCTTTTCTTAGAAATTCTGTATTGTCTAGTTGAATTTTAAAGTTTGCATTCCGCAATCTGTTAACAACTTCTCTAAATCTTTCTGTGTGTTCTTGAAGACGGGTTGAATATATTATCATGTCATATAAACATACTAGGCATGTTTCGTTTTGAATTCCTCTTAAAATAGTATTCATAATTCTTTGGAACGTAGGAGAACTATTCTCGAGACCAAACGCCATGCGTCAAAATTCGTAACGGCCGGTTTCCGTCGATAATGCAATTTTTTCTACGTTTGAAGGATCCATTTCTACCTGGTGAAATCCTGAAGTTAAGTCTAATGTAGAAAATTTTTGAGATCGACCTAATTTGTCTAGGATATCCGTGATAATTGATAACGGAAACTTGTTTTCTATGGTTTTATAATTTAGCCCCCTAAAATCTTAGTCGAAATTTTTGTTTTCGAGACACAACTTATTTTTTGTGTACGATCCAACAGGAGAATTCAATTTCGAATGAAAAGGTTGAATCATTTAAAAATTTCCGGATATCGATAATTTTTGAATAAACGGGAATGTCATCAGTTGTCCTAATTACATGTTTAATTTGATTGGTTAAGGTCAAATTATCTCCTTCAACATGAAATATATCAGCATATTCATCTACTAGTGTAATTATTGCTTTTATTTCTTCTGAATTCATGTGGTGTACCCTAATTTTGGACAGATCTAGTCTTGGTTTGTCGTTTTCATCTTCAATCAGTGTCCATTACCAATGTCTATTATTATTTTTAAACTGCTATTCGGCTCGTACATGTAGTGTAGTTCATTATTGTCATTTTGAATGTCCATAATTGAAAAATGGTTCCTGGGTTCTGTTATCCTGAAAAATGATTCTCCTCTTCGTATGGTCTAAAATATAATTATCTTCACGTCTGAGTATGTGTTTCCTCTTCTACACAGGAGTCTGATGGATAGTTATAGCCAGGAAAAGTTTCGGCATAATTTGGATTTGCTTGGTTCGATACATAGTATAATCGTCGCTATTTTCCATACTTCGTCTCGTCAACTTGCAAAGTTTAGGATTTTGTCTAGATATTCCATTAGATTGTCTGGTTGACTTGCTCATAGGAGTGGGTTGATACGGTTGCTTTTCATTTAATTGAGGTTTCAAATTGTTGTTGTTATTAAACTGTCTATACATTTGTCTGGGATTTTGTTAAATGTGGTATTAAATGGTCCCCTAATAGAATTAGTTTGGCCTTTAGGAATAACATTTAGCTTATCAGAATATGTAATCATTTTATTATTTTTAAATTGAAAATCTTTAGTTAACATGATAAGACTTCCCCAAGAGTTTTGCTGGTTTTCTCGTTCTCATGAAAGAACCAAGTGGTCCTTTAAAGCTACATAACAAAACACGTAAAGCTAAATTTTATATGTGGCCGCATAATACACCTTGTGCCAATGGTTCTTTGTTTACAAAATATGCTATCTGTAAATTAGTTCAGACATTTCAAGATTTAATGAATAGCAATCTCTTTGTCCAGATAACTTGATAAAACTCTTTTCCTAACATCTAGTCAAGAGTAACTATTTGAGCTTGGAAGTAATTCTAAAGCTGAAATTTTTAATTTTGTCAAAATGGTAGAAAGCAAATACTCATTTTGAAAACCATCTGGATTAGTAGATATATTTAACTTAGTAATTATTTTGTCACAAATCAAGATAAAGCTATTAAGCATTGTGGGTTCACCACAAAATTCTGGGATCATATCTCAGTATTCCTATTTAAGACTGGAGCCGTCGTTTTGAATAATCGAAGATTAAATAATCTAATACAAATCTAATAACTAAATAACTAGCAGCTAATGTTTTTCAAATTAAATTATTGGTTTAACAATATATTTTTACAACTTATCTTATTTTAATTACTCGCAAAATCCAAAATACATGCTCATTGCGTTGTATGCACTACACTATTTTGATTCACTTTAAAAAAAAAATTAATGATGTTCACTCACTAAGCTCGTTGTTTCTTTTCGTAATAATATCTGTTTATTAAGTAGTGTTCGCACTTCATTAAAACCGAAGATAATTATTTTCACTAATTTCTTGGAGAATCCTACCGACTGCGCCAGATACTATGTTGCTTTGTAAAAATTTCTTATTAAAAGAAAACCTTTATTTTATTATAATAACTTTATTTAAATGCATTACAATAATATGTGGCAAGTACTACTCCTATACACAGAGAGAACTGTCCTGAGTGACTGTTAAAGAACACTGACGTGTTGCGGCTTACAGACCTAAGAAATACCAAAAGTTTACTTTATCTTATTCTAGGAAAACGACCTCTATTGATTTTAGTGATGCTAAATATTGTTCATATAACTTATATATACATCTCTCTCTCTCTCTCTCTCTCTCTCTCTCTCTCTCTCTCTCTCTCTCTCTCTCTCTCTCTCTCTCTCTCTCTCTCTCTCTCCCTCTCTTCCTAATAGATTTTTAAAGTTAGACAATTATAAATGATTAACCAACTTCAACGCGCCCAAAATTATGTAGATAGTTTGTTTTTCTTATTTTAAAGCGTAATTATTTTGGTATTAGTTATTTTTATAAATAATTTTCTCTTTAAAAGCTTTGTGATTTCAAATCTTGTCATGTAGTAACAAAGTTACATGCTATATTACAAACAAAAGCGTTGACTTGGAAACAATGGTTTGTCTTTATCTTAAATATAAATATGAAAAGTAGAAGAAAAGGATCAATAATGCTTATTATTCCAAAACATACGACAGTTAAGTTTAACAAATCTCTTGTGAAACTCGCTGTTATATTCCATCAAATCCATTCAAAGCCGTATCCAATTTGCAAAAGTTCTTAGAGCTATGGATCAACTATGTATCGATTGTTAGTAATCATCATATCTTGAAATGATTTCATTTTAAAGAGTGTATGATAATGGATAACGTTAGAATTTTATTCCAAATTTGGATTTGTCGTTTCTTTTGATAATTAACAATTATTGTTAACTGACAAAAATGTTTTAAATAACACTGTTATGAATATTTAACACTATTATATTTATTGATTATTATCTTTATTTAAACTTAATTTTTTGTTTCTTGTTTTTATTTTTCAGTTTGTTATTTTTTATTATTATTTTTTTTTTACCTTTTCGGTTTTATTTATATAGTGTAGTATAAGTGGTACAGCGAACCAAACGATCCTAACATTTTCACGTGAATAAAACCGCTTAATCAGTTTTTCATAAAGTGTAATATTTACTTACCCAGTAGACTATAATAAAGTTTAGTGTAACTTTGATAATCGTAAAAAAAATCCGCCCTCCATTTTATACCTGTTGTTCATGTTAAATGCCTCAAGAAACCGAAAAGTGATTTTCAACATGCCGTCCTTCCATCGTTGTTGTCGTAGGCGTCATTGTCGTCTGTACGTAATCATGGTAACGCCTAACAAAATAAAACGGAAACATAAAATTCGCCAATGAAGATTGTATATATATTTTTAATACATACACATCTATGAAACTCATTAGGACGTATTCGATGTCAAATAATTAATGATATACATATAAGTTCACAAAGCCTGTGAAACAACTGTTTTCAAACAAACTTACATTACTGGAAGTGATTCCTTGATCTACCAATACAATTTAACATTTTCTCAAGGCCCAAGAAACCAACTTTTGGGCAATACAGTTTTAAGATCATTTTGTATTTCTTTGTATGACGGGGCTGGGTGAGTACCATGGTAGTGCCCATCAACTTGTTTACCGTCTACAAAAATAAATAAATTTGTTATAGGTGATAAATTAAATGCAACAAATATTGATTTGTTAAATATATAGAGACAATGTACGGATAAAGCTATATCAAATTCTAAATCAGCCTACAAAAATACATAAATGTTACATAAAATAACATCATAATTAATCATATTAATACATTTTGTTGTTTTGTTTTTTTTATTTTCCTTGTTGATGACAGATTAAAAACTTGTTTATCATCATCTTATTTAAAAAGGGAGAAAAGTACATAAAATAAAATTCCCTAGCCCTCGAGTCGGTCAAAATAGTCCTGATTTGAAAAATGAAAGAGAGGGATCTAACCCAAGACTACACCAAAGAAGGTGTACATCCAGCTAGGTTTCCTCGGGATAATACTCTTGTAAAACCAATCTCTGTATTTAGATATTTGAACTGTGTCCTTGTATAATAATTATGACATTGTTTAGACAAACACAGATAGTCAGATGGTGTGCTTTTCTAAAGAGTGCTCCTCAGAAGAATAGACAGATTGCCCTAAATTTTGGTCCTAGAATAAATGAAGAAAAGTGTCGACATAAGTGGAAAAGAGGCCTACATACTATATTAGATAAAATTAAATAACCTACATGTGAAAACACGTGTTTTCAAAAACTATGAAATTTCAAAAGGGTAACTTTAAATTACTGTAGTATAATTAAATAATACTATCTAATTTATTGCATAATGCTTGAATAACGACTCTCAATAGATAGCTGTATTGTTGTATAGCCTCCTTTATTAAGGGAAACAATAGGGAAGCGCAGGTTGGGAGGGTGGTATTGTTTTGGTTTAAACGTCTGTTAAAGGGAAGCCTACTGAAAATACTAATGAGCACAACCAAACATGAGATTTTGTTTTTCCATACATGTGTAGTACGTAGGGGAAATATTCAGGTCGGTTCTACTAATGTAGAAAAAATGAAACAAAATGTCTGGAAACATGAAATAAGCAGGAATAAAAGTTGATTTTATATTGTAGGTGTAAATCACATAACCGGGGCAAAACATTACAGAAACCTATCCCCACACCTATCTACAAAACTAAATATTAATTAAACAAAACTATTCGTCCTTGAACGTATCATTTGGTAGTTGTCAAACAAGTTGTTGAGCGTCATCATAGTATTTCCCCCATCATAAAATGTAATAGAAGCAAAACTTCTAAATTTAACACACAAAAGTCGGTTTCTTTGACCTTGTATGAAATGTTAAATTGTTTCGGTAAAGCAAGTGGTCTGTAGTATCCAGTAGTTGTCTGAACCTCGTAATAGTGTATATCACTTCATTCTTTCATCGGCTTCACGCAAACGAGCCTTCAGATGTTAAACAGTCTCCACTCGCTTCGCTCGTGTCAGTATCTCGATCCACTACTCGCTACACTGGCGAATACGTAACTATACGAATATCACATTTTCTTGAGAGATTTATTTCAAAATTAAAGTTGTTACAATAACTTCGCTATTTTTCATCTTTGAGAGATGATGTTGGTCCTATTACATGCAGAACTGAAATCTCAAAATTTTTAATTTAATTTAATGTGTTATAAAAATAAATGTGAAAAAAATTGTATTTTACAATGTTCAATTTTTAAAATTTTAATCAGTTTTTATATGTACACAATCTTAAATTTTTATTTTTACCGCTATTGTGCAACGTTGAAACTCACTTTTTGTATTCACGAAACAATGAAAAGTGTAAGTCAACCATAAAACGGGAGTAATAATGAACAAGTAAAAAAGAAATGTACGCATGATCACTGTCTTAGATTTAACCATTATATTAAAACTTAAAAATAATCCACTATAAATTTGTCTAAATCGTAAACATTTGACGTTTCGTTATTAAATTTGTTTTTGTTTGATATGCCGTTATGGCAATACGTTATGAGCTCACGTGTATGGAGTAAGGTTGTGGCTATCCCTTGATATCCTAACCTAACCTAACTTAACGACCAACTTTCTTCGGTTAGTGTTGGGTTGGATCCTTCTCTTTCATCTTACTTACCAGATCTGTATTAACTAAGGCCTTTCCACACTGCACGTGGCGTGCGTGGCTGGATGTATGACACGCCGGCCACGCTAGCCACGTGCCAATTCACATAGTCGCGAATGTTGCGATGCTATACCGGCCACGTTTACCGTCAGTATTCAGAAAGATTACTTGTAGATTATTAATATTTTTGTAGATCTAATCTAGAATAACCATTTAATATAGTAGTAGAAGCAGGTAAACTAGTATGTAATTAATACATATTACTCTTTGCTTGAAATACATTATCATACCACTAATTTTATACTTAACAAAAAACAATAAATAAATAGCACAAACTAAATAGAAAACTAGGCTGGGCCACTCGCCATGGCGGAGGGCTCAGCCATTCAAACCGGTGATTTTTCCGAAATGGAAACACAAATAGCAGTTGCATCTATAATTCAAACAAATGATATCCATAATATCGATAACCAATATCAGCCAAATAATCCAATAAATAATAATAGAAATAACCAATATCATTTAAATAATCCATCAAACAATGATAGTAGTAGTAGTAGTGATTGCAGTAGAAAACGGGATATTACACAAATAAATGACACAAGCCCAGACAGGTCACCAACAACCAAAAAACACAACCAACAAAAAATAAGATATTACAAAATTGTAATAATGAAGGGCCTTATGTTGTAATATTACAACGTAAGGATAAATTAAAAGCAAATCCTTTTGAAATAGGAAAAATATTAAAAAACCACGATATAGATCATATAGACAGATCAGGAAAAAATTTAAAAATTAGAGACAGTAAGATGAGCAGATGGGAGATAATAAATATATGTAGATTAAGAATAGGACATGCAAATGTCAACCGTAGACTACACATGATTAAATAATATTTTACCCCATTATGTTTAAACTGTAACATGGGCAAAGTAGAAACATTGGAACAAATAATACTAGAATGCTCTAAATACAATATCATAAGACAACAACATATTAACACAAAACATAAAACTTAACATATTTAATAACATAAAACTTAACACAAACCTAAATTCTTCTTATTTAAAATAAATATTAGGGGAAATAAATCTAAACATCTACAAAGAAATAAACCAATTTTTATTCTCAATAAAAAGAGCTCTCTAACTCAAAAACTAGTCAGACAATACATCAACATATATAATATCCTAATATATTTACATAAATGTTCACCTACTCTAGGATTCTTCAACCGTGGTCCACCAATTTGTGATCTAGCCCGCTCTGCGCATGCGCAGGCTAAAAATGTGTCCGCCACGTTTAAAAAGATCGCTCAAGGAGCGAACGGTAGCCACGCGTGTAAAGATTGCGGGCGTAGCGCGTGGCCGTGGCTCTGCAGTGTGAACTGTCTCATTTGATAAGCAGGGAAGCGATATTTTGAAAAGTAGCTAGCATACGTCCAGCCACGCACGCCACGTGCAGTGTGGAATGGCCTTAAATCATCTTCGCTTCTCATCCTGACGTAATAGAAGTATTCAAGGGTTAGGGTTCATTATTTTAAGTTCAGTTTTTTGTTAAGACGATGATACCGAAAAGGTTTTTCACTTATTAACTACAAAATAACACCAAAAATGTTACCCCCACTCAAATCAATTGTTGAACGGTTTCAATGTTTTTGTGCGGATGCTTCGACTAGTTGCGAAATATTAATTATATTGGTTTGAACAAGACATAACGAGTAATCGTTAAAAAAAAAACTTCGAATTAAGAATAAATTTGAACCTTTTTGTAAAACTTTCCCACGATAAGTTTTTATCTGACTCATTGGTTCATAGACGGAGGATATAATTAGGGGGATTGAGAGAGATGAAGAAAGTGATAAAAATAGGGAGTAGAGGTTATATGTAAGGGAGAGTAAGGTTATATTGAGAGAAGGTAAGAAAGAGAGAGGGTAGAGAGTATGGAGATAATAAGAAAGAAAGACAGCTAGTAATAGTGTGAGTAGAGACTAAGGAAGGCAGAAGGAATTAAGAATGAAGGAGAGACACAGTAGAGCGGAGAAATAAATGAAGAAGAAATTAGGAGGATGGAGGAGAATATTGAAATGAGAGAGGGAGGTATAAAACGAGATACAGATAGTGAGGAGAAAGCGAGAGAAGAAATAATGGAAAGAGAGTAAAACAGAAGAAGAGACTTAGAGTTTAATAATGTAAAAAAGAAAGAGAGACGTCAAGTTAGATAGAATACTTGTTGTAAATTGCGCATTACGTGTTTAATCCTATATGGCAGAGTACATTGTTTAATTAAATTTACACTGTAATATGGACCGCGCGGTTGTCCTGCACAGAGACAAGTTGATACACAATCGATTGCAGATAGTAATTGATTGTAAAACATTTGTAATTATAACTTGTTGAATAACTGACCAAGTGAAGCGAAGTTTAGTGTTAACGCGACCGTTTGGTATTTCGAAAATATTATGTTTTTTTGTTTGTTATATAGGTACGGCCAAGTGCATGTACCTAACATTTAGTAATAAGATTCCTAGCAACCGTTAGTTATTGTTAAGTGTGATAATCAGCATAAATGTTCAAAGAGTTTTAAAATTGCGGAAGTTTAAAATTGTGTTTCGTCTAATTGTGTCTAAAATTGTGTTTCGTCTAATTGTGTCTAAAATTGTGTTTGAAATAGTTAAACTAAGAACAACTGTCCATAGGTTAAAATTTGCATACTGTTTATGCAATTAATCAAATTCAACTCTCTTCGATAGAAAACAGGACACAACTTTTTACACTTAGAAAAAAACGTAATGTCACAACCTGTAAATCAACATATATAAGATTTACTTTCTCATTAGCTGCATAGTGTGAGGTTTTTAATGAAATATTCAGCTTAGATACAACTTTGATTGGAAGACATTGTTAAACATTTTAACTGTAACTTCAAAATAAGTTAATTGTGCACCATCATGGTACTTACATAGCCCAGTCCTACAATGGTCTTACAAGCTGACCCTATAAATGTAAGGGACAAAACATTTCCTTTTGCGCCTTATAGGAAATGTTATTTTGTTTTAGAATATTAAGGAGGTTTTATCCAGCAAGATAAGACTGTTTAAAACAGATTTTCTTTATTTATAGGAACTTTATTTCTTTATTTTGAACTACATAATTACCCTCTGAATTATCTCTGCTCATTACAAAACATCCTGTATTTAAACTAGCTATTGACGCCATGAAATGTCTACCGACCCTACACATTGGAGTAATTTGCCACAATTTTAAGCTCTCTACATATTTCTGTGTTTTAAATCCCTCTTGTCCAATGTATTGGGACAAACTTATTTAATTAGAAACTCTGAATACAGTTTCACCTTTGAGCAGGGAAAATTGAGCAACTAAAACTGTATTTTTTTAAACCTCAAAGCTTTTTCATTTGGCGTTCAAAATAATCTTGTCGCTTGATAATTTTTTGACATATTGGTAATTTCAAAATTCGAGTTGGACGATTGTGTAAATTAACAAAAAACTAACAATATTGGACATTATTTTAACAGATTAATAATGTTTATAACTAATGTGATTAAAAAAAAGAAGAGTTTTTAAAGAAGCACAATAAAGATGAACAAAAAATAAATATTACTGAAACTTTAGAAGACTAACATGGTCAATAAATAAAATAATGATCAGATATAAAAACAAATTTTATATATATAATATTTATTTTTCAATATTTAAAATTTAGGTAAAATTTGGGCTGTCTACCGCAACGCCCCCCAATTAGAAATTATAATTTTTTTTTCTAATTTATTAATTTGAACATTAGATAGGTAAAAATATACACAAATTACTTAACTCAAACATTTAGGGTAGCCTGAAACAACCGCTACAGTATTCGTGTATGTTACTAAACGCTCCACTTAAAATTATAATTGATTTTGCTCAATCTTGATATGTAGGCTCGGTTTTATAAACTATTGAACAAATGCTTAATTTAAAAATGGGTTAAGATATTTAAAAATATTAATAGCTTTTCATATTTAAAATATTTGTAGAGATAAGTTTTTAACCGTTCGTAGAACAACATCTCACAATAGCTAATGATGTCCAAATGTGTCTTCTACTATGAAAAATTAGAAAATTATCGTAAAAACAAAACAGTTTAAACTGCAATAATAGTGTCTGTATTGAAAATGAGTGATTTTTAGTCTTAAAAAGTAACCTTGATTGAAATAGACGTGAGGTTAATTTAATATTTTCAATTTTAGTTTTAAAATAGTACCATTTAAACATATATCTCTGTTTCTACAGCTCTTTACTTGACAAATTTGTTTATTATCTAATTACATAGAAAATTATATAGGTTTAAAGTTGGTTGGTCCCCTCAACGAGTTATTACATAACCTCAAAACTATTAGCTTGAATATGTATACAAATTACAGTATTGATGTAAAAAATGCTTCTGTGAATATCAACAACCATTCTAAATTTCCAGTTAAAATACTAAATACTGTACATTTAAAAAAATTTATAAAACGCATTTTTCAAATTTAGTTCACGAGAAAAGCTAAAGTAGATTAGCATGTTTTTTTTTTTTTTTTTAATTTAATTTTTTTTTTATAAATATTATAAAACGGACTACGTAAACATATTTGAAATACTTTGCCAATAAGAGAAAACTATGCGTAACTTTATCAATATAAAGGGTGGAGTGAAATTCCTGTGGTTGCAATGAAAATTAATCATTATATTTAATATTTAGCTGCGGTGTGGAGGGAATTTGGAATGTTTGGTGTAACATTCGTACTGTGAAAACTGTCACAGTGTTGTTTCATTCTGCGTGCGTAATGTGGAAAGGATTATGAGGGAAATATAATAAAATGATTAAAATAGATGTGAGGTTAATTTAATATTTTCAGTCAAAGGATAACTGAGTTATCGACAAAAATAAAAAATATATAATTTTTTTAGTAATTTCTACTTAATTTTGAAAATGTGAAAATAAAGCTTTGGTTATTGGTATACTCGTGAAAATTAGTATAAAAAATTGTTTATAATAAATTTAAACTCGACATCCTAATAATTTCTAAAGTTGTTATTTTTCAAAAAAACACAAAATGGCCGACAGAAGGAAAACAAAGAGTTTCTGGACTTATGTTTATATGCAGTGTTTAATATTTAGCTTTAGAACAATTTTATGTAACATTCCTCCTGAAACACTCTGTATATACGTTTTGAGGTCACCAGAGTCCAAAACAAAAGTTGTTTTTTGAATAATCTTTGTGGTTCCAATATATGGATTATTTATTGTTTATGATTAACTCTAAAATTTGTAATATTTGATTTGGCCTAAAGATTAAACTGATAACATGAAGAGCATTTTGTGGAAAAACACAATTTATCTACTTTTACAAATTTTCCCATTGTTCATTTTTACTTTTAGACTTAAAACCTTTTGAATTAACACTTTTAGTAACGGATAGATTTTGTATAGGATGAGTAGATGAGAAAGTTTGTACATTATTTTGTACCATTTATTGAAGCCGTTCATTTAGGTTTTTCAAAATTCTCTTTTAAATTAATTGTAGATTTTTTAATCAGTCTGTATTACAGATGCCAACCCCCTAAATAGCCGAAATTTGAGACAATAGTCAACAAAATAACCGAAGTGGTAATCAAAATATGATTACCATAGTAAACGAAACTGTAAGCAGAAAATTAAGTTTCCCAAATAAACAAAACATTTTCATTACCTACAAAAGTATGTTATTTTTGGATTGAAAATAACTTAGTTTCTCTCAAATTGTCTGTAGTTGTACAGGTTTCTTGTTGACTTATTAAAGAGCTGACTTGGTCAATGACGTTGTGGCAGTGTCAATAATTGAATAAACTATCTAGGACAGTCAATATCAATATTCAAATGGCACTTGACAAATTGTCTCGACAATAACTTAGTTAAAATTCAAGAAAAACGTTTAATAATTCTGTACTATTAGTTTATTCCTGTTTTTTATATAATTTGTATTCATAAAAACTTATATACGAAGCTTCGAGAGTATGAATCTACGCCGTTAATCAAGTGATAAACCTGGAACATGTAGATTGTCAACATTTCATTTAACTATCTTGTTACGGCCTATTGATGGCACATGACAGTGTGTCTAGTCAACAACTTTGTGCAGTTAAAACTAAAACGCCACTATTTACCTGTTGCAGGAAAACCTACAATTATCCTGTACTTCCAAATGTCGATCGTCAATAATGAAATAAAAAATTCTTTCTCTCGGCTCGTGTCTGTGTTAAAGTCTGGTTTACTCGTGGATATCTCTTGTATTTATGAAGTGAACAGCAATCAGTAACTCTTCAAATATAGAAAATACAGACTGTATAACTTTTAGATACACTGGTTTACCCATATACGAATCTCAGTTATTGGACAAGTCGTAGATGGTCAATAGACAATACTATATCATATATAGTGGACAGCTACCAATAAGACTTTGCCAACACGTTGGTTAAGGAAGCAGCGGCGCCAGTGTTGATAGAGATTGCTAGTGGGAAGGAACTCTTCGTAAGGTAAAATCCATGCAAGACCAATGACGATGCTGTAAATACTCCAACTTCTCCGTACTACCTTGTACGGATAGGCAATCGTACCTCTAAGGATAAGAAAATCTCAGTCTTTAAAAAAAAACGTGATTTGGCTCTATGCTGTAGTGAAGGAAACTGATCTAGGAGAAAACAAATCGGAATAAAAATTCTAGTCCTCAGTGTTAGAGGTTAGTCGTAGGGCTAACGTGACATTAGAAAGTACATTGTTCAAGATCCAAAAATAAATAACCGGATGGATTTTCTAGAACGACCAACGTGAGTGAAAGGTATTCATTAGTTTGTATATGTCAGATGAAATACGATGAAACCAAAAAGAAGGAAAAGGGGATAAAAAATTTTCAGGAGAGGGATAGAGGCTAGGGGTGTCATGGGAATGAGAAGATGGAAAGAAGACTTGCCCTATAGGAACGACTTGAATCGAATCCTAAAGAAGGCCAAGGACCATAACGCTAGTGGAAGAAGAAGACAACTCGGCACGAAGCCTGACTAGATGAAACGGGAATTATAGTTTTAGTGTAGCCTAACCGTTCCATTGAAGTTGTTGAACTTACTGCAAAAATCAAAACATACGCAAATTGACTTGTAGGGAGATGTTGGTTTTGGTTTAAAAGAAACTAACAAAAAACTATGTCAAACTGCGGTCATTTTCAAATTGTTTGTTCACTATTAAACTCTTTCTCACCAAATATTAAAAGCTACTTCCAAGCTATATTTCATTACTTACTGTTTCTTTCAAGCTTTCCGTATGAGGTGACATCAATGGTTCTATAACCATGATATACCTCTGCCACCAATTCACTTTAGATACCTCAATTCAAACACTTTAATGTCCGTCATTTTAAAAGGGACTTTAAATAATTTTTCTTGTTACATTGACCTCTTTAAAATTATGATATTCAATATGTATTGCAATTAAAGAAATAAGTTTTATATTTTTCGTAACACCCTGTATATGGAACCTCAGCACAATCTGTAGATAGCCCCAATCAAGAGCTTTTCATTGATGTGTCTCTTTCTTAAGCCACCAAGAGGCTAAGATATTGCAATATATACAAGACTTTTGTCCAACTCTATATACAGAAACGCTGAAAAGAAAATTACACTCCCTTTAATTTTGTTATTAATCGAGATATAGCATAGTTTGTAGCAGCTTTATTTGTAGTAAGCGAATGCTTCTATAAACCTACATAATTCAACTTTCGGGAGGTGGGTCAATAGTTTTAATTGAAACTTATGGAGATCAACATTTTTAAGTTGTCGATGAAACAATAAAAATTACTTGAAGAACTTTTTTACCCACCATTGGCCATTGAAAATTAACGTCTTTTTTTTTTAGATAGCTAAATAGGAACTTTCATCTTCCCATCTTAACTATACTATGTGAAAATCTTCTCAGATAAATGAGTTACTTCTATTAGTTTTATTTTACATTTTTTATTTAACGATCACGTTGGCGGTCATTTTGGTTTTGATGTGGAGAATTTCATTCTTTAAATGTTATTTGTCTCGTTTAACCAAGACCTTTAAAATGAAGTATCACAAGACATTAAAAATGAGGGGCCATATATGAATGAGCACGTACTAAAGGAAATTCCCAACCACAATATCTATCTGTTTTATGGAGCCACCACAGGAGCTGTTGAACATTACTTTATCTATGAAATTTCTCAGCAAAATGACAAAGAAAGATACGTTCAAAATTAAAGTTATAGAAATGCCGAACACGAATTACCATGAATATACGAAAACCTACATAGATGGTTCAGTTGACCTAAAGAAAATAATAACCAAAATCCGGAGGCAGGTAGTAAAACCAAAAAGCTGGGAGTATTATTTGATCCCAGATAGCGCAGGTTAGTGAATGGATCCAGTTACCTGCTACAAATGCGGTTCTAGGTCAGATCTTTCATATTCTGACAGACTCTGAAACAACCCTACAAGTATTAGCGGAACAAAATGATTATCAATACATATTATATAAGTTAAAATAGTGTTTTTCGCAGCTAAAATAAAAAGAGGTCAAACACATATCTTTTCGGTGGATCCCACCCTGTAATCAATATAATTTTGTAGACTAATTAAAATTTGAGGTTAACTGATCCAATACCAAACACAAAATTTATATTTTCTCACAATCATCTCCAATGGTTTTTAATAATTTTATCTAAAATATAGCCTCTAAGGATCAAAATAAAATGTACTGATCCCCATCTGCCTAAAAAAGAGTTATTGGCGTAAAGAGTTAAAGAAATAAAACATTAATGATCTACACCGATATTCTATATCAGAATGAAAAAACTCATCTCAGGAATAACTGTAAAAAATTGGGATTGGACCATGATCGCTGTTTTTAAAAAATCAACATCAATCAAACATAATTTACTCTAAGGACAAGTATTATCCATAAGCGAAACCGGTTGGGGTTCTATTTATATATATATACATGACTTTTCATAATATTTCAGTAAATTTAAGGAGACGTTCACGGTTCATTTGTACATTTAAATTAATAACTAACGTTGTTATGGTGATGACGAATTATTTTTGTTTGGTTAGCATTTGTTTTTGTGGACGATTGTCTGAAAAAGTTTGTGCATAATTTATTTTAATTAGCCCTACAAACAATTACGAAATAACAACTTAAATAATTAAAACTTAGGTGAAGATACAACTCCGTTGTAAAATAATTCAAATTCGTAACATCGGCCTCAGAAGTAAAACAATACAAGTTTCGGATTTAATTATTTACAAGACGTAGAAAGAAAAGTTGTTGGAAGACCAGTTTATTGCAAAGACTTTGATGCAATTAAATTTTATTACAACTGACGGAAAAGAACTATATTTGATTTTGCAAAGAGAGAGATATATAGAGGGTGTGTTTGCATTCATGTAAGATATGAAGACATGTTTTACAATCAAATAAAGGATGTAATAGATTCTACTAGATAGGTGATCATAGAGTCCCACCTTCGCCCCCTTCCTATCTATTTTTCTTCATAATTGGAATACACATTCAAACAGGAATCTTAATTGGATGATAGATTGTACTTTTTGGTATACTAATTTTACCCACCTCCTGTGAGTGGTTCAATTCAAATATCTTAACTACAAATTTGTTTTGTAATACTATATCACTTTAAAGATGTTGATGAGTAGGGAAAAATGACGAAACTTAAACGTAATTCTATTGAGCCAATCCACAATGGCGGCTTCTCATAATTTAAACATATCTCTATAAACGCATATTTTAAATAATTTTCCAAACATCATTATCGTCATTTAATCTAACATTGGATTAGTTGCTATGTACACTGGTAAGTTAGAAGTCGCACAATAATTTGGAAGTATTAGGATAGGAACAGGTTCTATTCAATTGTAATACTTAGAAGTTTACGAAAGATATCTGTGTAAGAAAGAGTGATATATAATTACTTACATATTAAAGAATCTTTTAGATTAAAAAAATGATTAAGCCAGATAATTAGGGCCTGAAATATCTTAGGTTCAATTCAAATATCTTAACTACAAATTTGTTTTGTAATACTATATCACTTTAAAGATGTTGATGAGTAGGGAAAAATGACGAAACTTAAACGTAATTCTATTGAGCCAATCCACAATGGCGGCTTCTCATAATTTAAACATATCTCTATAAACGCATATTTTAAATAATTTTCCAAACATCATTATCGTCATTTAATCTAACATTGGATTAGTTGCTATGTACACTGGTAAGTTAGAAGTCGCACAATAATTTGGAAGTATTAGGATAGGAACAGGTTCTATTCAATTGTAATACTTAGAAGTTTACGAAAGATATCTGTGTAAGAAAGAGTGATATATAATTACTTACATATTAAAGAATCTTTTAGATTAAAAAAATGATTAAGCCAGATAATTAGGGCCTGAAAAATGCCATTACTAATTTCATAGCTAATAAGTTTTTTAAATACAAAATTTTTGTGTTCTGTATAAACGGGATGCTAAGGAATATAAAATAAAATCCACGAATTTTCTTCAATTTTAAGAGTCTTTAATTCTAATCGGACAACAAAATACAAGCAAAACATATTATATTCCAAAGTAATCTATAAAGAGAATGTAAATCACAACAATTTATATGTTTAAAAAATGATCAGCGCTTTACATTTAAAAAAAAATCGTTTGCAAAACCTGTTTAAACTTTGACCTATGGCTGAGTAAAATTTCGATTTTATTTATCTCTATCCATCAAAACCTTAATACTGATGTATCATACAATCCCCCTCTTAACATTAAAATATTTAAACTAACATAAGTGGAGACCTCGTACTACAAAGAAGTATCAGCCTATCATTAAGTCACGTCTTTGATATAGTAATATGACGTAAATAACATGTTACCTTGTACCTACGACTAATACGTATAAACGTTAATATGAAAATATACAATATAGAAAACGAAAATAATATTATTTTAAACTGAAAAAAAAGAAGACAAAACTATTTCAGTTAATCATACAGTTAGTTAAACATTTATCGTAACTCACTCACTCATTTAGCCTCCCAGTCACTGAATTTCTCAATCTTGAAATCATTGGTCTGTCAGTCAGCTACTCAATTTTCCAACCAGTCGGTAAATTATTTATTCAATCACTCACTCGTTAATCGGTCACTCTTTAGCCTTTCTCTCAATCATATAATCTATCAGTCCCTCACTTTCACAGGCTCTCTTTCATCTGTCAGTCAGTCACTCAGTTTTTCAGTCAATACTTTTTAATCTGTATTCAGTCACACTATTAGTCAATCGGTAAATAAATTATTTATTCAGTGAGTCACTCACTTACTCACTCATTGAGCCTCCCAGTCACTCACTTTCTCAGTCTCTAACCGTTAGAGTGTCAGTTACACAGTTATTCAGTCACTTATCCATTTTGATTTTTACTTTCTCTGTTACTGACCAATTTATCATTCATCCAGATGTCAATCAGTCAGTAAATTATTTATGCAGACTGAAATTCACCCAGTCAGTCACTTATCTAATACGTCAAATTATCAACCATAAAGTTATTTTATATCTTCCCACCAAGTATTTCCTTCATAAAATATAGCCATATCATCCGCAAACTGTTAAATTCTAGTTAAATCATTAATATGGATCAAACCAAATAGGTCCCAATGTTGATCCTTGGATGACTTCAAGATCAAGCGGATATTGTTTACTATTTAATCCGCGTATTGAGACTATTTGTTTCCAATTGTACAAATATCTTTCAAACCAAGAAATCCTTAAGCCTGATTGAGGGACTCACTAAGGTGACAATCCAAGAGAGCCTATTTGAATCTACACATTTCTGTGTAATCTTGGGTTAGATCCTTCCCTTTCATCTTTCCTATCTGGTTTCACTCGACCAACTCTTGTTCTCTTCCGACCCTGACGTGAGTTTAATAGGTCTTAATTGAATGTTCTCTCTTTCTTTTTTTGAAAGATAATGATGACCGAGAGGTTTTCGCCTTTAAATAACAACAAAAATACACAATTCGTAAATCATGTATTCAGACAATAACTGTGTTCTATCAGTCAGTTAGTGAAATAAGGATACATAATGTATCTACATGTCACTAATTCAATGTGAAAGTGTAACAAATTAAAACTAAACTGTACGTGCCGTCTGTAATTCATAGCTACGGCATTACAGACGACATATAATAACGTTCATTAAAACAAGCTTTAAAGAGGATACAACTAAGCTTCTTATTGCCAGTCAGTTTTAATTTGAAGAAAAAAATAGAGAAAGTGTAAAGCTTTAGTCGAAACTAATTATTCCTAACTTCCTGACAGATGGTATTTTGAATGTCTAACGGATAAAATTATAATGATGTGGCTCAGCCAAGGAGAGCCCATCATTTATAATATAATAATTAATCATTGACAATTAATGAAATGGGATTATAAAATTATAATTTTCTAGAATAAAAAACTCGCAACCGTCAAGTAGACGGATTATGTTGGATCAGCGTGAGTTCACCAAAAGGGGAGGGGGAGAGAAGATGCAATTGGAGTGACTTCAGTAGTGAGTCCGCGCGGAGAGTTAAATCGGGTTGGACGCGCCTCCGGCATGAACGCGACCTAAATTTATTAATCAAGTCTTTTTTTCAAAAAAAGGGGGGGGACGTAGATATATAATTTTACTTAGTAAATATGAAAATTGTATATTAAATTTAATCAAGTAACGAAAATTAAACTCCTAATCATTGAACAGTAAACTTGCGTTACGTGTAATTTAATTATCGCCTGAGACCGTGTCCTCTTCGCTATCCTAACAAGATTTCGGCCAACCTGGATCCAGCCAGCAGAGGACTTACGATTTCCTAACAGTGGTCTTCACCTGCCAAAAAGCGGGCGACGGCAACAATAAATGAGTACACAGTTCGTGTCCAAACTGTAACACTAATTGACATAAAGTTAACTAATAGTGTTTTGTTTAGTTAACATAAATTTTCCTATTACATTAAGAAGTCAGAAAACTTCAAAATTTATTGGATAATTCTAATTAAGCCTTCCAAATCTATTACGGGGAACCTGTCGACTTAGAATAAAGCCAAAAACGTATTACCACTAAAACGTGTATGGGGAATATCATATATATTATTTTTCATTTTTTGAAAAATATTGTTCCCTAATCAGAATGTCTAGATTCTATTCTCGAAATGTTCAAATTTAGGTATGGATTAAGTGATGCTTTATTTAAAACACCTACAAAGACAGAGATTTTTTATATAAAGCTTATATCTTTATTTCTATAAATTTCAAAATGGCGACCAAAAATATTTACAATATTGGTCTTTGTTTTTCTCCCTGAACAAAACAATCAAAGAATTCGTTTAAAAAAATAAATTGGAAACACTGGAATAACCGATTTTTAATCCTATTGAATGTAAAACTAGGTCAAAATTTCTTCCTCATTTTAAAGGCGACTAAAAATATGAACACTCTATGGTCCACTGTACTCAATTCATGTTCCTATCTCAATTTTAGTTGCCGCTATCGTGGTTACGTACAGACGACAATGACGACGCACGAACGGCATGTCAAAATCATTTTTTCGGTTTCCTCAGGACATGAAACTTGAAGACCAGCCAAAAATATAAAGTCCACCTTTTTGCGGTAAACAAACATAGACCCTACTTTTCATACTGGGTAAGTAATACTATTTTAAAAGTCACTATTTAATTCTAAATCATCAAATAAATGTAAACCGTTAATATATAAGACTTTACATAAAAATAAAACGAGACAAAGTAAATAAGAATCTCTCTTATTGTACAGGAGGGGGAGAGGGACAAAAGAAATTACATTACGTGATTCGTTTTCCAAAACGTTTCTGTTCTTGGACAATTTTCTGCAAATGTCGCACAACAATGCCTTCATCACGCCCCTCACTCAATCTGCTATCACATACGACACAACATTTTCAATATTGATCTCTTTTAAAATACCTGTCCAATGTTTTACTTTTCTCTGTCTTTACTTTCTCACAAGAAAGTATTACTACGGGGGTGTTTCAGTTTTTAAGAGAAAACGTCTCGCCTTATAAAAAAAAGACAGGAAAAAAGATGAAATAAAACCTCCTGGCCATTGAATACTTTAATAGCATCAGAGTCGTGATACACGTGTTGGTCAAGAGAGACCTGATAGGAAATATTAAAAAGAAAGATTTAACCCAAGAATACTTGGAAAAAGCTGTAGATCCAGCTAAGTTGCTCGAGTTTGCCACCCGCCGAGGGTTTTTCATTGAAATATCCATTTTGAACACAAATATCAGTTTTAGAAAGTATGCCTGTGGTGCTTTATGGTACATAAGAGTGTGGAATGATTTCTATCAAATTTAGTATCTAAACATATTTTAGAAGTTTTTTTTTTTTTTTTTTTTTTTTTTCAGTTTCAAATTTAAGGATAACTGCATAATATCAATTTACTCATAATCGGTTCTATTTAGATAAACCAATATATCAAATATAATCCCTAAGGATTGCAATAAAACGTATTGGTTGCCATCGTCTCAATGTCTTTAATCCTTTATATCCTTAACAAAAAATAGTGTGTATAATAGCGTCATGAAAATGGTAATTTGTCAAAATCGTCTGTAACTCAAGTTTTAGTGAAATATAAAAGATAATGATCCAAACTTGTATGCTACGTTTACTTTGCATGTATACGTAGTAGGTTATAAAATTTTATAAGGGGGCAGTGAATTGATACTAAAGTTTTTATGACATACGAGTCGGGGGATCCCTAAAAATTAGAATTAATGGAAGATATTTTATGACAGATCTACGCCCCAAGAAAGTAAACTAATTTTGAACAAATTTGGCATATTTTGATAACATCTCGAGATTTTTCTTCTTTTTTTTTTTTTAATTGTTTAACAACTCAAAATTTAGCGGTTAAAAACCTGAATATAAAAGTCTATTTACATTACTAAAAATAGGAACTGAAAATTGTTACAAATTTTTTATTAAATATAGACCCTGAAGACCTAAACAAGACACACTGGTCGCCGTCTCCACAAAAAATGTAATTTTAGTTCAAAAATTTTAACAATCATCTGAAGAGTTGTTGTAAAAAGACATAATTTGTCAAAATCGGCTTTTCCTATTTCGGTAAATTTTTGGTGAAATTTGAAAATTATTTACTCAAATGTACCTATAATCATATGCTTTTGTACTGAATATACTTTTTATAAATATTAGGACAGTAAAAAAGTTATGTGATAAGTCGAAAGTAAACACCTTCGACAAATATAATATTTAGATCTCCAAAGTCCAAAATATATTTCTTTGGAATTAATTTTATTTGTCGTCCTTGCACACTGTCCAACAGTTAAAAATCATTAGTCTTTTCAATTATGTGGAACAGTTTATTGTCTTCAATATCGCCAACTTTCCTGAGTGACAAAAAATGAATTTTGGTGTGATGAATGTTTGTCGTCGACATTTAAATTTAGTTTTAATTTTCAATCTACATTTGAATTTTTTTAAAGTAGATAATAATCTTGTATGCAATTAATTACTGGCTTCATAAATAGTAATACATTATCTATATTACTTATACAGTATAGGATAAGTTTGGTAATCGAAAATAAAATTCGACCTCTGTTCGTTGGATGTGGGATATCTAATAAAATTATGTTTTCAATATCATTTTTGAAAATCACACTTTCGATATCCCAAGGTATTTGTTCATGGCCTTGGGATATGGAAAAGTTGTATTTTCAGACAAAACGAATTATCATATCTCGCTGTTTATACAACTTAAATCTCAATAAATTACATAAATATTTGCAAAATTCAATTCTCCATGTAATGATACCAACAACCTCTTTTCGATGATAAATAGCGAATTTTTGATAAAAAATGAAATTTTCAATCCTTACCTCCTATGAAAATGTGATAATCGTTACAAGATCCAGCAGAGCCGAGACACCGACACGAATGCAGCGAGAGGAGGCTCCTACACATACTAAAAAAAAAAGACTTCAATTCCCGTGGGGGCACCAACTTTACGGAGATGATTTACGAAACTTGGGATTCTTGTGGAAAATCGGGAAACTACAATTAGTAGTGAACACTGGTCGAGAAGGCTATAACAGAGGGGACGTGATGTTGTTACTACACGTTAAACAGCTAAAAAACAGTGTAGTAGGGCTAGGCTCCTCACGGAGTTTTATCTTGGTAAAATCTTGCATATGTAGGCCTAATATATTGAACTTGTACCATCAGTTATTAAGGTTAACTGATCACAACTATTACCAGTGGAATGTGTGTTTTAGTGGCGCAGTTTCTGGGTAAAATGAAACACGGCTATAACGGGTATAAAAACAGATGTTACTTTTATTATTTCTAGAAGATCTAAGGAAAATTTCACCAAAATCGGAGATTTGTTTCCTAATTTTTAAAGTAAAACGTCATTACATAAGGAAACAACGTGATCATTTTTTTATAGATTTAAATCAGAAAAGTAGATAACATCAACCATCTATTTGATTATTTTTAATGTAAAACTTATTCAAACAATTAAATAAAGAACTGTTAGTAAAAATTCCACCTTAGTCAACTCAAAACTGTCCCAGAAACAAGAAAGGCAATGACCTGCAACACACAAAAAATATAAAGTTGGACTTTTTTATTTCCGTTATTATAAATAAGTTAAATTAGTAAGTTTATTAAGCAATACCCAATTTATTGTTATGAAATTATTATTGGCTAAAATCTTATATTTAATTCGCTATAGATTTTCTGCGAAAGTCATGTATTTCTTGACTATAGGGGCCGATTTTAATGATTGAGGTGTCAAATTAAACAGTGTTACCCGCAAATTTGCCAACGATTATTCATTTTCCTTGGAAACACTTACCTTCTATAAAATTTATCATTTAAAAAACATTATCATATTGGTAAATAACATGTTTCCCAACAAAAATCATTTAAAAGAAATGTTATAAATTCTCAAATACATTTTATTTTGTTTGAGATTTTATAACAGCTGTATTAAATTATTTTAAGGTTAACCTTGAGATCATTCAATTAACATCCTTGTTATGGGTAAATACCATGTTTCCCAACAAAAATCATTTAAAAGAAGTGTTATAAATTCTCAAATACGTTTTGTTTTGTTAATTTGTTTGAAAATTTATAACAGTTATTTTTAATTATTTTTTGTTAAACCTATATAGTGGTTACTTTATTTGTTGAGATTCAAGTTGTGATTGGTTTCTTACACTTCGTTTATATGGATTATTGTAAATGTGTGACAATTGCGTGGGAGCAGGAAGACGATGTGGAAACCGTCGCTTACTGAACAACAAGAAAATGCCAAAGACAGAAATCGAAGAGCACTGGATCGTGAAGCAAACCAACAAGTTTGACTTTCTGATGCCAACATGAACTTCAGACTTCAATATTATTTTAAAATTACAAGTTCATTTGAAAATAACTATCCATATTTTAATGTAGGTGATCTTCCTGATGAATGTAGTTATTACAGTGCTTTGTGTTATTAAAGTATGAATAGACATTTGATGAAACAACCACATAAATGTAGTTATTCAAAACTGTTATTAAAACATTAATAATACTCAAATATACGCTTTGCGTGATTTTTAGAATTATTTAAACAAGAACCCAAACTAAGAATTTCAAAAACCGTAAATATGAGTTAAATAAAAATCGACCCATAAAACTTAATATGCCAGTGTATTTTGGATTTTACGTATACCGATTTTGGATTTGAGGCCAATTGTATACCGATGTCAAATTTAAATCCAGCGCTATTAACTACGTAATGAGTATCATAAACATTGTACCATAATTTTAAATATTTATAAATTTTGGATAAACCTTTATTTTTTACAAATATGTATTAAACAATTTTACCAAAATCTCATCATTATGTGACACCAACTACACACCAAACATCAAAATTGGTAGTTATTCGGACTTATATTCACCCAAATAACCCATACAAGTATTTATTACATTTATATTTCAAACCTCTACAACTTCGTGTAGCCCCGATAGAGGCTAACTTATAGTAAGTTCGGGCCTGACAATTCCGACAGATTGTAGCTGAATCTACACCTTTTTTCCTCTAGTTTGGGTTGGATTACTCACTTTCACCTTTCTTATCAGATCTCTCTTGAACAACTTTTGTTCTCTTCAGAATTTGACGTTATTTGAGTATTTTAGGGTTGAGAATCTTTATTTCATGTTCTTTTGTTTTTATATGGCGATGATAGCTGAGAGGTTTTTTGTTTTAAAACAACAATAAAAAGGTGAAATAACAGTATTTCACTGTTATAACTTATCCTCCAGCCCGGTTTCTAGGATTCGTCTCGGGAGCTTTATTTTGAATATCTTCAGGTCTTCAGGTGTTTTCGTATTCTTTGCATGCATATCTAGGATTCATTATCATAGCACAAAATGGATGGTTTACACTATGAACACTTATCAACCTATGGATATCCCTTAAATTAAAAGTGGAGGTGAGCACGTAATAGACCTTGTTGACAAGATTTGTTACACTTCTCTTTACTTCTTATTCAAAATATTATCATTCCTAACTACATGAAACATTTGACGGCTTCTATACAGTTATCTTCTACAAATACGTTTTGCCTGATGAGAATAAATCTGATTTAACTTGTTTTGATTCTGTCTACATTGATTTATAGTCCAATCCTTTGGTACTTGTTTACAGGAAACCGGGTCCAATAAAAGTAAGCTAAAACTTTAATTGATTAGAGTTTATTTGTTTTTCAATGCAGAACAAAATAAAGTACACAGTTTGCTTTGGGATTAAACGAATTTAATTTTTGAATCTTAAAATTAAACCATATTCTTATCTGTTAGGGTTATTAAGACAGGTGTATGAAGTGGCCGAGATTCTTTTCTTGGAAAAGCTGTAACTTCTTCTATGAAATGCGCGACATATTTTGACATGTTGAGATTAATCTCAGCTACGTTTTGAATAATTGCTTCATTCAATTCGTATAATTTTAGTGTATTTAAAAGGTTCCATTTTGATGCTCTTTCTTTCTTATTTTTAAAGGGATGATGATCGGTAGGGTTTCTGCTTTAAACGACATAGGAAGAAAATCAAACCTCTTCCAAGGAAACGCCGCTTCAATCAAAAACCTTCTAAAATGTCACAATAACTTGGTAATGGTAAACCTTAAATATCTACTTTTCGTAAATAAAATCACATGGAGGAAAATTCTATGATTTTAAAATAAATACTCAATTTTATTCCATGAAACAAAAAGCATTGCTTAATTGGTTGTTCTTCAATTACGCTACTATTTTCCCTTATACTTTATTTTTGTTTATGACTGTACGTAGAAGTTCGTCCATCGTATATCAAAACTATGTACTACTACTATTAAAATCAACTGACAGTAAAACCAATTTATAAATAAAACTATTGAACCGCTTACAGATAAAAAGTTGACGTCACGAATTCAAACAAGCGTAATGTGTCTTTTGCAAAACACGTTCAGTTTTATCACAGCCATAAAATTACCCCTTTACTGTAGACATGGGTTTAATGGTCAATTACAACTGTGCATGACTGAAGGAAGAAACTCATATATTTTTGTCCTTATATTCGTGTGTTCACACTTATTTGTTCAAAATCACTATACATTGAATAAATTAATGGAACTAAACTCGTCATGCATTTGTTACCATTGCGTTTTGTTGACGACCTGTTATGATTGTATCTGTAGACGATTTGTATCTTAATATTGTAAGTTTTTTTGCATACTCAAAGCGTCTTAATCATTAGTATTACTAGGTGTGGCTATTAAATAACAATACTAATAGTCTTATAGGCTATTTACTTATAGCAGAAATGAGTGCGTATAAACTGAGTTACCTTAAAGCTTCCGAGAGCTCACAAGATTGATCTGAATTTATTTTTGGAATTAGTCTTTGAACAACGATTGAAAGAACATGTACAATATTTGTCATCGTAGAGATGCGGAGTAGATACCATTGAAGCGAAATTGAAACCTACAAATTATTATGTAATTTAGTGTGTTATAACGAACAAAAATTGTCTAAATACAACATTTTGACATTTTTATTTATTTATTTTTTTTAATTTCAATAGTGTTCTATATGAGCACACCAAATTTCATGTCTATATCTCAATGTTTGTGGGCGCTATTGTGCGTAAGTACAGATAACAACGTCAACAGAGAGATGATATGTCGAATATATGTTTCCTTCATGAAATGTAAAGGCCAGTCAAAGAACGGAGGATCAATTTTTGAGATTATCAAACCTATACTTCGTATTTCAGCTACGTAAAAACACTGGATTAAACTAATCGAAACTGAAGACGATGCTGATCGATTTATTTATTAGTGGTCATGGTTGAATTAGTATCACCGGGTCAGACAAATATCAGCTGTATTCCTGAAGTTCTAAACAAGCTGAAAGAAGAAAAGTGAGTGAGGAAGTAAAGGGCCGATTTGTTAGATGAACAATGCAGGGATTTACCAACACAACAATGCTCCAGCTCACGATGCTCTATCCGAAAGACAGTTCCTAACTGATAAGCCCCTCACTCAGCTCGGTGATCTTTTTACTCAGGAAATTATCTGACCACTCTTTTGTAACTATTTTGTTAGATTATTGATCTGTTTTCATCCCACCTAAATTATGAAATAGCCTTATGGGGTAATTCTGTAAAGTAAATAACTCAAAGTGTCTTTTGTTTACACAAGCAAGCAAATAGAATAATGCTTCATTTGAGTCGTTATAATTCTTCTAGAGATACTTTCAAAACACTGAGTATTTAAAATATTCTCTGTACGTATATTTTAGAAGCCGCTTTATAAGTTTTAGAGCGCATTGGCTCAATATTAAAATTGGCACTTATATAATACCATTGGTAAATATGATTTCTGTGGACAGCACAGATTGGCGGATTAGAATAATTGTCATCTGAAGCTGACGTCCTTTTTACGAACAACTTCATAGAGACTTTAAAGAAATAACGGAAATCAGAATATTTAAAACTATATTACAGCAGTTACTACAAGCTACCACTTTTTACTCAATCGAGGAATTTCTCAAGGCCACATAACCTTCAACTTAAGTTTCAACAACATTAATTGTCTTCTTCTTAATATTGCAACTGACATATTGCTATTTTATATTTGTTTTACTTTGTGCATTGTATGTTTATTTACTTCATTGTAATTGTATTTAAAACACAACCTTATATTGTGTATTTTGACGCTTTCTATACAAAACATTTGTCAAAAGCAAGAGAAAATAATAAATAAGGGGATTAAGTTATGAACCACACACATTACTCGCCGTATTTAGTTCCGTCTTAATTTATTTAATCTGTCTTAAGGTAAAATTTTCGGTGAATGGAAATTATTTTTAGGCTACAGACATGGTAATGGAGACAACGGTGGCTCTTCCGGAAAGGTTAACCCGTACGCGGTGAATGGAAATTATTTTATTTAGGCTACAGACATGGTAGAGGAGACAACGGTGGCTCTTCTGGAAAGGTTACCCCATACGCGGTGAATGGAAATTATTTTTAGGCTACAGACATGGTAATAGAGACAACGGTGGCTCTTCCGGAAAGGTTAACACATAATAAACTGCAGCAGTGTTTCCAACAATAGAAAATTCACATACTGCGGTGTAATAGAGAGGAGAAAGAAATATAGTACCAATAAAATTTTAATGATATAGAAGAACTGGTCCCACCAACATCTACAGATTGGTGCCAAACATAGGTAAACCTTCTAGCAAGCGTGGATCACTCAAAGGCGCTGTAAAAGTAGAATATGTGTAAGAAATTCTCTCCAGTTCAAAGACATGCAACCCTCATAGTAGTGATTGCATACAGCAATGTATCACAAAGTGTAGTATTAATGTTGTATGGTATCCCCCCCCCCTATCGATTTATTAGCGGCAGAAAGACAAGAAGTTTATACCCGGATGAAAGAACTCCAATTCATCGAGCAGAATTTTGCTAAAATAGGACATGATAAAGCATATATTAAAAAATTAACGAGAGTGATTTTTTTTTTCAAAAGTGACAACATGGGTGGGAAAACTATCAATCCGGAAGATAGAACTGTAAGTTGATTCCAAATCTGGAAAAACAGATACATAGAGAGAACGGGTAATGAACTTCTACCTTACGCAGGCCCTTACAGGACATGGATGCTTCAAACAATATTTTTATAGATTGAGAAGGGCGGATTGTGATACATGTACCAACTGTCAAGCAGTGAATTATAATGCCCTCCATACTCTCATCTATTATGAGAGATAGAAACCTTGCAAGAAACTCCTTTTAAGAGCTAACTTTGTATCATATAGTAGTTAATTCAGACACACTTGACATCATTTGTGTATAAAAAAAAATTACAAAAATAATACACAACGTTTCAAGACTATGGATCAACTACCTTTATCAAATCATAAACCTAGATCATTAAAAATACGAAAAGAGCCAACGTAGCAACTTGTCAGTTGACACGGAAATGAAATTATTGATCTACGAAAGGAACTAAGATTACGCATGAGATGACAAATTAACTAAAACTATATATAAAAGTAAAACACCACAACCCATCCCCAAAATATAATAACTCGCAAAATATAATAAATGATACGTGTTATACAAAAAAAAATCAGTATATAACAGCTGACATCTCCAATAAATAGAAAACAAAATACCGGGTGAGGTTAAAGGATGCTCAAGATTTATTGGGCAATAACAAGTTTAATGGCGCCCTGGAGAGAGCATAAATAAAAGCAGAGGAAACAGATTTCCTTCAAAATTAGATTTTCAGATTTAAGTCACAAGGTTTAATTGATATTAGTTCCTATATCACTCTTCAACAGCATGTAAGTCAGAGTGATACACGCAAAAACCCGTCATAAAGACACCTAAATTATTTGTTTTAAATATGTATATGTAGATATACAAGTTTATATATGTTTATGTTAAGTAGATATGTAAGTTTAGATTTACTTTAGAAGCAAGACCCTCCGATGATGATAACCTTGTTATCAAAATGTACATCAGAGCATTTAGTGGAAAAAAATAAATAAAGAACAATTAATCAAATAATTGTGTTTTATTTTAAAGTTTCCAGTGATTTTGGTTAGGGGTAAATTCGAATAATTATTGTGAATTTCACCACAGTGCTCAACAAGGTTGTATCTCTTTTTTATAGTATAAGCCAAATATTTTAAATTTGTATTTCCGTTTTTACACTCATCTTCAAATTTCATAGCCTCAGAAAACCAAATATGTTATATTCCACATGCCGTCGTGGTTATCGTCTATACTTAAGCACAATAGTGTGTACAAACATTAAGAAAGAAACATGAAATGTGATATACAGGACTATAGTGTGCTCTTATTAAATGTCAAAATAACTGCCATTTTAAACAGTCTTGTTCATATCTCGTGTAACACACTGCGTTAGATTTAAAATCTGAATGTAATGATAACAACTCTACCTCTTTACTATAACATATAGGGGGAAAGTGAATTCTCGAACGCCGACCTTTCGAAAAAATGTGATATTTCTACAGCTACGAGATCCATCAGGGCACTATTTTATTTGAGTAATTTGGAATTTAGTTCTTACTATAATAATCTACAAATTTAGAGTTTTAAAAAATGTAAAAATCGCTTCGAGATATTGTCAAAATATGTTCACATGAGAAATTTCGTTAAAATCAGTTCACTCGTCTGAGCCGTAGAACACTGTACGGGTTATAAACAGTCATTAATATATAACATTTTGTGGTTCAGAGGGCTTCAAAATGGATATTTTTACGAACAAAACACCAATTGCATGTAAAATAAGTACAGGAATCATTTAAAAAAGTTACAGTTGTAATAAACTAGGCCCAATGATTTCTGAAAATTTATCAATATCTAGTAAATAAAAAAAACTCAGACACTGTAAACTGTATGTACTATATTCAATATAAATATTATAGGCATTTTAAGGATTAATACGATATAGTGGATTCAAAATGTTGGGAAAAACTTTTAATGAGCGGGACAAAAAATCTCTTAATATAAGACATAGGGATCAAAAAAAGGACATGTGGTAGGAAAAGTAGATAAAATTTAAAAAGCCGATAAAATTTAAAAGATAAAATTAAATATGGAAGAGGCGTGAAAATACACTAGGCAACTTATACGAGATTTCCCAGGGGAAGCTGATTGTTTTTATGTTGGCAACATTTTGTTAAATGTCAAAATAAACTAATTAACTAATTGTCAGCCGATTGAAGTTGTGTTTTTGGATTTATTCAACAAGGAAAAGTGGACAATTCAACATTGTGTTTTTCAGTGGAAAGTTTTATTCAAAATAACTCGGTAAATCCCTGTACAACGTTCATTTTTTCAAAAACTCGGATTTAATAGAATATAGTTCCAAGGAGCATAGTTTTGCAGTGACTGAGTAAATGGCGAGAAACAGGTTCCGTTATTGATTTGAAAAACTAAGGCCACCAAAAACAGTGCACACTCCAAAAAAATGTGTAACTTGTTCCAACTCCCTTTTGCAAAGCTCCACACGGTCTGCAAGGAAACACGCTAGAACTCATTCCCGCCCAAGTCTGTCGAGAATTTGACGTAAGGATTTGAGTTTCCAAGCGTATAAAATACATTTTTTTAAAGAACTGAAACCATAAGGTTATTGAAATTTAATTCGATTTTGTGAAGAAATGAAAACTTTGAGCAAAATCAAACTGCGAAAGACAACTCCTTATGCACGACGAAGCAAATTTTCATTTTAACGGTTTTGTAAATAAATAAAACTTTATATACAGGTCTAATTCCAATCCCAAACGTATTAACGAACGTTTACTTCATTCTGAAAGGATTTGGTTTGGTGGGCTATCTTAAAAACGAATATTAATTGAAAGGTAACGGACAATCCGATCAGTATATAAACATGCCCATTATGGCTTCCATTAATACACTTTAAGTAAGGCTCACGTTTTTTCTGCAATTCATCGGAGGGCGTCACTATAGGATCTCGCACTGAATGCAAAAATATTGTTCACTCCGTTAAAGCCGTTAGGGGTAAGTGACTCCTTAGGTATGTAACTATACTGGGTAAGTAATACAACCTCCGCTGTTGTATACACAAAATATATGCATTCAATTAAAATAGCATTGGTTCAACTTAGCAGAACTGTAGCAAAGTTTTAATTAAACACAAACTTAATTATCTCAGTTGTGTTCGTGTTACTGATTTACATTTGCGAGTGTCGAGACAGGAACTGATGAGACATCATTCGAGGGGTAGGTGTCTTTATTTTATGTTCTTTTCTTCTTTTGTTTTTATAACACCGAGAGGTTTATCGTCTTTAAACAACAAGAAAAAAATGGTGTAACCATTTCTTGTGGCTTTCCTGATCCCGTCTGTATAAGTCTTAGTTTAGTCCGTATAAAACCTACCTTTAGCCCCGGTTTCCTCTCTCAGGTGACTAAGTTTAGTTGTAGTTTACACCAACTCCCTAGGACACTAGATTACGTTATACAAATTTTTAAAACGTCATGTAGGGCCCTAATAAATTTATAAACAAAATTAAAGGTAAATGTCAGAAGAAAGCTATGTCATAATATTGATTCTCAAACCCGGATTAACCACTCAAAGAACTGTCATCATAAATATAGACCTTAATCATTACTTCTAATTGTAACTTTTTGAAAAACTACTTTTAAGTGTTAAAACTAGTCATTGAAGAAATGAATAATAACTCTTCAATTTGGGTTTAAAGAAAATCGTTCTACCATTGACCAGATTTTACAGAATAACCAATATAATTGAAAAGGAATACGCAGGTAAGAAAATATGCTGTAACATCGAGGTTCAAAATTAACAAAAATAAATCTGTACATGTTGATTTTGCATACAAGCAGAATAATTATATCCACGTAACACATGATAACACTTGGAATGAATCTGTATGCAAAGTTTCAATGGGTAGAGAAAGATAAATAGAAACAGAATTGTACATTAAATACAAGAAAATGTATTGTCTGGTTGGAAAGAAATCTCAGTTATCAGCGTATAACAAATTGGTTATAACGGAATAATGTCGGACTCCACGAAAGCTATAAAAACAAAATAACATTATGATAGGAAATTAACCCTTCGTTAGTTTCCGTCTTCAAAATGAAACATTTTCGTTTATCAAACAATAATGTCTGACATCCCTATTTTTGGCGTTTCACATATTATTAGAGTTATAACAAACATCTGGAATATATATATATATATATATATATATATATATATATATATATATATATATATAAAGCACGTTATATCATGTTTCATAACTATAAATATAACTAGTAGGCTCTTACATGACAATTCTGTAATGAAAAATAACTTCTTTTGTAAATAAGTGTAGCCTTTATTCGCGTTGCTCTAGATGTTAATTAGGCATCGTATTTCAGCACAAAGAATTTGAATTAGTGTAGTATAGTGTTTAGTTAGACTATAGTAACAAATTGCTCAAATATTCACCTCTTGTGTTGCATCTTAAAAACTGAGAGATAGCATAACATTGGGGATATCTTGGGTACAAATAGTTTTAAGATCAAAGAGTAAAATTTTAGGTCACCAGTGACTAGTGACAATAAAATAATATTTATATTTAAAAAAATATATGTACATGACCGAACGATATTTTTTCTCAGATCCTCCTCGCTCATGACCTGTAGATCAACACCACTATAGACTACATGTCCTACAGAAACCCTTCCAAGTATATTGAATTTCCGTCGTCTACTGTTTTGGTAGGAGATATCTCTTTCCACAAACCCTATTATATTTTGTCGGTATGTAATCGAGTAGTGACTAGATAGCAAATCTACTTAATACCAACCGTAGTACTCTCAGATGCTCAGCTCTCGTATAGTGAGTACGGAGGTCGCAGCTGAATCTACGCCTTTTTTCATGTAGTCATGGGTTAGATCCCTCTCTTTCAACTTTCCCATCAAGTTATCTTGTAACAACTCTTTTTCTCATCCAACTCTGACACTATTGTAGTAGTTGAGGATAGAAATCTTTATTTTATGTTGATTCCTCGATTTTTTTTATAAGGCGATGATAACCGAGAGATTTTCCCCTTTAAACATCTAGGGGTAAAATATTGGTAGGTCGTCAAAGTTGCCTAATTAAAGCTGATGTTAAAACCGTCTTCTCCTCTCTGATGTTTAAAAACTCTTTAATATTCTTTACTAACACATGATCAACACGTTAGGTTCCCTTCAGCTATCGCCTTCCGTTGAAGAATTATGATGAACGTCTACTCATTTATATTGAATCCCTCATTTTGAACATTGAAAAACCCTTTCGCGAAAGTCCTCCTCATAGAATATTAGAAATAGAAATATATAATCTGTGTCCTAGGAATGTATTTTTCTCTTCACAACTCTCAGATTAGGTTCTTTCCACGGATTTAGGAAATTCCTGAACGATAAGACGCATTTAGAAATGGACGCATCAAAGTTCAAAATACTACAAGGACAGTTAAAAGCCACATAGAACGTAATTCCGCTACTTTCAATCTTCTATGTGTTGCTATGAAATCCGTACTGAAAGAAATACCCGTTTTATGATCAAAATAATAACTAGTCACTAGGAGATAGATCGGAGGTGTATACTGGATGAACAAACATTTCCAAATACAATTTTAAGAACGACTGTTTTATTTTCAAAGTGACACGAGATCACGAATTGCCATATAGTAGCAAGATCCAGTTAGACAACATGTGCCATCTATAATTTGAATGATTTGCCGTAATTTTGTAATGCCCCGTAATAGTCATCAGCATTTACTGTGGTTCCACGGTACATATTCTACATGGAGTTGTCCTATCCGTCCCAGAAACAGAAGCCATAATCTTTTGAGTAGAGACAACCTGTTTATTTTTTGGATGGAAAACGAAGCTGGTACCATTTCCAAAGACTAACTTTTTTTTTTGCTTGGCATACGAAATCCAGATTTAGTCCTCGTCACGATATGTGTCATCACCGTTCTTTGCGTAACGAATAAATATATCAACGCAGCATACATACGATTTCTTTTGTGTTCATCATCAAGCATGCGAGGAATTCATCTCGCACAAATAATTATGTACTTGATATGAATTGTAACAATTTCTGAATAGATGTGTCAGAAACTATTGAAAATTTTTAACTAATTTTATCAAGTGTGACACGCCGATTCTGCTCGATGAAGTGGCCAATACGACTCAGCAAATCATCTGTAATAATGCACTGACGATCATTTTGTTCAACATCATGAGAGCTCTCTATATTAAAATTTTCATACGTTCACATTAATAATTATTCATTCATCAAATCTCCAAACTTTCTTTACTTGGCAGTAAATATTGCACTGTAGTATATTTCTTGAATTAATAAATCAAATTACAGCTCTCATTTCACATGACGTAACATTCTTTCTTTAAACCATCAAGGGCTCACTGCCGCTCACTTATAATGAATACAAGCAATGGCAATCCCGAGGGACCTAGCTGGATCTCCACCCTTTTTCGTGTAGTCTTGGGTTAAATTCCTCTTTTTAATCTTTCATATCAATTCTCTTTTGACCAACTCTTGTTCTCTTCCAACCCTGAAGCTATTACGGTTTTCGAGGCTATGAGTTAGCTCTTTTCTTCCCTTTTTTATAAAGCGATGATAAAACAATTTTTTTCCTTTAAACAACATGGAAAAACAATATTAATTTTATTTCTGTATAGACTCGCACAAAAACAATACATTTTAATGAATGGAATGAGAACTCGCACAAACTAAGTATCCACGTGACCGAGATGGGGTGGGTTGGAATATACATGCCACCTTCGCAGTGAGGGCGAGGGACAACATTCCTCATTTCTTTTCACAAATAAAACTGACTAATAATCATAAACCAATATCTCGTGGTTTTAAAATGACTAACAGTAACCGTCCCGTCATTGTGCCAATATTGTAAAGCCGTTATTGTAAGCTATAACCCTACTCCAATCTCATTACTTTAAATATCAATAATAGACATTCACAGAATTGTCATAATTTATTGAAGTACCCATTGCATACAAATGCTATTCATTAAAGAGTTCACAATACACTTCATATTTCAATACAAATCGAGACTATAAATACACCGAAATAAATAATGATCGACCTTCGTCACACTTCCAAACGTTAAACAAAACCACAAACAATTTGATGGACGTCATCATGGTACTTACCCAGCCCATCATACAATGCAACACAAGCAGCTCCTCTAAATGTAATGCACTAAAGTTGGTTTCTTGAACCTTGTAGGAAATTTTTAATTGTATTGATATATCAAAAGGTATTTATTATCCAGTAGGATAAATTTGTTCAAGACAATTAATTATTATTACGTGGGTTTTTAGAAGCTCGTAATTTTGTATATCACTACTTTCTTGTCATCAATGTACATATGTGATGGGTTCTACCAGATCTCATATACAAATGTCACTTTTTTTGCGTGGTTAAAGTTAAAAAGTACATTTTTTGAGAATAACTTTGTTATTTGACATCGTAGAGATGTGGGGTTGGAATAGACGCAGAATTGAAAGAAGGTTGTTTAACAGTATTTTTCTCCAGATTTCTCGTAATTGTGTGCATCACTAATCCTTGACATCGGCTAAGCCATGTAGGTGTGTATATATTTAAAAAATGTCCACTCCCTTCACTTGTGTCAGTGTCTCTGTGCTAGCTGTCTCGATGCTGTAAGTATATGAAGATGCCTCGAAACTCTATTTTAGTGATTATGACTCGTCTATGTATACAAATATCAACTTTTTAGGAGGGGGGGAGATCAGTTTTCATAATTTTGTAATGTTATTCTATTTTTCATCGTAGAGAAGTGGTGTTGTTACCATTAGGCCTACATTCAGGATTGTAATCTGTATTTTGTATATAATTTAAGTGTTTTAAAAGTTAAATAACGCAAGGGAATAACAACAATCTGTATAAAATGGCTGCCATTTTGAAATTTTAAATTTGATTTATCTGAATTTCAATAGGGTTCTTATATGAACACACTATAGTCCTCTATAACAAATTTCAAGTTCCTATGTTATTTTTTGTGGCCACTTTTGGGGGTTTCGTGCAAATGACAACGACGACGGACATCATGTTAATAAATCAATTTTCTATTTTCTGACAACAAGAAATGTAACAAAGATCAGTAACAAAAGGGAGGTCGAAAATTTAAACGATTAACAAAGAAGTAAATAAAAAATAAATGTTTCTTCTCAATTCGTCAGGAGTAATGACTGTCCAATAGGACTGATTCGAAGAACACAGCTGGGTATGTAAAATGATGATCCATTCTCTGTTTGAAATTATTTGTTAATGATGTAAGTTCAATTTTATTATTATGCATTTTTCGGACATTTGCCATCATTGTGTGTTAAAAATCAAAACACGACGTTTCAGGAATAAGATTTCCTTCTGGACCACGTCACTTGTTGCAGTATCTTTGATACAACAACACGTATTTGACGTTAGTTGTGTGTTACCGTGATTGTGTGTTTTTTTGACTTCTCAGTTTTAAATCTGGGATGCATGCTTAGATATTAAGGTCGGTGGTATTCATATTTAATTTTACATCTTACATAGGCTTAGTTTCTAGTTTCATGTTTCTTTAATTTTTAGTCACTTGATAACGGGAATTGATTCTTATTCCCGAAACGTCATGTTTTGATTTTTAACACACAAATGATGGCAAATGTCCGAAAAATGCATAATAATAAAAATGATGATCCAGTCAACTTGTTTTAAATACCGCTAGCTTATGTTAATCTTCAATTCAGAAACGAAATTATATTTGTCAACAGGTTCCTTTAGCTCCAAGAAATGACCTTTGATATGACACTGACTTTCGAAAAACTACTTTAACTGTGGTTTTATCTAAATTCCTCTGAGTTAGAACAGCATTCCTGTTGAACAAAATAAAATAATTGAGAACAGAAGCCAATTTCAAATACTGACTTTCATGTTTTTCCTATCTTAAATACAATTAATTTTAACTAATAAGTTGTTGAAAAACTTTGCATATGTCGTTCATTCATAAATAGACTCTTGTCATTTGTTTCGTTTGGATCAATAATAATTTTAGGATAGTGCCGGGACATTTATCTTAATCCAAATTTCCCAATTTAATATCCTAATCTGAATTAGTCACAATAACTAGGTGAATAATGAATTATAATCGTTATCTTTATGTTTCAATCGCAGCAGAAAATAAAAAAAGGTTTTTTTGACATGTCGTCCATCGTCTGTACGAAAGCACAAGAGCGGCCACAAAAAATAACATAGGAACTTGAAATTTGTTATAGGGGACTATAGTGTATTCATATAAGAACCCTATTGAAATTCAGATAAATCAAATTTTAAATTTTAAAGTAGCAGCCATTTTAAACAATTTTTTGTTCATATCTCTCGTGTTACTCAATTGATAACAACTAAATTATACACAAATTTGCAAATTTCAATATTGCATGTAACGGTACCAAACCCCACCTCTCTACAATGACGAATAGCGAAGTTATTGTAAAAAATATAATTTTGAACTATGACATCACAAGGCAATGTGATATTCGTATAGGTACGAGATCCAACATCAGGGCCGAATTCCGGACACCAACGTAGCGAGTGGAAGCTTCTTCAGATATATACAGCTTCGAGGACGCCAGAGCCGAGACACTAACATGAACGAAGCCATTGTAAACTTTATAATATATACACAAACTTTTCCTGTTCGGTAAAATCTCTTGATCTACCAAGACGGAAGAAACCTACTTTTGGACGTAATATTTAGAGAGTTTACTTTCTTATATTGTATGATGGGACTGAGTAAGTGCCATTAAATTATCTATGTCAGTACCAAGATTGAGGTTGTTAAACGACCTAATAGACAAATAAATGGACGCCTTCGGAGTGTTACAAGGAGAAGTTTAAAACTTTCAACTAGAGCGTGTAATGATGGAAAAGTTTTAACGAGCAAAGTTAACAAAGACCAGAAACTATTTCCTATTTTATAATTAACTAAAGTTGTACACCAAACCTTTAAGTAAGGTAATAGCTTTTTAAAAGTATATTAAAGTTTAAATAAATAGAATTGTTTGAAACTAAATTGCATTTAATGGATTCCTACAATTTTGATAAAGTTTCATATATTCAATCCAATAAATGAACTGTTACAATTCAATATTCTATAACTTAATTCAGTAATTTTGAATCATTAATGTCTCCTAAACAAACAAAACCAGTTGATGGGAACCATTATTGCACTTACCCAACCACATGTCGAAAAATTGGTTTCTAAGGTCTTGTAAGAAAATATTAAATTATATTGATATATAATAGGACTCTTATATAATTGATAAGGACTCTTATCCAGTAGGACTCGTATCCACTACTTAACTTGACGTCGGCTAGGCCCTAAGCGTCTTGTAGATGCGTGTACAGTCGTATTAAAAAATCACTACACTCTTCTCTCTTGTCAGTGTCTCGGCTCTTACGGGATTCAAACCTACATATACATAAAGGAATCTCAACTCGCTACGCTCGTGTCGGTAACTCAGCCCTGTCGAATTTCATTAAAATATTAATATATAATTGTATTGGGAGGTCAGAGTTCGTAATTACATTTTTGACAATAACTTTGTCATCGTAAAGTGATGTACTATTACATTACATACAAAATTGAAAATTGCATTTCTTTTTAAATTATTGTGGAACAGTTTTTTTTCCACCTTGGAACAGTTGATTATATTTTTTATTGTTACTGTTTAAAGTTAAGTTATGTTTCCATGTTAATTTAAGGGTAGTTTTCAATACAATGGTTGTTACAATTGATGTTTTAATTGTAGGATATTATTTTTGTTCGTATGGAATCGGGCGTTCCAATGGTCCAAGTTCAAAATACGATGCTATTGATTTTCAAAAATATTTTTAAAAGCAACCCTTTTTTATACAGTAATTCAAGCTGTCATTGACAAATTCGACAAATAGGCGTGTTTTATCTCAGTGAAAGGGTCGTGGTAGTCGTCCAGTCACAGCAAAAATAAATAGTAATAACGATCGGCTTCTTGATCAAGTGTTACAATCTCCGTATAGAGATCCTGCCAAACATCTTTTAAGATGAATGTTAGTTTGACATTAAGAGAAGAATTTTTAAGACTATTGGTTTTTTGTGTATAAAATTTAAACTAGTCAAGATTTGAATAATGTAGATGAAAAATCTATACTTATGTTAGCAATGTTATACAAAATTACCCTGGGTAACAGAAGTCTAATGTTTCTGACACAAGTCACATTCATCTCAATGAATTCGTTAAGAGAGAGACATCCGCTTATACCAGATGAGAGAAACCGGATGTTAAGAAAATACAATGCAGTGACGTGTTACTTCATGTGAGCAGTGTTGGCAAATGTCATGTTGGGGCCTCATTCATTTTTCTGAGGACTAGGGCGGAAATCCTGTAACTATAAATAAGGTTAAGTACAGAGTATCATCATAACAGATATTTTTTCAGATTTTTTGGGATCAGAAATATAGCTTTTGGTTCCAAGTGGTTTCAGCATAATGGTCCACACAGTAAGAGACAAGCATCATTAGCTTTAAGCGAATTTTGACGAAAGGATCATTTCCCTTGAAACAGTCATTTCCCGAGAACAGTCATTGACTATTATCGCTGAACTATGAGATCGTCAGAAGAACGCTATGAGTTTTGTAATAAACGGAACAAAATGCACATAGAACATCTTTTTTTTAGAAAATAAACAATCATGTATATATTATAATCTATCAATGTTAAATAATTAAAATATTGAACAACATTTTCAGTTCTGTTTATTTTGGCCCATACTGTATAAATCGTATTATATATATATATATATTTTTTCATAACCTAAAAAGAAGACATAATGACAGTCCTCCTGTGATAACAACAGCTTATTCCGTCAAACAACTTGCTCAAATTAAAAATAATTATTCAAAGAGTGTACCACTTAACAGTTCGTAACAGATTCTATTTGTTGAACAGAACAGTTCAGTAAAAAGACATACTTGAACCCACCGTAAACATGGGATGGTCTAAAGTAAGTAAATTCAAACTAATCTGCCTTGTTATAAAGCCAGCACGTACGTTCAAGCTTTTAATGGAAATAGACTTAACATGCTGATTTAGGGACTTATACTGTAAAGCATTTTCATATTTCCTTACACGGAATTTGTCGTCTATGTAAACGAATTCCCTAGTGAATTTAATTTAATTCAAATACATTTTCTTCTACCAATTGTTATATTTATATACCTGTGTCGTTTCATTATACCTTTCAAGAATATCTCTCTTGGGTTCTCATATTTATAAAGCAAAAATAAATAAAAAGGGTAGATTGTTTATTTACTATTATCAGTAAATTACTAATCGTCTATAATACACTCATCTGCTTTGGTATTTATTCGATTCAGATCTGTCCTGCAGTTTCTTGAACTGTTCTGGGGTTCTCTATCTGTAGGCTATACAGAGAACTGGAGTAAAGTCTTGTAGACGAATATGTTCCACCGCGAACTTCTGTTTAAAATATCTCTGAATTGATTTTACACTACTCTTAGGTTTCCGCCGTGACATAATCTGTGAATCTTGGATTGGAGTGACAGTATTTTGTTGTTTGAGGTCAAGCGCTCTCACCAGCTTACGACCCTTACACAAACATGTGACTGGGTACAGTGTCTGCAACAACTGGTATTCAGGAAAGGTAGCAACCCAATCAGAACGTTCATTATATCTCTGAAGCAATAATGAATCAGAGATGGTTCTATATGCCTCTGCAGTTGTTAGGAATGAAATATCAAAGGCTCAGTAGCCTCTATGACAAGATGGTACCATCTAGGACTCAACATCCCGCTGTGGTGGTCGGAACGGAATATCAAAGACTCAGTACGTTTTTGCGACAAGACAAGGCGGCTGGAGAGTGGTAAAGGAACTGTTTTACAACAGGCTTAACACCGATACGTCTGGCCAACTGTCTCTTTCAGCTGTCTGCCTCCTTTAGTCTTTGAGAGTGGGTGGACCGTGTTTCAATGCTCTTTTTTCTTATTGGCGCTCCTGCTGGTTATTACTCGTAAATCTGATGTTTTTATTGCCCATTATATTTAAATGAAACGAACAGTGTACACAGAGAGTATTGAAGATTTGTTTTTCTCTATAAAAGAGTTTATCCATTTATCTCTGGTAATTTGACCTTGAACATAGTTTAACATTTTACATTTGGTATGTATTGTAACATTGACTTTGACATTTTAAAACAAAATATCTAAATATTTCCAAAAAATTTATTGGAATGATGTCTGTCTGTTGATCAATAGCCCAAAGCACAGGTTTATTTGGAACAAATTTTGTATGTAAAAAATGTATGTAGACGCATCATTAGTATATAATCAGGGTAGAAACTAGGCTATATTTCACACAGGGTAAGGACTCAGCTTAACGCTCATTCCTCCCCCACCCCCACTCTACCCTCTACATTCAATGCATAAACCCAGGGGTCCGATATCAAACTTTGATTAGCTTATTTTTAATGTTCAACAATCTTTTATTATTTCCATCAATATTAACGATTTTTTTAAACGCTGAAATATATATAACCTTTTTTTTAAATATATTTTTATTGTCATAGTAAAAGAGAATAAACAATCTGTAATTTGATACTTAAACATTCTTCTTGAAAGTAATTTTCAAAAGTAATGTAAATATTTTTTTCGCTTTTGTACACATAGTACAAATATTTAGATTGCAAATTTTGCACTTATTATAAAAAAGAAAACTTTTATTTCCTAAACTTTTATAAAAAACCACAAATTATTTGTAAAGATAAGATTACATAACGAGAATTGTCATTTTATTTTCTACAATTTATGTAACACCCGTATATTCTTCTATAGAACATAATTTTTAACGGGGTTTTTAACGGAGAAATAGCTTTTTCCCATCGATCTGATCAATAAAATCGAAAATATTTAAGAAAATGTCAAAGAAAGACTTTTATATTTTTTAATAAAAAGTCAAAAACTATTGACTTCCACTCGTGGCTCATGGTATAAATATTATTTTCGTATTCCCTACAATTCTACAAAAAGTTAAAACAATAATATCTCTGCCTGCAACTACTTTTTTATTATTTTTAATATCCGGTAATATTTTTCTTTTTTTTTTTTTTTTTTAAGGCGAAAATCCTTTCAATAATATTAACCCACTATGAGATTCTTAGGGAAATGTTGGAATGTTCGCTCTCTCCCACCCAACTCCGTACAACCGTCATGGAGTTGCAGCCCGTGTACCCATCCCTAGTTTTCTTCTCGAGTATTACTGTCGTTTATACTTACAAAGTAGTACGAAGTACTGAGTAAACGTCAAGCATTTCTAGCTGTTTTTCTACTAAACTAACATAACTTCAGGAAACAGAAAAAATTACTTTCGACATACCGTCCGTCCGTCGTCGAAATTGTTGTTGTTTTTAGTTGTCGTCGTTGTAATCTGTACGTAAGCACGATAACGGGCACAAAAATTGGATAGGAATATCAAATTTGCTATAGTGTAGTCATATAGAACCTAATTAAAAATTTTAAAAATCAAATGTAAAAATGGCGGCCGTTATAAACTTTTTTGTTCATATCCCATGTGTTATTCAACTTATAACCCACTAAATTAGATAAAAATTTGTATATTTTCATTCTGCGCGTAACGATACCAACCCTACATCTCTACAATCACGAAGAGTGAAGTTATTGTCAAAAATGTTATTTCGAAAACTAACCTCTAAAGAAAATGTGACATAAAAATACTATATTTGCGAGATCCATGGCCGAGTCATCAACACGAGCGTAGCGGTTAAAGGCTCCTTTAAATATGTACAGCTTCGAATCATTGACACGAAGCTAATCTTGATTTATCAATGCAAACCAGCATTTCTTATAAAGTTCAAGAAACCAATTTTGGGACATTACATTTAGAGGAGCTGATTGTGTTACATTACATGATAGGACCGGGTAAGTACCATGATGGTGCTCATCAAATTGGTCATATAGTAATTGGTCATATAGATTGAGTTCAATTTTCTGCTACTCATAGCATTATCTTATTTTTAATCTCCGAAAGGTGAAATCAAACATTTAACCTATCCCAAGGTCTTTTCCACTCCCAATAAATCTCTATTTAATTTCTCGTCTGTGATTCTGTTCTAAAACATCTCTGCTGACATTATAATCTTTCATTCTAAGTGTATATCCTAGTCAAGCTTATTTTCCTAATCAATTTCGTTAACAGGGTTTAAACCACATTCTTTTCATAAATTTTATTTATCTTTTCGGACCAATGAATACGGGTATTAAGTATTCTTTTAAAACAGTTGTTAAGGAAATATTGTAGTTTTTGATAAAAGCTGAAGTCTTGGAATAAAACAGAAAATACATTGCTCACGAAGAATCAAAATATGCCCTTCATAATTAGTAGGTGCTTAAATTATCTGAATTACTTCCCTTTTGAAAGAGAGAATTAGCCCAAAAAGGTAAGAGCATTTTGGAAATCACAGATTGGGTATAAATTTGGAAATGATTAAAATTTTTAAAATGGATAGAAACAAAAAATCAAAAAGGAATGCGACAATGGAAGAAAAGAATGTCTAAAAATTAGATTCATTGAATTATGATATAATATCACCACCAATAAGATACAAGACGAGATAGGACAAAGGAAGAAAAGACAGTTTTACACAGGGTGAAGGATATAATATGGCAGTAGAACTCGGAGATAGGAGAAAACAATGAAGTATAAATTATAATATAAATCAATTTTTCCTAAAGTAGTAGGTTTAGTTCACTTATACACCCTTACAGCTGTTCGCAAACACGACTGTTTAAATTTAACGTTACGAGTAAATTTCACTTTTCTTCTCACAGTTTTTTTTTTGTTCACTTAAATTATTTGATGTGCTTATTAAAAAATAGTAATTGTTGCATAATCTCAATAATAACAAACAATTTAGTGTATATTTGTAAATGAAAATGGATTGGTCTACAGTGACATTGAATCTGATTATAAGAACACACCCACTGAAATTAGTGAAACATTTACTGTCGGGCAAATCTCACCCAAAACATGAAAACCAGTATGACACATATATGTCATGGTGCACAGGAAGAGGAGTGGTAAACATCTCAAAGAACCCTATTTTTCAGAAAAGTTGAAGATATGTAGTCCGTCATCAATCTAGTCAATTTATTCTACACTAAAAGCAACATTTCAAGTTGAAATGATATAGACATTAGTAAGTACAAGAAATTGATTGCATTTCTAAGGGGGAAAAACAATCAGTGGGCTACAAACCCAAAAATAAAATATGTAGTTACAGAAGATGTAACAAACGTTTTGTAGGAAGTACCAAATAAATAATTCCTGATGAAAAATGTAGCTTTAATGTTTAGATTTAGAGGTGCTTGTCAACGAGACTACCTGGTTAACATACTATTGATGATGTTGAGAACAAAGGTTCAATCATTATTGTAACATGGGAGTTAACACAAGTCTCTATTACTCGTTATTACTTCAAAATAACCAGTACTACTGCTGGGTTAGGAACAAAATCTATATATGTTCCTTGTGTAATACTCGAGAAAATTAAACTGTTTATCATTTTGTTGCCATATATTTTTGTCCTATATTGACAGGCTTTAGAACACATTATTTTTTAAAGAAATTTTAAGTAAAGAGGATTCGATTAGTATTTGAACGGGCGAGTTCGGCTACGTCTTTAAATACCTCAGACAGGCGTGGCAGTATAGATGGTTTTTGGTAAAAGAATTCAACTACGAGTGTAATGAGACTAATACTTGAGTTAATATACTGTAGTTGCAGTAATACTCTCTTTGGTTTAGGTGATTTTAGCTGAATTTATCTCAGTTTTATAAAAATGTATAGGCCAGTTTATTGTTGTATTTTAGCGTTATTGGGGGGTGGGTTGACAATTTCGTTTTAGTAAATCTGATTGTTATGGGGTTTAAGAACAAACTATATTGACAGGTATGTTTAACACTTTTCTCATTTTGTAAAAGTAAAACTCCATACATGTGTGGATGCAGTGCTGAGTCTTTTTTAGCCAGGGTTATTGCAGAAGTATTTTATTTAAGTTTAGTTCAGATAAAGAAAGTGCAGTTAATTTACCCATTTGAGGACAATCCTTGTGCTTTTTGTACTTTTGTTTTATTACATAGTAATTAACAATAATTATGGTAGGTTAAGTTGTAATCAATTCCTTGTTTATGTTATTTACACAAGCATATTAGGAATTTCTTATTTTATCATTATAGAATTTTTTTAAACAGAATTTTTTTAATATTAGTCATGTTTATTTTTCTTAACTATTTGTGTGAGTGTGATAATTTTTCAATAAGAGCGCCAACCCAGCAGACTGGCTATGGACCATTGCTTATTAAGTGTATATTTAAATAAGTGAGATATTCAAATTGTTAATTATTTCTAAATAAAGCATTATTATTATTATTATTATTAATTCTGCTGAGTCCATGGTGTGGATTTTTTGTCTTTTTATAGAAAATACTTCCCCACGTCGCCTCTTTTGAGTTTAATCAAGTTGTTGGTATACATGCAATAAAGAATGTTTCTAAAGACACTGCTGAATATTTGAAATTGCCAAATCCCTAATTGTTCACTGACTCTTATTTTCAACCATACGTCGCTGTTAGCCGCTCTTCTAGTTAAAGCAGGCGATATTGCTGAATTGAAAGCGTAACGGAGGGTGAAAAAGTACCACAGTTGACGAAGGGTATATATAGAAGAATTCATCAGCAATAAAGTTGAAGCAGCCAAAAAGATCTTAGTACATTCTGTTAAATATAATGAAACTCCAACTACTTTTTATGAATTTATAAATTTCCAAGAACATTCATGTGAACTGACATCTGTTCTAGCGTTGTTATTCAAAATTGTCATAATTGCATATAAAATAAATAACACTATCAATAACTTGAAATAATTTCCCTCCATCTGTATTCTTCTTTCATTTTTTGTTTGTAAAGACGTTACATGAGTTACGTGTGCTTTATGAGTAGCAAAATAATTAAGAATAAAAATGTGATATTCTTATTGAAACTGTTACTATAGGGAAAATGTGCGTACTACTGGTGTAAAGTATGTATCCTTATCGCCCTCGAAAAATTGCCTCCTTCGGCTTTGTTTCGTTGATAAACATTCTACCCTTAATACACAAGTACTTATTAATATATGGTCAGAGACAAATATGAGTTTTCAATACTTTATTCAACTGAATAAACATTTTTCAATTTCAAGATTCTCTTCTGTTCTAAATTTGACTCGCCTCAAATATTGTATAATTTTCAGTACACGATTAGATTGAAAAATTGAATTATTCATGTAGAATAAAAAGATTTAAAAACGAAACTAGGAAATGCAACAAGATGTAACTAAAAATTAATTCAGATATTTTTTAAACTATAAAGTCAAAACACGATTATCCGATGGTTTCAAAATCGATTCTAGCGATTAGTTTATTTCGTCGAGTGAATAAAATATTCTGATAATATTCGCTCATAGTAAATAACACAAAAATATTCCACGATAGATCCATTATAAATGCCCCCTCCGGCAACCAAAATTCAGACAGAAAGTAAGAATGATATGTAGCTTAAGATAGACTTTCACTGTAGAAGAGTGTTTACTTGTGCGTCAAGTTGTTCCCAAACGTTCAATTAAACCCACGTCTTTGGTTATGTAAAGCCAAACAGTAACATGTGGAAACACAATGCACTAACTTTCTCGCTCAATCACATATAAAACAAGACACACAATATTTTTTCGTTATATTCAAGAATTCCAATCAATATATCATTGAGGTTTGTATCATATACATTTACAAGTTATTAGAACTTCTTAGGTCTGCAACCATTGGTTCAGTTTCATCATAAACCGATAATTCTCGAACCAGCGTTTTCGAATAAATGGCGACCAATACATAACTTTACATTTGAGAGACATTGATAAAAATTGTTTGTTAGGTTTTATAAAATTTAATTATTTTGTTTGGTATTTACGTCAAGCAACATTTCTGATTACGTGCATAATCAGGATTGAAATATTAGATATCACTTTGAATAAATCAATCCGTTTTGGAGGAGTCCTTATTGACGGACACAAACAATGAACATAACCATTTCGAGAAAAACACAATTTTGTTTTACAGAAGTGGGCCCAAATTGCCCTGAAAGTTTCAACACAGATTTTGTTTTATCAATCATAGTAACACACGTAGAGTAAGAAATTTAATATTTTGTGTTGTTGGTGCTTATGACACAATCAACAATTAGTCTCTTCAACAGAGAACTGCTATTATTTTGTTCTCTTTGAATTTTGAAGACAATTAATACGTACATATTTTTCATGTAAATAATATTAAAAAGATCTAACCTACCCTAATGATCAAATTTATTTTTTGCGTTATGCGTCTTAATAACTTTTATTTTATAATATAGCTTATACAACCCAAAATACACCATGAACGTTCAAAATTGGTATTTCAAACAATTAAAACTTACAAAGTTGTCCAGAGACATTTAACACAGTCGGTATAGAAACTACTATTAAAAATTAACATTTATTAATTTTATTTTAATAAAAAATATTCCACCTAGTTTCCTAAAAAGCCTAATAGACAAGTTGGAAATCATCGATACGTTTAAATAAAATAATAGAAGGAATTAGGTACTGTAAAAAAATATTTTACATTACAATTTGTAATAGTAAATAAACTGAGTTTTGTAATAGGCCAAAATAAACTGATAGTAATACCTGCTTCAAACCCCACCCCACTGTATTACATTACTGTTATACAGATTTATCTGTCTATCCAAAATTTTATAAACAAAACAAGTGGGAAAATTTAAAAGATGAATTATGGTAAGTGGCCCAAATTATATGATGACATATTTAGGAAGAATCCCCAGGATTTTACATTTTTTACATCTCTAAATTTGGAGATACCACAGTAAGAATAAAACACAATATTTTATATTTTCAAGGACGTGTAAAGGATTGTTATGAAATTTTGGTTTGAAAGATCTCCTATGGAATCAATGGGCAAAATTAATTTACACATAACTACTTACAGAACGATTCAAAAATTGTGTTCGGGAGACTTCAAAACTTCGGGAAGAGATTTATGACAACAAAATTTTAAAAAGTTTCTTATAAACATATGTCCGAAAACGTATCTTTATCTGTCTGTCGCCAATTTAGTATTTTTTCGTAAAATAATGATAAATTTTTTAAAAAATAAATTTCAATTCCTTACTTTATGTACACATTTTTCATGCTACGTTTTACCAGTAAACCAAGAATAAAAACTTTACCTTACAATGTGTCAAAATGCCGGCCGTTAGAAATTTTTAATACTGAATATCTATAAAACCAATTTCTTAAATATAAACGGCCGCCATTTTGGAAATTTATAAGGTAAATTTTTGATGCTTGGTTTCCTGGTAAAACATAGCATAATGTGTTTAAAATATCATTATAGAAAAAATAACACTCACACCATAAATGGAGATTTTGGGGCAATTTAACATTTTCAAATCGAAAGCCCCATCTTTAATAGGACATAACTACATTAACAAGATAGTTAACCTCTAGTTGACGAAGTTATTTTCTGTCAAACAAGACCTTAAAAATTAGGTTTTACTCGATGAAATTTTACATTTGAAAATTTTGAATTGCCCAACAAAAACTTCATTTTGGGGTGGAGATTAATTTACCTTGTAATTCCAAAAATAATAGTTTTTTACGCCACAAAAGACTTTTCTAAAATTTCAGTTCTCACTTTTTTAAATTCAAAAGTTATTTAACAGTCCCGAGGCCTTTATATAAGAAAGTGTGTAAAATATTTATATAGACCTCTAACCCCCACTTGAACGAATTCTCAGCTCTGTATAACCAATTCAGCTACTAAATTCAGAGAAGCGTGCAAAACACAACCTAAATCTGAGCAGATGTAAGTTCCCACGGGATTAACACTCTCTGTCGTAATGCCTTGCGTTACAACAGAAGAACACAAATAAAAGTTAAATTTATGTTTTATACGGTACAGTAGTAGGGTAGTCTATTTACTATAACGGTATAAAAAACTACATGGTGCTTTCATTATTACGTGTTAATTCAATGGTGTTAATAGTTATAAAAAAAATTAAAATAAACAAGTTTTCCCGAACCACAAAAACAAGAAACAAAATTAATACTGTAATAAATCTAGTAGGTTTATTATACAGTAATTACATATATGTACACTTCGATAAGGTTAACACATAAACTCACTATGAGTTTTATTACACTACAGCCTTAGTTTTGTTTCTTGTTTTTGTGGTTCGGAAAATCCTTGTTGCCTTTATTGTGAATATCGCTACGTAGTGAATCCTTGACAGTTTACTCTCAAACATCAGTTCAAAAACGAGTTCACCTTCATGATAATCTTTAAAAAAAATGTATAAGTAACAACGCTGTAAATGATGCACGCGGTAGAAGAGAACCCAACAATAGGAGCGGATCCATTAAGGGGAGTCCGACTTGGATTTTTTTCTCTAAAAATCACATTTTTAGTTTGTTTTTTGTTGATTATTGTACTCAAAATACTTTACAATGATATATATTGGTTTTATTGTACCAAAATATGAATTATGTTTTATAAACAATTGAAGTTTCATTTTGAGATAAGACAACGCATGTCTCTCGGTTTGGACAGTTTCATTTCTACATAGTGATGGCAACTACATGAAAAGCCGAATAGCGGTTTTTGAGTTAAAGTTTACAAACAGAGCGTTTTATTACGTAGGAATTAAGAATAAATTCCGTTTATTCATTTCATACAGGGGTATAATAAACAATCTGACTCTCCATGATGTTAATAGACTGGAGGGACTCACTTTAGTGAATATTGCCTTGGCAATAATACCCTTAGTATGTCAATGAAACACAACTTCAACAGCAATATTTTTAGATGTATTATTTGATCATAGACTTTCTTATATTTCACATTAATCTGATTTTGACAACACGGTGTAAAAAAAACCATTGACATGTTAATACCCTTGGCCTCGACAATTTCGTTTTTTGTAGTTTCAAGGCGAGAAAATCATTGCTGCCATCATCGCATTCACAAAATTTGGCATACGATGCTTCATATTTATAAGATACAAATAAAACAATAACATAAACTTTAAGTATCATTAACAAGACCAAATCTAGTTAACAATTGTGAGTAAACAAAAACAAAACATGTTACAAGGCAGTAAAGAGGCCCTGCAAGGCCTGCAACAAGTTAACAATAATAAACTATATTAAATTAAATTAATAAGAGTAAAAACAAATATTGTCTCTATTTGAGACAATTCTTGTTGATAACAAATGTTGAAACTTTATATAGATGTTGATCTCGGGTGACAATACAATAATTCATTGTTATATACATATGTTTATGGTGGGGAAAACGCATGCGCAGTAGGCAGAGTTGCGCAGTAGGTACGTATGTGTAGTATACATATGCATCAGGTAGTGAGAAGTACACACGCCCAATATATGACGTGGGTAGTACAAATGGGCTGTAGGTTGTTTTCTTTGAAATGAGAACCAAGATGAACGCTAAGCGCGTTTACAATCTGATCGTCAACACAAATCGCAATGCCGTGCTGTGGAAACCCTTGAACAATTTCAAGTTCGCTTAGAACGTGATCGATTACAGCAACAAGAGCGAACTTCTAGTCTGGCAGCGTTCAAAAAGGCGATCAACAAATTTTGTGACAAGATCTGTGAAATTTGTACGAAGCCAAGTTGCAACGTTGAAATTTGTCGGAATCCAAATTGCCAAATTTAAAAGATTTTAAAAAATTCATAACTAAAAAGTGGGAAATAAATATAATTTTTTTTTTTAATATCTCACTTTTCTGAAAAAAAAAATTTAAGTTACAAAAAACACACTTAGTACAAAGTACTAATTCAAAAGTAAATTACAAAGTAAAGCGCGTAAAATTTTAAATTACAATTTATAAATTTTAGGAGCTGTTAAGAATTAGGATAGTGTTACTTAGAAATAGTCTAAGTTCTTTTTTTTTGAAGCCAGAATGACAACAATAATTGTGACAGACCTGGAAAACTACGAAACTGGTTACCTTGCTAGCAAGGTGGATGTCATTGATTCTACATTGATTTATAAACCCTTGGGTAAAAGAAAAAATGGTCAGTGGGCCATGATTAACCAAGGGAAAGTGCTGCAGGAATTCTTGAGGGTAGAGACGGACGGACTTGGCGAGTTAGAGCTTCCTATGAGAATTGAGACCAGACGAGCATCAATAAGAGTGACTAGCAGGGTGAGCAAACTTCGTGTATAAACCTTGTAATTATTTCATAGGCAAGTCATTATAAAATATAACGTAGAATCAGATCTGTGAGTCACGGCAATTAGAGTCATTCTGGACTAATAGTAATAATAAGAATATTGTAGCATTGTAATAAAATACGAGATGGTTATTCTTGTTAATAATTGTTAATAAAGGTTAATTGAGTACTGGACCATTTGATTATATTGAAAACCCATGCAGTTTAAATGAACCAATCCTAACAGAGCCCACACTAAAATTTTAGGATTTTTTAAATTTAAAAAGCGCCCACGTATGTATTTTTTAATCATTATTTATTTCTCTTTTTAGAAAAGTGGGTTTTAGAAATAATTTTACATATAACTAACAAATAAACATTTTTGAAATGAAGGCAATCAATACGTTTTGATTGGGAAGGTATAAATTAGAACAGCAATTTTTAATAACCGTAATTTTGTCTTTTTTCCTTACCCACAAAATTTTAAGTTACAAAAAAATTATTTAATAAAAGTCTCAAGATATGGCCAAAACATGCCCACATTATCAAATGTGATTAAAACGAACAAACATTTTGGATGTAGAGACATTCGGATGTCGCGCACACGACAGACATTTTTGTGATTCAGGGGACCTCAAAAACCGACATCGGTTTTTGATTCTATACATAACTAACTCTATACTATGTAAATAAGAAAAAAATCTATTTATATATATATATATATATATATTATACATTTATTTCTGTTTTCACCAAAATAAAGGGACTTTTAGGAGAAACTAAGGAGGGAAAATATTGATGTGCTTAAATTTAATAAAGGGGGGGAATATTACTCTATATATTTTTCAGAACACCTTATATTTACACTCTGTAGATAGCCCCAATCAAGAGCTTTCCATTATCACCTTCCTACGTCAACTAGAAGCTGAGATATTACAATATATACGGGTATTTTGCCTAACCCGTAGGAAATAATATAGTATACTCAATTACAAAGCAATCACTTTTTTTCATGTTTAGAAAGAAAACGCATTAAGATCTTAGGAAACATGAGTAAATTGCATTCAAATTCTTTCCTTTGGTAAATAATTGCTAACATCAAAAGATAAAAACGACAGAAAAAATTATTCCAAAACAAAAGAATTTATTATATATACGACAATATATATATGACGTCGTGAATAAATAGCAATATTTGCAGTTCTCGACTTTGTAGCGAGAAATGAGAAGTTTTACTATAAAAACTTTATTACCTTTGCTGATCATATACTTGTTAGATTTTAACGTCCCTCCAAGGAGAAATAAAACCACTCTAGCACACCCAGGACGCCAGTTGACACTGTCCATTTTGTCTGCGAGTTTTGTCACAATTACTGTTCAAATTTTCATTTATTCGGCGAAGAAACCATTGGTTTTATGATCGTACATCTTATACAATGTAGTCTTATTAATTTTCCTTCTTGTTTAAACGGGAAAAAGTCTCAGTCATCATCATCTTAAAAAAAAGAGGTGGAATATTAAACAAAGATCGCTACCTTTTTATTACCCTAATAGCATCAAAATCAAAAGAGAACAAGAGCTGGTGAAAAGAGACCTGATAAAGTTGAAATAGAGGGTTTCAAATCAAAAATTACATGAAGAAAGGTGTAATCTTTATATATTTTATCAATCAGCTCTCACTTGACCAACTTTTGTTCTCTTCCAACCCTGGCATTATTAGAATATTCGAGGGCTCGGTGTCTTTACTTTATTTTATTTTCTTTATAATGACCGAAAAGTGTTTTACCTTTAAACGGCAAGGAAATATACAGGGTGTTTCTGTAATGCACGAAGATAATTCAGGGGATGGTTACATGGGTCAAAATAAAGAAAAAAGTTCCTATAAACATGAAATGCTTCTTTTACCAGCTATCCGCATTTTTTTTTTTTTTTTACTAGATAATTTTTATATATCTAGAACGATGTAACCTGATTATCTCCGCGTATTACAGAAACACCCTGTAGACATTTACTATTAAGTCTTGATGTAACGCTGTTAAGAGTAGGTTAGACAATTTGAGTACATTTGTTTTCCGTTGCATTATGAAGAAGAGAGAGATAGAATAAATTACTGAGAGATATGTAAATGTTAAATACAGAACTACACTAGCGTCTCTCGTAAAACATCCGGTAGTCAGTACATTGTACTACCTAGTATTGCATAAATCTAACAAATTATTCCATCCTCTCCTCTACAAACACGAGAAAGGTTTTAAGGAACAATAGGAGAGATGCGTTGCTTTTTGACTGATTAATGAATTATTACGTAAGCAAATAGTAGAAACACAAGTTGACGGAAACCATTATGGTAATTGCCCAGCCCTACCAAACAACGTATTATAAGCAAATCCTAGAAATTGAAAGTTGGTTTCTTGTGCCTTATAGGAAATGGTAATATTGGTAGATCTAGTGACATTATCTACTATAGTAACTTTGTTTAAAACAGTTGTTACATAGGTTTTCTGAACCTTGTAATTGTGTAGGGCCTACATCACTACTTTCTTAACTTCAGCTAGGCCTTAACGAACCTCGAAGATGGTACAATTAAATGCGATTTGAATAAAAACGAGATATTAACAAAAACTGTTTAAAATGCTCTTTTTAATTTGATTTTTTAAATTTCAATAGGGTTTTTATAAGAGTCCCATATACCAAATTTCATATCCTTTTCTAAAATGGTCTGACCGTTACCGTGATTACGTATCGATAACAATGACGACGGACGGACGGCATTTCTAAAACAACTTTTTCGGTTTCTTGAGACCATGAAATGGAAAGAATCGTTAAAAAGGAGAGGTACTATTACACTGGCTAACAACAATCACAACAAAATTTGTGAATGTTTCCTTCACTTTATGAGTCAAATCTTACTAATTTTTGGGTTGAGAAAAACTAATACGACAAAGAAAAATTTTTTGGGATATATAATAGGTGGAAGTATTTTATTTTAACGGATTAAGATAAATTGGTACATTTTAGTTACATATGACAATAACATTAATGTCCATTTGAATTTTTTTAACGACAATTATATTCTAAGAGTTCTAAATTGATGGAAGAATACCTGGTAGGTGGTTGAGACTGAAGAGCATAATGTGGTTGTTTCATGAGATAGTTGTGTTTCGCCTTGCCTATTGCGAGTTCCGGAGCATCCCTACAAACAGGCAAGCAGTATTCCGCAATAATTGCTTCGCTCCGACGACCCTGATATCTTTGTTCCATTACAGTAATTCCTTGAATACAAAGAATATTATAGAGGGTGTATACTTACTAAACTGACACCCTGTATATGTCTAGGCCATGACTTATCTAAGTCTAGCTCATGACTTATCCTGGTCCCATACCTTCATATCAAAATAATGCTGATAAAAACAATCTTCACAAGAGGCATCAGATTGCGTTTATGTGATGCAAATGTTACTTCACCACAAATGTAACAAAATTATTCACTGTATTTACACATTTCCCTGCTATATTAACAAATTTTAGACTTTAAAAACACTCCAAAACTAGAAATTCTGCACTAATTACAACAGAAACAATATGAAACTCACAGTCACAGCAACAGTATTTATGTTTATAACCTACAAACAGCTGAATAACTTTATATTATGTCAGTTGACAGGTGTGCCAAATTCCAAAAACAAAATTTCCCCAAACTGAAAATATAGACTCTAAAAAAGTGACATTTCACTGTATTTCCAAAACAAAAGCTAGTCATTTATATGGTTTTATTTAATTCAGCAGGTATAAATACATAAGAATAAGCTATTTTTAAGCCAGAAACATTTTCATTGTCGACCAATGATTATCAGACTCACCGTATACTTCGTACACTGGGTGAAGTAACATACCCGATTTACAATATATTTTCAAGTGTAAAACGGTAACCAAAGTTTAAATTATAATTAAACGAGGGTAAGTCAAACTATAAAGTAAAATTTAAAACAAAAACATTATTTCTATTTGCACACGAATAAAATATGTTTATTTTTCAACATAATCCCTTCCTACTACTATACTCTTAGTATCTATTTAACAAATCATTAAAAAAACTGGAAAAAATTAACATAAAATAAAACCTCTAACACTCTATAACGTCAAAGTCGGAAAAGGACAAGAGAAATCTCAAAGGAAAATGAAACAGAGAGAGATCTAACCCAGGACTACATGAAAAAGGTATATTCCGGCTAGTGTCCTTCGGGATTAAGAAGCCCATACTCATTAAAAATAAGCTTCTGAGGAATTGTGTTATTGGTTTGAAAAAAAAATCGACCATCGTTCAATTGTAAAAGTAGTAATTTTTCAAAATATTTTCCTATTTTAACTATCATTTTCTATAACTTCATTTTGAATATTTATATTTTGTGGGTTATGCAATTTAGTTATTTATTAAAACTTAAAAGCAAGTTACTATATTGTAATATAAATACAATTTTGTTAAAATTATAATTTTAAAACAGAATACAAGGCGATTAGAAAATGACCAACAATGTTTGACAAATTGTTTAAATGTGTCCATGTTAGAGTCGGCTGACTGCATGAGAAAACTAGTTTGCCAGATCATTCACCCAAGGTAGCTTTACGGAAGAGTTAATTGCAGCGCGATCTATTGGCGAAAAACAGATATCTGTTGTGAAATTTAAGTGAAATGTTAATAAACCAAACACGTGTACAAAATCATAAATCAAAAAAAAATATTAAGAAAAGGAATAAATGGCAAAAAGCAAAATGAAATCTTGACTGCCGATATTAAAAAGCTCAATTTGATTTTCATACGTTTTAGGTTATGTTAGGTTATTTTTTGCACAAGCGAAGAATCTTTAAATATCGTTTAAAAGACAGTTACCATGGTTCATTTTCACTTTTTGTCTGACCACTACAAACATAACTTGTTTGTAACAAATAGTTGTATGTGGGTTTAGGTTATGTGAAAAAGTGTGTGCAATTTATTTGCAACTTTTATTATAAAGTCTTATGATTGGGATAGATCCCATAAAGGAGATCGTAACAGCTATGATTTCCATGTTAGACATCGCTAATAACAGCACTTGTAGGGCACCAATTATCTTTCACGTGTACATGCAAATTATAGGACAATAAATTAAATAAGAATTAATAGTACATATCACGCGACTGTACACTATCTATAGAGTATGTACATCACGCGACTATACTCCGTACTTGGTGAATTGGTACAGAGTGTGCCAATATATATGAGCTCTATTGCAACTCCGAAATAGCAACAGATATAAACTACTTTATGGGTGCCGTCAAGGTTCTTACCCAATCTCATACAATGTATACAAGCTGATCCTCTAAAATGTAATCCCCAAAAGATGTTTTCTTGGGCGTTGTAGAATGTTAAATTGTATTGGTAAATCAAGAGATCTTATCTAGTTTGTTTCAAACTACACAGATGTTCTGGACTTTGCAATTGTGTAAATTAGTACTTTCTCAGCGTCGGCTTAACATAACCTAACCTAGTGGGCCTCGAAGATCTATATCATGTCGGTCACTCGGCCCTGGCGGATATCGTTGCTATACGAATATCAAATTTTCTTGGTAGGTCAGGTTTCAAAATTACATTTTTGAAAATACCTTTTCTATTTCTCATCATAGAGGTGTGAGATTGATACCCCTATATGCAGTATTGATATGTGCAATGTTTTATTTAAATCAGCATATTATAAGTGAACCGATTTTTTGTTTTTTACCAATGTCTCCCGAACCGACAATTTTAAATAGTTTTGTTAGAGTTCATAGAGGCCACACTCAATATATATATATATATATATATATATATATATATATATATTGAATATTAAATTGAAAACATCGTATTTTGTGATTTTTTTTCATGTGACAGCTACCCCATACAAATTTTAGAGTTATCCAAAAATGAAAACAGCATTGAGGTATGGCTAAAATAGCTCACATACTGAATATTAAAATCGCTCCATGCGTTTTAGCTGTAAAACAACACTGCATAATAATATGTGATAGACGGCAAAAAGACGACAAACATAAATTCAAAAAACCTCTTTTCTATTCTCAATACATATACAGGGTGATCGATATAAGTATCCCAGGTGTTTTACTAGGAGAGTATTTGATTTATTAAACACATTCAAATGGCAACTCCCCTAAACTGTATATGTTGTCTTATTTGGAGGTTTTAAATTTTGATACTATCAGCCATTTTTACAATATGGCGTTCAGCTCTAAATTTCTTATAGAAATACATATTTTTATGTTTTAAAATATCTTTATAAAATATATTTTGTATGATGGTTACAGATTTCACACATAATTTAAAGAATTTTTTATTCTAAAAATGGTCAGAGGTTAAAAGTAGTGAAAAACAAGATTTTAGGCGTTTTCAGACGTCCTTTTGGTGTAATTAGTCGAGTTTAAAATTGAAACATAAAAACTACAAATAACATGTACTAATTAATTATATTTAAATAACTTTTTTTTAAATGGACTCTTGTGTTTTAGTAAATTACCAAGAATATTTTCAAGTCTTTTACCGATTTCACTCCTACCCCATGTCGTAATTAAAAGTAAAGATATCATCTTGCTTAACTAAAAATAGTATATTTTTGTAAAACTGCAAAAAACTAGTATAAAACGTTAATCAAGAAAATTAATTATTAATTGTTCACTAAATATCGCCACTTATCAGACCTGCCACGTGAGTAACGAAATTCATTTTGTTGGTTTTCAAATTTCTAATATTTTATTACATTTATACTCTATTTACATTCCATTTTTAATCTCGATACACGGTTTTAAGTGCAGAAAATGGACCTCTGAAAACGCTTTAAATCTTGTTTTTCGCTACTTTTAACCTCCTACAGATGTATCAAAAAATACATAAGAATAAAAAAGTCTAAAGTTATGTGTGATATTTAAAACCATCATATTTTTTTTAAGACATTTTAAAGCATAAAAAATTGATATTTCTATAACAAATTTTAAAGCCGGCCGTCATATTGGAGAAATGACTGATGGTACAAAAATTACAAAAGTTCTAAATGAGATAAAATAATAAATATAGGTGAATTGTCGTTTGAGTTTTTTTAATATATCAAACACTGAAACAGCTGTCAAGCGTAAATCAATCACAAACATACCGACTTCGGTTTTTCACCAACCACATAACTATACTACGTATGTGTGAATGCTTCTCAAACCCAAGTTACCGAACAAAAGAACGCAGCGTATTTTTGAATGAACTCAGTTATTTTACAGCAGATGGCTATATCAAATTTAATTGCATTGGAGAACATAAAAACATGAAAGCCAGTATTTGAAATTTACTTCTGTTCTCAATTATTTTAATTTGTTCAACAGAGAGACTCTCTGACCCAGAGGGATTTAAATAAAACCACAGTTAAATTAGTTTTTTTTTTCAAAACTCAATGTCATATAAAAAGTTGGTGCTTGTAGGTAAAGGAACTTGTTGACAAATATAAATTGCTTTCTGAATTGAAGATTACCATTGTATGAATAGAAATTTGATTGTAGATTAACATAAATTTCCAGTATTAAAAACAACTTGATCAAGGTCATCATGGCACCTACCCAACAATGTAATTCGAATTAACCTTTACTGAACCTATTGATTGTACGTAAAGGCTATAATAAAAAAACTTTAAATAACATCGCTAAAGGCTTGCTATTAATACTTTTGTAGTTTTACACTTTTTTAAAGGAAAAAAATGAGATCAAATCAACAAAACGTTTGTTTGTCACCATTCCGAATATTGATTTAATAATAATAAATGTTGAGACCTACCGTTTTATAATATTCTATTTTCATTTCCTAATTACGACGGTCGTTTTGGCTATTCAGCCATTTTCAAGCTTTGTAGCCTGATAATCCTTTATCAATTAATTGTTAACAAAAACACTTAATCACAGTACATTAACACAACCACAATAACAAATTTAAATAAACTAAAAATATTACAAATTGTACACGAATCATTATTTAAAAAACAGAGTCAATTCAAAAGTCATCGACTATTTGGGCTGAACACTCCGTAATATACTGCGGATGATGAAGGGGTATCGAACAATGCTTTGGAATCTAAAATAGGTTTCTCATTTAGAAAAATATTATTGTAGATTTTTAAATCCCTGAATATTTCAAATTTCTCAAGACAATTCATAAATCAGCCCTTTTTACACCGGTGTAATACTTTAAGTATCTTTCATGAAATAATATCCATGGTCGGCTTGAATAAGGTGTTCGGTAATTTAGAGTCGGATTTTGTTAAATGTGCAATTTCTTTGGCGGATGGAATGTGTTCTTTAAATCTTTTTGTAAAGGATCTTCCTGTCTGTCCTATATATTTCCTTGGACAGTCATAGCATGGTAATTCATATACTCATGTTCCTTTAAAACGGTGGAGGGGGGGGTTTATGAGACTCTTTAGATTAGGCTATTGGTTGTTCCGAAGGTAATTTAATATTGTTGCTTTTGGAGTAAATTTCTGAATATGTGTTCAAACGGCTTAAAATAATTGAACACCAAAAATTTGTCTTTTTTAGCTCATTCAGATTTTTGATTTTGTTCTTCCTTTCACGTTAGTTGAATAATTTTTCAATGATTGACGCTTTGGAACCATTTCGGTTAGCAATATATTTTATTATATTAAATTCTTCGTGAAAATCTTCTTCTGACATTGGTACATTGCGGAATCTGTGAATAAATGAATTATAAGCAGCCATTTTGTGTGAAATGGAATGGTTAGACGTGGAGTGGAATGTATGGTCAGTACGGGTGGGTTTTCTGTATATTTTGAAAATTTGTTTGTGGTTAGATTTGGTTATTGTGAGATTCAGATAATTCATACTAATGTTGGTTTCGAATTATGAATGAAGTTGACAAGTGGCCTAATTGGAATATTAGGTGTGTGTATTTTGGGCAAAGATGTTAAAGTTGTAGCAAAAGGATTTATCACATTGTTATGTTTTTGTTCTCTTAGTATAATAGATGTTTTCCAATCATTAATTGGAAACCACAAACACAATTTTTAGTAAATTATACTTTTTATCCTGAAAATAGAGTTCTACCAAGTACCGTCGTCGGTCAGAAGTATAAATCGTATAATCATTCATTGCTTTTTTTATATATTTTGGTTAAATGAGTTGGTAGGTTTAGATTTTTATTCCGTTATATTGTTGTCAATGAAAACGTAAACGTCCTTATTGATATTCATGGTAATGTATCCTTTATCAGCTTTTGTGACTATTAAGTTGTCGTTTTGTATTTTATTACATATATATGACGCAGCAACTATGTATTCCTAATGTTTACTTAGGTGGTTAGGCCTATCGGAACTGTTTATGACAACGCTATTTATTTTTTCGTTGATAAGTATCAGGGTGGATGTTTGTTTATCTTTCTGTAATGACTGTAAGTGGACTCAGTGTCAATAATAACCTTTTTCTAATCGTGCCGTCTCTTAAAAATATTATGCATAAGGCTTTTTTGCAATAATTCCGTTTCTTGCTTGGCAAGTGTTGTCTTCGTTCAGTTCATTATTCTGCGATAAAATTGTTTGCATGAAACTTCCTCTGTGTGTATTTGTTTTTTGTCAACAAGTTGTGTAATTTTTATTGACAGTCTTAATATTATTAATGATGAGAACTCGTTTGCCCGTTGGACAGCGCTTGGTACAGAAATTGTTCTGCAATTATGTTCCTTTTCTCTCGCTCCGAAAAATCATAGATACTGCATTTAATTTTGCATCACAGTTGCAAAGAGCATAATTTAAGGAACATTTTTTTTAAAATACATCCGTAGCTGCTTTCTTTCTTTGTAAATAAATCATCAGAAATTTCTCAAAGAAAACAAAATTTTCAGACTAAATAAATAAATAGAAATAGAAATATTACCTTTAAATTGCAAAAAAACTTTAGATAAAAACTAATATTTATTTTTGTTCTGAGGTAATACTATTATTACAGGGGAGATAATTATTACTACGAAAACTTAATAAAACTACCTAATTACTCTATTACAAGACGCGTCGCGTCGGTGGCCTCGTGAAGGTAGTTGACAACAGCGCACTCACTACTCTTGCTTTCCTATTGGCTATTGCTCAACACACATGATTCTTTGACTCAACGACATGTTAACAAAAAAAAATGTTTAAAATGCCATTTTCACATTTTAAATTACATTTAAACAAATTTATATAGGGTTTTATAAGAGTATAGTACCCTATACCAAATTTCATATTCCTATTTTATTTTTTGTAGCTGCTACAGTGCATATGTATCGAAGTCAACGACGACGGACGAGCGGCATTTCTAAAATTACTTTTTAAATGAAAAATCAGTCTAAAAACAGAGGTAAGATTGCCAGACTTACCTTATGCTTCGTACAATAGGTTAAGTAACATACCCGATGTACAACTGGTCTCGTACTTGTATATATCAAAAGTCTTCACTCGTGTCAGTACCTCGGCCCTAGCTGGTCTCGAAGCTGTACATGGGCAAACCGGACCGAATTTAACGAAGACTTGAAAAAAGTTATGTAGATAAAGATTAGATTCAAACATAATTAGAAAAACACGTGGTGTCTAACTATTTTAAAGTTTTTTTTTGTAATCTGCACCGTGTTCTAGTGTCACAGTATCACTTTTCATTAATAATCTGGATAAAGAACATTTAAGTAGCCTATACTGTGAAGGGTGGTACGCTTATAGCAAGGCTCCAACACCAGTTAAAAAGTTACCACACTCTAAAACGAAATGTCAACCTTGCAGTCGCTACCTGTGTGAGTGAGTTACTGTTATGTGTTCAAAATTTTATTTTTCCTTCTCACAAAAATTCGTCTTTCATTAAAAATTAAAAAATAATTACTGATATGAACATCAGTATTAAGTCTACAAAATATAAATCCCCTATAATACAGTCTTCGAATGCTTTAATAGTGCCAGGGCCGGAAAAGAACAAGAGTTGGTCAAGAGGTTGATAAGAAAGAAAGGGATCTAATCCATGACTACATGAAAAAAGGTGAAGATCCAGGTTGGTTCCCTTGGGGATGATCTTCTGAAGGTAGTAGATAAAGAAGAAACATCTTTTATACCAAAAACCTCCCTTAAGAAATATACTAGGTAAAAATTGACTTTAAAGACAAGGGTGAATGGCTATTTGAGAAAGTTAGTGCAATGTTTTGGCACTGTTTGTTTTTAACTTTTTTTTATTAAGAATTAAAGAAACATTTATTTTAAAAAAAAAAAAACAAACATAACCAACTTAATAGAAATATTTTGTAATGAAATAAATAATTTAACCAGCTTCATAAAATTTCTAAATTTATATGAAAATAAAGAAAATGACGAGATCACAATACGTTTATAAATTTATATCAAAACCTAAGCCATAGCAAAACTGTTATTTCTCTTTAACGGAGGATTCCATGAATTTAATGAAAACATAGAAATTGTGAGAGGCGTTGCAGAGGAGAAATATGGAAATATATTTTCACAATTTAATGGGATTTAAAATTAATCATTAATATTTGAAGATTTCTATGAATTGAAATTATTTACGTGATGTCTGCTCTCACATGTACTTTAAGAGTTTCAAGAGAACTAGTTACTAGAACTAGAAGTGTCGATGTATGTAGAGCCTTTCGGCACGACACTGACACCCACCCCAAGAAAAGAAGGAGGAAGGAGAATATCCGCTATCAGCAGCACCACTACCCCCACGAGTCCAACCTCATCTGCATAGGTGACGAAGTGAAGCTCCGTCAGGGCTCCCATGCCCCGTGGTACCATTTTTAGCTATCACTGATTTCTCAGCTTCACCCCTATGCCCAGAATGGTCGCGGGCCCGTGATCGTAAACAGACCACTATTTACGACCACTACGGTTTCGGTGTCCCTTCATGTTTCGCCTGGTCTGCTCTCACATATAGGATTTAACCAAAAATATAAAAAAATAACATGAATAGAGTAAGTCGGCCTAATTTGGGGAGTATTCCCAATTTGGGGAGGTCAAGTTACTTGTATCCAGTAAGTACTACGATCTAGTGGATGTTCTGTAAACTAACTTGGCAGCCATTCTAGCCTTTGTGTAAAACGGCTAATGTCTCAACTAAATTGTTAGATTGTGGTTGGTGTTTTTAGTTTTTGTTCGTTCTGAAAGTTTTCGTAGCAGTTGCGTTCGAGTGTTATTTCTCCTAAATGGTAAGTGATATTTTGAGTCTTATCACGTTTCTATGTAGCGTTGTAGTGAAGTAACAAGCAGCTTTCATCCCCATTTATTTGCTTTATCTTACAGTGAAAAATTCATAGGTTATATTTTAACACATGGTGCGTCCTAATTTGTGGAGGTGTCGTGATGCCTAATTTGGGGAGCCCCAAATTGAGCTAACCTTACATTTTTGAAAAAAAACACCACTTTCTTCATTTACAGATGGCTCCTAGGAAGCAATGGGATCCTGAGAGAATGAAAACTGCTGTCAACTCTATTAAAAATAAAGAAATGGGATCTTTTAAAGCTGCTCGGATTTATAATGTGCCTCAAACGACGTTAGAGCGTTACGTTAAAATTGCAATCAATGAAGAAGGGTCTACTACACCGAGATCGATTGGTAGGCAGCCAACTTTGGCCAAAGATATTGAAGAGGACCTAGCAAAATATTGTACCATTATGGAAAATAAGTTTTATGGTTTAACAACGAGAGATGTGCGGGCAATGGCGTTCAAATTAGCTTCATTGAATGGGCTCAAACACAGCTTCTTAAAAACATCCGAGCTCGCAGGGAGAAAGTGGTTAAAAGGATTTTTTCGCAGAAACCCAAGTCTTTCTGTAAGACAACCGCAGGGACTGTCTTTTTCTAGGGCTAAAGGGTTTAACCCTGAAGAGGTTTCAAAATTTTTTGAATTGTATGATCCTTGTTTACAGCAAATAAAAAGCAACCCGTCACGTTTATTTAACTGTGATGAAACTGGAATCACAATTGTACAGCACAAACACAGTAAAGTGATAGCACTGAAGGGTAAGCGCCAGGTAGCATCATTGCAGTCTGCAGAACGTGGATCCCTGATGACAGTAGTGACATGCACAAGCGCTGTGGGACAATTCGTTCCTCCAATGATTATTTTCCCACGTAAAAACATGAAATTGGAACTTATGAATGGAACACCTCCTGGTTCAATTTACGAATGCCATCCATCCGGATGGATACAAAGTGAAATATTTACTAAATGGTTTCATCATTTTATTAGTCATGTTAAGCCAACAGAAGCAGACCCAGTATTATTAGTGTTTGACGGGCACTACACCCACACGAGAAACATTGATGTAATTAATGTTGCTCGAGACAATCATGTAATCATTTTCCCCCTCATAGTTCGCACAAAATGCAACCTCTCGATGTCGGATTCATGAAGCCATTAAAAACATTTTACGCACAGGAAATTGAAATGTGGCTACGAGCAAATTTTGGAAGAGTTATTACCGTTTACCAAATCGGGGAATTATTTGGAAGAGCTTATATGAAAGCAGCCACTGTCCAAAACGCCGTCAATGGCTTTAAAACAACTGGCCTCTTTCCTATGAACAAATATCGATTTGGGGAAGAAGATTTTTCCCTTCATGAACAACCAAGATCAAACGACTCATCCAGACCAGAGAAAGATTCTGAACAACAACCTGAAGAATTAACAAATTTTATGGCTGTCCAGGGAACAAGTTCTACTGTTGTCCAGCAATCAAGTTCCACGGCTGTTCAGGGAACAAGTTCTACTGTTGTCCAGGAATCAAGTTCTACGGCTGTCCAGGAATCAAGTTCTACGGCTGTCCAGGAATCAAGTCCCATGGCTGTCCAGGGAACAAGTTCTAAGGCTGTCCAGGAATCAAGTTATACGGTTTTCAAGGATTCAGGTTCCACAGCTGTGCAAGGAATAAGTTCTACGTCTGATAAAACCGTAAAATATGACGACAAAACCATCACATCTCAGTTTGTAAAGGCTTCTGATGTATCTCCCATTCCAGTTTTAAGTGTGAAACAAAAGAAGAAACATGTTCGAGCCGGTTCAGCAGAAATAATAACGAGCAGCCCTTACAAAAAATTAGTTCACGAAGAGAATGAAAAGAAAAGACTAAAAATAAACAAAGAAATGAAAAATGCAAAGATTGATAAGAAAGCTGTATCAAAGAAGACTGATAGACCTACTAAACAGGAAAGGACAAAAAAGAAGAATGTTGGAAAGAAAGATGTTAAACAAATTAATAAAGTAGCCCGCAAGTTGATTGATAGCTCATCTGAAGAAGACGATCCAGTCCCATACGCTGATGATTCAGCTGAAGATGAAGTGTTATTTTCTGACGAAGACGCCGACGCAGAGTGTATTTATTGTGCAGGACTTTATTCAGAGGACCAAAACGGTGAAGACTGGGTGCGCTGTTCATCTTGTTTCAAATGGTGTCATACATCCTGCGCTGACATTGGGTCAGGAATATTCGTTTGTGACTTTTGCGCTAGAAAAAAGTGTAAATTTTTAAAAAGAAAGTAAAAATTTTAATTCTGAAACTTTGTAAACTTCCAAACTTTTATTACTTTAACTTTATCATATTATGTTAACTTATCATATCAAACTTAGATACATCCTGCGCTGACATTGAGTCAGGAATATTCGTTTGTGACTTTTGCGCCAGAAAAAAGTGTAAATTTTTTTAAATTCTGAAACTTTGTAAACTTACAAACTTTTATTACTTTAACTTTATCATATTATGTTAACTTATCATATAAAACTTAGAATTATGTAATTAAATTAATAAAACATGTGATTTACATAAAATGTGTATGTTTTTATCATTTTCCTATACCTTTCAATGTATTTTAAACACCTCCCCAAATTAGGCATACCTGTTCCTAAATTGGGGAAATTGACATTTTTTGGTTTTTAATTTCTCTTGCAAAACGTTTTTCATTTTTGTACTTTTAAATGTTTAAAAGGGATACTTAAAGAGTTGCTGTATCGATATACTGCTTGTTTTAGTTCAAATAAGTGTAAATATCCTAATTACGACCGGTTAAAAAAAACCTCCCCAAATTAGGCCGACTTACTCTACGTCCACAATGATCGACCATAGACTATCACACACATTATAGGCTACTTATCACCAAACGAATTGTTGACAATTATATTTGTAAAACGTGCGCTAGCTGCCGCCCAATGTCTCTTCATGGTCGATGATCCTACAAAATAGATATACATGGCCGCCGACACGGCAAATAACTGACGCCTTCGTAGACGCGATAGCCGCTTCCGCGGAGGATTTATTTTGTTCCCGAAATCATTTTACTCTCTCATAGGGGATTTGAGGGCATTGCAAGATTTCTCTTGAAGCTCTTTCCAACCGTATACGATTTCTGTATTTCGACTTGGCTTTTCCACAAATATGGAGTTGACATTTGTTTTTTTTTCAACATCTACTCAAAACTAATATTTTATACACTAAATCTATAGATTACGATCAGAACTGTCGATTGAGACCATTACGAACGTCGTAGTTTTACTGATTAGGAATATTTACTTGAGGCGAGTAAAAGATCAAAAAATGGCGGCGTACCCCACTTCGGTCCTCGCATGACATTACAATCCTCACTAGGTAAAATAAATTCTCCGATTCTTGAACTATCAAATTTGATATTTGATGTAAATAAGGGTTTTTAAACTGCTGCGAGAAAATGTATCCCCTGATTTTCTTATCGTCGAGTTTTCTGTGATGTAAAGCAAATTTAAAATCGTATTTCCTTCAAAAAATAATTTGTTACTTCTCGGCGTAAAGTAATTCAATTTATTCCAACTTATCTTAGTACCAAAATGTATCTTTCCGGGCAAAAATTGGAAATGTAAATTTTTTTTAACATTAATATTTTGGTATTGCATTCTCTCGAGTTTTCTTAAAACTGTTTGATAGAACAAACTAAGAGATATACCTAATTTGTGTTTTCTTGAATACATTACATTATGAGGATTTCATTAATTTTTATCTTTGAGAAGGTATAAAAAACTTCTATCCCAAGATTATATGAAAGTTATATAAATTATTTTAGTAGACTAAAATTTGAACTCAACCAAATTTGAATTGTACACCTGTCAGAGACTCATTTGTAGTGAATATAAGCGTGGAAATTCCGAGGGACAGCTACACCTTTTATCAAAACACTTCTCCTACGTAGGCTGTGAGCTACCTATACATTACATGTCTGGGCAACAATAGATTTAATGGAAACTAACACTACAAAACATTCTTCAAAATTTGATAACGATATCTCGATACGATCAGGACCTATATAATTTATTTTAAACGCACTCAAAAATAGATAGAAGGAAAACAAATAATTTTTAAAGTTATGTTTATGGGATCTTTTTATTGATGTTCTTAATCACTTTCCGAAGTTTTATAAAATATTATTGAAACACTCTGTATAGTACGAGAAGAAATTTTTTTGTAATATTCGTAATACAAAGCTTTATGTTACATTAAGAATGAGAAAATGATATTGGTGGTTCCCAGACAGTTGGAGGATAATACAGTAGACTGATAGATTCAGTAAAGGTTTCTGACAAATGTCTCGACGCTGGCTTTGTGAAGGTAACAAATGGAAAATGACAAATTTATAACCTTCTGCGATGCATCGTACATGAAGTGTAATATAGGAAGACAGCCTGTAAGGGGGAAACGAAGGGATAGCTCCTCTTCAAATCTTACACAAAACATGTAGAAAAACGCTGGGTTCAACGGGTTTAATCTCATTATACCTGATATAATTAAATAATGGCTAAAACAATTTGAAAAATTGAAAAATTACTGTATAAAAAATGTTTCTAAAAATGTTTATAAAATCTGAATTTGTTGGATGATTAGTAAAACTTTGATGTGTCGATAACCGATTAACTATGACAAGCACGCGAACATTCTAGAACATTCGCTGTTATTCACCATATATTCCCCAATAAACTAACAATACCATAATAATTTGGAATATAATAAAACGCGTCACAGAAACCTCTTCTTCAAGGCGATCCCTACCGATCTAATAGAACAATGTACAACATTCTAGACATAGACAATCACTACGCATCGACGAATCAGCATACAACGGTAATAGTCTATGTACCTTCAAAGCAGTACTCACCACGCCATTGCCATTAATGTCTTTGTTTTGATCTTCGTCGAGCCTTCGATGTGCTGCAGTAATGAGCGGTCACCCTAAAGACGTGTGCACTCTGATCTGATAAGTGATTGAATTCACGTTCACATTATCACATTCACTACTAATGTTAGTTTTAGAAATTTAATTCATAAAGTAATAATTTAATTGATTAATTTATTTCATTAATTTGTTGCTGTTTTGTGGAATAAATATAGATGTGATCACTTTTTAATTAATTCATTTTTACAATCATATTTTAGTATATAGATGATGATTAAACTCATTTCAAGAAAACATTGCACCATTTTAAATTATAATAACATTAGGGTTAATTTCACATTCCTATCATTCAAATGGGATTTTATTATCTTAATTTTTCTCAGTTATTATTAAAGCTAAATAGAACCTTGTTCTCAAAAATGTGCACAATTTTTATTTTCTAAGATTTTGTAATTTTACCTTATACATAAAACAGCATTTTGACATTAAACAAATTGGGAAATTTGTTGGTCCTACCTAAAACAATAATTTTCTTTAATGTATTAGAAATGTGTCAAATTTGCTTGATTGTTTTAGCTATCCACACCATTAGACCACTACAGTACTCAAGGGCAATTTATAAAGTGAAAACTATGCATAACAAATATAACGTTTACTGTATAATTACAAATCAGAATTATTACATTATATAATTGATTATGAATAGGCTATAGTAACAGTAATGGTGTCTAGTGATAGCACACTGGGAAGCAAAGGGTCGGCAACCCACGTTAGTGCTTTTAGGCTGACTTCATGCGTAGCCTCAACTATTTATTGTCTATTAATTATTACACAGTTGTTTGTTCCGCCATGAGTGTTACTCAAGCTCGATGACAGATGAGCGACAGTGGTAGAGCAGCCCAATGCGCCCGTTGTGACAGTGAAGAAGAACATGAAATCTTACCAACTGTACCGATATACCCAATCGCTACTTCATTGTATAGTCCTTGTAACTTACGATTGGTAAAATGGACCTAATTACACTGACAATGACATTTGCATGCACGGTTATTGATCACGAACTTGAATTAGCAAATAAATACTAATTTAAATACAAATACACTGATAAGAGCGTTGTAAAGAAACTCTAAATTAAAGGGTTCTGTGTATACAGGTTGGCTCAAACAATCAATTTTCACCTTTATGGGGTAGGTGAAATATATCTAAGACTTATTACGGGACGGAGTTCCTTTTAAAAGATTCGATGAGATAAGAAAAATGACATGACGACTTTTTTGGACCGTAACTAAAACGACGGCCGTTAATTTTATTGTTATTTGAGATTTGAAGGGATTAACTTATATAATAAGTAAGGGAATTAAATAAGTACTAACTTCGATATTTTGTCCCTGAAGGGTGGAGGTGACTCAATACTTTTAAATAAAATATATAGTCATGTGATAACTCATTTTAAAGGTCTTGGTAAGACGAAACAGGTGATATTAAGAAAATGAAAATTTCACCAAAATAGCCGCTAAAAACGTGATTGTTAAACCAGTTAAAAATCGATCGTTCTTACATTTTCACGCTCATTTTTATTTTCATCAAAGTTTTTGTTACTAATAATATGATAAGAGTAACACGAGTAGATGTTATTTAATGTATGAGCAACTAAGAGCCTAAATTTACATCCTAGCCCTATAATAAATAAACAGTTTACCAAATTGTTATATTTTTGAATGCCCTATAAATATATATATATATATATATATATATATATATATTATATATATATATATATATATATATATATTTCTATTTTTTTTCTGACTAAAAAAACTGTAGCCTGGAACTAAGACCTCTTTTCCACAACACCATAGTCAAAAATATTTGAAATAAAAGGAACCGAAATTTGGTAACTAAAGGTAGTTTACCAAATTTTGATTTTCCAATTCTACCCATTTCCAACATAATAATGTTTTAAAATTTTAATTCAAATATTTGGACCGCTGTAGATATGCAGTGGTACAATTTGATACCAATATTAGGCGAATAAAATTATTTTAATCAGAGTAACAACCTTATTTAAAATAATACTTTTCCAGTACACCCTGTACATAAGATACATCACACAAATATTTCCGATTATAAATCCCATTAAATTGTAAAAATATATTTCTCCGCTGCAAAGCCTCTCACAATATCTACAGTTGTCATTAAACCCTCGAAATCCTCTCTTAAAGAGAAATAACAGATTTTGTATGGCTTATATTTTGATATAAATTTAGAAACTTATTACGAACCCGTATTTCATTTATTTCTTTACAAGGGACTTATATTTTGTACACTTAATACTGATGTTTATTTCAGTAATTAATTTGTTATTTTTAAAGAAAGACAAAATTTTGTAATAAGGAAAACCTGTATAAAACATGCACTACCTTTCTCACACAACCATCCACAAAACAAGATATGAACTAAACAAGAAACACCTGAATACCATGAGACTTTTACAAGAAGACTTGAAATGCAGACTTTCCTACACAATTCCCTGAAACAACGAAGCATCTACTATTGAAGTGTAACGTACTGGACAAAGAAGACTTACGGAGTCCGTCAAGTCCTCCAAAAGGAACTAATGATTTGGCTGGACACGTTCTGGATCTCATGAAGAACTTTGAACTAAGATCAGCTGTTTATTAATAGAAAATACACAAAACGTCTGTCAGGCTGAGATGTCCCACTTCCAACACAAATATTTAAAAAAAAAGTTCGATGCAAATCATAAAAAATAGTAATTTTCAGTTGTTTTTTTATTACCCACAAATTTTGAATTATCGAACAACTCTCTTAAGATGTGACCAAAAGATGTATACCCCAAATTTTATTAGAATCAGTCCGATGGTTTGGGCTGCAGAAAATTGTATAAACACCAGACAAACAGACATCATTTCAATAACCACCTGGTAGTTTCGCTCAGGTGACATGAACACTGATATCTAAAGCCCAGTCATTTTTTTAGCTATCACATAACTTTCTCTATGCTTCGTACTTGTTAAACACTAAAAGAAGTTCCAGTCCTAGCATATTAAATATTGAATTTATCGTCAAAACTAATTTTAATTGTAAATACTTTATGTATATTCAACCTTGATGTCATTAAAACCCTAATAGAAAATGAAGAAATTTGTTCATAAGTAGCCTATCTGTATCAGAAAATACAACTTTAATGATTTTATGTTTCGTAATCTTACCACGAAACATAAATGTACTAACTTAAAGACTTTTAGTTATATTATATACCCCTTTCATCAAAATATGTCCGTTGATTTTTGAGCTACAATATAAATTAAAGGACAAAAATTTAAGAGATAGACTTATAAAGAACAAAAGTGTTTGTTTTTACTTGAAAAGCCAAGATCAAGAGGCAGTCTTCGAGCTCTTGTAATCGATATATAAATATATATTTTAAATTTTGAATTTTGCTACGACCGTTTCGTTTACACAGACACATCGTTAGGCTTTGCACGTCAACATTTTGTATAGGCAAAAAAGCTATGGAAAAAATCAAAAGAAGACTGTTATAGACAACTCTGGAGGTATTTATTTAAACAAAACCTGTTTTTGTCCTTCGAAAGTTAAAGAAAAAACTATTTCGATGATTAAAGAAAGTTGATGAGTGCCAACATGGTACAAACTCAGTCTCGTCATACAATATAATACAAGAAGAGCCTCTAAATATAATTCTCAAAAGTTGATTTGTTCGGCCCTGTAGAAAATATTAAATTGTTTTGATACAAGTGGTCTTTTCAGTAGGGTAATTTTGTTTAAACAGTTGTTACATTAGTTTTCTGAATTTTGTTTATCACTACTTTCTTGAGGTTTGCCATGCCCCAAAGACCCATATAGATGTGTTTATTTTTAAAACACCCCACTAGATTCGCTTTTGTTAGCGTCTCAGCCCTCGGCGAGTTGAAACTTTGTAATATACAGACGTCTACAAGAGGGTCTAGCCGACGAAAATTTGTAATATACACAAGTAAGAGATTCAAAAAAACCTGTCGAACAACTGTTTTAAACAAGTTTGTTACTAGATAGGAGCCTTGATCTACCAATACGATTTAAGGCTCAAGAAACCAACGTTCATGAATTACATATTGAGAATTAATTGTATTTATCACACAAATATTTTCAAATCCTAACAATCTGTAAACAATATGAATAGTTGATTTTAAATCGCATTAAACTGGAAAATATATTTCTATATTTGTTCCCTGCAACGACTCTCGCAAACTCTACAGCCGCCACCAAACCCTTGAAATCCCCCTTAGAAGAGAAATAACAGATTTTGTAGTTTTCATTTTTAATATAATTTAGAAACTTATCATGAACCTATCTTTCATTCATTTCATTACGACAGATTTCTATTAGGTCGGCTGTAAAATTATGTGTTATAATTAATTGCTTCCTTAATTATTAATTAAAGACGAAGTTTTAAAACAGTGCGAAAAAAATGCATTAATTTTATCATACAGCCACCCTCCTCTTCAAAATTAAATTTTACCCAGTATATTTCTAAAGGGAAGTGAGTTAGTGTTTCTTATCTTCAGAGGTTCACTTATAGTGAGTACGATTTTCGCAATCCCGAGGCCTAACTGGATCTACACTTTTTTCATGTAGTCTTGCATGAGATCCCTTTCTTTCATCTATCAGATCTCTCTTGTTCTCTTCAGACCTTGATGGTATTAGAGTATTCGAGGAATAGGGGTCTGTATTGTATTTTTTCTTCTTCTTTTTTATAAGACGATAATGACTGAGAGGATTTTTGCCTTTTAAGAACAGAATTCCTATCTATTTTTTTTTAATATATAGCCCAAGTTATATCTAAACATAGCCTAACCTTGCGTCATTTGTTGTAAATTTGTGTCAAGAACACGTCCAGGACTTAATTTTTTATTGAAAGTGAATTTTTAGTAAATAAAGTTCGCTTCTGGAAATTTTCTATTACCTGTGATTTAAAATTTTATCTGAATTTGACCAAATCGTTAAAGCCAATTAAACATCTCAATAAACAGTATCGACACCTCCTAAACCGACATTTTGGAAACATGGGGACCCGATTAGACGGTATTTAACCAGGATATTATCGAAATAGTTAGACCCAATTTTGAGTAAATATATTTTAAGTACTTTCAAATTTGTTTAAACTCCATTAAACCTTTTGAGGAGAGAAAAATAAGAATGGATCGACAATCTGTTAAAAAGCACCTATAGACCAATTTCATATTTTTTTTTTTTTTTCTGTAATCGCATGGACAGAAGGATATTATTCCAAAAACCACTTTTTTGACTTTAAAGAACTCTAAATGGATATTAGGTTTTTGATCCATCATAATCATTTATTTAGTTTTATAGAAATATATATTTAAACAAATCATATTTTCTAGTTTAAAAAATATAAATAATTATTGTCAATTACTGAGCCAATTTCAATAAAACGTGACACAATATATTCAAAAAAGCTTCACAGAGTACAGTTCGGAAAAACTATTTTTTTAAGGCGAAAAACGACTCGGTTATCATCGCCTTATACAAAAGGAAGAAAAGAACATAAAATAAAGATCCACCCCACCTAATCCTAGGATACTCGAATGGCATCAGGGTCGGAAAAGAATAAGAGTTGGTCAGAGAAACCTGAAAGGAAAACTGAAATAAAGGGAACTACATAAAAAAAGTGTAGATTTAACTAGAACCCTTGGGATTGCCGAGCTCGTAGTCACTACAGTGAGGGGAGTTCCAAAACTAACATAGCGAGTGGAATTCTAATGACTTTTTCAAATATAAACACATCGAACACCCTCAGGGAGGCTCTCGTAGTGAGTACGACCTTGGCAATCCCGAGTTATCTAGCTAGATCTATCCCTGTTTAAATGTAGTATTGGATTAAATTTCTCTCTTTTATCTTTCTTATCTTGACCAACTGTTGTTCTCTTCCGTTCCAGATATCATTAGAGTATTCGAGGGCTAGAGGTCTTTCTTTAATGTTACATTCATTTTTTTAAGGCGGTGACGACCGAAAAGTTTTTCACCTTTAAACAAGGAAAATAATAGAAGATATACGTTGTGTTTCAATTCCAAGACGAGATTAGAGAATGAAATTCTGTAGAATCTTTTGTTGTATGAACATATCTAGAATTAAAATACGGACTCGAGTGAAGAGAGGATATCCTGTTTATAGCAAAACCCGAAGCAATATGTATAAACAAAAGATACAGTAAAGATGTACTAGGAGTATAGTTTTAAGTAAGTACCATGATGACCTGATCAACATGTTTTAAATTCTGGAACCTCGTGTTAATCTACAAAAAATTACGATTCATTCAATGTTAATCTTCAGAAACAAATTAGATTTGTAAACAAATACATTTACCTACAAGCACCGACCTTTGATATGACATTGACTTTTGAAAAAACTAATTTAACTGGAGTTTCATTTAAATCCCTCTGGGTCAGAAAGTCCCTCTGTTGAACAAATTAAAATAATTGAGAACAGAAGTAAATTTCAAATACTGGCTTTCATGTTTTTATGTTCTCCAATGCAATTAATTTTAACTGTTGAATAACTTTGCATCTGTCGTTCATTTATAAATAGACATTGCTTTTCGTTTGGATCAACAGTCATTATTCCGAGACATTTTCCAATTTCGGTCAAATTTAAGTGAAAAATGAATTACCCTAACCTGTGTGAAAAAATTTAAATGAATTAGGAACCTGTTTAGGAACAATTGGCAAAAACAAAAATTAACTTTGACGGCAGATATCAAAAGCTAGGTTTTAATAAAAAACTAGGTTATTAATAGGTTACACAGAGAACGCGTTTTTGCCACAAGCGAAGCAAGTTTAGACCCTAATTCACTTTTCACTTTTTGGGTGACAACTACTGAACAGACATTTTTGTTGATGAATAAATTTCTTTTCTTTTTTTAATGGTTGCGAGAGAAAGTTCGTGCAATGTTTTGCCATACATACAGACTACAGACAGACATCATTCCCACTAACCATTTTTTTTCTCCATGAAGAACTAAAACGAATAACCTAAAGCGCTCAATTTAGTGAGTACGAGATTGGGAATTACGAGAGACCCTGCGTTTATGTTTAGGTTATGTTCTGGTTATAGTGAGTTTTGTTTTATTCTCACTTATTGTTTAGGTGGAGGAATAGAGATCGGAATTTTTTGTCTGTATTTTGTGTTGTGTTGTTCTGGTAGCCCTGAATTAAGCAGTCCAAATATCAGCGTGTCGGAGCAGTTTTTGCCAACAGATCCCGCCCCCGAATCCCCTGTTCTTGGGGAAAAGTTGTTGCGTTTATTTTTTAATTAATTCATAATAAATTAAAAGCAAAGATCAATGTAGGTACAATTAGATTTATGATATAAAGGTAATGTGTTCTTTTTTCGACCCTGACGCTTTAAAGTATTCAAGGGTTATAAGTTTTTATTTTATGTTCTTTTCTTCCTTTTTTTTATTAGGCGATGATGACCGAAACACTTTTCGCCTTTAAATGGCCAAAAGAAATCAGTATGAATATTTGCACAATATCGATTTGTGTACAATAACTCTCTTTATACTGCATACGTGTGAGAGAGAGAATAAAAAAACACCAGTATTTAGAAGTACTAAATCCTCTCTCACTTGCAATTCTAGTAACAACAAAACTCCATTAACCGTCCAGTGGTCACTGCAGTGCGTAATGTATAATTGGTTTGCTCCAGCTGAGTTCTAACTTGTACTGTTTTAAAGTGAGGTTTAAAATTTACCATCAAATTACTAACCTTGTCCTTTCCATACTGAAACTCTTTACTATTCGTTCGGCCCTCATACAGTGGCAACTAGTGACCCAAAAAAATTGCTATAGGTTGAATTTCCATTTTAATAAGTCAATATTTGTACAATACAATTAATAATTCATATTTATAATTGATATAAAAGAGACTAATATAATTTATTAAGATCTAAACTACACTTATAAGTCATTTGCCGAACAGTATAGGCTATCACTTCTATCTGACGTCAAGAAACGTGAAAATTATCAGCCAAAAAGCAGAGGTAGAAATTTTTGACGATTACCAATCTTACCATTTGCACTTCGTATACTGAGTCAATAATGTCAGTGATAGTTCCGGGTAAGGCAAATGTTTTTTTATTCATACGCACAATCCGAGGTGGGGTTAATCTCAGCGCAGTCGATTAATAAACTATTCTACTGTATAACAAAGTTTGAACTAATTTATGTTAATTACCTTAATTTCAACAATCCTAGTATACTACTGGTTTCGAAGGTAATTCGCCATCTTCAAGTCCGGGATTCTTCTTTACTTCGTTTGAGGATTTTTTAAATATAAATTTATGCTTGTTGATTTAAAAAAATAAATAAATTACTGGGATTCTGATCTATAAACAAGAAAACTATGATAAGCAAGGCTTATTAATGGTAATTAACCTAAATTAGTTGATTAAATTCAACATCCTGGATGTTAACAACACTATGTTGAAGAAAGTTTATTCAATATTTTTTATCGGAAGCGGTAACATCTTGCGCCGACCTCTCTTTGTGTTTTTTGTTTTGTAGGCTTGTCTGTGACCTACAATTATTTCAGACAGTCTGTGTAATGTTGACCATTACTTATTTATAGTACAATTACGTGCCCCCATCTTCCTTCTGCAAGACATGTTTTATTCAACATTTTTATGCACTTCATTTGCATGTAAAGTGTCTTTCATAAGCGGCAGTTTTACAGCAATTTAACCAATTAGGAGTATCATTTTACATTTTTAACAGTTAGACTGTAAATCCTATTAATTGTTTAAGGAAACTTTAATTTATTTTTTTTAAATGTTAACCAAAATATATTTAATTTCGATATATTAAAATACGTCTACAATCCCTCTAATTTAGGTATTTCTTGTGTTAACTCTACTGTAATCAAATGTAACTGTTTCGTATTGCAGTTAATTTCGTTACTGCCGTTTCGTATTCCATTATCAGTTTAATAAAATAAAAACACAGTTTTTATTTAAAAAATACTATTACACGAAACATGTTTTATTCCATGTTAAGGAAACATGTTGAGAGATCGTTCATTGAGTACTCGAGAAATTTTTCTAATCACATATCTTAGACCAACTACTGTTCTATTTCAACCCTGACGTTATTAGAGTATTCGAGAGTTAGCTGCCTTTATTTTATTTTATTCTTTTTTTTTAAACTATGATTACTGAGAGCAACTTTTTATCTTTTAAACAACAATGGAGTAAAAATCTTCTTCCTCCCTAGTACAACTAAAAACTTGAATTTCTAAGAACATTACATATCAATGAAAGAAAATTTCCCAAAACTACAGTAAAATACTAACAACACAAAGACTGTAGTATAGTTACGGTTATTCTACCTTATGTACATTTCAATAGCACTGCTATTATCTTCAGGTGACGGGTGAGGGGTGGGGGAAACTCCTCGCTGCAGTAGTAATCGTAGTTATTAAAGTTAGTGAGTATTGCACCTGTGAAGATGATAGAAGTGCTGTTGAAATGTACGTAAGTTAGAATAAACATAACTATACACAACTATGTGTTGTTAGTTTTTTATTGAGAAATTTTCATTCACCACAGTGTTCTAGTGATTCATATGATTATATATCAGTCTAATAATATAATTTTTCAACTTACATGTCAAAATTGTCCTAAAGACTACTTTTACCTAACGTCAAATTCATTAATAACGCGCAAGGCTAGAGATCGTTTTGATACTGCTGTTTTTAGATAGTATTACAACTGAAACATCTCGTAAGATGGATAAAAATCACTACTATCACACAATCAGTCTAAATAAACACTCCACATCGTCAAGAGAAAATACCTAAAGCTTTAATTCTATTAGAAAATCTATTTTGAGTTTTATATATTAGTGTACCAAACAAATAACATTTCACAAAAGCTTCCTTGAAAGGTCAAGATTATTTATCTAAGGCGAGTGTTTAGTTTAGACTGTAATCTTTGACGGTATAAATTCTTATCGGTTAAATTTTGATCACTTCTTAAATAAAATTATTTCAAAACTTTAAACATACAGAGTGTCCCAAAAGTCTGGATACCGCTAAATATTTCGCAGGAGAATAATATTATCACATAAAATTAAACGACGATTGATTATGGTGAACAAAAACTATTTAAGAACATGTTTGAAATTTTAGTCCACCATCTTCAATTTAACTTTTTTTTTTTTAAAGAAAATCGATTGTGTAATATTTTATTTTCAACTGAAATTTAACCAGAAATTAAATCTTTCGTTGAAGAGTTAAAGTTTCAAAAATGGAAAGAAAAAAAATCAGTTTTGTTATTGTAAATTCAATGGTTAATATATATATATATTTTTTAGTTTAGTTTATAGTCGTATATACCGCATAATAATATCATAATATTAACTGTTGGTGATAAAGTTGGTTTAAAGTTTTATTGCTTTAAATTTCTACAGTAAGAATTCTGAAGTTTCTTATTGTGAAATAGCATTAACTTATTTCATTTTTTAAATGAGGATTTTTATTTATATCTTAATAATATATTTATAATACATTACAGCTTAATCATCAATAAATTCTTTCATTATAAAATTCAAAACAGAATTTCTAAAAGAATTAAAGGTCTGGCTATTGTCCTTTGATGATGTGGAGTGTTTATTTAGACTGATTGTGTGATGGTAGTGATTTTTGTTTTATTTCATGTCTTAACTATACAATAGCAGTTGTAGTTGTGTTTTGCCTCCTTTGTTATTTTGTTCTATAGAAGGGAAGAAAATGTGATTATTATAGCCTCGTACTCTGTCAAATGAACCGCAGAAATTTGTGCATTTAGTATGATAGATTTCTGTTTCCTTATATTTAGCAAATCGCAGATTCCCCATTTTTTCATTATGTAATAACACTCATTACTATTATTATTATTATATACAGAGCATTTCAAAAAGAAAAGTACATAATTTGTGATCTTATTCCAGAGCTAAATATATATTTTTTTAAATTCATATAACTATAAGTCGAACTGGACGTTTTCTTTTTGTCGGCCATTTTGTGTTTTTCGAAAAATAACTTTAAAAAATATTAAGATTTTGAGTTATCACTCTGGTTTCCAGATATAAAAATGATGAAATTTAAAAATATTTTCGTTTCAACCTAATTTTGGGTTTTGTACCAAGAAATTATGTTTTCATTTTACTCTCAATATCTTGGTTATCCTTTAATCTACAAAAATGTTTTAAATTCCATTTTGTTTATCGATAAATGAGGAAAATATTTTAACTCTTGTACATTTTTGTAAAATGAAGGATTTTTGTGAAATTACCATGAAACATTTTGAACGGCTCCCATTTTTAATATTGACATACTAAAATTTTAGTTTTTAGTTTACTGGGAAAATGTAACATGTGAGAGTGTATATTAAATTTATAACACTTAACAATTTCTAAAATTATCATTATTTTTTTTTGGGGAAAAACACAAAATGGCTAACAGACTGAAAATGAAGCGTTCTATGAGAGGAGCTATTAATATTTAACTCTAGAATCAATTGACAAAGTATGTACCTATCCTCCTGAAACAACACCTTTTATATACTTTTTAAACATTTTGGGGCTGCTTATTTTTTCATTTGTTTGAGAACCGAAACAGGCTGTGCTTATAAGGTTTACTACATTTTTCATGAAGAAATGACTATTTACTGTTTCGTGTGTTACAGATTGTGTATTATATAAATTGAAAATTTCAATGTTTTTGACTACATGATAAAGATTTTGTTTCTATAATGAATAAAGACACGTTTCGGTGTATGCACAAGAACATCCACAAAGTTTTGAACATTACTATAACTAAGAATGTAAAACAATTACCTACGGACGCAAATAAATTAAAATGGCGACAAGCAGAGCAAGCTCACCAATTGGACGATGTCAGCAAAAATTATCCAACCATCAAATCCACAAACTGAGACAATTCATAATTAACAAACCTTTACGTTATAAAATCTATATAATAGGCATCTTTTTGAAAATCAGTAAATATTTACAATGTAATAATGAGTATATTTTCGTTCCCAAAAATATATAATATGCATTATACTTTTTTTATAGCATTCGGATCATTATTGCTTATAGATGAAAATGATTTACCGAGATTCAAAAAACTAAGCCACTCCTTAATTTAAAAAAAAAAAATCAACGCTTAATGGGTTCTAATAATTACAACAATCAAGTTTATTTGAAATCAATTTAATCGCAAACCTTTTGAATTAATTAAAAAGAGAAAAGTACGGGGATACTATAATAAAAAAATTTAAATGGCCTGAATATTTCATAAATCAGACTAAATTTATAACCAGTAATTAATAGTGCATGTTTAACAGTTAATAAACTTGTTACACAATTTATATATATAACAATTCTTTTGTACTTTGAAAAAGGTCATAATAAACGGAACTATAAAGTGTTATGTATTTCCATTTTTAATTAAATGTATTATTATTATTATTATTTTAATAGAACCTTCTATGACTACGTTACACAACTTCATTTTTCTTTCTGTGCCAGTAATCTTTAATCTTTTAGCTCTTTCTTTTTCGCAAAATGCCCTTTTTGGATTTCAAGATTTATCTGTAGTCGATATTCATCTCGACGACCTTCCTTATCAACCATTCTCTTGTATGAAGATATCCACTCTATACATAGATAGTTTATGGTCTAATGATAAAATTAACAAATTTATGCCATGAGCAAAAATATATTAATAGGTGCCGTAGTACTTACCCAACATCGTCATAAAATGTAATACAAGCAGATGTAATGCGAAAAAGTAGTCTCTTGGGCATTTTTCGCAGATCAAGAGGTCTTATAACCAGTAGTGTAAGTTCGTTTAAAACAGTTGCTATTCAGGTTTTCTGAACCTCGTAATTGTGTATATAATTGTATTGTGTAAAGTGCCACGTATAATATGTATTACACAGTATTCACTCGCTGTGCTGGTGTAACTATCTCGACTCTTCGGGCCTCGAAGCTGTACATTTCTAAAGAAGCCTCCACTCGTGTCGGTGAATCTGCCCTGCCGGATCTCGTAGCCAATATGAATATAACTTTTTATTGAGAGGTTAATTACATTTTTGACAATAGTTCGCTATTTGTCATCGTAGAGACGTAGAGTTAGTACCGTTATATGTAGAATCGAAATATTTTTTTTCTAATTTAGTCTGTTATAACACGCGAAATATGAATAAAAATTGTCTAAACTGGCCACCATTTTACGTTTTTAATTCCATTTTTCTGGATTTTAACAGTGTTCCATATGTACACTATAATTATTTATGCCAAAATTTATTTTTCTATACAATGTGGCCATTATCGTGCAAATGTAAAGACGACGGACGGACGGCTCATCGAAAATCACTTTTTTTGGTTTTCTAATGGCATGAAACATGAAAATCAGTTAAAAAACAGATTTCGAATTGTTTTGTGATTACCAAACTCCTATACTTTGTTACTGAATTATTAAAAACGAATGTTGAAAAATAAAGCCTACGTCCATAGACTTTGTAAAAATTAACCATTTTTGCGACGCTGTAGGAAATTGATTTGTTATTAAAATATACTATCAATACCATAAGTATAACAGTATCAAGTCCATATCAACAATAGAACTTTACAGTCCCCAAGGTCAACTACTTCGTGACCAAATTTTTGTCCTGACATGGCCAATTTCGACAATATTTGTTCAGGGTGGCTGACAGATATAACTGCACTAACAATTACTGCAATGGCGGTTAGAATATATTGTGTAACACACCTTCTTCAATAGATGGAGTTCAGAGAGAAGGTCGTTGACGGAACTGGTGGGAGAAAACACTCCGCATAATGTTGTTGGCAAGACGCTCAAGGAGCTCTGGGAAAAGGTTGCAAGCTTTCTCGAGACTGTGTTACGACGGAAGAAAATTAACGAGGGATAACTAAGTTTAAAGAAGTTATTTATGAGAGATAAAAGGCCCCAGAAGTTTAGAAAGACACCATCAGCTTGAAGTAATGTGAAAACGGTTCCGTGCTGAATCCTTCCATTGAAAAGTAAGTTTAAGGGTTTTTGGTGGATAGCCCAAGAAACACATGGGAATCACGTATACGGGAAGCACATCTTTTTATGGTGCATTTCCATAAAAAAAAGTAAAAATGATTGCATTTACTTTTTAAGTGAAGTAGTGCATCAGAAAAAAAATTTGCAGTCACTTGAAATATACGAGATGTTTTTAGGTGATCAGCTGTTATAAACGTATTAGATTTTTTATAGGTTATGTTTACACCATTCTTCAAAAACATAATCGGCTAATTAACAAATACACAGCATTTTAAAATATGAAAAACCTTGTATTATAGACCAATATATTTCTCGTGACTGTATTCAACAAACGACTTTAATATTCTAAAGTTATAGCTAAGGATTTCACCATGGTACAAAATAAAACATCAAATATTCCTTGTGTACTATTGGTATAGTGGTGATGAGCGTCAAACAAAAGGCAAATATAGTCAACGCTCCTGAATTTAATTTACATATTTTATCTGACATTTGTAGGTTAGACATGTGAGAAGAGAGATGTATGCGAATAGGGAGGAAACTGTGCCGTAAAAAGAAAACCTGGCATCTGAAAAATAAAGAGCGAACTAACATCGCTTCGAGCGATAAATAGTAAGTTACATAAAATAAATTATGCAAATATATTGTACACACTTTCTCATTCATACATAAACCAAATACACAACTTGATGGCGCCATCATGGTACTTACCCATTCTCAACATACACTGTAATACAATCAGATTCCCTAAGTATAATGCCCAAATTTTTTTTAGGCCTTGTAAAATGTTAATTTGTATTAGTAGATGAGGAAGTCTTTTCGAGTATTGTAAGTTTGTTTAAACAGTTGTTACTCAGGTTTTTTGAACTTCGTAATTGTGTATATCACTACAAATGGACAGGTTTCATCTGAGCTGTGGAGTTTGGGTGCGCAGTTGGTCTAGGTGTCAGTAAGGTGGTGGGGGAAGCGGCCGCCTCAGTCTGTGTCGGGTGTTGGTACTAACAACGATGTCTGCAAGACCGCTGGATCATGGACAGTAGTCGGCTCTGACTGATTCTCCTACAATGCCTCTGTCCCCACGCGGCCTCGAACTACAAACTTATACCTCCCCTCCACGCGCTGCTCACAGCTCAGATGAAACCTGACCATATGTACTTTCTTGGGGTCGTCGAGGCCCTAACGGGTCTCGTAGCTGTTTATATATTAAAAAGTATATCCACAAGCATTGCTCGTGTCAGTGTCTCGTCCCTCACGGAGCCACCACGAGCTATCCTCGTGTTGATGACTCTGCTATACCGGATCTCGTATCTATATGAATATGACAATTTATTGGGTGGTAAGGTTACGTATACAATACGAATATGACATTTTATTTTGGAGGTCAGGTTTGGTTACTAGAAGATTATGTTCGTAATCGTGAACATGTAAAGTGTAGTTACTATACGATTAGGTTAGGTTAAACTACTAGCTATAGGTTATATTAGGCATTCGTAACCTACACGAATATGACATTTTATTGGGAGGTCAGGTTAGGTTACTATACGAAGGAGTTAGTAATATTAAACACGTAAATTGTAGTTACTATACGATTAGGTTAGGTAACTAGTAACTATAGATTAGGTATTCGTAACCTACACGAATATGACATTTTCCTGGGAGATTCTTAATTACATTTATGACAATAACTTTGGTAATTGTCATCATACAGATATGGAGTTGGTAGCATTACATGTATATTTAAATTTTTTATCCAATTTAATGTGTTAAGTTGAATAGCACACGAGATATATTGCCCGTCATTTCGACATTTTCAGTTCAATTATTTTGAATTTCAATAATGTTCTATATAAATATACTGTTCAGTATCATAACAATATTTTGAATCCCGCCGGTTGCAAGTACTGATGCTTTGAAACGGAATTCCCTTCATCCCCTGTCTAGTCTGTTTTTCAACAGCTTTCAAAACGGTCAGATTGAAGGACTCCAAATAAAACGCAATTCTTGGTTTTTTTCGTTCTTTCGCAATTTTACTTTCGGGTGCATACAACCCATTATTGCCTCAAGTGGCACAAGTCATTGGAATCTTTTCATCATTCATCATTTCGTCATCTTTTCATTAAAATGTTATAATACTAACTTTCAATTTACACCACGTGCAGTGGCGTAACATTGGACCGTACTAGTGTTTTATAATTTACAGATTTGTCATGTTTAAATTAAGTGAATGATATTTTATTTTTGTATTTTATGTGTCAATTTTAAACCTTCTAATTGTGCGTTTAGAACAGCTGTTCATCGCGGTCGTGACTGCAATTATTTTTCGTGTAGCCAACATACATCAAGATCATCGGCATCCGAGTCAGCCATCATATTGAAAGGTACTGTAAAGTTCACTTAAGCTAATTTCTCAAACATAACAAATAATCTCATAATTGTCAGTTATGTTTTTCAATCTTAATTTCTTGATTAATTTAATTATTAATCTGGTCCTCCGACTCTTTTCACAAACAATTTCATTACATTTTAATTTTCAATAAAAAAAAATTAGAATAGAAGGAAAACCATCAGCTGTTGTCAGTGTGTCAATATCACCCACATTATTTCATTTTCTTTATTCAACACACTCTATAGACTCCTTCACCAAATTTCATGTTCCTATCTTAAATTGTATGACAGTTGTCATGCTTACCTACAGACGACAACAACGACGACGGACGGCATGCTGCAAAACAATTTTTGATTTCCTGAAGCCATCACGTTCGAAGACAAAAAAAAAAAGGTTGAATTTATTGACGATTACCAAAGTCACCCTTACTTCATATATTGGATAAGTAAAATAGTTAGTGTATGTTACATCACACACTACAGAATAGTGACTTACTTACGCCATAATTGTAACATTTGGGGAGGAAAACGAAAGACAAATGTGGACTTGTTACGTGGACGGCAGACTTCTTTGATGATTGGATCAATAAGCTTCCGTTACGTTTCAACAAGTGCTTAGATCTGAATGGAGATTGCGTAGACACATTTAAAAAAGTTTTAGTTTGTATTTCTATTGGATTTTTTTTTTTAGTTTACTGTGATCTGTAGTAAAACGTTATTTTAAAAATGACTCTCGTTTTCATCATATTTAGAAAGTCTCGGGTTTTGAATGTCAAAATTTTCAAACGTAAACATTGGTCAAATGAGTCATCATTTGTTTGGTGCTTCAAACATTATGCGGTAAGTTTTATAATCGCAAATAATTTCAAACTTGAGTTTTTGACTGATTTCAAGCCTCAAGAAACCGAAGTGATTTTAGATATCCCGCCCTTCAGTCATCGTTACCGTATGTATGTAAGCACGATAGTGGCCACAAAATTCAGATAAGGACTGAAATTTGGTGTTTAGTGTGGTCTAACCTATTAAAATTCAGAAAAAAATAATTAAAAAATTGCGGCAATTTTAACAGTTTTTTGCTGATATCCTGTGTCGCAAACAACACACTAAATTAGATAACAATTTGAAAATTTTAATTCTGCATGTTTTTGTACCAAACCAAACTATCTACGATGAAAAAAAGCGAATTATTGTTAATAATATAATCTTGAAGCCTGACGTCCTAAGAAAATACCAGATCGGCAGAACCAAACGCAGCAAGTTGAAGCCCCTTCATATATGTAGATCTTTGAAAACCTTACAACATGGCCGACACACTGGCACGAACGAGACGAGTGGAAATTATTTAATATAAACACATCGAAAGTAATGATTATACGCAATTATGAAGTTCAGAAAACCTGTGTCGCAAAGATTTTAAACAAACTTACCTCTTGATCTGATCTACCAATTTAATTTAATACTTCCTACAAGTCCCAAGAAACTTTGGGTGTTACATTTACACCTGTTAGTACTACACATTGTATGATAGGGCTGGATAGGTTTTTCAATATCTTTTATCATTTCAAAATGGCTGTTCAAAATGCTTGGAATGTGTTATTTTACGTTCTTCTCTGTCTTGACTACGCTAATAGTAATATTTAAAAAAATAAATAATACTTACAACGCTAAAATAACTTTAAAATTATATGCTACATTATTTTGAACTGTGTGATGATGTCACTGAGTTCTAGGACGAAAGTTGAAGTTAGAGCTCCTTCAGCAGACTCCGTTTCCATTACCGCAGCGAACAGCTGACCGGAACTACTGCTATCTTTAGCAAAACACGCTAGTCCACGGAGGAGAAGAAGTATTCCGTCCATACAAGCAAGTAGATGTTATCTTTAGTACTGTTTCGTATTAATTTTGGTTTTAAAACTATTTTCGAAATTACTCCATGGCTGTTTAATTAATTTGGGCTATGCCGTTCGGAGTTTTTCCGGTGAGACTGGACTAGTTGAGAATAGCTAAGTTCAGCTCTTATCTCAATTATTTATTGCATTATGAGTGTGTAATTAATAATTAACATTAATTCGGTAATTATTTATTAATTAAATTAACCTTTTCAAACTGGATATACTATCGTACAAGGGCAGATTTAAGGTAAGTATTTATACTACTAAATGGACATGAGCCAAAAGCAGTATTGCATTCCAAATTGTAAGCCCTGGGTAGGTTGCCTACACAATATGGTTAGCAATCGCTACAAATAACACTGGAACAGGTAACACTAATCAGTGAACTACCGATATTTTGTAGGCAACACGAAATCTACTCATTTGACATTCCTGTTTCAAAATTTTTCCTCGAGGTTTTCTGAAATATTAATTTAAAAAATTCGCTAAAAAAATGTCCAAATTACACAATTTTAAAGTGATAAACGTTTTTTAAGTATAGTTCCCTAAGGGTGTTTAGCAATATATTAGATCAAAGCAGCTGGAAAAAATCCTGCGGCAAGCAATGGAACTATGCATTTTTTAACAGAAACCGACTGTCGGGACTGAAATTTACTCACAAACTCTCAACAATCCTGTTTTTCACGACGTTCCAGGAAAGTTCTGGTATTAAAAGATATTTGATGATGATAAATAGTGCATATTAAACTATATATAAAAACTAATACACGACGTTTCGTGAGTATAAATCAACTCTTGTTATTAAGTATTAAACCTAGAGCCTATAAGTGAAAAACACCAACACAGCCTAGTAGCATTGGGCAGAGCTAATAATGATTGTTCTTATAAAGACTGTCTAAATCGTATTATGGATGACTTGGTTACCAATGGATACACTGAATAGATATTTTTTAAATGTAAAAAAAATATATATTCTAAGGGGAAAGAGTATAAGACAATGATATCCGCTTACAGCACATGATGATCTCTTGTAATGCCGGAATTATGGGGAAAAGTTAGGGCGTGTTGCTAGAAAATATAAAATATCAGCACTATGTATAGTCAAGACACTGTTAGTCAAACTAGTCAAAACCTAGGGAGATTAAAAACTCTATTTACAGTATTAAATGTGAATGTGACAGACAATATAATATCGAAACCTCTAAATACAAGAATTAATGAACATAAAAAGAACACGTGATTTTGCATAACGAATAAATCGAAAACAGCTGAACTATCAAAATTGATATCGAAAATATCAAAACTCGCAATGGTTCAAATGGTTTGTCATTGAAATAAAGAAGATTGGTTGACATTTAATATTAATATCACGGACGCGTTTTTCGATGACCCTGTACATATTAGACATTTGACGCCCTCAGGGGCGTACTATAATGAGTATAGGGTTGGCTATCCCGAAGGGTCCTAGCTGTATCTTCACCTTTTTTCATGTAGTCTTGGATTAAATCTCTTTCGTATTTACTATCTAGCCTCTCTTGACCAACTCTTGTTCTCTTACGATCCCAAACGCTATTAGAGTATTAGAGGGTTAGGGGTTGTTATTTCATATTCTCCTCTTCTTTTTTAAAAGCCGATGTTGACTGAGAGGTTTCGCCATTAAACAACGAGAGAAGAAAAAAGTTCGTCTGTTCAACTGCTGTACCTCAAGAACGTAGCTTATGCTCAGATTTTCATTAAATTTTGTTGAACGTTCTTATTTTCATCTAAATTGTAACAAATTTAGGATAATATCAAATTTGTTTCCAATCAAGGTGACCAGACGTTCGGCTTTTGGAGGACATGTCCTCCTTTTTAACCTCTGTCCTCCCGTCCTTCCGGCATTTGTGAAATGTGGAAATGTCCGGCATTTACAGGTACAAATTACAGTATATATACAAAACAACAGAATACGTACAAAAAAACTGATTGAACTAAACACGAGCACAACGACACGATAAGGTATTGCATGGGTTTTACATTTTCTTTGAATGAGGCCAAGGAAATATTAATTTTCCGTGGAGCGGGAAAGCTGCCCTGTCACTGCCACTCGAGGTCACGGAAATAATAACACATATCTACACAGTATATTAACAGGAATTGAAGATTGTTTGGACAACATCAATTTAATCTGTTTTTTAAATTTTTTTAAATTTTATTATTATTATTATTATTATTATTATTATTATTTACACCTAATTAACGTTTTATTAATGTTTTTAACACGTCTGTTTAATTTTTAATGGTAAAACTATACTAATTAAAAACTTTTGTTTGGTGTTTTTGCATTTGTCCTCCTTTTTTGACAAATTTTATTAGTTCGGTTTCCGTCATATCTGTCTGTCTGTCTGTCCGGGTGGAATTCTGCAATCGAGTTTAAACTAACTTCTCGATAAGCTAGTGACCTGACATTTTGAACATAGGCCAGAATTGGATGACAATACAATATTCAGTTGGTTTTCTTGTCTCTACATTTGTTTAAACATAGTTGTTTAAACAAATAAAAATTGGCCAATGTGATGTTTTTCGTATATTGAGTCTTATCAATATAAACAAAACCGATTGAAATCTTTCACCCGGACATAAGACTAAAAAATAGAAAATAATAAATCAAATAAAAAAAAGAATTTTAACACACCACGTTTTTAAAACAGACTAAAAAGTACCTATAAAATCATTTTTCATGACCCTTCCACAATTTTGAGGGAGAATTGTTAGTAGCTATGGATATATTTGGAATACTTGGAGAGAAAAACGTGGTGGCGCAGGCAATCTATGATAGTTAAGGAGGAGTAAATAAATTACAGTGAATCTCATTTCCGATTCACTGAAATTAGCTGTGTATTCATCCGGATTGTCTACTTGCATTATTTACTGCATGTACTCCACAATTTTCTCTCCAAGTATTCCAAATATATCCATGGCCACTAACAATCCTCCCTCAAAATTGTAGAAGGGTCATTAAAAATTATTTTATACTTTTTAGTCCGTTTTAAAAACGTGGGATGTTAAAAAAAATTATTTGATTTATTATAACAATTTGTATCTGGTCACCCTGTTTCCAATCGTAGTTTCTAAGTGTGGAAACATTGAAAATATTCACAAACACACCCTTAACCGAAAATAAAGTGAAGATATTGTTAGGTCGAAACTTGCATATATAAATATGAATAGTATTTGATAAAAATCTATTATTTTCTTTGCAAAATTTCTATTGTGAATTCTCATCTTGAAGTTTTAATAAATTTTTATTATTTTTTTTTTTATGTCCAAAGAATTAAATACCCTTTCCATTTCCGTTTTCTCAACAGGTAAAATGTTCTATTTGTTATGTTGTTTCAATCATTTTTTTTCACATTGGGAAATTTTTGAAACCGGATGAAAAAATCGATGCTGAGTTCTACAAATGTTTAAATAGTCATTTTGATATCATCTGAGTCTATAAATGTTTATCCGTGGTTTTTATAGTGATGTCTGATGTCTGTCCGTAGTTGTAATGATCTCTGCCAGTAATTTTATAATAATGTCTGTCTCCGGTTTTTGTAATGATGTCTGTCTCGGGTTTGTATAATAATATTTATCCGTGGTTTTCGTAACAATGTGTGATCGTGATTTTAAAATCATGCCTGTCGGTGGTTTTTGTAATGCTCTATATCCAAAGTTTTTTGTAACGGTGTCTACCGATTTTAAATAGAATAAAATATTTGGATCTCCATTTTTGACTGATCTTACGTTTCGTTGCCTCAGGAAACCAAATCATTTTTATAACACACTAAATTGGATAAAAATTTGAATATTTCAATTCTACATGTATTGGTACCACCCCCACCTTTCTACAATGACAAATACCGCAATGGAGGCTTTTTCATGTATTTAGAGCTTCGAGACCCACCAGGGACAAGGCACTAATACGAGCCTAGCAGACGGTAGTGGTGTACACAATTACGAGGTTCAGAAAACCTGAGTAACAACTACCGGGTAAGACCCCTTTATCTACCAATACAATTTAAAATTTCTACAGAGCTTAAGAAATCAACATTTGGGAGTTACACTAAGATATCTGCTTGTATTACATTAAAGTATGAAGCTGGCTTAGTACCACGATGACACCCATCAAGTGGTTTTTGACTACCGGTATCTATTCTTTTACATTTATATAAGTAATGATAAAAACATTTTTGTGGCGGGTGAAAAAATCAATGTTTTTCATGGAGTAATCCCTTTTGAGACCTCCGACTCCGAAATAAAAGTTAATGTCTCCATATCTCTTTGACTGAAGGGCTGATTTTAATCAAGGTTCGTATTCTAGCCACAATCCCTAAATCATTTAAATACTCAAAATTTGAAGGGAGCAGCTATAAGATCAAAACCTAAATTTCTACTTTCTCAAAACTAATTGCCACGATTGTAGTCTTATTTTGCCTCCAAAGACCTGATTAAAAAGGACCTACTGCTCGCAGTCTTCTCAAACAAAAACTCAACGGCAAAACAGCCCGTGACGTGTCTAGGCCTGCCACATGGCTTTTCAGTCGGGTAATGAAAAGCACATCTAAATTCCCATCTCCGTTGTTCTAGCCTTCTCAACCAAAGTTCCCAACTAATTTTCCACCGTCGACTCAGTAAATGTGTGACACACCACGGACATTGAACTCCGAACCCCTCACTCGTGAATCCAAAGTGCTAGCAACTAGACCAGCTGGACGCTCAAAAATATCTATTGCGGAGTTATCGGTATTGAAGATGTTACAAAGACGTAATTTCTCAACAACCTCTCTGCCGATTTCGGTGAAATTTTAACTGAACTGCCATATTGAACTTAATGATATTAGCGTGACAAATATCAAGAAAAATTAAAATTCAGAAAAAAACCTCATAAAACAATAACTAACTTTGCCATTCATTAATCCTATGGACGCTCTAAAACTGGTCATTAGAACTTCCCAGAATGACAGGCCTTTTTGCTCCTTTTTAATCGTTTAAAAAAATTCACTACATATAGTAATATTATCCAAAACCCAACTTGTAATGTATCATTTTTTACAGGTGCATAGAATTCTTCTATATGGATAAAAAATATAGAATGTACAAATTTTGAATCAGTTATATCAGGAAACAAAAATATGTGCAGTAACCCAACACAAAACCCTACAAAAACGCATTTATAAATCATGCAACAATTTTTTTCTATTTTTTTAAGATATACAAAGTTTTGTAATTTAGTTGTGTAGAAAATTTTGTAAATAAATATATATTTACAAAATTTTCATTCTAAAAAATTAGTTTTTATATAAAAAGTTCGTAATAGCTAAAAAGTTGGCATCATGAAAAATTCACCAAAAAAAGTAATATTAATAAAACCCATCTTGTATTATACTTTTCCAATTTTTTGAAAATATACAAAAGTTGTGTAATGATTTAAAAAACCTTACTTCAAACAAATATGATTTAGATATTAACACTCATAATTTTACTTAAAATTTAGATGTTTGTATAGGTGCGAAATGGTATCAAATGTCCACCTATTTCTTTCTATTTAATTTCGGTTATATTTATATGTATTATTTGTTATTTTATGTTGAATTTGTTTAAAACCATACATCAATAAAAAAATGTAACTTTAATTCACTAAGATAACTTGAAACAAGTTGGTGGGGGCTATAATGGTACTTACCCATCCCATCATACAATGTAATACAAGCAGATCCTCTAAATGTAATGCCCAAAAGTTGGTTTATTGGGCTTTGTGGGATTGTTAAATTGTATTGGTAGATGAAGAAGTCTTATCCAGTAGGGTAAGTATGTTTAAAACTGTTGTTATTCAGGTTTTTTCCACCTCGTGATTGTGTCGCTACTTCCTTGAAGTCGGCGAGGCCCTGACGACCCTCTTAGTTGTTTATATATTAAAAAGTCTCCACTTGTCAATGTCTAGGCCCTAGTGGGCCTCGAATCAGTTTATATACTAAATGCCATTCGCGCACGCTCGTGTTGGTGACGCAACCGTGGTTCTTGTGACCGCAAACTCGTAACTATACGGATATCATAGCCTATTTGCTTGAGAAGCCAGAATTAAAAATTAAATCGTTGATTATAACTTCTCCATTTGTCATCGTAGAGCGGTGGAGTCGCAGAATCACGTGTATAATCAAAATCTGTAAATCCGTATATAATTTAGTGTGTTGAATAACACATGATATATGAAACAAAAAAGCTATTTAAAACAGGCTGCATTTTGATATTTTCAATTGGATTTTTATGAATTTGAATAAGGTTCTATATGACCACAATATAGTTAGTTCCCTATACCAAATGTCATGAGGTTTTTCGCTATTAAAGAACAAGTAAATAATACCTATCTAATTTTTTGGCCACTATCGTGCTTTCATCTTGATGACAACAACGAAGGACGGACAGCATATCGAAAATCACTTTATCTAATTCCTGAGTCCATGAATCGTGCAGGTTAGTAAAAAAAACAAAGATTGAAATGTTTGACAATTTACTTCGTATACTCGTATAATGAACAATTAAAAAGAACATTTGTTATAATTTAATCTCAATTTTTTTTCTTTCACGGACAGTATTTCTCGGATATACTGTACACACTTATCAGTAATGATATTAAGAAAATTTACTACAGTCTATTTGTTATAAAAATAAAATGTTTTGAAGATTTGTATAAATCACGTGTTACACTTTACCCATTAACAACAATAGTCTATTAACCTTACTTTTTTTATCGAATTAACAACAAAACGAAGGTCATTACTCTACAGTGTTTTATAGTAGAAAATTACCTGTATTTTGACGAATCTCCTACAAAATAGTTTTGAAATTAATCCCCAAATTAGAGAACACTGCACACAAACTGATAACCAACACACACGCACGAATTATTCACAAATTTCTCCACACGAGACCGGCGCACAGGGTGTATATACTGAGAAAGCTCTGCAGAACTGAAAACATCCCCACCACGCGGTACCAACCTTGCACAACGAAATTTTACACTTCGCGCATCATTAGACGAAAACGTGTTCAATAAATTCAACTCCATACAATCGTCAATGTTATTTACATGTTTGAGTATTTCTAATATAGAAATTATAAATATTTTGATAACTCTTATGGAAACGTCGACACTTCATGCCATGAAATCTCCACCGATCCCAACAATTGCAGAAATTTTGCGTTATAGTGAAAGGTTTATATACAGAATGCCCCATAAGTTTTGTACTAATAATAATATTTGTTTATTCCACAATATTTCAGGAAGAAACAAAAACGTAACAATGATTTTTGATATGGCAGCTGTGAGTGAAAAGTGTGTTTCTTTTTATATTTCTTTTAGTTTATTGCTCATTTGTATTTTTTTATGTACTTTCATTGTTGATTTTGTACCTGTAATTCTTTCAATTATGCATTCCTTGTGATTATTTATAATTTTTACTGGTAGTTGTTGATGAATTTGTAATATTGATTAATGTTATAAGTTTAGTGTCCTGTTCAGTTTAAAATTAATAATTATTATAGGTTATGTATATTATTGTTATTATTACATTATAATAATTGCTTAACTTAAGAAATAACTAGTGAGAGATCTCTATTTTGTGCTGCCACTGAATTGACTTTTTGTTGTTTAAAAATCTGTAAGATTTAGTTAAACGTCTAAACTATAGACAACCCCATTAGAGGCTTTTGCAGTTTTAGTTATTATGCATGTATATTATTAATTTATTTGTATAAAATTGGGGTAATTTTTTTTAAAATACCAAATCTAAACGCTCGTAAAAATGGTCGAAAGGGAAAAAGCAGAGACGAAGCCATAAGTTGAAGGAGTTATGACGAAAGAAAGTTTTGTTAAAGTAGTTTATAGTAGGCAGAAACGAATATTAAAGAAAAAAACAGAAAAAGAGCTATTAGGTTAAGCAGAAAGTTATTGACTTTTTTTCAATAAACTTTACTCAAAATGCTTCATGCAGTACGTCTATATTGTTATAGCTATTATTTTTATAGTGTCTCATTTAATCTTTGTTCTGTATTAATTTTTCTTTCTCAACCACCCAAAACTATTCATCACCAAAAATCTCAGTACGATTGTTGTCAGTCAAAAAGTGAAAATGAACTACAGATTCCGAGTATGGAAAAACAACCTATCTATTTAAATAGAATCTAAACTTATTTCGTTTCCAACATAAACCCCTCCTCAGCATAAACCGTTGATTGACATCGAATTTTCAATTACAGCAGTCAAGATTCTTTTAATTATATACCACTTATTTCTGAACCATAATATATTTTTACTTGAGATTATGTACACAGGTTTAGGTCATTAATCTTCCCATTTCAGTCAAAATCATATGTTCGGATATTAAGCAAAAATGACAAAATCATTAGTGCCGATTTTTAGAACATAGTATTTTTTTTTATAGTAGCAATCCCAAAATTTTAGTTGTCAAGAAATAAAAATTAGATATATATATATATATATATATATATATATATATATATAACCATTAGTGCCGATTTTTAGAATATCGTATTTATGTGTATTTGTTTTATATTATTAATCCCAAATTTTTAATTATCAAGAAATGAAAAAACACACACACACACACACATATATATATATATATATATATATATATATATATATAAGTGTATGTGTGTTTCGAGATATGCCTACATACTACCAAATTTGATTAAAATAGTTTCGCACGTTTAAACTGTAAGGCTCTGCACAGATGATGAACGTTAGAGAAAGATATCATTCCAAAACCACTTTGTTTAACTCAGGGTATCTCAAAAAACTTGACATCACATTTTTGACCCATTACATAATATTCTCTATCCTACGCATATGATATGAAGTTAAAACAGTAGAAGAAGTTCGTATAGAATCCTATTAGCATATCACTTCATACCTGAAGGATCGTAATGTGTACCTTCCGTCAAAAAACAGGAGTTATTTACATCATTGCAATCAATTGGACTTCAGACAAAGAACGAAAATATTTGAACTGTATAAGGATTAAACTGTAGCCACAACACATTGACAAAGTGATTTCAACTACTTCTTTTTGACATTGATATTAATATAATAAAAGGAACAAGCGTGTGCTAAAACAAGGCATATATGACCAGTTATTTTTATAAATTTATAGTCTTTTAAGTGGCCTAGCGTCGACATATTAATTTCTTCGTCAAATAAACATAAATATTTTTAATCAGAATTACTTCTGGTTTTATTTGATAACCAACATATAACATTTCCAAAAAATAAAAGTTTTCTCCTTGATATTCCTTGCCCCAATATCTTTACCTCTATATTTTTCCTATATCTGGGACAATTCAAAGAATATAAAAGCAAAGTTTGAAATATATGGGATTTATCGTCTTGACTGTATAGAATGCGACTTGCACATAGACGGACAGACACTTGCGTGAAATTATAAAGACCCTTTGTTTTACCTGAGGACCTGAATAAAGAGAGATCAATGAATATGTAATCCAACTTTTAATGGCTATTGAATTGTTCGTCTCACAACTCATAAAAAACACTTTTAAAACTTACATGGTACTCATTTCTTATTGTGTGGTTGAATTAAGTTTTGTCACATAAAAAACTATAAATATGTTTTCGCACTAAAATTTAACTTTTTTTTTCAGATTTGTAGGTCATGCCGTGTTCAAGTTAGAGAGAGGGACATAATATCTGACACTTTAAATTTGGCTTAGCGTCAACATATTTAATTTCTTCGTCAATTAAACATACATATTCGTAATCAGAATAACTTCTAATTTTACTTGGTATCCCAAACATAATATTTTTTTTAAAAACAAAAAAATTTTAACTCGATATATTTTGGCGCTTAACTACCTCTTGGTCATTTTTTGTTACTGCAATATTTTTCTTATGCGTAGGACAATACAAACAATATAAATGGAAAGTTTAAAATATATAAGATTTATCATCATGTCTGTGTAGACTGGTTGCAAATATAGAAAGACAACTGACAGTGACGCTAGTGAAATTATAAGAGTGAAAGATGAAATTATTTTTATCCTTTACCTACGGATCCTAAAAATTGCAAACAAAAAAGTGCTGGATGAGTGCCGGAAAATAATTCATACTTAAGTGTGTAGCTATTGATACAGGACCTTGCATCCATCATATTAGGGAAAACATTCATTCTTAAGTGTGTAGTTCTTGATACAGGACCTTGCATCCATCGTATCAGGGAAAACATTCATTCTTAAGTGTGTAGCTCTTGATACAGGACCTTGCATCCATCGTATCAGGGAAAACATTCATTCTTAAGTGTGTAGCTCTTGATACAGGACCTTGCATCCATCGTATCAGGGAAAACATTCATTCTTAAGTGTGTAGCTCTTGATACAGGACCTTGCATCCATCGTATCAGGGAAAACATTCATTCTTAAGTGTGTAGCTCTTGATACAGGACCTTGCATCCATCGTATCAGGGAAAACATTCATTCTTAAGTGTGTAGCTCTTGATACAGGACCTTGCATCCATCGTATCAGGGAAAACATTCATTCTTAAGTGTGTAGCTCTTGATACAGGACCTTGCATCCATCGTATCAGGGAAAACGCTCATCATACCGATAATATTGTTAGGCAGATGGTTGATATGTGACGTGTTCAAGAGGACTGGATCTGGTAAATATAAATATTCACATTACAAAAATCTGTAAAAATGTTTTCCCTGTAGAAACGTTACGACCCCACGCCGAAACTGACTACATAATTAATATTTACATATTAAATTATGGATTTATGCTTGTATATTTATGAAAAAATATTCAATATTTTTGAATTTTAAAAATAACCTCTTATGGTAGTGTTTATTGTGAAAACAACAATAATAATTAAAACAATGTTTATTAAAGCTATTATTGATCATTAGCTTAATGTATTCCAACATTTGTCCCGCGAAGAGGTCGCTATTTTGTAATTAATATAAAAGTTATCAACACTAATTTATTGATATGTATGAAAATTTTGACTCTTTTAAATTTGATGGTTTCTATAAGGTTTTTGACAAAATTTACTTGTATAAAACCGAAAAGAACACAAATTTCATTTAAAATGTAAACATTGTTTAATTGGGGCACTATAAAATATCCAAATTTCAATAAAAGGTCAACATTTTTGAATACTATAAAAGTCCAAATTTCAAATAAGGGTTTAACTTTTGAATTTAAGAGAGAAATTTTGAATTATTTAGGAGAAAATATGTACAACTTAAGAGTAAAATTTTGGATTTAAGAAACCAAAAAGGATATCACAGGCTCAAATTTTTGGATTTAAGGTCCGGGAAATGAAAAACTGTAGTTTTTAACTTTTATAAGACCCAAGAAGTATCAAATTTTTGTTTTAAGGGCCCAAAGTGGTTTTCATAATACTGTATTTAAGTTTTGGCTTTTGGGATTGTAAAGGGGCCGGGAAATGAAAAAAAGAATTCAAAAACTCATTGTATGTCTGTCTCTCTCTGTCTGCCTGTCTATTGGTTAATCAATGAAATACTTTTACAAAAAATCAATATATACTTAACCATTCGACAGACAAAACTATAATAATGAGGGTTCAAAAAAATCACATAATTACATTTAATAGTTGTTTTATTGATTATTCCCTGAACCATCATCTATAGAAAAGCTGAGCATTTGGAAGTCGGTCAAGTAATTCTTGCAAATTGTTTTATATTATACCAACTAATTAAAAATATTGTAAGCAAAGCCTCAATGGTGGACAGATAGTCTATTATAAATTACAATATCACCACATCATACAATTTTTCAAAATTATTGCATAAAATTGCTGTTCGCTTTAAAGACAAAAAGACATACAAATTAGTACAAGAGTTCCTCTAAACGTAATGCACAATAGTTGGTGCCTTGAAACCAACTTGTAGGAAATGTTAAATTATTGTAATATTAGATTAAATTCTACTCGTTTGCAAATCGTTCACAGAGTTGCCGATACATGGCGTTGTACATAGTTTTGTCAGTTTCTAAGTATAATTAATTCTAACAATACATAACACCTATGTATTAGGTCGTCTATTATATGTTTTTATTGTAAATTTATATAAATGCAGTCAATTAGTGAAATTTGTATTTAATATTTGAATTCTGACTAAAACACATTAATAATTGGAGACTCTCGCTAGAGTAACTCTTATTGGTTTAATATACAGGTCAAACGCTGTTTGTAGCAACAAAGTTTCTGAAATTTGAAATTCTAAAAACGATTTTTTAAAGCCCTGCGTTGCTGAGCATAATAAAGTATTTTTAATGTTCATTGTTTGGTGTCCAAGTCACTTTGTGTGTCCAACCTGACACCTCTCCATATCAAAAAAAGGACCAATGATGAATGCCATTGAAGAATATGAAATTTACAAATCATTTAAACAATCACCAAACGATATTCTCAATGAAAAATTATCTTACCAATCAAATGCATTATTTGAGACTGCAATGAGTTATAAATAAACTGATATGACCAACCTTGTCATACCAAATAGTCAGATAACCTTGGCCTCACCGTAATGCCAGTAGTTCGCGAACCATGAAACCGTGCGCATGTAAAAAAATGTTAAAATCAACGTATATGTGTATTTATTTAATTGTGTATATAGTGTCAATGTTTTTGTGATATTTAATGTTTTAACGACCTCTACGGAGTGAAATTACTGAAGATGGAGATACGTCTCCGAAACCCGTCTTTGAAATAAAGACAAACTCAAAGTCACATGACGGAACAAAAGGTAATATAAATTAATTTATTACTCATTATATATTAAAGTATCAACAAATATTAATGTATTGAACCAGCACAGTTCAAAACAGTTGTTACACTGGGTTTGGAACTTTGTAATTACTATCGTGACGTCAGTTAGGCCCTAACAAGTCTTGTAGATGTGCAAGTTCCCAGTGCTACATATATGGACATCCTATTTGAAGTTACTGTTATAAGCAGAAACCTGTATTCTGGTGGCTATTTTCGCAACTATTAGGTGAACTGGTCTCAGGGATAGATATTTGTTACTACTGTTCTACGTATCAGTTAGGCCTATATGGTTTCATACAAGCAGTTGTTTGTAATAGTCTCTAAATGACTGAACAAGTAAGTTTATACACTATTTGTACATATTGTATAATCTTTTTTGACAAACTATCAAATGCTACCACGAGTATAAGAATGGAATCTGTTATTTCATTAGTTATTTAGTTCATAATGCAATTATACGTTTTGACCTAACCCTCAAAAATGATATTAGGTCTACATATTTGTAACACATAGGGCGATCAATGAACAAATTGAAACGTTTTTTTTGCTTAGTGTTTCAGTTATTTTATAATATACAGTATTTTGATGGATAAATCTATAGATATATTTTTTATGTTCTCTATCTATCCCATTATTTTTATTTTTTTTATTTGTTTTATTATTTTTTTTTTTGAAAATCCATTCACTCTCCATTTTTATCCATCTCATCTCATTAAACACACAAAAGACAAATTTATAGAAAGTCAAGTTCCTCACTGTTTCTAATGCATTGCTTGCAGTATATAATTAGGGACGAGCGAAATATTTTTTAAACTCTTTATGGGCTGGATATTAATGATTTCGAAGAACTAAGTGGCAATGAATAAATTGATGAAATTCAAAACCAAACCAAACCAAAGAAATGTGTATTGAAGTATCAGAAAATGAGCCCGTGAAAACATCTTTCATGAACTTGAAGCACTTCGTCTATTTGTAGATGCATGTTTATATGAAGAATTATAACCATGCATTGCAGTCATGTGGAGCTTAAACTAGGATACAGTTCACTACAAGAATCTCACCCACCACGCCCACTCAGTGAGACGATTGAGATGACAGCAACTGTGTCTAGGTTTCCAATAGGTCGTCTTCAATAGAATAAAGGATACATCTACTCTATTGTATTACCGGCTTTTATTCCAGTTGATCATACCACTTTCCGTAAGATCTCCTTATGAATATTTAAAAGAATTTGTTTCAAATGAAATGATAGAAGATGTAGCACGAGAAACAAATATTTACAGTGTTTAAAAATGTGCGATTTCCACCGATTCGAAACCATATGAGTTTGAACAATTGTTACCCATTTATTTGACAAAAGTGCTCGCGCAAATGCCCTGTGTTCGCAGTTACTGGGAAACAAGGGATACCACATTCACTTGTTTCTAAACTCATGCCCAGTAACAAATTTGAAAAAATCTCTCACTTTGTTACATTTTAGTAATAATGTCTCGGAAGATAAAAAGAAAACAGATAAAGTATGGAAATTAGGACTTTGGATGGAAAAGTTCTGTTAGAATTGTGTAAAAGTGGAGCCGGGGGAACACCAATCGATAGACGAGATAACGCCCTAAATTCCTAGTGCTATGTAACAGCTTTTAAGCTTCTATAAAAAAGGGGGATTGGGTTGAAAATTATACGTCATTATTATATAAGACCTAATTAACAGGTCATAAGGAAAAATTTTTTTTTTCACAAAATACCAATATCTGGGCACTAGAGGGTTTTAAAGAAGTCTCCCCTCGTGTCAGTGTCTCGGCGCTCGAAATTATACAGCCTTCACTCGTTTCGGTGACAGGACACTGGATCTTGTAACTATACAAACATCGCTATTTCTTGGGTTCAATATTACATTTTTGACAATAACTTTGCTCTTTGTAATAGTGGATATGTAGGGTTGGAACAAATAAGTAAATATGCAAAATTCTATATAATAAGTTGAATAGCACATGAGACATGAAGAAATTCCGAAATTTTGACATTTTCAATTAGATTTTTCTGAATTTCAATACTGTTCTATGTGAACGCCCTATACTAAATTTCATATTCCTATCTTATTGTTTGTGGCCTCTATCGTCCTTACGTAGGCTACAGACGACGGACTGATGGCTAGTCGAAAATCATTTTTTCTCTTTCCTGAAGTCACGAAAAGTTTTTAAAAAAAGGGAGATAAAAATATCTTTCAATTACCAAACTCATTTACAGGGTAAAAACAGATTAATTTTACAAACAGTTCCAAAATTTCTTTCTTTTAATCACTACCACAAATCTTCTGTTTGGAAGAAGGGAGAGAAAATGATTTTGGGAAATATAAAATTAACGCAACAAGAGCTGTTAACAAATTCTTTTAACTGTAGTTTAACAGGAAAACCACATTTGGATGATTGCCACGTTTTGATAGTGTGCATAAGCTCGCCAAATGTAACCGAGTAAATGATATGACATTTATTTATTATCAATTTTCATGTGATAATGTTAAATTGATATATGTAACAAAGACATATTGTAATATTAATGTTTAAATTTTTATTTCAAAAAATATATTCTCTTTTAATTTATCGCATATACCTAGTATAGATAAAGTTAAAAGATCAAAAATTGATGTTTAGTCCTATATAGAAATATTCATTTCTTTATAGAACTTTAAGTCAAAACACATAAAAACTTCTTTTTTTTTTAATAATGTCTGAACACATCGTCTATAGTTATGTCTGAAATCTGTACCCTAAGGTCTCTTGTGATATATACAGTTTGGTTTTGAAGTCCTTCCCTCTCCCCCTATTTTTTGCAAATTTAATATCAGATTGTTTTTAATCAATACCACTTATTATAAATGTAAAAACACTAACATTCTAAGGGTTTGATTACTTGTTTATAATTTCACTTCAATTTAACTATCAGAGGTACAACTATTAGGTTTAATTTATTAATTTCCTTTTCAGTCCTGTTTAGTGGATTATTATTTGTATTATTTTTTTACGTGGTTTTGAATTACGTTTTACGTTCACTGCCACAAAGAAAAATCCGATGTTCATTTTGTAAACTATTGTTAATTGTTCCCTTTTATAAAAACAAAACAAAAACAAAAAAAAAACAACGCGATTTAGCACGAGGACATGATTTAAACTTTTAAAAGATAATCTTTTTTTTAGCAACAGAAAAATAGAAAATATTTAAATAATTCATTCATAACAATTAAAAATACAAAAGAATAGAATATATGTAGACTATTAAGAACTTTTATTTTCTTATGAAAAGTTTTGTGACAACTACACGAACTGTTTGTTATTGAATTGAACCTATAAATAAATCATTAATATTTAAATCTATATTTCAATGATTTACTTTCATCGTAATTAATATTAATTACAATAATTGTAATAAAAGTTCATTTACAAATATTAACAACTAATAATGAATGGTATCACGTAAAACTAAACATATTAATTATTACAATTAGAATAATGCTGCTCATAAAATACATTCTAACTTTACTAGTATTTGTAATATCTTGCAAATACATTCAGTAAATTATTTAAATTGATTACCTTTTATTTATATACAAACAAGTTAGAAATAAAACGATCAAAAATTTGAGGATACTATAAATTTAAAATTGCAAATGTTTTCTCTCTAACCTAATACTAATTCTATACCAGAAGAGTAAAAGTATAAGTGTTTTGTTGATTTTTTAAAATATATTATAAATTATTTTTTTTAATTGTAATATAAAGACAATAATGAAAAATTTATACATAGATGAGTGAAAACATTTAAGAATATTATTATCATTGTACATAACTGAAGAGAGTAAATATGGTTTATAACTTTTAAAAGATTATTTATTTTAAGCTAGTAGTTACTAAGATGACACATTGTCAATTAATTTATTTTAAACAATTTAAAAAACAATTTATTTTAGGCCAGTAAAATTAGTCAAATGCATATTTTAGTTCCTTTCAGAATGCCATATGGAAAAATCTATATATTTTGTGGTGAAGTATATGGCATTTCAGGGGATCCCTATTTGAACACCTGATACATTGATTAAACAACAGTTTTATGTGCTCGAAACGGGAAAAACTATTTACAATGGGTATTTAATTTTTTTTTTTTTTTTTTTACTATTAGACTCAAAAACTGTTAATTTCAGACCTGGTAAGTTAATAATTTGTTTAAATAATTGCAAAAAAATTAAATTTGCAAATATTTTTCATTCCTTGAAAAAAGCACCTAAACACTTGAAAATTTCATAAATAAGCCTTTTATGAACCTTAAGATACCACTAAAATTTCATTAAAACATTTTAATTAGTTTATTAAAAAAGGATGTAATGTTTAATAAAATTTAACCCAGTTGCCGTTGTTGTAAAAGGCTCCTATTGAGGCTCATTTTTTCGTTGAGGCTTATATTTTATGTATATGTTTAAAGCAAATCAAATTATCATATTTTTCGAAACAATATCAAAAACGTTATTTTTTTTCAATAATAATTGTTTATAACCAATCATTGTATAATTTTGAGCATGCAAAGTTCCATTTTCTGCAGGTGTAGCAGTGGTTCACACCCCTTCTCTCTTCGTCACTCAGCAGCTGCAGTCAATTTGACATCATTTTTTACCCTTAAAAAACACTGATTTTTTTTTCAAACTCAATGGTAATGTAAAGTTCAAGTATTGAGCTAGCAGTGATGTCAATGTCAACCCTTAATATTTATAAATAAACTAATTACGATTTTTAAAAAGTAATTTTCTCTGCTCATAGAGAACTCCACCTCAAGGTGGAGCAATTTTTTTTTAATTCGTGTAAAAATTAAAGCTATTAGAATATCGAAGTTGCATACCGATATCTTCATTTAATGCAAAGATATTTGTAAAAAAGACAACTTTAAAATATCCCACTTTTTTAGACGCTGTAACTAAACTCACACACAACTCAAAAACACAATTCAAAGCCGGTTTCTTTGAGCAGTCATTCCTGTTTCAAGATGGAACTCGATGGGATTGAACAATTGCTCACTTGAGCTCGGTGTGATATTAGTTTGACAATCGGTAGATTGTCACGTTCTGTGATTTAACCAGAATCTCTAATCTGATCGTGTACGCGTCACAATGGTCTTAGAGTTATAATAATAATTATTTTAAATAAGTTAAACTTGTGTCATAAACTCGTCCTACGCAACGCGTAAATAAATATTGTTGAAATCAGGTTTAAATAACAGTTTTTGTTGTTCTTTTTTTTAATTATACTAATAAGTTGTTGACCGTTTTGTCCACTAGTTTGGGTCTTAAATTTCGTCACATTGCACCAAAATGTGAACAAAATCAGCAGAGGGGATTTTGAGAAAATACGTCTTTTAAAACAGCTCCAACGCCGATTTATTTTATGTATTTTTTCCGATCACTCATAAACAGATATGTTTGAGGAGATGACAACAAATACCCTTTTGATTTCAATAATACCTTGCGACTTCTTTTAATGTAATGAATATTATTTAACTCAAGTCGAGCAGTCGTTATTTAGGAGGTTCTTTTATTATGTCATAACAGCGTTTCGGTATATCTTATACCATCATCAGATGACAAACACGCTGAACACTAATACTCATATCAAAACAAAAGAAATAACATATTTAATCAATATAATTGTTACTATAATACGTCAAAATATATTGTAATAAATGTACCAACATACTACACTAAATGTAGTAAACTATACACTGAGGTAGTACACATAGTTATCTCTCTAACTGATTGGGTCTTGTTAGTTTTTACTATTGTTGTCTATAATAGCAAGAGTATAATCGTATAAAAAATTGGATGCGAAATTTAGTTAATCATTTAATAAAATATTCGGGTTGGTTTTGAAATATTTGTAAATTTGTTACTTCTCCAATATATGAATGGTTCGGCCTTTATTTAGTGTATGTGAGATTTCTATATTTGTCTTAAGCGTTCGGCATGTGTGGAGCTAACTTTGGATATGTTCTTATAAGGTAAATGTTCTTTGAAACTGGTTATAAAATTACTTTCTGTTTATTGCAGTTTAATAGTATATATATATATATATATATATATATATATATATATATATATATATATATATATGTATAATGATTTTGTGTAAGTATTTAGTGTAAGGACAAATTGTTATATTATTACTGTTTTTCCTGAATACGTATTTGGCTAAGATTCGGTGCGTTTTTTTGTAACACATTTTCTATTCGCTTCACTTGTGTCAGTATATCGGCCCTAACGGACCTGGAAACTGTTCAAATGTAATGGAGCCTCAACTCGGCCTTCGTAACCATAAGAATAATCACATTTTCTCGGGAGGACAGTGTTCGAAATTACATTTTTGACAACTTCACTATCTGGCGCCATAAATAAGTAGGGTTGGTACCATTACATGTAGAATTGAAACCTGTAAACTTTTATCTAATATAGTGTAAACAAACGAAATATGAAGAACACAACTATTTTAAATGGCCGTTATTTTAATATATTCCATTTGATTTTTCTGATTTTCAATAAAAACAGAATTTGAAATTTTTGACGATTACCAAACTTACCCACTTCTTACTGGGTAATAAAACCCAACTTGAAAATTTCGAAACATTTTGATAAAATACAAATTTTCAATATACTCTTTACACCCAAATAACTTTTTGAAAAACTGAGCAATCGTGTTTAAAATGTGGGTGGTTGTCGGTAAACAAGTTGTTTAAAATAACGTAACTAAACTTTGTTTTATATTCTCAACCTTCTCAAAAGGTGAATATCTAAAGATATACAATTGTATATTGGATCCATATTCCACATATAATCTAATAAAGTTCTAATTATAGTTTCTAATCTCTCTATTCTTAATTCGCAGAGACAGTTCTTTTTTTTACTGTTTGACCCTTTCTTTAAATATTTGAATCACTGTTAGATGAACAATTCTTTATGAAAAGGCTACTTTCTTAGGTATTTTATAAATAAAAAAATATATTATATACATAGGCTACTATTTATTTTCCCACAAAGAGGTCGCAATTTTTGAAATAATATGCCGGAAATATGGAACACTCAACAAACTTGACACTTTACTGATATATAACATAAATGTAAAAACTACAATCAAGTTTCATTTTTATGGTCAATCAAAACAAAACGGTGGAATAACAAAAAAAAAAAAAAAAAAAAAAAAAAAAAAAAAAAAAAAAAAACATTAATCTTCTCGGCAGAATCACTTCTTCACACAATGCAATGTAATTAAAATATATTGCATTGAACCTCGATTTAGCTGGTTTTGTTTACACACAACAATGAAACAACTTGGTTTCATTGGTTGGTTTCAATCAGTTTATGTGTGATATCTAATCTCGATAAAGTGTTTTAGAAGAAGCTACCCCAAACGTGGCTCCTACGTCAAACAATTGAATTCATAAATCGACAAGTATGGTACTAGAAACTGGATCAGTTTCAAAGAAATACCATAGATTTTCTAGCACAGAATATGAAGAGCTTCCATGTGCTACTTTACTGAAATTTCTAAACAGTCCTAATTCACTTAGAAAAGTTTCATCTGTTGCTGGGATACCAAAGTCGTCAGTTCAAAAGTATGCCAAGAAAAAATAAATATTTATTTTTTTATGAAACACATTTCACAGACTGCTGGAAGATGACACAGACAGAAGAGTGGAATTTTGTTCGAACGTAACTGAAACGCTCATAAAATAGTACAATTGTTTGGGCTGACAACACCAAAGATTGTGTTTTACCATGACATATCTCATCAGACAATGACTGGAGACAGATATACAACAATATTAAACTTATAACATAGTTCTTCATCTTACTCAGCCGAAGATGAGGGACAACAGGATTGGGCTCCTCCTCATTTATAAGTCGTGACAGAAACTTCATGGACTGTCCTCCAAGATCCCCAGACCTGACTGTTTGGAATTTTTTCCTATAGGGCTTTTAGAAATAAAAAGGTTATTCTAGCCCTATAGCAACAGATGGTGAATTAATGAGGTTGGTTAAAGAGGATATACTGTTGATACCTCGGCAAATTTTCATAAGGACTTATGACGTTTTCAGAACATAGCTATTGATGCACATCGATTCGAACAAAGGTCAAATGTGGATCATTAATAATTTATTACTGTTATTTTTCTTTACTTTCTTTATTACGTTTGACACATTTTCATGTTATCTGCAAATCAACGATTTGTAATGGTTAAACAAATAAAATCATTTTGGTGCAAACATACAATTATTTTGTTATTCCGCCATTTTGTTTTGATTTGCCATAAAAATTTAACTCAAGGATATTTTTTTACATATCTATGTAACATAACTTTAAAGTGTACCGGTACCATATTCCCGGCATATTAATTTTAAAATACCGACCTCTTCGTTGGATATCTTCGTATATTTTAATAAAGATTGTGAGCATTATTTCATTAAAATCCGATGAAAAGTCAATCAGGTGAGATATCAATATTTTTCTGCTCACATATCAAACAACACGCCTGCAGCTGTAGCAGTAATCCAGTCTCTATCCCCCCCCCCCCCCACTACCTCAACCACCATCACCACTGGTGCGTTCAGAAAACTTAATTTAGTACGTTAGCCTATATTTAATAAATATATGTAAATGCAGTAAAAGTATAATAATAAATAATATAAGAATTATCGGTAATTCTAAGACGTACTTAAAGTAAAACAAGTTGATGGTACTTACCCAGCCCCATCATACAATTCTAATACAAGCAGATCCTCCAAATGTAATGTAATGTTGGTTTCTTAGCTTAGGAATAGTAGGAAATGTTAAATTGTATTGGTTTATGTGAAATGTTATAAATAGAAATTACAGTTGTGAGATGTTCTCGTACCGTTTAAATAAAATAAAAAGTACTTATCTGAGAGATCGGATTTTAAAAAATAATGTCGAGACGCTCATATTCAAAATAAACTTATCAACTGGTTAAAACAAAAAAAAAAATTGCAAGATCCAAGTAATCTATCGATTTGACAGGCTGTTTCACAAACAAATGCTAGCACATCAGTTTCACGAGATTTCAAGAAGACTTCTTCAGTTAGTCTATCACTTGTCAAAATTACAAGTGATATGTATTTATTTATACGAAAATTACAAATGCATTACGTAATTATTTTCTACAATGCTTAAAGTTTTTTTGTTATTTTAAGTTTATCCTTTTTATATTTTGTTTATAGTAATTTTAATTTATTTCATGTAAATTAGCAATATAAATAATTATAATTGTTTATAAATGTGAACTTAGCCAAGTATCTAAATAAATTTAAACAGTTTCAACCACATCGGTTGAAAAGTTTATGAAAAAAAAATTGAATTTTTATTTTTGACTAAAACCCTTTTGAGGGCCGCTATTTTGCCGAATGGTTGCATATGCTGCTCCATAAGTGTTATTTTTTTTTTTTTTTATTATTAAAGTTAATTTTATAATATTTTTTTAATTTACTTAATAATGATTTATTTAAATTTAAACAAGTTAGATGAAATCTAACTAATAGTAATTATGGTTTCAAATTTCTTTTATTTACCAATTTAAAGATTTTTTGAATTAATTTTTAATAACCCTTTTTGATTAAATTTATTGATAATTCGTACAATTTTAATCATGCGAGATTATAACGGTCCTCAACTTGCACCAGATATTACTGTTTAACTGAAACAACAGAACTTATCACTTCTTTGGTAATTTTTTATTTATTTTTTTTTTTTAACAAGATGTATTTTACTTACAAGATTTATGTTCAAGGTACTTTAATAATATAATAAAGTTATAGAATGATAACAATTCAAATTAGGTAACCAGAATTACTTTTAAATCTAATCTTATTACTCTGACATTCTCCGATTTTGTATTATTATATATACTACAATAAATGAACCTAACCTGACCTGTTCGTGGTGATTCTTGCAACCACTAATTTAATCTATTTATTGTTGTATTGTCTGACTAGTATTATATATATATATATATATATATATATATATATATATATATAATAGTAACCGAACCTAAACTAACCTCTTTGTGTTTATTCTTGCAACCAACAATCTAATCTTATATTTATATTGACCGATTTTTGTATCATTATGTATATGATAGTAACCAAACATAACCTAACCTATTTGTGAGTATTCTTGCAACCACTAATCTAATCTTATTATTGTTATATTGTCCGATTTTAGTATTATTATTTTTATGTAATAACCGGACCTAACCTTCGTAATTCTTGCCACCACTAACCTAATCAAAAACTCCGCCACCTATCGGGTCTCGGCTTCTGCCTACCGGCTGACCCTCGCTCCTCAAATAGAAATTTGACAGGTGCCATTTAAAGGTGCTGGCTCTCGCTCCGTTGCAGGTCTTTATTTTATCGTCCATTTCCTAAGACGGTGATGATCGAGAAGTTTTTCGCCTTTGAAAAACAAGAAAAACATACATTTGAATGCTCCTCGTATATTAAATTTAATAATTCAAGGTCAAAGGTCAAGGGAAGAGTATCGAGGACTGGAGTCCTCTATGATTGACAGCTTCTGTAAGAACAATTGATGCAACTGAATATAAAACATGATATTAATGAATTTTGACTAGTTGGAATTCTAACATTTTTCAATTTCAAAGACAGTATAAGAAATGAAGTCCTATCTTCGTTTCCCCTTTCCAAATTGCAAATTTCAAATTTAATAATTTTTCTGCACCCAGTTTTATATACAATGAGGCCTATAACGAACGACGCTCATTACATTCAAATTTGATAGGCTAGACCTATACAACTTGTTTCATTGTTAAACCCATATAAAACTTTCTTCTGATTGATGAAGTAGAACAAAATAACGAGTATTCGTGGAGCGGTGATTTCACAATAATGAGCCGAGTTACTTAATTGTAATTTTAAATCATTTTAAAATATAAAACCACCCACGTCATGACAATGCAGTTACGGTGAATTGAACTAACAAAATGTCTATAATGAACTTCTACTGGTATTGATTCCATTTTTAAACGGTTTGAATAAATTATTTTTGAACTCATTTGTGTCAGTTTTATTAAAATTTAGTATACAGTGTGTCCCAAGAATATGCACGCTTTTAATTTTCTATTAATTGCTTATTCCTCGACCGATTCTTTTGAAACTTTACATAGTTTTTAATAAAGTTACCAAAAAGTTGTTTGAAAATTTCAACTGGTATTTGCTGAAATAAAATGGCGGTAACACTAAAAACATCCGATGAAATAAAGTACCGCTTTCGTTAGTTCTTGAAAAAAACTTGTAATGCTTTTAAGACCAACTAAAAACTAATTATTTGTTTTTAAAAGCTAAAAAAATGAAAAATAATGAAAAAAAGATTAAAAAAATAAATAAATTTATTCAAACTGAAACACATCCACAGCGACACACAGATAGCAACGGATAACAAATAACTCGTACGCCCCTGTAAAGTAATTATGTGGGATCCGAAGAAGTTCCTCTTCGATAATGATCTTCAAATCATGATAATTGTTGAAACTATAGCTGTACCTTTGCTGTTTTAAATAGCCCATAAGAAAAAGTAACACACAATTAAATCAGGAGACCGGGGTGGCCAATCTAAAAACAGACTTCCACAACCAATCCAACGCCATTGAAGATTGTTATTTAGTAATTGTTTGATTGAATTTGCATAATGGGGCTAAGCACCATCTTGTTGAAAAATAACTTCATCCATTTCCGGAACCGTAAAATGGAGTAGTACTTGTTGATTTAAAACTTGTTCATACCTAGTCAAAATATACTGACAATAATGTCATAAGACAGTACGCCATTAGCAGTCACAGCCGTCAAGAAAGTCATTTCTTTTGGATTAAGAAGTTTCTGATCAACAACTTGAGTGTTTTGAGTGTTTTAAAATTTAGAGTTATGTTTATTTACAATACCACTGCGGTAGAAAAGTCGACTCGTCTGAGAAAACAATACGAGTATGCCAATCAGGATCAGTCTCATAAAAGTCATCAGGCCGGATTAGTGATTTGGTGTGTAACTGCACCGTAATTTATTAAAGTTAAATACCGGATGTCCGTCTGTCTGTCTTTTAAGTCGCAACTACAGAGACAGAACGATATATTTAAAACTTTGCATTTATATTCTTTGTATTGTCCCACATATAGGAAAAATATAGCAGTAACAAAAAAAATGGGCTAGTTGAGGGGCAAAAACTATCTAGTTAAAAATTTGTATTTTGTTTTAATCTTATGTGTAGGGTGTGTTAGGATTGGCTCTCTAAGCATATGCCTGGGTTCTTATTTTCAATTAATTATCATCAAATCAGTGGTTCAATATACTAATTAATTTTTATTAACAATGACTATCTCCTATCTTATTATAATAATACAATATCTTTATTACTACTATTAATCCAGAATGACTCTAATTATTGTGACTCACAGATCTGATTCTACGTTATATTTTATTATAACTTGTGTCTGAAATAATTACAAGGTTTAGACACGAAGTTTGCTCACCCTGCTTGCCATTCATGGATGCTCATCTGAAGTCTCAAAACTCCTAGGTAGCTCGTATACGCCAAGTCCGTCTGGCTATCTTCCAGAATTATGCTCCCAGGATTCTCTTGCTCGCCAAGTCCGTCTGGCTATCTTCAAAAATTATGCTCCCAGGATTCTCTTACTCGCCAAGTCCGTCTGGCTATCTTCAAAAATTCCTGCAGCACTTCCCTCGATTAATCTTGGCCCACTGACCAAGTTTTCTCCCACCCAAGGGTTTATATGTGTTTGTAGCATCAATGACGTCTGCCTTGCTTGCAAGGTAAGCAATTTCATCATTTTTCCAGGTCTGTCACAATAATTGTTGTCATACTGTGTTCCTAAAAAGAACTTAGACTATATTCCTAACTAAAATTATCCTAATTCCTAACAGGTGTCAAATAAAACTAGAAGTCACTCTGATTACGAATATGTATTTTTATTTAATGAAAAAATTAATATGTTGGTTCTGTGCCAAATTTAAAGTGTCAGACATCATCTCCCTCTCTCTAACCAGATACAGCGTGAACTACAAATCTAAAATAAAGATAATAAATTGACTGTACAGCCTCGTCAATGCCTTAGCAGGCGAAACCATTGGTCGGCTAGACTAATTAAAAGTGGATATTACAAAATAAATAATTGTGTTTTATTATCTTTAAACATGGAATTCCACCAAGAACCATCGGTCTCAACAGTAATGAAAAAAAAATAATCTAAGATAATAAACTTATTTGGATTTGAAATTAAATTTCAGAGCGAAATCGTATATTATATTTTTTGTACGACTAGTACAACTTCATTTAATTAACCACATAATAAGATATGCATAGCGTACAAGTTTTAAAAACAGTTTTTGTGAGATATGTGACAGATATTAAAAGATGGATTGCATTTTCATTATTTGTTTTTATTAGGGTCCGTAAGTAAAACTCTTATAATTTCACTTGCGTAAGTCGCAACCAGTCTACACAGACTAGACTGTATAGCCTATACATACACAGATAAGTCCTATATATTTAAAACTTTGTACTTATATCCTTTGCATTGTCCCATATATAGAAAAAATTTAGCTGTAACAAACAAACAAAATATTGGGATAGTTAAGGAGCAAAAACTATAAAATTGAAAAAATTTATTTTTGAAAATATTATATGTGGGGTATCAAAAAAAAACTAAAAGTTATTGTGATTACGAATATGTATGTTTATTTGACGAAGAAATTAATATGTTAGCAGTTGGACACTTAAAAGACTAGACTACTTTATAAAAATAACTGTCCCTATATGCCCTAAATTGTGTGGTTTTACCACATGCTTGACCGCAGATTTAGAGTTATTGAAAAATGAAAAAAAAAGTCCCGAGATTTGGTCTCATATGTCCACACACCAAATTACAACTGGTCCACTCGTTTGGGCCTGCATAATCGACAGATGGACATCATTATCAAAATCATTTTTTTACTCGGAGGGCATCAAAACGTATATTTCAGTCAAACACTCGACACTGATTTTTAAACCGTCAAGAACTTCCTCTATACTACGTATGTGTGAGAAAGTAAAAACAAAACATAAAAATTAATAAATGTTGTCAATAAATAGACTAATTTTCTACTGAAATAATTTATCTGTGAGACTTTTTAAGTAAACTACAATCATTTAGGCCTAAAAATAACATCAAAATTGCATAACCTAATTATCGTTTTAAAAAAATTCTCATTGTTAATAGCAATAATATTAGAATTCAAAAGTGTCTCGTTACAAAATGATATTAAAAATAAATACAGATACAACATATAAAAACTCACAAAATTTACAAAACGTAAACCACCTATTTTTCTCTTGTTATAAATACGTGTAAAAAAATCTTTAAAACGTTAAAATTACGGTTTTTTAATTGTTATAATAATACCTTCCATAATTATTGTGAATCTGAAAAGTACAACCGTACAATATCAATTACAAAATCAATCAATTGCCATGATTCATACACTGCTCTTTGGCGTAAATCGTATACAAGAAAGTTTTTGGTTCACATATTTATTTGAAGCTATTATTATTATTTTTATTTATTATTATTATTATTATTATTACATTTTAACATGTTAGCCCACGGACTGGAGAATTTTAACAATTAGTTATAGGTACAGTACCTGATTTGTCGTATGTCCAGTCCAATGTATCACTAGGTATCAGGTATCTACCCATCTTCAGAGCCTGTGGGAATATTCACAAAGTCGTCAAAACATTTAAAAGTTACAACACAAAACATGATTCACAAAAAACACAACATGAAATACATTCGCGAATTAGTTTAACCCGAGCAAATGTGTTTTTCTATATAATATGTAGTCACCTAGGCGAGGTATATACATATATTATATATAAAAGACCTAATACAGTAATTAGTATTTAACATAGAAAATATGTTTTTACCTTAATATTTATTAAGCTGTAATGCACGTACCAAATATATACATAGTCACCTAACCAGACCTAATAAAATAAGCTATTATAACAGTCGGAATTTTTTTATTTACCGATAACTTTGAAACGATATTTTTAGAAAGATGGTATTACATCTCTTTTGGGAGTAGGCCTACATGATTACTACAATCTTAAACTATTGTTTAAATAAGCAATAAATCTAACAAAAGGATAAATATACGTTGAGACTTAGTCATCCAAATTCTATTATACATTCATTTTAATTTTATGATTTTTTTTTTATGGTAGCTACCTAAAATTTTAAAAAATGAAAAAATTGCCCCGAAATATAACTAAAATACACCGATATAAAAAATTTGATTGTAATCGGTCCACGCATTTGAACTTTAGATCATTGTACATAAAACGGACATCAGATATTCCAAAATCACTTTTTTTTCTACTCACATAACATCAAAACTGAGATAACCGCAAAACTCGATTTTGTTTACTCTAAATTTTCTGAAAAAGTAAACTCCGTGACAACCACGTTAAAGTAAAGTTTACCAACTGCACATAAAATATTATTTGTTTCTATTTAATACCCGTCTGTTAATAAACTCTAATTTTACCAGTCTCTTAGTGTAATTATCCAATGAATGCAATGTACCGTAATTTAACAGATTAGGGAATTCTCCCTTTCCTTTTGTTCCACGACTCAGAAAAGATGATCATCCCTTCACTACATTACTTTCATCTGGAAATAAAGTCCCACACACTCATATACAAGAGCCAATAGCAATGAGGTTCCACATTTTATGGGGGGGGGGGTGTAAAATTCAAAGATTTTGATAATGCCTAACTTGTAAGGATACAAAAAAAACTACTGGACGACATTTTCTTAAAATTATTACCGGTTTTGAAGGTTAATAAAATCTGTGGAAAAACATCGCACAGACTGTTTCACGCCCGTTTAGAATCGAAATACTTTACAAACTAGTTTTTTTCTTCTCGTTGTATTAACATGAAAAACTTTCGATCAATAACGAGATAGGACGCATCGAAGAGAGAGATCTAAACTAAGACTACATCCAGTAAGCCCATGAGAGAAACAAACAAAACTATTTGTCGCCAAGGAAAATTCAACCAAGATTAAACAATAATTCGTAAATATAGTCATTTGTGTTCTTCTAAACTCGTCTTATAAATACAGTATTACAAAATGAAATTACGTTTAAATTAATAAATAGTTTTCGCTTTTGTAAATTATTCCTTAACAACGATTGTATAATTGTAATGGTCTAAGTTTTGGACAAATTGTAGAATATTGTACGATAGAGAAATATACAAAAATAAGAACTGAAGGAACTTATATTTGATATAAGTTACAAATAATCTTATTTATTTATATTTCTTGTTACACCTGATAAATAAGTTATTTTCCTTGTTGTTTAAAAGTAAAAACCTCATGATCATAATTGCTTTAAAAATAAAAAGAGGATATAATAAAAACCCATAACCCTCAAATATTTTATAGCATTAGAATAGGAAGAGAACAAGAGTTGGTCAAGAGAGACCTGATAGGAAGGCATCTAACACAAAACTACATGGAAAAAAAGTGTAGTTTTAGATTATTAGAAACACCTAACAAAACTGCCAATTTGAAAGAATATGAACCTATATGTTATTATAGTATTGTAACTTTTGAGACACAATATCTACTGAAACAAATTGTTGCAATGTTTCTTCATTCTTGGAACGCAGCCTAAATATAAAATGATTCTCCTAATTGGTTAAATTGCTTTAAAACTCCCGCTTATGAAAGACAATTTAGATGCAAAGTTTTATTCATAAAAATGTTGAATAAAACAAGTTTTGGCAGGGGAGAATGATAACGCATAATTATACTATAAATAAATTTACAGGATCAGACAAAATAATATCCAGTAAAGATCATATGTTAATTTATGGTAAGAGTGACACAATATACGCAAGTGTAACTTTCCATTCTTTAACCCTTATTCTTTGCTTATGGACCTCCACCCCGCTCCAAGAGTGTGGGACTCCTGGATCCAGGTTACCCACTAAAAATCTTAAGGCAGGAAATTTGAAACCTTTAGGCCATTTACACCCTGGAATTACTTTTAGCATTATTTCAAGCGGTACCTTGAATGCTCCTTTCAAGTAAGCCATCAAAACTTAAGATTTAGTTACTATCTATCACTCTCTTTCTTTACCAGGACTGACTTCAAGAAATTTGTTCCTGCCTGCCAGCATGCTTCATTCTTCAAGATTTCATTAGTAAAATCTGTGACACTTGAGGAAAATAGTGAAGGGAACATGTGACCTAACCTATCCGCCATATTGTTCGCCATTTAGTTTTAACCGCCGTTTGTTTTTTGGCCGTCATTGCTCTAACGTAACAGAACTAACTTTTATTTTCAAGTGTGATTCAAACCAATGAAGTCTGGTTTTCAAGGCAGAGACTGTACCGACTGAGCTATCGTGCATTGTTATAATTGTTGTATTCTTAGCGCCTATATCCCTATCGCGTAGGACAATGATTCAGGAATGGTTTTCAGGATTTAGGAAATGTTTAAGAGCTTGTAGCTCTTTCCATGGACGTGTCGAGAAGATATGGTGAAAGAAAGCAGAACATTGTGTAGCCGCGCGAAGAGCAAGGCAAATCCCTAGCTGGGACAGCGTCCAGGTAGGGCAAACCTCAAGACAGATCATGCAGGATCCCTGTTTGGAGTGTGGTGTGGGTGAAGGATGGGATTACCTTACAAATACCTTGTTAGTTATTTTTAATAAAGGATTGCCCTACATGCATAATCTTCTTCTGCTGACTAACCATGCAAAAGTGACATGCTGCATGCAACCATGTGCTGGTTGCTGTGCCTGCAACAAATTTGCAAGCAATATCTTCTCCTGGGCTACTGAAGGTTTTGTCTCAAGCATCAAAGCTGCCCCTACCTCTATCTGAAACAGATTTGATGACATGTCAGTTAGGAAAAGGCCAGAGTGGTAATGATGTGGTGGGCATTATAGGGCCAGCAGGTTGTCTGTCATGGGTTAGGGACAGCGGTCGTTTATATTTATCAGATGTTGTTTTGTATCTACCAAGTGAGGAAATCAGTGTAGATGTGGGGTGTGAGTGTGCCCCCTTGTAAAGGTTTATTGCTAAATGTTGGATGTGTTGTTTGATAAAAGGTAAATTCAAGTCTTTGTGCATTATTCTAAGTTTGGTGCATACTGGTGCTTTAGTCACTATTCTCAAAACTTTGTTTTGAAATAGTTGTAGTTTTCAGATGTGGATGTCCCCAGCGTGTCCCCAGACGGGAGCTGAATATGTAAGTATACTCATGAGTAGCGACTTATATAACATGGTGGCCGTTCTCATTGAGAGAGAACTTGTTTTGTTGAGCAATGGATACAGCTGGAAGAGTTTTATGTTTCCCCTTTTAAGAGTGTAATTTATGTGGGCTGACCATGTAAGTTTCCTATCCAGGGTGACCCCTAGGTACTTGACTTGATCCACCCAGTGTATGATTTGGTTGAATAGAAGTAGTGGTGTGTTGTGTGTGATTGTGCGTCGTTTGGAAAGCAACAGTACCTGGCACTTTGACACATTCACTTTCACTCTCCAGGTTGTGAGCCATGGCTCAAGGGTGTTTATTGCTTTTTGTAACTTACTGTGTATTACTTACTGTGTGGTTGCCATGACTGTGCTGATATCGCGGTGTCATCTGAATAAATGGCCACATTGGTGTTTTCGGGTGTTGGAATGTCATTAATGTAGATGTTGAACAGCACAGGCCCAATTAGAGCTCCTTGTGGGATGCCGGCCAGTATTGTTCTCTGTGTAGATGTTATTTAGTTTACATCAACCCTAAATTTACTGTCGGACAGGTATGATCTAATGAGATGGATTATCCCATCTGGGAAATTGTAGTGTCTTGTTTTGTGGATGAGACCATCATGCCACACTCTATCGAAGACCTTTTCTATGTCCAAGAAGACTGAACCAGTTGAGCGGTTGATGTTGAAACCCTCGGTTACATGTTCATCCACCCTCAGCAGTTGTAGTGTCGTGGAATGTTTAGTTCTGAAGCCAAATTGCTCCGGCCTCAGGATGTTGTGGGTATGTATGTGCTCATTGATACGCTTAAGCAAGACTTTCTCGAAGACTTTACTCATAGTGTTCAACAAACTTATAGGTCTGTATGAGTCTAGCATGTGTTTATCCTTCCCTGGCTTGGGGAAAACTAATATCTTAGCCTCCTTCCCAGCTGCAGGGAAATGTTGTGTGCAGAAAATGGCATTGTATATGTTAGTGAGGTATCTAAGCGCCTTTTTGGATAAGTTTTTTAGTGTTGTATTCCCAATGGTGTCCTGTCCAGGAGCTTTCCTGGTCTTTGTGTGTGAAATCACCCACTGTATTTCTGTAAGCAAAGTTTTATGTATGGGTTGTTGATGTGGAGAGTGAGCGAATTGGAGTGTGTTTGTTTCAACTAGATCAGTGAAAACAGGATCCGAGGAGTGAGAGTTTGGTTGAAACGCAAGCTCTAGGGTGACAGCAAAGAGATTCGCCTTGTCATCTGAGTCACCAACTTGTCCGTTACGTCCAACTATGGGTGGATAGCACAAAGGTTCCCATGTAAAGTATTTAGCTAAGGGCCAAACTGGTGTATCAGTAATTTTCAGCTTTGACAAATACCGCCTGGAAGCCGTCAGTTCTCAAATTTAGTATCTCCTGTCTAATTCGTCTCTTGAGACGATTTATTGTGGTATGGAGTGCCCTTCTTAACCTTTTGCGATGCTTAATCAGCTGAAGTATGTGTTTTGGAATGTAAGTGTAATGCCGGGGTTGACATTTGATTGGTACAGCAGCCTCCGTCGCAGTTTGTATTGCCGTTGTCAGTAGAGAGACGGCAGTTATTACATCATGTGGCATTAGAACAACCAAGACTTCGGGTAGGAGACTATCTAACTGCTGGCGGATATAATCCCATTTAGCGAGTCTGTAGTTCATTACTCGTCTAGGTTCCTTCATTATGGGGTTTCCTGCAGCAGCCATAATGATGGGATAGTGATCCGAGTTCAGATCCCTATCAATGTGCAAATGAGGCGTCACAGTTAGTCCCTTAACGAGGGCCAGGTCCAGAATGTCCTCTGTGTTGTGTGTGCTAGTGTGTGTTGCCTCAAGTGGAGCCAAGACTAGAACATCTCTTGTTTCTATTTATTTGTGCAGATGATATCCACTCATGTTTGTATGTTTACAACCCCAGCATGTATGTTTTGAATTTAGATCTCCCGCAATGATAACTTTTTTTGAAGTTTAGAGGAAGAGTTAGATGTCCCGAGTGTTAATTGTGCCCGGGGGATTATATGTAGCAATTAATGTGTTATGCAGCAGTTGAGCTCAAGCTTGATAGCTGTTGCTTCTACTCGTGTAAGTGTGGGCAGCAATAATTCTATATGTTTTATGGTCTTATGTATTATTATTGCCGTACCGCTGTGGCTCCTATCTTGTCTGTCAGTGCGGTAGACTTTGAAGTTTTGAATAGTGAATTTATCGTGTGGCTTTAAATGAGTTTCTGTGAGTAAAGCTATTTTGTAGTTATTCCTTTGCATATAGCAAAGGATTTCTAACTTTTTATGTTTAATGCCATTGGCATTCCAAAACAAAACTGGCAAATTACTGTCCATTACTGACTGATTTGACGTATTGGAGGAAGGGGGTCAGGAAAGAGCTGAAGGTTGTGGTTGGGGAGGTCAGGAGGGAGATCATGAAGGATCAAAGGTTTCCCGAGAATGAGTCCCAGGTAAGGTCACGGTTCAAGAGGCGGAGGAAGGGTTCAAATGTGGATTGTATCCAATCCATGTTGTTGGGTGTGCCTGTCTTAGCCATGTTTGATGAGGGGAGTGCCTCTTCTGTCTGTGGTGTTGGTGGTGTTGGCTTTGGTGGTAAAGCAGCTTCAGGAGTGGGGAGATCCGCCACTGGAGCTACCTTGGATGGACGTGGACGGCGTTGGACCCTGGGCCTTATATTCGCCTGCTCCCTCGGTGAAGGACAGTCCTTAGCCTTGGGTACCAGGGTTTCAATTGCCGCAGGGGCCTTTGCTACCTCCGCCACAATAGTTATAGGTAGTGGTGTGTGTGTGTTGTGTTTATGTGTGTCTTTTGTTTTGACGCTTGCACATAAGACACATTTGGACGTGTAGGTCTGAAAGGTAGTCGGGGTCGAGTATTGGTCTTGGTGTTTTGTTGAGGTGTTCCATCACCACTAGTTCTAGACCTTTTTGCCTGGAGCGAGCGTGCTGCCCTTTTGTTGGTTTCGCATCCACGATAACTTGCAGTATGCGATTTCCCATAAAGGACGCACTTGAAGTCCTCGCGAACAGTCGTGCATTCCTTAGAGGAGTGTACCTCTCCACACTTCACACACCGTAACTTGGCCTTACAACAGCTAGTTGTGTGGCCAAATCTCTGGTATCTGAAAAATTTAGTGGGGGTTTTTTACTTTCACCGCCGAGTAATGGTACGGTTTGTACTCGGTGTTAAAGCTTTTGTTTATGTCGTATAACCTTGTTTCGTTGCCCCTTTCGTCTTCACTATTTCAGGACCAGTGCTGCTCCCATCAGCTTGGGTCGATGGGCTTAACACAGGCACCATGTCTGTTTTGGGTTTTAGAATGGATCCACGACTATCTTGTAGAGGGACTTTAATGCTATCCCCGGCTGAGTTACCCTCAGTACAGGATAACTTTCTCATCCTCTCCACCATTCCTCGCTTCACCTCTTTCTCAAAGTCGGTTGAGACTTTCCTCTTCCGCCGATATTTGATAAAGTCATCGGCAGTTGAGGTGTCAGTTAAGGCATTCATTATGTCTTCCTCACTCTCAAGAGTCAGGTGGGATCCGAGCTGGCCCTGGGAGAAACCTTCCTCTGTGGGAATAACCAGCTGATCCTGTAAAGGGTCATTAACTATTTGGTCCCAAAAAGATTCGTGCATATCTATACTATTTTCCATTTAGGAATACAGTATAGGCCTACTATTTTACAGTGTGGATGGGGATGTGGATTTAACCTATTTAATAGCCTATATTAACTATATAACCTATTATAATATTTAACTTATATTATTAGTGTCCTGTCACTAGTAATAAAACACTTATAATATTTCATGTGCTAATTATATTAGCTACACTTATAATTTTGAGTACAGAAACACTCAAATGTATGGCACTAGGCTGGATTAGATTCCCCTGGTAAGTGTGTCTGCACTACACAGCACAACAAAACGCAGGGGAAGAACAATTCACAATTCTTCGCAGTAGCACTAGACACATTTGCGGGGAACGTCAGCCCTGTTTACTGTTAAGGACCAGACGTTTGCACCGCTTAAGTTCCGGAATGGGAGTTTTGGAAAACGTGCTATGACTAACCATTAAATATATTCGGACGTTAATTAAGCTTAGTCTCAACCCAACTAAACACCATGTTCACAGCCAGCTTATAATGAGATATTATTTAATTACTACACTAACTAATTAATTATTATAGGCCTAACTTACTTATCGTTTAGAACTTATGGTTATAGGGACAGGCATGACGGGAGAATTACATTAACCCTTTAGGTTATAATAATTCCTCTTTAAATTTTAGTCGGATGACCTACTAATGACTACGTAACACCCGGGGGTCGATCAGACCCCGCAATTACGGTTCAGGTAGCCATTTAGATTTATCACCCAAAAGTTAAATTAATTAAGCGCTACTTACGTCAGCTGACCTCGGCGCACTGTGAACGACTGTGTGCTTGTCTTGGCCACATGTGTGCACGCATCAGATATACCGTGATCTTAATACGGCGGTGATCCCTGAATGCCTGAATAAAGTATGATATAAACTTGTCATCCATTATTAAAGAAATGAGCAGCTGCTTTCCGGTAGCCTACGAATAAACGTTATATAAATATAGTACACATTAAAAATGTCGGTAATGCGCTTTAGGAGACAATAAAAATGTCACATTATAATAGATGTTATATAAATGTATTACACATTATATTAACAATAAAATGTTGGTGGTACAATCTAGTAGCCAAAAGTATAACTATTACTCTAGACTTGTTTACACTGATGACCGACATACTTGATAGAATTCCATTTTAACAAATAAAACACAATTTTTCTTTTGTAAAAATTCTATAATTTACATGTTCTAGCCGACCATGGTTTCGCCAGTTACGGCATTGACGAGGCTCTTACAAGACTAAATACAAAGCACAACATAACTATTATAAAAGGTTGAGAAAGGCAGGAAATTCCCGTTAACAAACAAAGCACAAAGACCCAGGGGAAAAACCCCACAGGTCATTCACACAGGTGTTAACCAACCTTGAATAGAGGTTGAAGTAAAGGAGAAAATGACAAAAATTCCGTTTGTTCATTTAAAACTAGATTATCATCATTACACAAAAGTCTCTTAATTTCTAAAATTTCCAAAACATTTAATTTTCTACTTTTTACGTTAACATGTAAAATTTCAAAATTAACATTAGAATAAAAATCTGTCAATGCATGATTTTTTAAATGGTTAGAAAAACTAGAATCATTATAACCTAACTGCCAACTCCTTTCATGCTCACCTAACCTACACTTAAAACTACGGCCTGTTTGGCCAACATAAACAGCATTACAAATACAACATGTCAGTTTGTACACACCACTTTTTTGCATTTTTTCTATATTATCTTTGACATATATATATCTCATTAGACATAGGAATATTAATGTCTATGATGATTTTTCTAATGATGATTTTTATACTGAGCTTGTATGTATTAGACAAATAGCCATTAATAATGGTTATGAGGTTAATCTCATTGATAAAATGTTAAAAAGAAAATTAAAAAATAAGGCTAAATCCTTTATTTTCCCAATAGTCAATTCTAATAATTCCACACAAAAGTGGCGTAGAATTAACTATTTTGGTAAAGTTAGCCATGCAGTTGGTAAAGTTTTAGAAAAGAAAAAACATTGTAAACCAGCTTATTATTGTAAACAAAATTTAGGAAAGATGTTGGTAAATTCCAAAGATAACATAGAAAAAATGCAAAAAAGTGGTGTGTACAAACTGACATGTAGTATTTGTAATGCTGTTTATGTTGGCCAAACAGGCCGTAGTTTTAAGTGTAGGTTAGGTGAGCATGAAAGGAGTTGGCGGTTAGGTTATAATGATTCTAGTTTTTCTAACCATTTAAAAAATCATGCATTGACAGATTTTTATTCTAATGTTAATTTTGAAATTTTACATGTTAACGTAAAAAGTAGAAAATTAAATGTTTTGGAAATTTTAGAAATTAAGAGACTTTTGTGTAATGATGATAATCTAGTTTTAAATGAACAACGGAATTTTTGTCATTTTCTCCTTTACTTCAACCTCTATTCAAGGTTGGTTAATACCTGTGTGAATGACCTGTGGGGTTTTTCCCCTGGGTCTTTGTGCTTTGTTTGTTAACGGGAATTTCCTGCCTTTCTCAACCTTTTATAATAGTTATGTTGTGCTTTGTATTTAGTCTTGTAAGAGCCTCGTCAATGCCATAACTGGCGAAACCATGGTCGGCTAGACCAAATAAATTATAGAATTTTTACAAAAGAAAAATTGTGTTTTATTTATTACTCTAGACTTTATCATGTTTAAAGTTTTTTTTTTTTTTTTTTAATTTCGTAGGAGGTGGAAAATCTTCAAAAAACGAAGGGAGATATCCGATCGTCCCTATAGTGTGAGGTTCTTACTCACTAAAAACCACCTTCCTTCCTCTTAGTATCCCTATCGCGTTGGACAAGGATTCATGAATGGTTTTCCATGTACCAAGCTTGTGGCTCTTTCCATGGACATGACAAGAAGATATGGTGAAAGAAAGCAGAACATTGTGTAGACGCACGAAGAGCGAGGCAAATCCCTAGTTAGGACCGAATCCAGGTAGGGAAAACCTCGCGACAGATCATGCAGGATCCCTGTTTGGAGCGTGGTGTGTGTGAAGGTTGGGATTACCTTACAAATACCTTGTTAGTTATTATTAATAAAGGATTGCCCTACGTGCATAATCTTCTTCTGCTGTCTAACCATGCAAAAGAGACATGCTGCATGCAACCATGTGCTGGTAGATGTGCCTGCCACAAATTTGCAAGCAATATCTTCTCCTGGGCTGCTGAAGGTCTTGTCTCAAGCATCAAAGCTGCTCCTACCTCTATATGAAACAGATTTAATGACATGTCAGTTAGGAAAAGGTCACAGTGGTAATGATGTAGTTATCTAGAGTAATAGTTACACTTTTGGCTACTAGATTACACCACCAACATTTTATTGTTAATGTACTGTAATGTGTAATACATTACATGTAATATTATATAACATCTATTATAATGTGACAATTTTATTGTCTCCTAAATCGCATTAACGACATTTTTAATGTGTACTATATTTATATAACGTTTATTTGTAGGCTACCGGAAAGCAGCTGCTCATTTCTTAAATAATGGATGACAAGTTTATATCATTTATAGTTACACTTTTGAGTCATAGAGCGTCCTAGTGCTGGTATTACAGTTTCAATAGTTTCACCTTGGCTCAGATGGACAGGTGGGGGACTCTGATGATAAGGTAAATCTATTTACTGACACCCTGGAACAAGCGTTTCAACCAAATACTCAGCCCTCTGACCCAGTTTTCACTGACACGGTTGAAAACAACACTTTACAATTCGCCTACTCTCCTCACCAACACTCTATACACAAAACAACCCTCACAGAAATTAAGTGGGCGATTTCACACACAAAGGCCAGGAAAGCTCCTGGGCCAGACACTATTGGAAATACAACACTCAAAAACTTATCGGAGAAAGCGCTCAGGTTCTTTACAAACATATGTAATGCAATTCTCCGCGCTCAACATTTCCCTGCTGCTTTGAAAGAAGCTAAAATATTAGTTTTTCCCAAGCTGGGGAAGGACAAGCATATGCCCAAATCTTACAGACCCATTAGTTTGCTGAATACAATGAGCAAGGTCTTTGAGAAGATCCTGCTCAAACGTATCAACAAACATATACACACACACATCTTGAGGCCGGAGCAATTCGGTTTCAGAACCAAACACTTCACAACACTTCAACTGCTGGGAGTTATTGAATACGCTACCAGGGGTTTCAATGGTAATCAATCGACCGGGTCAGTCTTCCTGGACATTGAAAAGGCCTTTGATAGGGTTTGGCACAGTGGTCTCATAGACAAACTTAGGCAAAACAACTTCCTAGATGGGTTGATACACCTCATTAGGTCTAACCTAGCAGACCTCAAGTTCAGGGTTGATGTAGACCAAACAACATCCACACAGAGGACAATACAAGCTGGCGTGCCTCAAGGTTCGATCATCGGGCCTGTATTGTTCAATATCTACATCAACGACATTCCAACACTTTGATAACACCAATGTGGCTATATATGCTGATCACACCGCGATATCCACACAGTCATGGCAACCATGTATGATCTACAGTAGGTTACAAACTTCACTAATCAATATAGAGCCATGGCTTAGAGCCTGGAGAGTAAAGGTAAATGTGTCCAAGTGCCAGGCGCTTTTGCTCTCTAAAAGAAACTCTCACACCATTAATACTCCTTTACGCTTATTCAACAAAGACATACACTGGCATGATCAGGTCAAGTACCTCGGGGTCATCCTAGATAGGAAACTGACTTGGTCTGCCCACATATCCGACACAATTAAAAGAGCAAACATGACACTGTCACAACTATATCCATTGCTCAATAAAACAAGTTCTCTTGAATTGAGAACAGCCACCACAATCTATTTATCTATACTTAGAAGCGTCATCACCTATGCAGCACCCGTCTGGCGACACACTGGGGACACACACATGCGGAGGCTACAGATATTCCAAAACAAGGTTTTGAGAATAATCACTAAAGCACCAATGTGCACCAGAGTTAGGACCTTACATAAAGACTTAAATGTGCCGTTCATCAATCAACACATTCAACGATTATCAGCTAATCTCTACAAGGGGGCACATGCACACCCAACATCAACGCTAATCTCTTCACTAGGTACATACGGCACAACATTTGACAAACACAGAGGGCCACTGTTCTTATTCGCACGACCGACCTTGATCTCTTGTTTGGTCCTATAAAGCCATGTATAGCCTACTACATACCTCAATTTCACCTCTTTGCTTTTTAACTCTTAGCACGCGTATGACGGGATTTCACGTAACCCTCAACTTGACTGGTAACGCGTATGACGGGATATCTCGATTCAACACTATTTGATTTCTGCAGGTATTTTTAATTCGTTTAAAGTCCAATAGAGTGCAGGGAAATGTCCTATTGGTATAACATGACACTCCCACTACGGTATTTGTTCTCGATCACCTGTCGTTGGACTTCATTTGGTTGTTATAGCAACCAGGCACCATGTTGTGTTCTGCCCCAGCGCGTATAACGTGATTTCTCGTCTCAGTAAGCTACGACGGTCAGTTGTAAAATGTTGTGTCAGCATTATCACTGCTATAGCTGTTCATTGTTGATTTGTTTAGGCCGTATTATTTATATTTTAGGTTATAGTATACATTTTTATTTTGTGTAAAATAGGCTAGTTATAAAAATGGCAAACCCTGACGACCTTGGATTTGATCAATTTATCGATGAAATAATGAATGCATCTTTTTCAACTGCAGAATACATTTTGAAATATAGACAGTTTCTATGGACACAGTATTATCGTCAAATATTGTTTGTGTGTTTATATGTATATTTAGTCTATATCAGTAATTTTTTTGATATCCTGAATGTAGGTAATTATTATGAGCAGTAGAAAGATATTTTTGATAAGATATGTTGATTTTTCTCAAAATCTTTTTTTAGTAAAATTTATTTGTTTGATGAAATTCTGGTTATTTTGAATTAAATAGTAGGCCTACTTTTATATAAAAAAAATTAATATGATTTGTTTGTAAATATTAAAAAAATAAATAATCTGTTTTATAGGGCGGTCAAAATTGTGAAATTAGGTATTTTTTCTTGTTTTAATATGTAAAAAATAATAATTTAAATAAATTTTAAGCCAATCTACTTTTTTTTGTACCAAATATATCTGTAAGAACCCAAAATCAAATAGAACTTTAAACAATTACAAAAAAAAAAAATTTATCCTAATGGCATGTTATGAGTAAATAGCCTAAATTGTTATTCAGCGTGCTAAGGGTTAACTCTGTTTCAGACCAAAGGGTGCACCGCAGCGGCATGAGCCAAGCTGTCGCCACCAGGATGCAGTTGCATGCAGTCTAATCTTGCAGCTTACTTTTATCGAGTAGGCAGCAGAAGAAGATGTAGCTTGTAGCTCCTACAATAAATTCACTAACAAGGTATTTGTGAGGAACTCCGATCCTTCACCTTGCACGCCACATCTACCAAACCTGGGCTCCTGCATGATCTGTAGCGAGGTTTTACCTGACTAGACTCTGTCAAGTCAGGTCTTTACCTCGCCCTTCCCGCAGATTCATAAAGTTCTGCTTTCTTCCACATTTACATTCTCGATACGCCCATGGAAAGAGCTTCTCAGCTTGGTACATGGAAAACCTTTCCTATTTCCTTGTCCACGCGATAGGGGTACTGACGGGAAGGAAGGTGGTTTTTAGTGAGTAAGAATCTCACACTATTGGGAAGAGCGGATTTCTCCCTTTGTCTTTAGAAGATTTTCCACCTATCCTGCGAAATTTAAAAAAAAAAAAAAAATTTTAAATTATAGTTTCAATAGTTTTTCAGTTAGCTACCAGAGCATGTTAGTGTGAGTGTCGGTATTAGAGTTTCAATAGTTACACCATTGGCTCCTAGAGGGTGCTAAGGGAGTGTCGGTATTATAGTTTCAATAGTTTTACTGTTAGCTACCAGAGCCTGTTAGTGAGAGTGTCGGTATTACAGTTTCAATAGTTACACTTTTAACTCCTGGAGCATGAGGATTAAAGATTTTATTAGATTAGATCAACATTAGATTGTGTTGTTCATATTTGTTTTATTGTATATAGTTATGTATTTCCTGTTTTATTTATATTTTAGTAGCATAGCAATAAAGTTTTGAGAATTGGAAAAAAAAAAAAATTTGTTAACTGGAGCTAATAAATGAAATGAAGTGTTTATCTGTATGTGTGTATAATCATAATCGTCTATTTGTAATTTATTGAAATATTGTTTATTTTTTTATATTTTTTTTTTATTTTATTTTTTTATTTATTTATAACTACAACTAAGTACAGGGAACTTATCTAGTAGCTTCCATTTCATAATAACACTTTTTTTTCCCAAGTCCTTCCTATGAATGACTCCTACTAAATACTCGCACAAAATCTTGCGGTTATAAGAGCTAGGGCATCACTGCACTAGGTCTAAAGGCTTGGTCCTTTTGAGTCTCCGCTCCCCATTTCTGCTTCTGAGCATCTCCTGCACAGCAGTATTTACATGTTTTTGTAGCCTAAGTTCGTGCTTCCTCGCTACAGACTTTATGGTTTCATCTACTACTTTATGGTTTATATGATAAATTTATTTTTATGTTTGTAATTTTTGTATTTATATCTGAACATTTATCTTGTCAGTTTGTATATACTTGTTTACTAATTTGTTATATTATTAAGAAAAGGTTTTTCCTATGCCTAATTTCCTAGGGTTCATTGGATAACAAAGAATACAAATTCGATGGTTCACATTATTAATATTAATTTGTTGTTGCAAATAATTGAATTAATTTACTGTCTATACTTCAGGCAAAAACTAGAAATCAGCGCCTCGACCTTTCGTTTGGGCAAATAAATTAAATGAAATACCACCATTAAAAAAAAATTAACATCTTAAACACAACCAATCACTACGAGTAATTTTACCTAAATTATTTCAATATTTTAAATAAAAGTCAAAATGAAAGATATCAATTACAATAACTCTCTTAACAAAATATTACTTCAAATACTATAATTTTACCTTTTCACCTATGCACCTACTACAGTTCACACATACTTAATAATCTTCAGTAAGAAGAAAAATTCAACAACTTAAAAGTGTAAAATAAATTGAACATAATAGAGACTAACCAAAATTTAAATAAAAGCATAAACAAATCACAATTACTTTAGTAAAAACTAATTATAAAAATTTGAAAAACCAATTACTTTCCATATGGTAATAAAATGTTTAAGTAAAGACTAAAAATCCGCCCGATGTACCATTTATTAGGAATAGGTTTTTCCTATACCTAATTTCTCGGGTTCATTTTATAAAAATAGAATACAAATTTGGTGTTTCAGATTATTAATATTAATTTGTTGTTTATTCTCTTATATTTGTTACAATTTACAATTACTTTAGATCTATAAATGATTTTATGTCAGCTTGATATATTATATCCTTATCCAATATTTAATCCTATAAAATATCATTTTAAAGCATTTTATCCATCATTTCGATACTTCATTTCCACACATTTCACTTTTTATCTTTCACAATTCATTATTTCTGTCTAAAAACAGCAATTTAAAATGACTGTTTTATAGCAGTTTGAGGTTATGTCGACAAATATTTCATCAATTTTAAGTAAAATCTATCGATGTTTTTTTATTTCGCGAAAATAGTTCTGTTTTAAGACAGAATAGACCTGTCAAACTATTATGAAGTGTCAAACTAGATATCATTTAGTATCAATGATGTCATATTACATCATAATTCAGTTAAACTAGGTACCCGTACTTTAGTTTTTGGAATATTATAGTTTTTAGCATTGTAAGCATTATCATTGTTAACTCAACAGAGCCTTTGTTAGTCGAGTGATATTAAAAAGTGATATTAACCGGAGTGTCGAATAGATCGTCTACGATAAGTGGGTATTATCAAGAAAGATCAAGAGTTAAATTAATAAGCGCATAATATTAAATTTAGCACAAACAATCAGCAAAGTGAATATTTGCAACCGTCCGTGAAGTAAATATCTACAACCAAATGGTAGAGCGGATATCTACAAAGAAGAGAGAAGAAAAATTGCGTAAAGTGAAGTGAAAATTGTGAGAAGTAAGTGAAGTGTGACATGTTCCCGCAAACACGGAAAATAATATACGCACATTTGTTTAATAGGATTATTTGCTTATTAATTTTTAATGAGAATGAAATAATTAAATAGAAATAATTAATAATTTTAAATATAACTTGTGTAAATATTGCTCTTAAAATACTATATTACATACATTATATCTTTTTATTTTAATTTAATTTGTATTATAATAAGCGTAACAATAACTACCCCAACACTTAAAAAGGAATACTTGGACATGATACCGGACTATGCTCAATCGATTTGTTACAGTATGTGACAAAATAGTTAACAAATTCTTTGTAGCTAGTAATGTAGGCGACTTTCAAAATGAATACATTTTCAAGTCAATATTACCAAAATTAAAGAGACAAGCCCTAGATATAGTAGTCAATTATAACACCTATGCTTGTAAAGATGTTAAACAAATCTTACTAACTAGTTACTTAGACAAGAGGTACTGTTTCACGTTAAACCTTGAAATGGATGAGTTAAAGCAGAAAATAGGGAATCATCATTTAAATTCTATGAAAAGGTGGAAAAAGTTGTAAAATTTACAAATAGCACTTTTTATTAATAAAGAACCAGTAGCTAAAAATATTCTATGTACATATCCACAACAATTAGCGTTGAGAGTTATATTAAGGAGACTTCAGGAACAACTAGGGTCGTTAATGTGTACTAAAAACCAAAACCACTCGAAGAAGCACTCAATATGCTTATAAATTATTTCCAGTTTAAAAATAACAAATTGTTTTTAACAAATCGACCAAATGTCCTACAAAAATCCCAATACATGCCAATTCGTAAACCAATGCCTAATCACCAATTCCACTTAGTACATACACATCAAATATACTTCAGTAATTAAAATAAATTTTTTAAAGTATATTAAAATCTTGTTCAATAATTATTAAAATTTTTTTGTTTTTTTTAAAGGTATGTCCTCAACCAAAATATAACTATATATATATATATATATATATATATATATATATATATATATATCCTACTTGACCTATAGTTCTTTTACTAGGTGTGGGTTTCAGAGACCTATTCGTCATGAATCTTATATCATAGAAGCATAGCAATATCAATCTGTAAAAATAAATGAAGTGTGCATGCGCCCCACGAGTGATTTCAATATGGCTATATGATTGAATTTGTTACAAATTTATCAATTTTGATGTTTGTTAGATAAAAAACCATAGAGAGAATATCTTGACATGATTCCAGAGTATAATGGAAATCCCACTATGCTAGGAAGATTTATTTCTATTTGTGACAAAATTATTGCAAAATTTTATGTAACTGAAAATATACCTGATTTTGAAAATGAATATTTGTTTTCTTCTGTATTAACTAAACTAAAAAGACAAGCTTTAGAAGTACTAGTTGTAAGTTATAATACTTCAAATACATATTCATTGGAAGATATTAGAAAAACTTTATTAACTAGTTCTTGATAAAAGTGATTGTTTTACATTAAACATAGAAATGTCAGAGTTAAAACAAGAAATCAATGAGTCTCCATTTTAATTTTATGAACGCATACAAAAATTGTTATATTTACAAATTGCATTCTTTACTAATAAAAAGACTTCTGCTAGAGATGTTTTGTGTACATATGTACAAAACATACTCTTAGCATTAAGTGTATTGTTATTTAGTTTGCCAGAACCATTAGGATATTTTATGCGAACGAAAAACCCAACTAATTTAGAAGGAGCTTTAAACATAACCAATGATTTTCAATTAAAAAACAAAACAAATTGTTTCACAATAACAAACCTACTGTAAGTAAATTTGTGCAACCACAAAAACTTGCTCAAAATAAACCTTTCCAACCACCTTACCAAAGTTTTCAAAACCCTTATGGTAATAAGCCATATAATCAGATGCAATCAAAACATCAATTAAACCCAAACCAGCAGAAATATAATCAATATCAATATAAACCTAAACCTATGAGTATTTCAACAAGACAGGCAGATAACACGGTTGGAACACTAAAGTGTACCAAATAACGAGAAAACCCACAGAAGAAAATTTTGTCAATTATTCATTTAATTCCGATCAAGATGTGGAGAAAATTTTGTAGATAATACAGAAATTCCTGAATTTCAAAAACAGTTTAACACTTTAAATTTAAACGAGCAAAATGATGAAAATAAGGATGAAGATTATTTTTTAGGAGCTACCAGCTTCGGAACAAATTCAAAATAATGAATATCCATAATGAATTACCATATATTGTTAACCCAAATACCAATTTAAAATACTAATCGATACAGAGAGTATACAAAACTTCATAAAAAAAAATTAGCATTTAAATTATATAAACATACCTTAAACCAAGAACCTTTCGAAGTATCAACTGCACGTGGTGTTTCAACAGAAAAATACATTTGTGAATTACTTTTATTAAATGAAAAAGAAATGAAATTCTATTTATTCGACTTCCATAAAAATTTTGATATATTGCTAGGATTAGATAACGAGTGCTAAATAAAAATATACCAATATTCTACTTCAACAAGGAAGAATTAGATTGTAAAAAAGAAAACAATAATAAATCTATTGTTGATAAAAATATAGTTAATTACACAATACAAGAACGAATTAGATGGATAGTAAAGATTAAAATAAAAAATATGCGTGAAGGTCAAGGAATAATACCATATAAATATTCTAAAGGACTAGAAATACCGTAATACATAGTTACTGTTAAAGATAATGAAACTTTTAGTCCAATAATCAATAATAACATGGAAGATATGAAAATTACGCCAAAACCATTGAAAATTGAGCCTTTGAGTAATTTTGAGATTTTGGATACTCATTATAATAATTGTGATCAAAAATTACAGCAAATTTCAATTCAATAAACTAGAAGGAAAAGAATAAACAAGATTTAAATAAAATTAGGACAGATCACATAAATTTAGAGGAAAAGGAAAAGATATTAAAATTAATTCAAGAATATTCAGATATTTTTTATAACGGAAAGGATGATCCAACTTTCACCAATCAAGTAAAACATATAATTAGAGCAAGTGATCAAATTCCAGTTTATACGAAGAATTATCGGCACCCGGAAATTTATTAAAAAAAAGTAAACAATCAAATCCATGATATGTTAAGACAAAAAATAATTAAACCAAATAAACTACAGTACACAAAAACTCTCCACAAGACAAATTTTTTAACTAATTTTATCAGCTCAAATTAATACCTGACAGTTCTTCATCATGAGGGGTTGACTGGTTTTTCATTAAGCAACACATCAAAGGTAAAGGAAACTTTGATTTGAGAGACAGACTTCAGGTCTATTGTAAAGAGAGAGGAAGGGGTTCTTTTGAAACTCCAAAGCTCTACTGTAAACTGAGGCTTTCTTATAATGGTCTAAGTGTTGGACAAATTGTAGAATATTGTACGATAGAGAAATATACAAAGAGAAGAACTGAAGGAACTTATATTTGATATACAAATAATCTTATTTATTTATATTTCTTGTTACACCTGATAAATAAGTTATTTTCCTTGTTGTTTAAAAGTAAAAACCTCATGATCATAATTGCTTTAAAAATAAAAAGAGGATATAATAAAAACCCCTAACCCTCAAATACTTTATAGCATCAGAGTAGGAAGAGAACAAGAGTTGGTCAAGAGAGACCTGATAGGAAGGCATCTAACACAAAACTACATGGAAAAAAAGTGTAGTTTTAGATTATTAGAAACACCTAACAAAACTGCCAATTTGAAGGAATATGAACCTATATGTTATTATAGTATTGTAACTTTCGATACACAATATCTACTGAAACAAATTGTTGCAATGTTTCTTCATTCTTGGAACGCAGCCTAAATATAAAATGATTCTCCTAATTGGTTAAATTCCTTTAAAACTCCCGCTTATGAAAGACAATTTAGATGCAAAATGAAATTCATAAAAATGTTGAATAAAACAAGTTTTGGCAGGGGAGGATGATAACACCTAATTATACTATAAATAATTTACAGGATCAGACAAAATAATATCCAGTAAAGATCATATGTTACTTTATGGTAAGAGTGACACAATATACGCAAGTGTAACTTTCCATTCTTTAACCCTTATTCTTTGCTTTCACACTGTTAATGCTTATGGACCCCCATCCCGCTCCAAGAGTGTGGGACTCCTGGGTCCAGGTTACCGACTAAAAATCTTAAGGCAGGCAATTTGAAACCTTTAGGCAATTTACACCCTGGAATCACTTTTAGCATTATTTCAAGCGGTACCTTGAATGCTCCTTTCAAGTAAGCCATCAAAACTTAAGATTTAGTTACTATCTATCACTCTCTTTCTTTACCAGAACTGGCTTCAAAAAAAATTTTCCTGCCTGCCAGCATGCTTCATTCTTCAAAATTTCATTAGTAAAATCTGCGACACTTGAGGAAAAAAGTGGAGGTAACATGTGAACTAACCTAACCGCCATATTGGTCGCCATTTAGTTTTAACCGCCATTATGTTTTTTTGGCCGTCATTGCTCTAACGTAAAAGACTTAACTTTTAATGTCAAGTGTGATACAAACCAATGAAGTCTGGGTTTGAAGGCAGAGACTATACCGACTGAGCTATCATACATCATTATAATTGTTGCCTCCATGTTTGTTTGTTTGTTTTTTTTTTTTTTTGTTGTTGTTTTTTTTTGTTTTTTTTTTTAATTTGTAGGAGGTGGAAAATTTTTAAAAGACAAAGGGAGATATCCGATCTTCCCAATAGTTTGAGGTTCTTACTCACTAAAAACCACCTTCCTTTCTGTTAGTATCCCTATCGCGTAGGACAAGGATTCAGGAATGGTTTTCCATGTACCAAGCTTGTGGCTCTTTCCATGGAAGTGTCGAGAAGATATGGTGAAAGAAAGCAGAACATTGTGTAGCCGCGCGAAGAGCGAGGTAAATCCCTAGCTGGGAAAGAGTCCAGGTAAGGAAAACCTCGCGACAGATCATGCAGGATCCCTGTTTGGAGCGTGGTGTGGTGAAGGATAGGATTACCTTACAAATACCTTGTTAGTTATTATTACTAAAAGATTGCCCTACATGCATAATCTTCTTCGCTAACCATGCAAAAGAGACATGCTGCATGCAACAATGTGCTGGTAGATGTGCCTGCAACAAATTTGCAAGCAATATCTTCTCCTGTGCTGCTGAAGGTCTTGTCTCAAGCATCAAAGCTGCCCCCACTCTATCTGAAACAGATTTGATGACATGTCAGTTAGGAAAAGGTCACAGTGGTAATTATGTGGTGGGCATTATAGGGCCAGCAGGTTGTCTGTCATGGGTTAGGGACAGCGGTTGTTTGTGTTTATCAGATGTTGTTTTGTATCTACCAAGTGAGGAAATCAGTGTAGATGTGGGTGGTGAGTGTGCCCCCTTGTAAAGGTTTACTGCTAAATGTTGGATGTGTTGTTTAATGAAAGGCACATTGAAGTCTTTATGTATTATTCTAAGTTTGGTGCTTTAGTCACTATTCTCAAAACTTTGTTTTGAAATAGTTGTAGTTTTCGGATGTGGATGTCCCCAGACAGAAGCTGCATATGTAAGTATACTCATGAGTAGCGACTTATATAACATGGTAGCCGTTCTCATTGAGAGAGAACTTGTTTTGTTGAGCAATGGATACAGCTGGAAGAGTTTTATGTTTGCCCTTTTAAGAGTGTAATTTATGTGGGCTGACCATGTCAGTTTCCTATCCAGGGTGACCCTTAGGTACTTGACTTGATCCACCCAGTGTATATTTTGGTTGAATAGAAGTAGTGGTGTGTTGTGTTTGATTGTGCGTCATTTGGAAAGCAACAGTGCCTGGCACTTTGACACATTCACTTTCACTCTCCAAGTTGTGAGCCATGGCTCAAGGGTGTTTAGTGCTTTTTGTAACTTGCTGTGTATTATATGTGGTTGCCATGACTGTGCTGATATCGCGGTGTCATCTGCATAAATGGCCACATTGGTGTTTTCGGTTGTTGGAATGTCATTGATGTAGATGTTGAACAGCACAGGCCCAATTAGGGACCCTTGTGGGACGCCGGCCAGTATTGTTCTCTGTGTAGGAGTTGTTTGGTCTACATCAACCCTAAATTTTCGGTCGGACAGGTATGATCTAACGAGATGGATTATTCCGTCTGGGAAATTGTAGTGTCTTAGTTTTTGGATGAGACCATCATGCCACACTATATCGAAGGCCTTTTCTATGTCCAAGAAGACTGAACCAGTTGAGCGGTTCATGTTGAAGCCCTCGGTTACATGTTCAACCCCCCTCAGCAGTTGTAGTGTCGTGGAATTTTTAGTTCTGAAGCCAAATTGCTCCGGCCTCAGGATGTTGTGTGTATGTATGTGTTCATTGATACACTTAAGCAAGACATTCTTGAAGACTTTGGTCATGGTGTTCAACAAACTTATAGGTCTGTATGAGTCTGGCATGAGTTTATCCTTCCCTGGCTTGGGGAAAACTATTATCTTAGCCTCCTTCCAAGCTGCAGGGAAATGATGCATGATGAAAATGGCATTGTATATGTTAGTTAGGTATCTAAGCGCCTTTTTGGATAAGTTTTTAAGTGTTGTATTCCCAATGGTGTCCTGTCCAGGAGCTTTCCTGCTCTTTGTGTGTAAAATCACCCACTGTATTTCAGCAAGTGAAGTTTTATGTATGGGTTGTTGATGTGGAGAGTGGGCGAATTGGAGTGTGTTTGTTTCCACTAAGTCAATGAAAACAGGATGAGGGTCATAGAGTGATTACAGTTTCAATAGTTTCACCTTGGCTCCTAACAGAGCGTGTTAGTGTGAGTGTCGGTATTACAGTTTCAATAGTTACATCATTGGCTCCTAGAGGTTGGTAAGGAGAACATCAGTATATAGTTTAAATAGTTTTTCAGTTAGCTACCAGAGCATGTTAGTGTGAGTGTCGGTATTACAGTTTCAATAGTTACACCATTGGCTCCTAGAGGGTGCTAACGGGAGTATTGGTATTATAGTTTCAAAAGTTTTTCAGTTAGCTACCAGAGCATGTTAGTGTGAGTGTCGGTATTACAGTTTCAATAGTTACAACATTGGATCCTAGAGGGTGCTAATGGGAGTTTCGGTATTATAGTTTCAATAGTTTTTCAGTTAGCTGCCAGAGCATGTTAGTGCGAGTGTCGGTATTAGAGTTTCAATAGTAACACCATTGGCTCCTAGAGGGTGCTAACAGGAGTGTCAGTGTAATAGTTTCAATAGTTTTTCTGTTAGCTACCAGAGCCTGTTAGTGTGAGTGTCGGTATTACAGTTTCAATAGTTACACTTTAACTCCTGGAGCATGAGGATTAAAGATTTTATTAGATTAGATCAACATTAGATTGTGTTGTTCATATTTGTTTTATTGTATATAGTTATGTATTTCCTGTATTATTTATATTTTAGTAGCATAGCAATAAAGTTTTGAGAATTGGAAAAAAAAAAAATTTTCAACAGGGGCTAATAAATGAAACGACGTGTTTATTGCTATGGGTGTATAATCATAATCGTCTATTTGTAATTTATTGAAATATTGTTTATATGATAAATTTATTTTTATGCTTGTAATTTTTGTATTTATATCTGAACATTTATCTTGTCAGTTTGTATATACTTGTTTACTAATTTGTTATATTATTAAGAAAAGGTTTTTCCTATGCCTAATTTCCTAGGGTTCATTGGATAACAAAGAATACAAATTCGATGGTTCACATTATTAATATTAATTTGTTGTTGCAAATAATTGAATTAATTTACTGTCTATACTTCAGGCAAAAACTAGAAATCAGCGCCTCGACCTTTCGTTTGGGCAAATAAATTAAATGAAATACCACCATTAAAAAAAAATTAACATCTTAAACACAACCAATCACTACGAGTAATTTTACCTAAATTATTTCAATATTTTAAATAAAAGTCAAAATGAAAGATATCAATTACAATAACTCTCTTAACAAAATATTACTTCAAATACTATAATTTTACCTTTTCACCTATGCACCTACTACAGTTCACACATACTTAATAATCTTCAGTAAGAAGAAAAAGTCAACAACTTAAAAGTGTAAAATAAATTGAACATAATAGAGACTAACCAAAATTTAAATAAAAGCATAAACAAATCACAATTACTTTAGTAAAAACTAATTATAAAAATTTGAAAAACCAATTACTTTCCATATGGTAATAAAATGTTTAAGTAAAGACTAAAAATCCGCCCGATGTACCATTTATTAGGAATAGGTTTTTCCTATACCTAATTTCTCGGGTTCATTTTATAAAAATAGAATACAAATTTGGTGTTTCAGATTATTAATATTAATTTGTTGTTTATTCTCTTATATTTGTTACAATTTACAATTACTTTAGATCTATAAATGATTTTATGTCAACTTGATATATTATATCCTTATCCAATATTTAATCCTATAAAATATAATTTTAAAGCATTTTATCAATCATTTCGATACTTCTTTTCCACACATTTCACTTTTTATCTTTCACAATTCATTATTTCTGTCTAAAAACAGCAATTTAAAATGACTGTTTTATAGCAGTTTGAGGTTATGTCGACAAATATTTCATCAATTTTAAGTAAAATCTATCGATGTTTTTTTATTTCGCGAAAATAGTTCTGTTTTAAGACAGAATAGACCTGTCAAACTATTATGAAGTGTCAAACTAGATATCATTTAGTATCAATGATGTCATATTACATCATAATTCAGTTAAACTAGGTACCCGTACTTTAGTTTTTGGAATATTATAGTTTTTAGCATTGTAAGCATTATCATTGTTAACTCAACAGAGCCTTTGTTAGTCGAGTGATATTAAAAAGTGATATTAACCGGAGTGTCGAATAGATCGTCTACGATAAGTGGGTATTATCAAGAAAGATCAAGAGTTAAATTAATAAGCGCATAATATTAAATTTAGCACAAACAATCAGCAAAGTGAATATTTGCAACCGTCCGTGAAGTAAATATCTACAACCAAATGGTAGAGCGGATATCTACAAAGAAGAGAGAAGAAAAATTGCGTAAAGTGAAGTGAAAATTGTGAGAAGTAAGTGAAGTGTGACATGTTCCCGCAAACACGGAAAATAATATACGCACATTTGTTTAATAGGATTATTTGCTTATTAATTTTTAATGAGAATGAAATAATTAAATAGAAATAATTAATAATTTTAAATATAACTTATGTAAATATTGCTCTTAAAATACTATATTACATACATTATATCTTTTTATTTTAATTTAATTTGTATTATAATAAGCGTAACAATGACTACCCCAACACTTAAAAAGGAATACTTGGAGATGATACCAGATTATGCTCAATCGATTTGTTACAGTATGTGACAAAATAGTTAACAAATTCTTTGTAGCTAGTAATGTAGGCGACTTTCAAAATGAATACATTTTCAAGTCAATATTACCAAAATTAAAGAGACAAGCCCTAGATATCGTAGTCAATTATAACACCTATGCTTGTAAAGATGTTAAACAAATCTTACTAACTAGTTACTTAGACAAGAGGTACTGTTTCACGTTAAACCTTGAAATGGATGAGTTAAAGCAGAAAATAGGGAATCATCATTTAAATTCTATGAAAAGGTGAAAAAGTTGTAAAATTTACAAATAGCACTTTTTATTAATAAAGAACCAGTAGCTAAAAATATTCTATGTACATATCCACAACAATTAGCGTTAAGAGTTATACTAAGGAGACTTCAGGAACAACTAGGGTCGTTAATGTGTACTAAAAACCAAAACCACTCGAAGAAGCACTCAATATGCTTATAAATTATTTCCAGTTTAAAAATAACAAATTGTTTTTAACAAATCGACCAAATGTCCTACAAAAATCCCAATACATGCCAATTCGTAAACCAATGCCTAATCACCAATTCCACTTAGTACATACACATCAAATATACTTCAGTAATTAAAATAAATTTTTTAAAGTATATTAAAATCTTGTTCAATAATTATTAAAACTTTTTTGTTTTTTTTAAAGGTATGTCCTCAACCAAAATATAACTATATATATATATATATATATATATATATATATATATATATATATATATATATATATATATATATATCCTACTTGACCTATAGTTCTTTTACTAGGTGTGGGTTTCAGAGACCTATTCGTCATGAATCTTATATCATAGAAGCATAGCAATATCAATCTGTAAAAGTAAATGAAGTGTGCATTCGCCCCACGAGTGATTTCAATATGGCTATATGATTGAATTTGTTACAAATTTATCAATTTTGATGTTTGTTAGATAAAAAACCATAAAGAGAATATCTTGACATGATTCCAGAGTATAATGGAAATCCCACTATGCTAGGAAGATTTATTTCTATTTCTGACAAAGTTATTGCAAAATTTTATGTAACTGAAAATATAGCTGATTTTGAAAATGAATATTTGTTTTCTTCTGTATTAACTAAACTAAAAGGACAAGCTTTAGAAGTACTAGTTGTATGTTATAATACTTCAAATACATATTCATTGGAAGATATTGGAAAAACTTTATTAACTAGTTATCTTGATAAAAATGATTGTTTTACATTAAACATAGAAATGTCAGAATTAAAACAAGAAACCAATGAGTCTACATTTAAAAAATACTTGACAGTAGTTGATTCATTCTCTAGGTATCTACAAATGTACAGAATTATGAGTCAACATGCCACTGAGATAAGCAACAAGTTGATAGATCATTTTACTAGCTATGGCATCCCAGAAATTATCATTTCTGATAACGGAACTGAATTTAACAACAAGGTTATTAAAGAATTAATCGTCTTACACAAGATAAAAATCCACTTAAGCATGCAACATTCACCATCAAATTTACTTAGCGAACATGTTCATTCTACTTTAGTTGAACATATTAGATTATTAAATAACCAACCTGAATTTTAAAATGATACATTACGAAAAACCGGAAATTTTGTAGTTACTGCATATAACAATTCAATTCATTCAGTTACAAAATTAACAGACATAGAAATATTGTATGGACACATAAATACAATGTCTATTTTGGACGTTAACCTGGAAAACAAGATTGTTAGCAATTACAGTAGAACCCCTCTAATCCGCCACCTTCGGGACTGGGGGCATGGTCGGAACGCAAAAAAGGTTGGACTATCCGAAAAAAGGTCAATATTTATTACATATTATATAAAGAGATTTTTTTAGGTGAAATAAGTGATATATAATCTTTTAAAAGTCAATATAATAAAGTCTATATATAAACTTTGCAAGAACTATAACAAATCAATATAAACAACACGAGAGATGACACAGCACTGAAGCAGGAAACCGATAATAAACCGGAAAGAATGGCGCAAGACAGGACGTGAGTCATCGACAAGTCGGCACAATATTGCGAGCTCGAGCACGGTCGGATTAACCGGAATAACGGACCACCCGAGGGCGGATTAGAGGGGTTCTACTGTATATAAATTTACATAAAGAAAGGACTAAGAAATTGTATGAACATATAAAGGAAGTAAATTGTAGAAATAAGGAAATAGTTCAAAAGAGAAGAAATTTAGATAAAGAACAACTTCCAGAAATACCAAAAGAAATTTATGTTAAAACTGTACAAAAACAGAGTAAAACAAAAATAAATATAACAAAGAAGAAATTGACTCCATTAATCCAGAAGGAAAACTTAAAAAATTAAGGCGAGACATCATAATACGAAGGAAAAGATTGATCTTTCCAATATTAAAAGACATAGAAAAAAGGAAAAAAACTCTGAACCTAAATCTTCTTATTCTGTTGCAGGTACATCAAGGTGTACAGAATAATGGTAACTAGTACAGTTGGGATCAAGGACTTCACTAAAAATGTAGGAATAATCCCGATCAAACTAGAAAAAGCTAAGATGAAAACTTCCTATCATACCTTTGTCCATCATTTTAAATAGAGAATTTTATTGTGCAGATAAATAATGTTGACGCCTATTATATGATGTAAGGTGCTTTTATTTAATTTATGAGTTTTTATTGATTTTGGTTTATCAAGTATTAATCGTCAATTATTTGAAAATCTATTCGAGCGCCATTTTGTAAGATTTGTTATGTCCAAACTACTGTTTAGACGTTATTTTGAAAGTTAACGTGAGTTTTGTCAATTATTACTTTTGTTAAATTTATGATTGCAATATTAAAAATCAAACATATAAAAGAACATCAAGGTCCTAACCCTAGTCTGTACTTACGAGTTCGGCTACGTATTAAACATTAATGAATGGATATACTCAATGAATGTTTAGGCAAACATGATTGTTTTTTAATGAAATCTCTCTTTTACTATAATTTTAAATTGAACATTCTTACAGAAAATCATCTTTTATTATAATTATCTCTATCCTAAAACAAACATATGAAATCATCAACAGTCCTGCAATGTTCAGTATCTTTCTCATAAAGTTAAATATTCTTACTTACAACAAATGTCTGAAATCGAATCTCTCATGCTTTTATCTTTAGACAATAATATAAAATGTCACGTTATTAGCATATCATGATTCTAAACGTTTAATTACCCTTTCTTGTCTTAGCACTTCACTTTATTAAACTGTTCTTTTTCAATCGCACCATCTTGCTTCTGAACATAGACACGTCCAGTCGGAACCACTCACCAAGTTGGAATGTTTTAAAAACGGAACGCTTCACTGTCTTAGCCTAGGTTGCATTGTGATTCTTAGAATTTTGTACTTTTCCGTTCAAAGTGGCTTCGGCAAAATTGTTTAGGCAAAAATATAGTCAACAAAATTAACACTTACCCAAGAAACGTTTCAATTATAGTTATTAATTATAGTAAGATCCAATATATTTTTCTATCAAAATTTAAGATTATATCTAATATAAATTTGAAGATAATTTACCTAAAAATGTTAATATTAACATAAGCCCTAAAGAGCAGGAACAAATATATTAATTAATCTATCTTGCATAAAACTCGAAGTCAAGCCAATTTACTTTTAAATAACGAAATGTATGCAAAAAATATAAAATAGGTTCTATTTAAAGTTGTGCGTTTAGTAGTTAATGGACATCTTTTGTTTCTTGTATGATGAAAATTTATATTTCAGATTGGTTTTAAGTAGGTTTAAGTTTTATATATTAGATTTAATCATATAATTCTATCTGTTGATAAAATACTTTGCCAATTTTTGGGAGGCGATACAGGACAGCAAAAGAAACATAAAAGGGTATGTAAATATATGTTCCTTTTCTGTCTTTCCACCATTTTGTGTTTTTTCAATAACAAGATATAACTCCATAACAAGTAGAGATATCAATATCAAATTTTGTACGTTTTTATACCATTAATTTGTAGTTTTTTTCATCAAAATTTACAATCTAGCATGAAACAGTTTTTAATTTCGGGCTTTCAATCTTTTATTAATAATTTCTCTTTTAAATATTTAAAGGCAGACATTTTTAAACCGATTGTTAATGACTATTCACATTAAGATCACCTCTGATTGGTTACCAAGTTACATCAAGGCAGAGTAAACTATTGTTACATCTAAAATAGCTGGATACTGTCCGGACAGACCTCGTACAGTTTACTCATTTTAAGTTACCTAACACATCCTAAGCTACATTTCCTTGAAAGTAAAAGGATAAATAAATTGTAACACAATTCATCTTTTCTTTGTTTTACAAGCATTCAAAAGATTTACATTTAACACTCGTTATTTATAAACTAAATATAAATATAATATAATACAATAAATTATAACTAACAACATATTTAATATCATTAAAAGAGTATTTCAACCTCTTCGATCAATAAAATGTATCACTATTTAATTTACTAACTATGATCTATTCCCAAATAAAAATTAACATAATTTTCCACAATAAATACTTTGTTTATGATGACCAAGATCATATAATAAGATCATCTTTAATGACGAAGATGGTGATCTTCGGTTGTTATACATATACAGGAAAGAAGGTTTGAGTACATATAACAATTAAGATGATCACTTAAATTATTGCTGTTTATTACTATCATTTGTGTAAATAAAAAACTAATAGAAGACATTACAAGAGTATGAATCAACTCCCGATATAAAAAGAAGGCCTGAGCATTCAAAACAATTAAGATAAAATATTACGTGACCAGGAAAACCATAAGTCACAGAATTGCAGAACATAAAATGGAATATTAAAACACCTAGTTGACATGAGAACTTATAATGGTCAACTAATAAACAGGGATTGTATGCCAGTGGGATGGTTATCTGGAGTGAACAAACTTTTCTCCCCTTTTTCAAAAGTTTAGCATGTGACCTTGTGGAGATATAACCTGATTTTTTTTTTATCAAGCTTATAAAAATAGATGAATTTTTATTTTCAAATCAGTTATTTATTATCGGAAGTGATAATACCCTTATTTTCACACAAATTTGTCAAATTGCTTTAAATAAGAGCTTCAATCATAAAACTTGTATGTGATCAGGAAACCACAAGTCAAAGAAATAAAAAACGGAGTACACAGCAGGTGACAAATACCAACCAAATTTGTCTATTAACAACCACAGTCACAGAACAACTAACGGTCGTGAAACAATCTGCCAACTGGGAAGGGGGAGGAGTTAAGAAACAAGTAGTTGACGGCTACAGCGTCCTCTCTTTTAATTTCCTAGCCTTTGAACGCATTATAATTCCTTCACTTTCTTGTCAGTATAATTTAATATGTTCCATTATGTGTTGTTTTACAGTTTTCTATATTAATACATTAAAATTTTATTTCTATTTTTTCCTATCAGGTCTCTCTTAAACAACTATTGTTCTTTCCCAACCATGGTGCTATTAGAGTATTCGAGGGCTAAGGCTCATTTCTTTCTTTTTTTTATAAGACGATGATGAAAGGCAGGTATTTTGCCTTTAAAGCATCAGGTTATCGGAAATCATCATGGAGGCCTCACAGATGATTGCCAGCTTGTCAATTGATTTAAAAGTGGAGGAGTGAAGTCAGAAATACTATAAATTGTGAGAAATTAGGAAGAGATGCTCTCAAAATGCAGGAGAGGTGGCTAAGAGATATGACAAAATGTCTGTTTGGGCAAGAAGGCTAATTTAGTGACTTTGGTACCTGGATAGGAAGAAAACACAGTAAGATTGGTTTCTACTTGATGTAGTTCCTCACAGGGCAAGAAGTCATTGAAAGTTATTTAAACAAAAATTTTAAATAGTTGGTATTGTCGGGAAGTTGATACACAATGGCACACTTTCTTTGAGTGTAAACAGTTGAGGATAATCGACCTCAAAAGGTGTTCAACCGACACTGAATGATATTATAAGAAGGATAATTGATGGCAGTGATGTCTGGGAGGTAGCATGGCAAAACCTTCATGGAACACTGACGAAAAAAGGAGACAACCAACAGCTTAGACAAGGTCAATCAGCAAGATAACATTAGTAATGCAAAGAAAAAAAGCTTTTAAACTTGGACTCCTACCGGGCAAAATTAATGTGCACCTCGTTCCAACCAAGTTTAAGGAAATAGAAGGAGGGATGTTTTCAGTCAGAGTCTGGCAATACTCAAGATTGGAGTTCATGGATGTCCATGAGGATTTTCCTCCTCCTAGAACAAAAAAATTAGATCTATATTGCTCTCAAGAAGCATGATTCAAGACAAAACAAATGTAAGAAATATCTAAATACATATATCTTTATGTAATTTGTATGGTTTACTTCTAAACAAATTGTTTATACTGTATACAATTCAAAATTTTACTTGGACTACCAGTCCAAATCCAATTAAACCAATCTATTTTCCATGAGGGAAATCACAATAGCTAGAAATAATATAAATATGTTAATTAAACAATTACGTACTTTTATGAGATCATAAACAAGATTTAATCAATAAAAATCGTACATGTACCAAACCAGACGTAAATGAAGACTCGGTTTTATGTAACTTTCCTTTGGTAATCTGCCGGAGCTACGCCATATTCTTGTAGACTAAAATATGTTGCTGAGTTTTTATGAAGGTACCTGGAAAAGATGAAAATGTTATTCAAAAATTGAAAGATGTTATATACTTGTATGATGAGATTATCCTTTTATTTACATTAGAATTGTATCTGAGATATCATCATATAATACAAACACAGAGATATTTACAAGAGTGGAGAAATATTATAACCAAAAAAATCTGGTAAATGCTCGGTCCTGGACATATAATATCAACTTTGCTTATGATTATATTTGTAGGGAGAGGGGGGAAGTGACAAATACAAAATTTCATTCCATAGTTCAGGAAATATCTTAGAACATAATGTTTATACAATTAAAGTTGGAAAATGGAGGTTTTTGTTTGTTTTTTTACTTCCTTAGTATATGAAGTAGAGTAAATTAAAAGTTTTGACCTCTGTTTTTTACTGATCTTTAAATTTCATTGTGTCAAGAAACCGAAAAAAGACATTTCCACATGGTATCCTTCCATTGTTGTCGGTATGTAGACACAATAGAGGCCACAAAAATTAGGTTTGAAACTGAAAATTTGGTATAAGTAACTTATAGTGTGCTCATGTAGCACAGAACCCTATTAAAATTCAAAAAATCTAATTGAAAATGTCAAATGAAGACCATTTTAAACGGTTTTCGTTTCATATCTTGTGTGTTATTCAACTTATAATATACTAAATTAGACCAAAATTTTCACATTTCAATTCTGAATGTAATGGTACCAACCCCTTCTACAAATAGCAGTTATAAGAAAAAAATGTAAATTCGAACCCTAATCTACATAAATGTGATATTCGTATAATTACGAGATCCAGCAGGGCCCCGAGACACAAACACGCCCTTTACATATGTACAACTAAAAATATGTAACTACAATATGTACTATTAAAATTTAATATTTATTTCTCCAATAGCTTGAACTGGCTCACGCCATCTTCCCTCTCGCTTCCCAGTAGAGACCAAACATGTCCTTCTTTTCCTGTTTTTCATTATACAGCATTCTGCAAACCAGGTTTTCCGTGTTCTTTTGCCAGAGCTACACAATGCGCATGTGTTCAGTCTTAGATTTTAAATGTACTTCAGTGTTCTGCCAGGCAATCGTGACCTGTAAATAATCGGAAAGCTGCAACTGATGATTTTCTCTGCTTATTTTTAATTCCTTCATATGATTTGAGTTTTTTTCAACAATATCCCTTATAAAATTTAAATGTGATTGTTTCTTAATTGACTTTTAGTTCTAATGAGAGAATTCTGTTTGGCTTTTACAGTATCTTCGTTTTCCCTTTTTCCAGTCTATCAACTATTTCATTGCTCTAGAGGCAATGTGTGATGATATCTACTGCAATGTTATGTTTTTAACATTACTCTTGACTACTGTGTAATTGTTTTTCATTAGGTCAATGAGCGAGTTCCTTGAAGTGTCATTATTTGTAATCGTCTCACAAACTTGGAATCAATTAGTACCACCACACCACCATACTGGTACTCATTATTGCTAATAATGAGACTCACCATGGGTCTCATTATTAACTTTTACAGGGCTTCACTAATTGCACGCTGTGTAGCAGTAACACTGTAGCACCAGCAATTAATCCAAAGTAATGACAAAAATATTCACTGAAGATCCCCGTCACAACTCTTCTTTGAGCCTCGAACCATCAGTGTAAGTTCTTACCCAATTATGTTTTGGATAGACTGTGTTAATTGTATCCAATGATATTATGAACATCAGTTCTGGTAAGTCCTTTGTTTAATTAACTAATTTCATGAATTGAAGATTTCCATTGAATTAATGTGATTCAGGGGGTTTGCGAGTTGTGCTGCCTCTTTCAACCTTATATTATATGCAAATGTGTTTTTCTATATAATATGTAGTCACCTAGGCGAGGTATATACATATATTATATATAAAAGACCTAATACAGTAATTAGTATTTAACATAGAAAATATGTTTTTACCTTAATATTTATTAAGCTGTAATGCACGTACCAAATATATACATAGTCACCTAATCAGACCTAATAAAATAAGCGATTATAACAGTCGGAATTTTTTTATTTACCGATAACTTTGAAACGATATTTTTAGAAAGATGGTATTACATCTCTTTTGGGAGTAGGCCTACATGATTACTACAATCTTAAACTATTGTTTAAATAAGCAATAAATCTAACAAAAGGATAAATATGCGTTGAGACTTAGTCATCCAAATTCTATTATAATTCATTTTAATTTTATGATTTTTTTTTTTTTTATGGTAGCTACCTAAAATTTTAAAAAATGAAAAAATTGCCCCGAAATATAACTAAAATACACCGATATAAAAAATTTGATTGTAATCGGTCCACGCATTTGAACTTTAGATCATTGTACATACAACGGACATCAGATATTCCAAAATCACTTTTTTTTCTACTCACATAACATCAAAACTGAGATAACCGCAAAACTCGATTTTGTTTACTCTAAATTTTCTGAAAAAGTAAACTCCGTGACAACCACGTTAAAGTAAAGTTTACCAACTGCACATAAAATATTATTTGTTTCTATTTAATACCCGTCTGTTAATAAACTCTAATTTTACCAGTCTCTTAGTGTAATTATCCAATGAATGCAATGTACCGTAATTTAACAGATTAGGGAATTCTCCCTTTCCTTTTTTTCCAAGACTCAGAAAAGATCATCCCTTCACTACATTACTGTCATCTGTTATTAAACGCTATTAGAGTATTTGAGGGTTAGGGGTTTTTATTTTCCTTCTTATTTTTAAACAGCAATGATGATCATGAGGTTTTTACTTTTAAACAACAAGAAAAAACGTATTTATCAGGTGTAACAAGAAATATAAATAAATAAGATTATTTGTATATCAAATATAAGTTCCTTCAGTTCTACTTTTTCTATATTTCTCTATCGTACAATATTCTACAATTTTTCCAACACTTAGACCATTATAAGAAAGCCTCAGTTTACAGTAGACTGGAACGTAGCGAGTGCAGACTCTCTCACATATTGGTTAAGGTAAACCAATTTTGTAATAATTGCCTGTGTCTAAATAAAATAAATTTTATGGAATTATGTCTAACAGTTTTCATAATACACTACCAAATACTCAGAACTAGTGTGATATAAAATTTTTATATACGGTCATATATTTGTTGCATCATATTTTATTGTTTGTTTATAACTTAAAATTTAGCGAAATTTGCGATAAACTTAAAATCTGTCATAGTGTCAAAAGTAAACAAGAATAGCGGCTAGAAGGTTTTGAACTAATATAAAATTATTGACCAAAACAAACTTATTACTAGTCCCATTCCAAAAATGTAGCCATTCTTCGCTTACTGACTTACTTCTGATAAAAATTAAAAAAACTACAGTACACAAAAACTCTCCACAAGACAAATTTTAAACTAATTTTATCAGCTCAAATTAAAACCCGACAGTTCTTCATCATGGGGGGGGGTGACTGGGTTTTCATTAAGCAACACATCAAAGGTAAAGGAAACTTTGATTTAAGAGACAGACTTCAAGTCCATCATGAAGAGAGAGGAAGGGGGTCTTTTGAAACTCCAAAGCTCTACTGTAAACTGAGGCTTTCTTATAATGGTCTAAGTGTTGGACAAATTGTAGAATATTGTACGATAGAGAAATATACAAAGAGAAGAACTGAAGGAACTTATATTTAATATACAAATAATCCTATTTATTTATATTTCTTGTTACACCTGATAAATAAGTTATTTTCCTTGTTGTTTAAAAGTAAAAACCTCATGATCATAATTGCTTTAAAAATAAAAAGAGGATATAATAAAAACCCCTAACCCTCAAATACTTTATAGCATCAGAGTAGGAAGAGAACAAGAGTTGGTCAAGAGAGACCTGATAGGAAGGCATCTAACACAAAACTACATGGAAAAAAAGTGTAGTTTTAGATTATTAGAAACACCTAACAAAACTGCCAATTTGAAGGAATATGAACCTATATGTTATTATAGTATTGTAACTTTTGAGACACAATATCTACTGAAACAAATTATTGCAATGTTTCTTCATTCTTGGAACGCAGCCTAAATATAAAATGATTCTCCTAATTGGTTAAATTGCTTTAAAACTCCCGCTTATGAAAGACAATTTAGATGCAAAGTTTTATTCATAAAAATGTTGAATAAAACAAGTTTTGGCAGGGGAGAATGATAACACCTAATTATACTATAAATAATTTACAGGATCAGACAAAATAATATCCAGTAAAGATCATAAAATATGTTAATTTATGGTAAGAGTGACACAATATACGCAAGTGTAACTTTCCATTCTTTAACCCTTATTCTTTGCTTTCACATTGTTAATGCTTATGGACCCCCACCTCGCTCCAAGAGTGTGGGACTCCTGAGTCCAGGTTACCGACTAAAAATCTTAAGGCAGGAAATTTGAAACCTTTAGGCCATTTACACCCTGGAATTACTTTTAGCATTATTTCAAGCGGTACCTTGAATGCTCCTTTCAAGTAAGCCATCAAAACTTAAGATTTAGTTACTATTTATCACTCTCTTTCTTTACCAGGACTGACTTCAAGAAATTTGTTACTTCCTGCCAGCATGCTTCATTCTTCAAAATTTCATTAGTAAAATCTGCGACACTTGAGGAAAACTTAGGGAACATGTGACCTAACCTATCTGCCATATTATTTGCCATTTAGTTTTAACCGCCATTTTGTTTTTTGGCTATCATTGCTCTAACGTAATAGACGTAACTTTTAATTTCAAGTGTGGTTCAAACCAATGAAGTCTGGATTTAAAGGCAGAAACTATACTGACTGAGCTATTGTGCATCATTTTTTTTTTTTTTTTTAATTTCATAGGAGGTGGATAATCTTCAAAAGACAAAGGGAGATATCCGATCTTCCCAATAGTGTGAGGTTCTTACTCACTAAAAACCACCTTCCTTCCTGTTAGTATCCCTATCGCGGAGGACAAGGATTCAGGAATGGTTTTCCATGTACCAACCATAGTTATCTAGAGTAATAGTTACACTTTTGGCTACTAGATTGCACCACCAACATTTTATTGTTAATATAATGTGTAATACATTTATATAACATCTATTATAATGTGACAATTTTATTGTCTCCTAAAGTGCATTACCAACATTTTTAATGTGTTCTATATTTATATAAATTTTATTCGTAGGCTACCGGAAACTAAGCAGCTGCTCATTTCTTAAATAATGGATGACAAGTTTATATTATTTATAGTTACACTTTTGGGTCATAGAGGGTCCTAGTGTTGGTATTACAGTTTCAATAGTTTCACCTTGCCTCCTAACAAAGCGTTTTAGTGTGAGTATCAGTATTACAGTTTCAATAGTTACACCATTGGCTCCTAGAGGGTGCTAACAGGATTGTCGGTATTATAGTTTCAAAACACTCTATACAATAACAACCCTCACAGAAATTAAGTGGGCGATTTCACACACAAAGGCCAGGAAAGCTCCTGGGCCAGATACTATTGGAAATACAACACTCAAAAACTTATCGGAGAAAGCGCTCAGGTTCTTTACAAACATATGTAATGCAATTGTCCGCACTCAACATTTCCCTGCTGCTTGGAAAGAAGCTAAAATATTAGTGTTTCCCAAGCTGGGGAAGGACAAGCATAGGCCCAAATCCTACAGACCCATTAGTTTGCTGAATACAATGAGCAAGGTCTTTGAGAAGATAATGCTCAAACGTATCAACAAATATATACACACACACAACATCTTGAAACCGGAGCAATTCGGTTTCAGAACCAAACACTCCACAACACTTCAACTGCTGAGAGTTGTTGAATACGCTACCAGGTGTTTCAATGGTAATCAATCAACCGGTTCAGTCTTCCTGGACATTGAAAAGGTCTTTGATAAGGGTTTGGCATAGTGGTCTCATAGACAAACTTAGGCAAAACAACTTCCCAGAAAACTGATACACCTCATTAGGTCTTACCTAGCAGACCGCAAGTTCATGGTTGATGTAGACCAAACAACATCCACACAGAGGACAATAAAAGCTGGCGTGCCTCAAGGTTCGATCATCGGGCCTGTATTGTTCAATATCTACATCAACGACATTCCAACACTTGATAACACCAATGTGGCTATATATGCTGATCACACCGCGATATCCACACAGTCATGGCAACCATGTATGATCTACAGTAGGTTACAAACTTCACTAATCAATATAGAGCCATGGCTTAGAGCCTGGAGAGTAAAGGTAAATGTGTCCAAGTGCCAGACGCTTTTGCTCAATAAAACAAGTTCTCTTGAATTGAGAACAGCCACCACAATCTATTTATCTATACAATTCTTCTAGACACGTCCATGGTAAGAGCCACAAGCTTGGTACATTGAAATCCATTCCTGAATCCTTGTCCTACGCGATAGGGATACTAACAGGAAGGAAGGTGGTTTTTAGTGAGTAAGAACCTCACACTATTGGGAAGATCGGATATCTCCCTTTGTCTTTTGAAGATTTTCCACCTCCTACAAAATTTTTAAAAAAAAAAAAAAAAAAAACTCTGTCAAGTCAGGTCATTACCTAACCCTTCGCGCGGATACATAACGTTCTGCTTTCTTCCACATTTACAATCTCGATATGCCCATGGAAAGAGTTTCTCAGCTTGGTACATGGAAAACCTTTCGTGTTTCCTTGTCCCACGCGATAGGGGTACTAACAGGAAGAAAGGTGGTTTTTAGTGAGTAAGAATCTCACACTATTGGGAAGAGCGGATTTCTCCCTTTGTCTTTTGAAGATTTTCCACCTATGCTGCGAAATTAAAAAAAATAAATAAAATTAAATAAAATTATAGTTTAAATAGTTTTTCAGTTAGCTACCAGAGCATGTTAGTGTAAGTGTCGGTATTAGAGTTTCAATAGTTACACCATTGGCTCCTAGAAGGTGTAACGGGAGTGTCGGTATTATAGTTTCAATAGTTTTTCTGTTAGCTACCAGAGCCTGTTAGTGAGAGTGTCGGTATTACAGTTTCAATAGTTACACTTTTAACTCCTGGAGCATGAGGATTAAAGATTTTATTAGATTAGATCAACATTAGATTGTGTTGTTCATATTTGTTTTATTGTATAGAGTTATGTATTTCCTGTTTTATTTATATTTTAGTAGCATAGCAATAAAGTTTTGAGAATTGGAAAAAAAAAAAAAAATTTTCAACAGGAACTAATAAATGAAACGAAGTGTTTATTGCTATGGGTGTATAATCATAATCATCTATTTGTAATTTATTGAAATATTGTTTATATGATAAATTTATTTTTATGCTTGTAATTTTTGTATTTATATTTGAACATTTATCTTGTCAGTTTGTAAATACTTGTTTACTGATTTGTTATATTATTAAGAATAGATTTTTCCTATGCCTAATTTCCTAGGGTTCATTGGATAACAAAGAATACAAATTCGATGGTTCACATTATTAATATTAATTTGTTGTTGCAAATAATTGAATTAATTTACTGTCTATATTTCAGGCAAAAACTAGAAATCAGCGCCTCGACCTTTTGTTTGGGCAAATAAATTAAATGAAATACCACCATTAAAAATAAATTTAACATCTTAAACACAACCCATCACTATGAGTACCTAAATTATTTCAATATTTCAAATAAAAGTCAAAATGAAAGATATCAATTACAATAACTCTCTTAACAAAATATTACTTCAAATACTATAATTTTACCTTTTCACCTATGCACCTACTACAGTTCACACATACTTAATAATCTTCAGTAATAAGAAAAATTCAACAACTTAAAAGTGTAAAATAAATTGAACATAATAGAGACTAATCAAAATTTAAGTAAAAGCATAAACAAATCACAATTACTTTAGTAAAAACTAATTATTAAAATTTGAAAAACCAATTACTTTCCATATGGTAATAAAATGTTTAAGTAAAGACTAAAAATCCGCCCGATGCACCATTTATTAGGAATAGGTTTTTCCTATACCTAATTTCTCGGGTTCATTTTATAAAAATAGAATACAAATTCGGTGTTTCAGATTATTAATATTAATTTGTTGTTTATTCTCTTATATTTGTTACAATTTACAATTACTTTAGATCTATAAATGATTCTATGTCAGCTTGATATATTATATCCTTATCCAATATTTAATCCTATAAAATATAATTTTAAAGCATTTTATCAATCATTTCGATACTTCTTTTCCACACATTTCACTTTTTATCTTTCACAATTCATTATTTCCAAAAACAACAATTTAAAATGACTGTTTTATAGCAGTTTGAGGTTATGTAGACAAATATTTCATCAATTTTAAGTAAAATCTATTGATGTTTTTTTATTTCGCGAAAATAGTTCTGTTTTAAGACAGAATAGACCTGTCAAACTATTATGAAGTGTCAAACTAGATATCATTTAGTATCAATGATGTCATATTACATTATAATTCAGTTAAACTAGGTACTTTAGTTAGTAGAATTTATAGTTTTTAGCATTGTAAGCATTATCATTGTTAACTCGATAGAGCCATTGTTAGTCAGTTTTAATCGAGGTGGTACACAGTACACATCAAATGTACTTCTGTAATTAAAATAAGCTTTTTAAAGTATATTAAAATCTTGTTCAATTATTAAAAAGTGTTATTAACCGGAGTGTCGAACAGATCGTCTACGATAAGTGGATATTATGAAGAGAGATGAAGAGTTAAATTAATAAGCGCATAATATTAAATTTAGCACAAACAATCAGCAAAGTGAATATTTGCAACCGTTCGTGAAGTAAATTTGTACAACCAAAAGGTAGAGCGGATATCTACAAAGAAGAGAGAAGAAAAATCGCGTAAAGTGAAGTGTGACATGTTCCCGCAAACACGGAAAATAATATACGCACATTTGTTTAATAGGATTATTTGCTTATTAATTTTTAATGAGAATGAAATAATTAAATAGAAATAATTAATAATTTTAAATATAACTTGTGTAAATATTGCTCTTAAAATACTATATTACATACATTATATCTTTTTATTTTTATTTAATTTGTATTATAATAAGCATAACAATGTTTACCCCAACACTTAAAAAGGAATACTTGGACATGATACCGGACTATGCTCAATCGATTTGTTACAGTATGTGACAAAATAGTTAACAAATTCTTTGTAGCTAGTAATGTAGGCAACTTTCAAAATGAATACATTTTCACGTCAATATTACCAAAATTAAAGGGACAAGCCCTTGATATAGTAGTCAATTATAACACCTATGCTTGTAAAGATGTTAAACAAATCTTACTAACTATAGTTACTTAGACAAAAGGTACTGTTTCACGTTAAACCTTGAAATGGATGAGTTAGGGAATCATCATTTAAATTCTATGATAAGGTGAAAAAGTTGTTAAATTTACAAATAGCATTTTTTTATTAATAAAGAACCAGTAGCTAAAAATATTCTATGTACATATCCACAACAACTAGCGTTAAGAGTTATATTAAGGAGACTTCAGGAACAACTAGGGTCGTTAATGTGTACTAAAAACCAAAACCACTCGAAGAAGCACTCAATATGCTTATAAATTATTTCCAGTTTAAAAATAAGAAATTGTTTTTAACAAATCGACCAAATGTCCCACAAAAATTCCAATACATGCCAATTCGTAAACCAATGCCTAATCACCAATTCCACTTAGTACACATCATATATACTTCAGTAATTAAAATTAATTTTTTAAAGTATATTAAAATCTTGTTCAATTAATTATTAAAAAGTTTTTTTTTTTTAAGGTATGTCCTCATAACCAAAATATAACTTTAAATGATATATATATATATATATATATATATATATATACCTTACTTGACCTATAGTTCTTTTACCAGGTGTTGGTTTCAGAGACCTATTCTTCATAAATCTTATATCATAGAAGCATAGCAATATCAATCTGTAAAAGTAAATGAAGTGTGCATTCGCCCCACGAGTGATTTCAATATGGCTATATGATTGAATTTGTTACAAATTTATCAATTTTGATGTTTGTTAAGTAAATAATGAATTGTGATAGATAAAAAACCATAAAGAGAATATCTTGAAATGATTCCAGAGTATAATGGAAATCCCACTATGCTAAGAAGATTTATTTCTATTTGTGACAAAGTTGTTGCAAAACTTTATGTAACTGAAAATATAGCTGATTTTGAAAATGAATATTTGTTTTCTTCTGTATTAACAAAACTAAAAAGACAAGCTTTAGAAGTACTAGTTGTAAGTTATAATACTTCAAATACATATTCATTGGAAGATATTAGAAAAACTTTATTAACTAGTTCTTGATAAAAGTGATTGTTTTAATTAAACATAGAAATGTCAGAGTTAAAACAAGAAACCAATGAGTCTCCATTTTAATTTTATGAACGCATACAAAAATTGTTATATTTACAAATTGCATTCTTTACTAATAAAGAGACTTCTGCTAGTGATGTTTTGTGTACATATGTACAAAACATACTCTTAGCATTAAGTGTATTGTTATTTAGTTTGCAAGAACCATTAGGATCTTTTATGCGAACGAAAAACCCAACTAATTTAGAAGGAGCTTTAAACATAACCAATGATTTTCAATTAAAAAACAAAACAAATTGTTTCACAATAACAAACCTACTGTAAGTAAATTTGTGCAACCACAAAAACCTGCTCAAAATAAACCTTTCCAACCACCTTACCAAAGTTTTCAAAACCCTTATGGTAATAAGCCATATAATCAGATGCAATCAAAACATCAATTAAACCCAAACCAGCAGAAATATAATCAATATCAATATAAACCTAAACCTATGAGTATTTCAACAATACAGGCAGATAACACGGTTGGAACACTAAAGTGTACCAAATAACGGGAAAACCCACAGAAGAAGATTTTGTAAATTATTCATTTAATTCCGATCAAGATGTGGAGAAAATTTTGTAGATAACACAGAAATTCCTGAATTTCAAAAACAGTTTAACACTTTAAATTTAAACGAGCAAAATGATGAAAATGAGGATGAAGATTATTTTTTAGGAGCTACCAGCTTCGGAACAAATTCAAAATAATGAATATCCATAATGAATTACCATAATATTGTTAACCCAAATACCAATTTAAAATACTAATCGATACAGAGAGTATACAAAACTTCATAAAAAAAAATTAGCATTTAAATTATATAAACATACCTTAAACCAAGAACCTTTCGAAGTATCAACTGCACGTGGTGTTTCAACAGAAAAATACATTTGTGAATTACCTTTATTAAATGAAAAAGAAATGAAATTCTATTTATTCGACTTCCATAAAAATTTTGATATATTGCTAGGATTAGATAACGAGTACTAAATAAAAATATACCAATATTCTACTTCAACAAGGAAGAATTAGATTGTAAAAAAGAAAACAATAATAAACCTATTGTTGATAAAAATATAGTTAATTACACAATACAAGAACGAATTAGATGGATAGTAAAGATTAAAATAAAAAATATGCGTGAAGGTCAAGGAATAATACCATATAAATATTCTAAAGGACTAGAAATACCGTAATACATAGTTACTGTTAAAGATAATGAAACTTTTAGTCCAATAATCAATAATAACATGGAAGATATGAAAATTACGCCAAAACCATTGAAAATTGAGCCTTTGAGTAATTTTGAGATTTTGGATACTCTTTTATAATAATTGTGATAAAAAATTACAGCAAATTTCAATTCAATAAACTAGAAGGAAAAGAATAAACAAGATTTAAATAAAATTAGGACAGATCACATAAATTTAGAGGAAAAGGAAAAGATATTAAAATTAATTCAAGAATATTCAGATATTTTTTATAACGGAAAGGATGATCCAACTTTCACCAATCAAGTAAAACATATAATTAGAGCAACTGATGAAATTCCAGTTTATACGAGGAATTATCGGCACCCGGAAATTTATTAAAAAAAGTAAACAATCAAATCCATGATATGTTAAGACAAAAAATAATTAAACCAAATAAACTACAGTACACAAAAACTCTCCACAAGACAAATTTTTAAACTAATTTTATCAGCTCAAATTAAAACCTGACAGTTCTTCATCATGGGGGGGGTGACTGGTTTTTAATTAAGCAACACATCAAGGGTAAAGGAAACTTTGATTTAAGAGACAGACTTCAAGTCTATCGTAAAGAGAGAGGAAGAGGTTCTTTTGAAACTCCAAAGCTCTACTGTAAACTGAGGCTCTCTTATAATGGTCTAAGTGTTGGACAAATTGTAGAATATTGTACGATAGAGAAATATACAAAAATAAGAACTGAAGGAACTTATATTTGATATACAAATAATCTTATTTATTTATATTTCTTGTTACACCTGATAAATAAGTTATTTTCCTTGTTGTTTAAAAGTAAAAACCTCATGATCATAATTGCTTTAAAAATAAAAAGAGGATATAATAAAAACCCCTAACCCTCAAATATTTTATAGCATTAGAATAGGAAGAGAACAAGAGTTGGTCAAGAGAGACCTGATAGGAAGGCATCTAACCCAAAACTACATGGAAAAAAAGTGTAGTTTTAGATTATTAGAAACACCTAACAAAACTGCCAATTTGAAAGAATATGAACCTATATGTTATTATAGTATTGTAACTTTTGAGACACAATATCTACTGAAACAAATTGTTGCAATGTTTCTTCATTCTTGGAACGCAGCCTAAATATAAAATGATTCTCCTAATTGGTTAAATTGCTTTAAAACTCCCGCTTATGAAAGACAATTTAGATGCAAAGTTTTATTCATAAAAATGTTGAATAAAACAAGTTTTGGCAGGGGAGAATGATAACACCTAATTATAAGATAAATAAATTACAGGATCAGACAAAATAATATCCAGTAAAGATCATATGTTACTTTATGGTAAGAGTGACACAATATACGCAAGTGTAACTTTCCATTCTTTAACCCTTATTCTTTGCTTTCACATTGTTAATGCTTATGGACCCCCATCCCGCTCCAAGAGTGTGGGACTCCTGGGTCCAGGTTACCGACTAAAAATCTTAAGGCAGGCAATTTGAAACCTTTAGGCAATTTACACCCTGGAATCACTTTTAGCATTATTTCAAGCGGTACCTTGAATGCTCCTTTCAAGTAAGCCATCAAAACTTAAGATTTAGTTACTATCTATCACTCTCTTTCTTTACCAGAACTGACTTCAAAAAATTTTTTCCTGCCTGCCAGCATGCTTCATTCTTCAAAATTTCATTAGTAAAATCTGCGACAATTGAGGAAAAAGTGGAGGGAACATGTGAACTAACCTAACAGCCATATTGGTCGCCATTTAGTTTTAACCGCCATTATGTTTTTTTGGCCGTTATTGCTCTAACGTAATAGACTTACCTTTTATTTTCAAGTGTGATACAAACCAATGAAGTCTGAGTTTGCAGGCAGAGACTATACCGACTGAGCTATCATACATCATTATAATTGTTGCCTCCATGTTTGTTTGTTTTTTTTTTTTTAATTTCGTAGGAGGTGGAAAATCTTCAAAAGACAAAGTGAGATATCCGATCTTCCCAATAGTGTGAGGTTCTTACTCACTAAAAACCACCTTCCTTCCTGTTAGTATCCCTATCGCGTAGGACAAGGATTCAGGAATGGTTTTCCATGTACCAAGCTTGTGGCTCTTTCCATGGAAGTGTCGAGAATATATGGTGAAAGAAAGCAGAACATTGTGTAGCCGCGCGAAGAGCGAGGTAAATCCCTAGCTGGGAAAGAGTCCAGGTAAGGAAAACCTAGCGACAGATCATGCAGGATCCCTGTTTGGAGCGTGGTGTGGGTGAAGGATAGGATTACCTTACAAATACTTTGTTAGTTATTATTAATAAAAGATTGCCCTACATACATAACCTTCTTCTGCTAACCATGCAAAAGAGACATGCTGCATGCAACCATGTGCTGGTAGATGTGCCTGCAAAAAATTTGCAAGCAATATCTTCTCCTGTGCTGCTGAAGGTCTTGTCTCAAGCATCAAAGCTGCCCCTACTCTATCTGAAACAGATTTGATGAGATGTCAGTTAGGAAAAGGTCACAGTGGTAATGATGTGGTGGGCATTAGAGGGCCAGCAGGTTGTCTGTCATGGGTTAGGGACAGCGGTCGTTTGTGTTTATCAGATGTTGTTTTGTATCTACCAAGTGAGGAAATCAGTGTAGATGTAGGTGGTGAGTGTGCCCCCTTGTAAAGGTTTACTGCTAAATGTTGGATGTGTTGTTTGATGAAAGGCACATTCAAGTCTTTGTGTATTATTCTAAGTTTGGTGCATACTGGTGCTTTAGTCACTATTCTCAAAACTTTGTTTTAAATAGTTGTAGTTTTCGGATGTGGATGTCCCCAGACGGGAGCTGCATATGTAAGTATACTCATGAGTAGCGACTTATATAACATGGTAGCCGTTCTCATTGAGAGAGAACTTGTTTTATTGAGCAATGGATACAGCTTGAAGAGTTTTATGTTTGCCCTTTTAAGAGTGTAATTTATGTGGGCTGACCATGTCAGTTTCCTATCCAGGGTGACCCCTAGGTACTTGACTTGATCCACCCAGTGTATATTTTGGTTAAATAGAAGTAGTGGTGTGTTGTGTTTGATTGTGCGTCATTTGGAAAGCAACAGTGCCTGGCACTTTGACACATTCACTTTCACTCTCCAAGTTGTGAGCCATGGCTCAAGGGTGTTTAGTGCTTTTTGTAACTTGCTGTGTATTATATGTGGTTGCCATGACTGTGCTGATATCGCGGTGTCATCTGCATAAATGGCCACATTGGTGTTTTCGGTTGTTGGAATGTCATTGATGTAGATGTTGAACAGCACAGGCCCAATTAGGGACCCTTGTGGGACGCCGGCCAGTATTGTTCTCTGTGTAGGAGTTGTTTGGTCTACATCAACCCTAAATTTTCGGTCGGACAGGTATGATCTAACGAGATGGATTATTCCATCTGGGAAATTGTAGTGTCTTAGTTTTTGGATGAGACCATCATGCCACACTATATCGAAGGCCTTTTCTATGTCCAAGAAGACTGAACCAGTTGAGCGGTTCATGTTGAAGCCCTCGGTTACATGTTCAACCCCCCTCAGCAGTTGTAGTGTCGTGGAATTTTTAGTTCTGAAGCCAAATTGCTCCGGCCTCAGGATGTTGTGTGTATGTATGTGTTCATTGATACACTTAAGCAAGACTTTCTTGAAGACTTTGCTCATGGTGTTCAACAAACTTATAGGTCTGTATGAGTCTGGCATGAGTTTATCCTTCCCTGGCTTGGGGAAAACTATTATCTTAGCCTCCTTCCAAGCTGCAGGGAAATGATGCATGATGAAAATGGCATTGTATATGTTAGTTAGGTATCTAAGCGCCTTTTTGGATAAGTTTTTAAGTGTTGTATTCCCAATGGTGTCCTGTCCAGGAGCTTTCCTGCTCTTTGTGTGTAAAATCACCCACTGTATTTCAGCAAGTGAAGTTTTATGTATGGGTTGTTGATGTGGAGAGTGGGCGAATTGGAGTGTGTTTGTTTCCACTAAGTCAATGAAAACAGGATGAGGGTCATAGAGTGATTACAGTTTCAATAGTTTCACCTTGGCTCCTAACAGAGCGTGTTAGTGTGAGTGTCGGTATTACAGTTTCAATAGTTACATCATTGGCTCCTAGAGGTTGGTAAGGAGAACATCAGTATATAGTTTAAATAGTTTTTCAGTTAGCTACCAGAGCATGTTAGTGTGAGTGTCGGTATTACAGTTTCAATAGTTACACCATTGGCTCCTAGAGGGTGCTAACGGGAGTATTGGTATAATTCACTAACAAGGTATTTGTAAGGTAACTCCCATCCTTCACCTTGCACGCCACATCTACCAAACCTGGGCTCCTGCATGATCTGTCGCGAGGTTTTACCTGACAGGACTCTGTCCAGTCAGGTCTTTACCTCGCCCTTCGCGCGGATACATAAAGTTCTGCTTTCTTCCACATTTACAATCTCGATACGCCATGGAAAGAGCTTCTCAGCTTGGTACATGGAAAACCTTTCCTGTTTCCTTGTCCCATGCGATAGGGGTACTAACAGGAAGGAAGGTGGTTTTTAGTGAGTAAGAATCTCACACTATTGGGAAGAGCGGATTTCTCCCTTTGTCTTTTGAAGATTTTCCACCTATCCTGCGAAATTAAAAAAAAAAAAAAAAAAAAAAAAAATTATAGTTTCAAAAGTTTTTCAGTTAGCTACCAGAGCATGTTAGTGTGAGTGTCGGTATTACAGTTTCAATAGTTACACCATTGGCTCCTAGAGGGTGCTAATGGGAGTTTCGGTATTATAGTTTCAATAGTTTTTCAATTAGCTACCAGAGCATGTTAGTGTGAGTGTCGGTATTACAGTTTCAATAGTAAAACCATTGGCTCCTTTTTTTTTTTTTTTTTTTTTTAATTTTGCAGGATAGGTGGAAAATCTTCAAAAGACAAAGGGAGAAATCCGCTCTTCCCAATAGTGTGAGATTCTTACTCACTAAAAACCACCTTCCTTCCTGTTAGTACCCCTATCGCGTGGGACAAGGAAACAGGAAAGGTTTTCCATGTACCAAGCTGAGAAGCTCTTTCCATGGGCGTATCGAGATTGTAAATGTGGAAGAAAGCAGAACTTTATGTGTCCGCGCGAAGGGCGAGGTAAAGACCTGACTTGACAGAGTCCAGTCAGGTAAAACCTCGCTACAGATCATGCAGGAGCCCAAGTTTGGTAGATGTGGCGTGCAAGGTGAAGGATGGGAGTACCTTACAAATACCTTGTTAGTGAATTTATTGGAGGAGATACATACAAGCTACATCTTCTTCTGCTGCCTACTCGATTACTGAAATAAGTGTGCAAGATTAGAGTGCATGCAACTGCATCCTGGTGGCGACAGCTTGGCTCATGCCGCTGCGGTGCACCCTTTGATCTGAAACAGAGCTAGAAAGCAAAGAGGTGAAATTTAGGTATGAAGTAGGCTATGCATGGCTTTATAGGCCCAAACGAGAGATCAAGGTCGGTCGTGCGAATAAGGACAGCGGCCGTCTGTGTTTGTCAAATGTTGTGTCGTATGTACCTAGTGAAGAGATTAGTGTTGATGTTGGGTGTGCATGTACCATTGGCTCCTAGAGGGTGCTAACAGGAGTGTCAGTGTAATAGTTTCAATAGTTTTTCTGTTAGCTACCAGAGCCTGTTAGTGTGAGTGTCGGTATTACAGTTTCAATAGTTACACTTTAACTCCTGGAGCATGAGGATTAAAGATTTTATTAGATTAGATCAACATTAGATTGTGTTGTTCATATTTGTTTTATTGTATATAGTTATGTATTTCCTGTTTTATTTATATTTTAGTAGCATAGCAATAAAGTTTTGAGAATTGGAAAAAAAAAAAAAAAAAAAAAAAAAAAAAAAAAAAAAAAAATTTCAACAGGAGCTAATAAATGAAACGAAGTGTTTATTGCTATGGGTGTATAATCATAATCATCTATTTGTAATTTATTGAAATATTGTTTATATGATAAATTTATTTTTATGCTTGTAATTTTTGTATTTATATTTGAACATTTATCTTGTCAGTTTGTAAATACTTGTTTACTGATTTGTTATATTATTAAGAATAGATTTTTCCTATGCCTAATTTCCTAGGGTTCATTGGATAACAAAGAATACAAATTCGATGGTTCACATTATTAATATTAATTTGTTGTTGCAAATAATTGAATTAATTTACTGTCTATACTTCAGGCAAAAACAAGAAATCAGCGCCTCGACCTTTCGTTTGGGCAAATAAATTAAATGAAATACCACCATTAAAAAAAAAAAAAAAATTTAACATTTTAAACACAACCTATCACTACGAGTAATTTTACCTAAATTATTTCAATGTTTCAAATAAAAGTCAAAATGAAAGATATCAATTACAATAACTCTCTTAACAAAATATTACTTCAAATACTATAATTTTACCTTTTCACCTATGCACCTACTACAGTTCACACATACTTAATAATCTTCAGTAAGAAGAAAAATTCAACAACTTAAAAGTGTAAAATAAATTGAACATAATAGAGACTAACCAAAATTTAAGTAAAAGCATAAACAAATCACAATTACTTTAGTAAAAACTAATTATTAAAATTTGAAAAACCAATTACTTTCCATATGGTAATAAAATGTTTAAGTAAAGACTAAAAATCCGCCCGATGCACCATTTATTAGGAATAGGTTTTTCCTATACCTAATTTCTCGGGTTCATTTTATAAAAATAGAATACAAATTCGGTGTTTCAGATTATTAATATTAATTTGTTGTTTATTCTCTTATATTTGTTACAATTTACAATTACTTTAGATCTATAAATGATTCTATGTCAGCTTGATATATTATATCCTTATCCAATATTTAATCCTATAAAATATAATTTTAAAGCATTTTATCAATCATTTCGATACTTCTTTTCCACACATTTCACTTTTTATCTTTCACAATTCATTATTTCCAAAAACAACAATTTAAAATGACTGTTTTATAGCAGTTTGAGGTTATGTAGACAAATATTTCATCAATTTTAAGTAAAATCTATTGATGTTTTTTTATTTCGCGAAAATAGTTCTGTTTTAAGACAGAATAGACCTGTCAAACTATTATGAAGTGTCAAACTAGATATCATTTAGTATCAATGATGTCATATTACATTATAATTCAGTTAAACTAGGTACTTTAGTTAGTAGAATTTATAGTTTTTAGCATTGTAAGCATTATCATTGTTAACTCGATAGAGCCATTGTTAGTCAGTTTTAATCGAGGTGGTACACAGTACACATCAAATGTACTTCTGTAATTAAAATAAGCTTTTTAAAGTATATTAAAATCTTGTTCAATTATTAAAAAGTGTTATTAACCGGAGTGTCGAACAGATCGTCTACGATAAGTGGATATTATGAAGAGAGATGAAGAGTTAAATTAATAAGCGCATAATATTAAATTTAGCACAAACAATCAGCAAAGTGAATATTTGCAACCGTTCGTGAAGTAAATTTGTACAACCAAAAGGTAGAGCGGATATCTACAAAGAAGAGAGAAGAAAAATCGCGTAAAGTGAAGTGTGACATGTTCCCGCAAACACGGAAAATAATATACGCACATTTGTTTAATAGGATTATTTGCTTATTAATTTTTAATGAGAATGAAATAATTAAATAGAAATAATTAATAATTTTAAATATAACTTGTGTAAATATTGCTCTTAAAATACTATATTACATACATTATATCTTTTTATTTTTATTTAATTTGTATTATAATAAGCATAACAATGTTTACCCCAACACTTAAAAAGGAATACTTGGACATGATACCGGACTATGCTCAATCGATTTGTTACAGTATGTGACAAAATAGTTAACAAATTCTTTGTAGCTAGTAATGTAGGCAACTTTCAAAATTAATACATTTTCACGTCAATATTACCAAAATTAAAGGGACAAGCCCTTGATATAGTAGTCAATTATAACACCTATGCTTGTAAAGATGTTAAACAAATCTTACTAACTAGTTACTTAGACAAAAGGTACTGTTTCACGTTAAACCTTGAAATGGATGAGTTAGGGAATCATCATTTAAATTCTATGATAAGGTGAAAAAGTTGTTAAATTTACAAATAGCATTTTTTTATTAATAAAGAACCAGTAGCTAAAGGAATTCTATGTACATATCCACAACAATTAGCATTAAGAGTTATATTAAGGAGACTTCAGGAACAACTAGGGTCGTTAATGTGTACTAAAAACCAAAACCACTCGAAGAAGCACTCAATATGTTTATAAATTATTTCCAGTTTAAAAATAACAAATTGTTTTTAACAAACCGACCAAATGTCCCACAAAAATCCCATTACATGCCAATTCGTAAACCAATGCCTAATCACCAATTCCACTTAGTACACATCATATATACTTCAGTAATTAAAATAAATTTTTTAAAGTATATTAAAATCTTGTTCAATTAATTATTAAAAAGTTTTTTTTTTTTTAAGGTATGTCCTCATAACCAAAATATAACTTTAAATGATATATATATATATATATATATATATATATATATATATATATATATATATATACCTTACTTGACCTATAGTTATTTTACCAGGTGTTGGTTTCAGAGACCTATTCTTCATAAATCTTATATCATAGAAGCATAGCAATATCAATCTGTAAAAGTAAATGAAGTGTGCATTCGCCCCACGAGTGATTTCAATATGGCTATATGATTGAATTTGTTACAAATTTATCAATTTTGATGTTTGTTAAGTAAATAATGAATTGTGATAGATAAAAAACCATAAAGAGAATATCTTGAAATGATTCCAGAGTATAATGGAAATCCCACTATGCTAGGAAGATTTATTTCTATTTGTGACAAAGTTGTTGCAAAACTTTATGTAACTGAAAATATAGCTGATTTTGAAAATGAATATTTGTTTTCTTCTGTATTAACAAAACTAAAAAGACAAGCTTTAGAAGTACTAGTTGTAAGTTATAATACTTCAAATACATATTCATTGGAAGATATTAGAAAAACTTTATTAACTAGTTCTTGATAAAAGTGATTGTTTTAATTAAACATAGAAATGTCAGAGTTAAAACAAGAAACCAATGAGTCTCCATTTTAATTTTATGAACGCATACAAAAATTGTTATATTTACAAATTGCATTCTTTACTAATAATGAGACTTCTGCTAGTGATGTTTTGTGTACATATGTACAAAACATACTCTTAGCATTAAGTGTATTGTTATTTAGTTTGCAAGAACCATTAGGATCTTTTATGCGAACGAAAAACCCAACTAATTTAGAAGGAGCTTTAAACATAACCAATGATTTTCAATTAAAAAACAAAACAAATTGTTTCACAATAACAAACCTACTGTAAGTAAATTTGTGCAACCACAAAAACCTGCTCAAAATAAACCTTTCCAACCACCTTACCAAAGTTTTCAAAACCCTTATGGTAATAAGCCATATAATCAGATGCAATCAAAACATCAATTAAACCCAAACCAGCAGAAATATAATCAATATCAATATAAACCTAAACCTATGAGTATTTCAACAATACAGGCAGATAACACGGTTGGAACACTAAAGTGTACCAAATAACGGGAAAACCCACAGAAGAAGATTTTGTAAATTATTCATTTAATTCCGATCAAGATGTGGAGAAAATTTTGTAGATAACACAGAAATTCCTGAATTTCAAAAACAGTTTAACACTTTAAATTTAAACGAGCAAAATGATGAAAATGAGGATGAAGATTATTTTTTAGGAGCTACCAGCTTCGGAACAAATTCAAAATAATGAATATCCATAATGAATTACCATAATATTGTTAACCCAAATACCAATTTAAAATACTAATCGATACAGAGAGTATACAAAACTTCATAAAAAAAAATTAGCATTTAAATTATATAAACATACCTTAAACCAAGAACCTTTCGAAGTATCAACTGCACGTGGTGTTTCAACAGAAAAATACATTTGTGAATTACCTTTATTAAATGAAAAAGAAATGAAATTCTATTTATTCGACTTCCATAAAAATTTTGATATATTGCTAGGATTAGATAACGAGTACTAAATAAAAATATACCAATATTCTACTTCAACAAGGAAGAATTAGATTGTAAAAAAGAAAACAATAATAAACCTATTGTTGATAAAAATATAGTTAATTACACAATACAAGAACGAATTAGATGGATAGTAAAGATTAAAATAAAAAATATGCGTGAAGGTCAAGGAATAATACCATATAAATATTCTAAAGGACTAGAAATACCGTAATACATAGTTACTGTTAAAGATAATGAAACTTTTAGTCCAATAATCAATAATAACATGGAAGATATGAAAATTACGCCAAAACCATTGAAAATTGAGCCTTTGAGTAATTTTGAGATTTTGGATACTCTTTTATAATAATTGTGATAAAATATTACAGCAAATTTCAATTCAATAAACTAGAAGGAAAAGAATAAACAAGATTTAAATAAAATTAGGACAGATCACATAAATTTAGAGGAAAAGGAAAAGATATTAAAATTAATTCAAGAATATTCAGATATTTTTTATAACGGAAAGGATGATCCAACTTTCACCAATCAAGTAAAACATATAATTAGAGCATCTGATGAAATTCCAGTTTATACGAGGAATTATCGGCACCCGGAAATTTATTAAAAAAAGTAAACAATCAAATCCATGCTATGTTAAGACAAAAAATAATTAAACCAAATAAACTACAGTACACAAAAACTCTCCACAAGACAAATTTTTTAACTAATTTTATTAGCTCAAATTAAAACCTGACAGTTCTTCATCATGGGGGGGGTGACTGGTTTTTAATTAAGCAACACATCAAGGGTAAAGGAAACTTTGATTTAAGAGACAGACTTCAAGTCTATCGTAAAGAGAGAGGAAGAGGTTCTTTTGAAACTCCAAAGCTCTACTGTAAACTGAGGCTCTCTTATAATGGTCTAAGTGTTGGACAAATTGTAGAATATTGTACGATAGAGAAATATACAAAAATAAGAACTGAAGGAACTTATATTTGATATACAAATAATCTTATTTATTTATATTTCTTGTTACACCTGATAAATAAGTTATTTTCCTTGTTGTTTAAAAGTAAAAACCTCATGATCATAATTGCTTTAAAAATAAAAAGAGGATATAATAAAAACCCATAACCCTCAAATATTTTATAGCATTAGAATAGGAAGAGAAGAAGAGTTGGTCAAGAGAGACCTGATAGGAAGGCATCTAACACAAAACTACATGGAAAAAAAGTGTAGTTTTAGATTATTAGAAACACCTAACAAAACTGCCAATTTGAAAGAATATGAACCTATATGTTATTATAGTATTGTAACTTTTGAGACACAATATCTACTGAAACAAATTGTTGCAATGTTTCTTCATTCTTGGAACGCAGCCTAAATATAAAATGATTCTCCTAATTGGTTAAATTGCTTTAAAACTCCCGCTTATGAAAGACAATTTAGATGCAAAGTTTTATTCATAAAAATGTTGAATAAAACAAGTTTTGGCAGGGGAGAATGATAACACCTAATTATAAGATAAATAAATTACAGGATCAGACAAAATAATATCCAGTAAAGATCATATGTTACTTTATGGTAAGAGTGACACAATATACGCAAGTGTAACTTTCCATTCTTTAACCCTTATTCTTTGCTTTCACATTGTTAATGCTTATGGACCCCCATCCCGCTCCAAGAGTGTGGGACTCCTGGGTCCAGGTTACCGACTAAAAATCTTAAGGCAGGCAATTTGAAACCTTTAGGCAATTTACACCCTGGAATCACTTTTAGCATTATTTCAAGCGGTACCTTGAATGCTCCTTTCAAGTAAGCCATCAAAACTTAAGATTTAGTTACTATCTATCACTCTCTTTCTTTACCAGAACTGACTTCAAAAAATTTTTTCCTGCCTGCCAGCATGCTTCATTCTTCAAAATTTCATTAGTAAAATCTGCGACAATTGAGGAAAAAGTGGAGGGAACATGTGAACTAACCTAACAGCCATATTGGTCGCCATTTAGTTTTAACCGCCATTATGTTTTTTTGGCCGTTATTGCTCTAACGTAATAGACTTACCTTTTATTTTCAAGTGTGATACAAACCAATGAAGTCTGGGTTTGCAGGCAGAGACTATACCGACTGAGCTATCATACATCATTATAATTGTTGCCTCCATGTTTGTTTGTTTTTTTTTTTTTAATTTCGTAGGAGGTGGAAAATCTTCAAAAGACAAAGTGAGATATCCGATCTTCCCAATAGTGTGAGGTTCTTACTCACTAAAAACCACCTTCCTTCCTGTTAGTATCCCTATCGCGTAGGACAAGGATTCAGGAATGGTTTTCCATGTACCAAGCTTGTGGCTCTTTCCATGGAAGTGTCGAGAATATATGGTGAAAGAAAGCAGAACATTGTGTAGCCGCGCGAAGAGCGAGGTAAATCCCTAGCTGGGAAAGAGTCCAGGTAAGGAAAACCTAGCGACAGATCATGCAGGATCCCTGTTTGGAGCGTGGTGTGGGTGAAGGATAGGATTACCTTACAAATACTTTGTTAGTTATTATTAATAAAAGATTGCCCTACATACATAACCTTCTTCTGCTAACCATGCAAAAGAGACATGCTGCATGCAACCATGTGCTGGTAGATGTGCCTGCAAAAAATTTGCAAGCAATATCTTCTCCTGTGCTGCTGAAGGTCTTGTCTCAAGCATCAAAGCTGCCCCTACTCTATCTGAAACAGATTTGATGAGATGTCAGTTAGGAAAAGGTCACAGTGGTAATGATGTGGTGGGCATTAGAGGGCCAGCAGGTTGTCTGTCATGGGTTAGGGACAGCGGTCGTTTGTGTTTATCAGATGTTGTTTTGTATCTACCAAGTGAGGAAATCAGTGTAGATGTAGGTGGTGAGTGTGCCCCCTTGTAAAGGTTTACTGCTAAATGTTGGATGTGTTGTTTGATGAAAGGCACATTCAAGTCTTTGTGTATTATTCTAAGTTTGGTGCATACTGGTGCTTTAGTCACTATTCTCAAAACTTTGTTTTAAATAGTTGTAGTTTTCGGATGTGGATGTCCCCAGACGGGACCTGCATAAGTAAGTATACTGATGAGTAGCGACTTATATAACATGGTAGCCGTTCTCATTGAGAGAGAACTTGTTTTATTGAGCAATGGATACAGCTTGAAGAGTTTTATGTTTGCCCTTTTAAGAGTGTAATTTATGTGGGCTGACCATGTCAGTTTCCTATCCAGGGTGACCCCTAGGTACTTGACTTGATCCACCCAGTGTATATTTTGGTTGAATAGAAGTAGTGGTGTGTTGTGTTTGATTGTGCGTCATTTGGAAAGCAACAGTGCCTGGCACTTTGACACATTCACTTTCACTCTCCAAGTTGTGAGCCATGGCTCAAGGGTGTTTAGTGCTTTTTGTAACTTGCTGTGTATTATATGTGGTTGCCATGACTGTGCTGATATCGCGGTGTCATCTGCATAAATGGCCACATTGGTGTTTTCGGTTGTTGGAATGTCATTGATGTAGATGTTGAACAGCACAGGCCCAATTAGGGACCCTTGTGGGACGCCGGCCAGTATTGTTCTCTGTGTAGGAGTTGTTTGGTCTACATCAACCCTAAATTTTCGGTCGGACAGGTATGATCTAACGAGATGGATTATTCCATCTGGGAAATTGTAGTGTCTTAGTTTTTGGATGAGACCATCATGCCACACTATATCGAAGGCCTTTTCTATGTCCAAGAAGACTGAACCAGTTGAGCGGTTCATGTTGAAGCCCTCGGTTACATGTTCAACCCCCCTCAGCAGTTGTAGTGTCGTGGAATTTTTAGTTCTGAAGCCAAATTGCTCCGGCCTCAGGATGTTGTGTGTATGTATGTGTTCATTGATACACTTAAGCAAGACTTTCTTGAAGACTTTGCTCATGGTGTTCAACAAACTTATAGGTCTGTATGAGTCTGGCATGAGTTTATCCTTCCCTGGCTTGGGGAAAACTATTATCTTAGCCTCCTTCCAAGCTGCAGGGAAATGATGCATGATGAAAATGGCATTGTATATGTTAGTTAGGTATCTAAGCGCCTTTTTGGATAAGTTTTTAAGTGTTGTATTCCCAATGGTGTCCTGTCCAGGAGCTTTCCTGCTCTTTGTGTGTAAAATCACCCACTGTATTTCAGCAAGTGAAGTTTTATGTATGGGTTGTTGATGTGGAGAGTGGGCGAATTGGAGTGTGTTTGTTTCCACTAAGTCAATGAAAACAGGATGAGGGTCATAGAGTGATTACAGTTTCAATAGTTTCACCTTGGCTCCTAACAGAGCGTGTTAGTGTGAGTGTCGGTATTACAGTTTCAATAGTTACATCATTGGCTCCTAGAGGTTGGTAAGGAGAACATCAGTATATAGTTTAAATAGTTTTTCAGTTAGCTACCAGAGCATGTTAGTGTGAGTGTCGGTATTACAGTTTCAATAGTTACACCATTGGCTCCTAGAGGGTGCTAACGGGAGTATTGGTATTATAGTTTCAAAAGTTTTTCAGTTAGCTACCAGAGCATGTTAGTGTGAGTGTCGGTATTACAGTTTCAATAGTTACACCATTGGCTCCTAGAGGGTGCTAATGGGAGTTTCGGTATTATAGTTTCAATAGTTTTTCAATTAGCTACCAGAGCATGTTAGTGTGAGTGTCGGTATTACAGTTTCAATAGTAAAACCATTGGCTCCTAGAGGGTGCTAACAGGAGTGTCAGTGTAATAGTTTCAATAGTTTTTCTGTTAGCTACCAGAGCCTGTTAGTGTGAGTGTCGGTATTACAGTTTCAATAGTTACACTTTAACTCCTGGAGCATGAGGATTAAAGATTTTATTAGATTAGATCAACATTAGATTGTGTTGTTCATATTTGTTTTATTGTATATAGTTATGTATTTCCTGTTTTATTTATATTTTAGTAGCATAGCAATAAAGTTTTGAGAATTGGAAAAAAAAAAAATTTCAACAGGAGCTAATAAATGAAACGAAGTGTTTATTGCTATGGGTGTATAATCATAATCATCTATTTGTAATTTATTGAAATATTGTTTATATGATAAATTTATTTTTATGCTTGTAATTTTTGTATTTATATTTGAACATTTATCTTGTCAGTTTGTAAATACTTGTTTACTGATTTGTTATATTATTAAGAATAGATTTTTCCTATGCCTAATTTCCTAGGGTTCATTGGATAACAAAGAATACAAATTCGATGGTTCACATTATTAATATTAATTTGTTGTTGCAAATAATTGAATTAATTTACTGTCTATACTTCAGGCAAAAACAAGAAATCAGCGCCTCGACCTTTCGTTTGGGCAAATAAATTAAATGAAATACCACCATTAAAAAAAATTTAACATTTTAAACACAACCTATCACTACGAGTAATTTTACCTAAATTATTTCAATGTTTCAAATAAAAGTCAAAATGAAAGATATCAATTACAATAACTCTCTTAACAAAATATTACTTCAAATACTATAATTTTACCTTTTCACCTATGCACCTACTACAGTTCACACATACTTAATAATCTTCAGTAAGAAGAAAAATTCAACAACTTAAAAGTGTAAAATAAATTGAACATAATAGAGACTAACCAAAATTTAAGTAAAAGCATAAACAAATCACAATTACTTTAGTAAAAACTAATTATTAAAATTTGAAAAACCAATTACTTTCCATATGGTAATAAAATGTTTAAGTAAAGACTAAAAATCCGCCCGATGCACCATTTATTAGGAATAGGTTTTTCCTATACCTAATTTCTCGGGTTCATTTTATAAAAATAGAATACAAATTCGGTGTTTCAGATTATTAATATTAATTTGTTGTTTATTCTCTTATATTTGTTACAATTTACAATTACTTTAGATCTATAAATGATTCTATGTCAGCTTGATATATTATATCCTTATCCAATATTTAATCCTATAAAATATAATTTTAAAGCATTTTATCAATCATTTCGATACTTCTTTTCCACACATTTCACTTTTTATCTTTCACAATTCATTATTTCCAAAAACAACAATTTAAAATGACTGTTTTATAGCAGTTTGAGGTTATGTAGACAAATATTTCATCAATTTTAAGTAAAATCTATTGATGTTTTTTTATTTCGCGAAAATAGTTCTGTTTTAAGACAGAATAGACCTGTCAAACTATTATGAAGTGTCAAACTAGATATCATTTAGTATCAATGATGTCATATTACATTATAATTCAGTTAAACTAGGTACTTTAGTTAGTAGAATTTATAGTTTTTAGCATTGTAAGCATTATCATTGTTAACTCGATAGAGCCATTGTTAGTCAGTTTTAATCGAGGTGGTACACAGTACACATCAAATGTACTTCTGTAATTAAAATAAGCTTTTTAAAGTATATTAAAATCTTGTTCAATTATTAAAAAGTGTTATTAACCGGAGTGTCGAACAGATCGTCTACGATAAGTGGATATTATGAAGAGAGATGAAGAGTTAAATTAATAAGCGCATAATATTAAATTTAGCACAAACAATCAGCAAAGTGAATATTTGCAACCGTTCGTGAAGTAAATTTGTACAACCAAAAGGTAGAGCGGATATCTACAAAGAAGAGAGAAGAAAAATCGCGTAAAGTGAAGTGTGACATGTTCCCGCAAACACGGAAAATAATATACGCACATTTGTTTAATAGGATTATTTGCTTATTAATTTTTAATGAGAATGAAATAATTAAATAGAAATAATTAATAATTTTAAATATAACTTGTGTAAATATTGCTCTTAAAATACTATATTACATACATTATATCTTTTTATTTTTATTTAATTTGTATTATAATAAGCATAACAATGTTTACCCCAACACTTAAAAAGGAATACTTGGACATGATACCGGACTATGCTCAATCGATTTGTTACAGTATGTGACAAAATAGTTAACAAATTCTTTGTAGCTAGTAATGTAGGCAACTTTCAAAATGAATACATTTTCACGTCAATATTACCAAAATTAAAGGGACATGCCCTTGATATAGTAGTCAATTATAACACCTATGCTTGTAAAGATGTTAAACAAATCTTACTAACTAGTTACTTAGACAAAAGGTACTGTTTCACGTTAAACCTTGAAATGGATGAGTTAGGGAATCATCATTTAAATTCTATGATAAGGTGAAAAAGTTGTTAAATTTACAAATAGCATTTTTTTATTAATAAAGAACCAGTAGCTAAAGAAATTCTATGTACATATCCACAACAATTAGCATTAAGAGTTATATTAAGGAGACTTCAGGAACAACTAGGGTCGTTAATGTGTACTAAAAACCAAAACCACTCGAAGAAGCACTCAATATGCTTATAAATTATTTCCAGTTTAAAAATAACAAATTGTTTTTAACAAACCGACCAAATGTCCCACAAAAATCCCATTACATGCCAATTCGTAAACCAATGCCTAATCACCAATTCCACTTAGTGCACATCAAATATACTTCAGTAATTAAAATAAAATTTTTAAAGTATATTAAAATCTTGTTCAAATATTAAAAAGTTTTTTTTTTTTAAAGTCATATCCTCATAACCAAATCATAACTTTATATATATATATATATATATATATATATATATATATATACCTTACTTGACCTATAGTTCTTTTACCAGGTGTGGGTTTCAGAGACCTATTCTTCATAAATCTTATATCATAGAAGCATAGCAATATCAATCTGTAAAAGTAAATGAAGTGTGCATTCGCCCCACGAGTGATTTCAATATGGCTATATGATTGAATTTGTTACAAATTTATCAATTTTGATGTTTGTTAAGTAAATAATGAATTGTGATAGATAAAAAACCATAAAGAGAATATCTTGAAATGATTCCAGAGTATAATGGAAATCCCACTATGCTAGGAAGATTTATTTCTATTTGTGACAAAGTTGTTGCAAAACTTTATGTAACTGAAAATATAGCTGATTTTGAAAATGAATATTTGTTTTCTTCTGTATTAACAAAACTAAAAAGACAAGCTTTAGAAGTACTAGTTGTAAGTTATAATACTTCAAATACATATTCATTGGAAGATATTAGAAAAACTTTATTAACTAGTTCTTGATAAAAGTGATTGTTTTAATTAAACATAGAAATGTCAGAGTTAAAACAAGAAACCAATGAGTCTCCATTTTAATTTTATGAACGCATACAAAAATTGTTATATTTACAAATTGCATTCTTTACTAATAAAGAGACTTCTGCTAGTGATGTTTTGTGTACATATGTACAAAACATACTCTTAGCATTAAGTGTATTGTTATTTAGTTTGCAAGAACCATTAGGATCTTTTATGCGAACGAAAAACCCAACTAATTTAGAAGGAGCTTTAAACATAACCAATGATTTTCAATTAAAAAACAAAACAAATTGTTTCACAATAACAAACCTACTGTAAGTAAATTTGTGCAACCACAAAAACCTGCTCAAAATAAACCTTTCCAACCACCTTACCAAAGTTTTCAAAACCCTTATGGTAATAAGCCATATAATCAGATGCAATCAAAACATCAATTAAACCCAAACCAGCAGAAATATAATCAATATCAATATAAACCTAAACCTATGAGTATTTCAACAATACAGGCAGATAACACGGTTGGAACACTAAAGTGTACCAAATAACGGGAAAACCCACAGAAGAAGATTTTGTAAATTATTCATTTAATTCCGATCAAGATGTGGAGAAAATTTTGTAGATAACACAGAAATTCCTGAATTTCAAAAACAGTTTAACACTTTAAATTTAAACGAGCAAAATGATGAAAATGAGGATGAAGATTATTTTTTAGGAGCTACCAGCTTCGGAACAAATTCAAAATAATGAATATCCATAATGAATTACCATAATATTGTTAACCCAAATACCAATTTAAAATACTAATCGATACAGAGAGTATACAAAACTTCATAAAAAAAAATTAGCATTTAAATTATATAAACATACCTTAAACCAAGAACCTTTCGAAGTATCAACTGCACGTGGTGTTTCAACAGAAAAATACATTTGTGAATTACCTTTATTAAATGAAAAAGAAATGAAATTCTATTTATTCGACTTCCATAAAAATTTTGATATATTGCTAGGATTAGATAACGAGTACTAAATAAAAATATACCAATATTCTACTTCAACAAGGAAGAATTAGATTGTAAAAAAGAAAACAATAATAAACCTATTGTTGATAAAAATATAGTTAATTACACAATACAAGAACGAATTAGATGGATAGTAAAGATTAAAATAAAAAATATGCGTGAAGGTCAAGGAATAATACCATATAAATATTCTAAAGGACTAGAAATACCGTAATACATAGTTACTGTTAAAGATAATGAAACTTTTAGTCCAATAATCAATAATAACATGGAAGATATGAAAATTACGCCAAAACCATTGAAAATTGAGCCTTTGAGTAATTTTGAGATTTTGGATACTCTTTTATAATAATTGTGATAAAAAATTACAGCAAATTTCAATTCAATAAACTAGAAGGAAAAGAATAAACAAGATTTAAATAAAATTAGGACAGATCACATAAATTTAGAGGAAAAGGAAAAGATATTAAAATTAATTCAAGAATATTCAGATATTTTTTATAACGGAAAGGATGATCCAACTTTCACCAATCAAGTAAAACATATAATTAGAGCAACTGATGAAATTCCAGTTTATACGAGGAATTATCGGCACCCGGAAATTTATTAAAAAAAGTAAACAATCAAATCCATGATATGTTAAGACAAAAAATAATTAAACCAAATAAACTACAGTACACAAAAACTCTCCACAAGACAAATTTTTAAACTAATTTTATCAGCTCAAATTAAAACCTGACAGTTCTTCATCATGGGGGGGGTGACTGGTTTTTAATTAAGCAACACATCAAGGGTAAAGGAAACTTTGATTTAAGAGACAGACTTCAAGTCTATCGTAAAGAGAGAGGAAGAGGTTCTTTTGAAACTCCAAAGCTCTACTGTAAACTGAGGCTCTCTTATAATGGTCTAAGTGTTGGACAAATTGTAGAATATTGTACGATAGAGAAATATACAAAAATAAGAACTGAAGGAACTTATATTTGATATACAAATAATCTTATTTATTTATATTTCTTGTTACACCTGATAAATAAGTTATTTTCCTTGTTGTTTAAAAGTAAAAACCTCATGATCATAATTGCTTTAAAAATAAAAAGAGGATATAATAAAAACCCCTAACCCTCAAATATTTTATAGCATTAGAATAGGAAGAGAACAAGAGTTGGTCAAGAGAGACCTGATAGGAAGGCATCTAACCCAAAACTACATGGAAAAAAAGTGTAGTTTTAGATTATTAGAAACACCTAACAAAACTGCCAATTTGAAAGAATATGAACCTATATGTTATTATAGTATTGTAACTTTTGAGACACAATATCTACTGAAACAAATTGTTGCAATGTTTCTTCATTCTTGGAACGCAGCCTAAATATAAAATGATTCTCCTAATTGGTTAAATTGCTTTAAAACTCCCGCTTATGAAAGACAATTTAGATGCAAAGTTTTATTCATAAAAATGTTGAATAAAACAAGTTTTGGCAGGGGAGAATGATAACACCTAATTATAAGATAAATAAATTACAGGATCAGACAAAATAATATCCAGTAAAGATCATATGTTACTTTATGGTAAGAGTGACACAATATACGCAAGTGTAACTTTCCATTCTTTAACCCTTATTCTTTGCTTTCACATTGTTAATGCTTATGGACCCCCATCCCGCTCCAAGAGTGTGGGACTCCTGGGTCCAGGTTACCGACTAAAAATCTTAAGGCAGGCAATTTGAAACCTTTAGGCAATTTACACCCTGGAATCACTTTTAGCATTATTTCAAGCGGTACCTTGAATGCTCCTTTCAAGTAAGCCATCAAAACTTAAGATTTAGTTACTATCTATCACTCTCTTTCTTTACCAGAACTGACTTCAAAAAATTTTTTCCTGCCTGCCAGCATGCTTCATTCTTCAAAATTTCATTAGTAAAATCTGCGACAATTGAGGAAAAAGTGGAGGGAACATGTGAACTAACCTAACAGCCATATTGGTCGCCATTTAGTTTTAACCGCCATTATGTTTTTTTGGCCGTTATTGCTCTAACGTAATAGACTTACCTTTTATTTTCAAGTGTGATACAAACCAATGAAGTCTGAGTTTGCAGGCAGAGACTATACCGACTGAGCTATCATACATCATTATAATTGTTGCCTCCATGTTTGTTTGTTTTTTTTTTTTTAATTTCGTAGGAGGTGGAAAATCTTCAAAAGACAAAGTGAGATATCCGATCTTCCCAATAGTGTGAGGTTCTTACTCACTAAAAACCACCTTCCTTCCTGTTAGTATCCCTATCGCGTAGGACAAGGATTCAGGAATGGTTTTCCATGTACCAAGCTTGTGGCTCTTTCCATGGAAGTGTCGAGAATATATGGTGAAAGAAAGCAGAACATTGTGTAGCCGCGCGAAGAGCGAGGTAAATCCCTAGCTGGGAAAGAGTCCAGGTAAGGAAAACCTAGCGACAGATCATGCAGGATCCCTGTTTGGAGCGTGGTGTGGGTGAAGGATAGGATTACCTTACAAATACTTTGTTAGTTATTATTAATAAAAGATTGCCCTACATACATAACCTTCTTCTGCTAACCATGCAAAAGAGACATGCTGCATGCAACCATGTGCTGGTAGATGTGCCTGCAAAAAATTTGCAAGCAATATCTTCTCCTGTGCTGCTGAAGGTCTTGTCTCAAGCATCAAAGCTGCCCCTACTCTATCTGAAACAGATTTGATGAGATGTCAGTTAGGAAAAGGTCACAGTGGTAATGATGTGGTGGGCATTAGAGGGCCAGCAGGTTGTCTGTCATGGGTTAGGGACAGCGGTCGTTTGTGTTTATCAGATGTTGTTTTGTATCTACCAAGTGAGGAAATCAGTGTAGATGTAGGTGGTGAGTGTGCCCCCTTGTAAAGGTTTACTGCTAAATGTTGGATGTGTTGTTTGATGAAAGGCACATTCAAGTCTTTGTGTATTATTCTAAGTTTGGTGCATACTGGTGCTTTAGTCACTATTCTCAAAACTTTGTTTTAAATAGTTGTAGTTTTCGGATGTGGATGTCCCCAGACGGGAGCTGCATATGTAAGTATACTCATGAGTAGCGACTTATATAACATGGTAGCCGTTCTCATTGAGAGAGAACTTGTTTTATTGAGCAATGGATACAGCTTGAAGAGTTTTATGTTTGCCCTTTTAAGAGTGTAATTTATGTGGGCTGACCATGTCAGTTTCCTATCCAGGGTGACCCCTAGGTACTTGACTTGATCCACCCAGTGTATATTTTGGTTAAATAGAAGTAGTGGTGTGTTGTGTTTGATTGTGCGTCATTTGGAAAGCAACAGTGCCTGGCACTTTGACACATTCACTTTCACTCTCCAAGTTGTGAGCCATGGCTCAAGGGTGTTTAGTGCTTTTTGTAACTTGCTGTGTATTATATGTGGTTGCCATGACTGTGCTTATATCGCGGTGTCATCTGCATAAATGGCCACATTGGTGTTTTCGGTTGTTGGAATGTCATTGATGTAGATGTTGAACAGCACAGGCCCAATTAGGGACCCTTGTGGGACGCCGGCCAGTATTGTTCTCTGTGTAGGAGTTGTTTGGTCTACATCAACCCTAAATTTTCGGTCGGACAGGTATGATCTAACGAGATGGATTATTCCATCTGGGAAATTGTAGTGTCTTAGTTTTTGGATGAGACCATCATGCCACACTATATCGAAGGCCTTTTCTATGTCCAAGAAGACTGAACCAGTTGAGCGGTTCATGTTGAAGCCCTCGGTTACATGTTCAACCCCCCTCAGCAGTTGTAGTGTCGTGGAATTTTTAGTTCTGAAGCCAAATTGCTCCGGCCTCAGGATGTTGTGTGTATGTATGTGTTCATTGATACACTTAAGCAAGACTTTCTTGAAGACTTTGCTCATGGTGTTCAACAAACTTATAGGTCTGTATGAGTCTGGCATGAGTTTATCCTTCCCTGGCTTGGGGAAAACTATTATCTTAGCCTCCTTCCAAGCTGCAGGGAAATGATGCATGATGAAAATGGCATTGTATATGTTAGTTAGGTATCTAAGCGCCTTTTTGGATAAGTTTTTAAGTGTTGTATTCCCAATGGTGTCCTGTCCAGGAGCTTTCCTGCTCTTTGTGTGTAAAATCACCCACTGTATTTCAGCAAGTGAAGTTTTATGTATGGGTTGTTGATGTGGAGAGTGGGCGAATTGGAGTGTGTTTGTTTCCACTAAGTCAATGAAAACAGGATGAGGGTCATAGAGTGATTACAGTTTCAATAGTTTCACCTTGGCTCCTAACAGAGCGTGTTAGTGTGAGTGTCGGTATTACAGTTTCAATAGTTACATCATTGGCTCCTAGAGGTTGGTAAGGAGAACATCAGTATATAGTTTAAATAGTTTTTCAGTTAGCTACCAGAGCGTGTTAGTGTGAGTGTCGGTATTACAGTTTCAATAGTTACACCATTGGCTCCTAAAGGGTGCTAACAGGAGTATTGGTATTATAGTTTTAAAAGTTTTTCAGTTAGCTACCAGAGCATGTTAGTGTGAGTGTCGGTATTACAGTATCAATAGTTACACCATTGGCTCCTAGAGGGTGCTAACGGGAGTATTGGTATTATAGATTCAATAGTTTTTCAGTTGGCTACCAGAGCATGTTAGTGTGAGTGTCGGTATTACAGTTTCAATAGTTACATCATTGGCTCCTAGAGGTTGGTAAGGAGAACATCAGTATATAGTTTAAATAGTTGTTCAGTTAGCTACCAGAGCATGTTAGTGTGAGTGTCGGTATTACAGTTTCAATAGTTACACCATTGGCTCCTAGAGGGTGCTAACGGGAGTATTGGTATTAAAGATTCAATAGTTTTTCAGTTGGCTACCAGAGCATGTTAGTGTGAGTGTCGGTATTACAGTTTCAATAGTTACACCTTTGGATCCTAGAGGGTGCTAATGGGAGTTTTCGTTTTTTCAGTTAGCTGCCAGAGCATATTAGTGCGAGTGTCGGTATTAGAGTTTCAATAGTAAAACCATTGGCTCCTAGAGGGTGCTAACAGGAGTGTCAGTGTAATAGTTTCAATAGTTTTTCTGTTAGCTACCAGAGCCTGTTAGTGTGAGTGTCGGTATTACAGTTTCAATAGTTACACTTTAACTCCTGGAGCATGAGGATTAAAGATTTTATTAGATTAGATCAACATTAGATTGTGTTGTTCATATTTGTTTTATTGTATATAGTTATGTATTTCCTGTTTTATTTATATTTTAGTAGCATAGCAATAAAGTTTTGAGAATTGGAAAAAAAAAAAATTTCAACAGGAGCTAATAAATAAAACGAAGTGTTTATTGCTATGGGTGTATAATCATAATCATCTATTTGTAATTTATTGAAATATTGTTTATATGATAAATTTATTTTTATGCTTGTAATTTTTGTATTTATATTTGAACATTTATCTTGTCAGTTTGTAAATACTTGTTTACTGATTTGTTATATTATTAAGAATAGATTTTTCCTATGCCTAATTTCCTAGGGTTCATTGGATAACAAAGAATACAAATTCGATGGTTCACATTATTAATATTAATTTGTTGTTGCAAATAATTGAATTAATTTACTGTCTATACTTCAGGCAAAAACAAGAAATCAGCGCCTCGACCTTTCGTTTGGGCAAATAAATTAAATGAAATACCACCATTAAAAAAAATTTAACATTTTAAACACAACCTATCACTACGAGTAATTTTACCTAAATTATTTCAATGTTTCAAATAAAAGTCAAAATGAAAGATATCAATTACAATAACTCTCTTAACAAAATATTACTTCAAATACTATAATTTTACCTTTTCACCTATGCACCTACTACAGTTCACACATACTTAATAATCTTCAGTAATAAGAAAAATTCAACAACTTAAAAGTGTAAAATAAATTGAACATAATAGAGACTAATCAAAATTTAAGTAAAAGCATAAACAAATCACAATTACTTTAGTAAAAACTAATTATTAAAATTTGAAAAACCAATTACTTTCCATATGGTAATAAAATGTTTAAGTAAAGACTAAAAATCCGCCCGATGCACCATTTATTAGGAATAGGTTTTTCCTATACCTAATTTCTCGGGTTCATTTTATAAAAATAGAATACAAATTCGGTGTTTCAGATTATTAATATTAATTTGTTGTTTATTCTCTTATATTTGTTACAATTTACAATTACTTTAGATCTATAAATGATTCTATGTCAGCTTGATATATTATATCCTTATCCAATATTTAATCCTATAAAATATAATTTTAAAGCATTTTATCAATCATTTCGATACTTCTTTTCCACACATTTCACTTTTTATCTTTCACAATTCATTATTTCCAAAAACAACAATTTAAAATGACTGTTTTATAGCAGTTTGAGGTTATGTAGACAAATATTTCATCAATTTTAAGTAAAATCTATTGATGTTTTTTTATTTCGCGAAAATAGTTCTGTTTTAAGACAGAATAGACCTGTCAAACTATTATGAAGTGTCAAACTAGATATCATTTAGTATCAATGATGTCATATTACATTATAATTCAGTTAAACTAGGTACTTTAGTTAGTAGAATTTATAGTTTTTAGCATTGTAAGCATTATCATTGTTAACTCGATAGAGCCATTGTTAGTCAGTTTTAATCGAGGTGGTACACAGTACACATCAAATGTACTTCTGTAATTAAAATAAGCTTTTTAAAGTATATTAAAATCTTGTTCAATTATTAAAAAGTGTTATTAACCGGAGTGTCGAACAGATCGTCTACGATAAGTGGATATTATGAAGAGAGATGAAGAGTTAAATTAATAAGCGCATAATATTAAATTTAGCACAAACAATCAGCAAAGTGAATATTTGCAACCGTTCGTGAAGTAAATTTGTACAACCAAAAGGTAGAGCGGATATCTACAAAGAAGAGAGAAGAAAAATCGCGTAAAGTGAAGTGTGACATGTTCCCGCAAACACGGAAAATAATATACGCACATTTGTTTAATAGGATTATTTGCTTATTAATTTTTAATGAGAATGAAATAATTAAATAGAAATAATTAATAATTTTAAATATAACTTGTGTAAATATTGCTCTTAAAATACTATATTACATACATTATATCTTTTTATTTTTATTTAATTTGTATTATAATAAGCATAACAATGTTTACCCCAACACTTAAAAAGGAATACTTGGACATGATACCGGACTATGCTCAATCGATTTGTTACAGTATGTGACAAAATAGTTAACAAATTCTTTGTAGCTAGTAATGTAGGCAACTTTCAAAATGAATACATTTTCACGTCAATATTACCAAAATTAAAGGGACAAGCCCTTGATATAGTAGTCAATTATAACACCTATGCTTGTAAAGATGTTAAACAAATCTTACTAACTAGTTACTTAGACAAAAGGTACTGTTTCACGTTAAACCTTGAAATGGATGAGTTAGGGAATCATCATTTAAATTCTATGATAAGGTGAAAAAGTTGTTAAATTTACAAATAGCATTTTTTTATTAATAAAGAACCAGTAGCTAAAAATATTCTATGTACATATCCACAACAACTAGCGTTAAGAGTTATATTAAGGAGACTTCAGGAACAACTAGGGTCGTTAATGTGTACTAAAAACCAAAACCACTCGAAGAAGCACTCAATATGCTTATAAATTATTTCCAGTTTAAAAATAAGAAATTGTTTTTAACAAATCGACCAAATGTCCCACAAAAATTCCAATACATGCCAATTCGTAAACCAATGCCTAATCACCAATTCCACTTAGTACACATCATATATACTTCAGTAATTAAAATAAATTTTTTAAAGTATATTAAAATCTTGTTCAATTAATTATTAAAAAGTTTTTTTTTTTTTAAGGTATGTCCTCATAACCAAAATATAACTTTAAATGATATATATATATATATATATATATATATATATATATATATATATACCTTACTTGACCTATAGTTATTTTACCAGGTGTTGGTTTCAGAGACCTATTCTTCATAAATCTTATATCATAGAAGCATAGCAATATCAATCTGTAAAAGTAAATGAAGTGTGCATTCGCCCCACGAGTGATTTCAATATGGCTATATGATTGAATTTGTTACAAATTTATCAATTTTGATGTTTGTTAAGTAAATAATGAATTGTGATAGATAAAAAACCATAAAGAGAATATCTTGAAATGATTCCAGAGTATAATGGAAATCCCACTATGCTAGGAAGATTTATTTCTATTTGTGACAAAGTTGTTGCAAAACTTTATGTAACTGAAAATATAGCTGATTTTGAAAATGAATATTTGTTTTCTTCTGTATTAACAAAACTAAAAAGACAAGCTTTAGAAGTACTAGTTGTAAGTTATAATACTTCAAATACATATTCATTGGAAGATATTAGAAAAACTTTATTAACTAGTTCTTGATAAAAGTGATTGTTTTAATTAAACATAGAAATGTCAGAGTTAAAACAAGAAACCAATGAGTCTCCATTTTAATTTTATGAACGCATACAAAAATTGTTATATTTACAAATTGCATTCTTTACTAATAAAGAGACTTCTGCTAGTGATGTTTTGTGTACATATGTACAAAACATACTCTTAGCATTAAGTGTATTGTTATTTAGTTTGCAAGAACCATTAGGATCTTTTATGCGAACGAAAAACCCAACTAATTTAGAAGGAGCTTTAAACATAACCAATGATTTTCAATTAAAAAACAAAACAAATTGTTTCACAATAACAAACCTACTGTAAGTAAATTTGTGCAACCACAAAAACCTGCTCAAAATAAACCTTTCCAACCACCTTACCAAAGTTTTCAAAACCCTTATGGTAATAAGCCATATAATCAGATGCAATCAAAACATCAATTAAACCCAAACCAGCAGAAATATAATCAATATCAATATAAACCTAAACCTATGAGTATTTCAACAATACAGGCAGATAACACGGTTGGAACACTAAAGTGTACCAAATAACGGGAAAACCCACAGAAGAAGATTTTGTAAATTATTCATTTAATTCCGATCAAGATGTGGAGAAAATTTTGTAGATAACACAGAAATTCCTGAATTTCAAAAACAGTTTAACACTTTAAATTTAAACGAGCAAAATGATGAAAATGAGGATGAAGATTATTTTTTAGGAGCTACCAGCTTCGGAACAAATTCAAAATAATGAATATCCATAATGAATTACCATAATATTGTTAACCCAAATACCAATTTAAAATACTAATCGATACAGAGAGTATACAAAACTTCATAAAAAAAAATTAGCATTTAAATTATATAAACATACCTTAAACCAAGAACCTTTCGAAGTATCAACTGCACGTGGTGTTTCAACAGAAAAATACATTTGTGAATTACCTTTATTAAATGAAAAAGAAATGAAATTCTATTTATTCGACTTCCATAAAAATTTTGATATATTGCTAGGATTAGATAACGAGTACTAAATAAAAATATACCAATATTCTACTTCAACAAGGAAGAATTAGATTGTAAAAAAGAAAACAATAATAAACCTATTGTTGATAAAAATATAGTTAATTACACAATACAAGAACGAATTAGATGGATAGTAAAGATTAAAATAAAAAATATGCGTGAAGGTCAAGGAATAATACCATATAAATATTCTAAAGGACTAGAAATACCGTAATACATAGTTACTGTTAAAGATAATGAAACTTTTAGTCCAATAATCAATAATAACATGGAAGATATGAAAATTACGCCAAAACCATTGAAAATTGAGCCTTTGAGTAATTTTGAGATTTTGGATACTCTTTTATAATAATTGTGATAAAAAATTACAGCAAATTTCAATTCAATAAACTAGAAGGAAAAGAATAAACAAGATTTAAATAAAATTAGGACAGATCACATAAATTTAGAGGAAAAGGAAAAGATATTAAAATTAATTCAAGAATATTCAGATATTTTTTATAACGGAAAGGATGATCCAACTTTCACCAATCAAGTAAAACATATAATTAGAGCATCTGATGAAATTCCAGTTTATACGAGGAATTATCGGCACCCGGAAATTTATTAAAAAAAGTAAACAATCAAATCCATGATATGTTAAGACAAAAAATAATTAAACCAAATAAACTACAGTACACAAAAACTCTCCACAAGACAAATTTTTAAACTAATTTTATCAGCTCAAATTAAAACCTGACAGTTCTTCATCATGGGGGGGGTGACTGGTTTTTAATTAAGCAACACATCAAGGGTAAAGGAAACTTTGATTTAAGAGACAGACTTCAAGTCTATCGTAAAGAGAGAGGAAGAGGTTCTTTTGAAACTCCAAAGCTCTACTGTAAACTGAGGCTCTCTTATAATGGTCTAAGTGTTGGACAAATTGTAGAATATTGTACGATAGAGAAATATACAAAAATAAGAACTGAAGGAACTTATATTTGATATACAAATAATCTTATTTATTTATATTTCTTGTTACACCTGATAAATAAGTTATTTTCCTTGTTGTTTAAAAGTAAAAACCTCATGATCATAATTGCTTTAAAAATAAAAAGAGGATATAATAAAAACCCATAACCCTCAAATATTTTATAGCATTAGAATAGGAAGAGAACAAGAGTTGGTCAAGAGAGACCTGATAGGAAGGCATCTAACACAAAACTACATGGAAAAAAAGTGTAGTTTTAGATTATTAGAAACACCTAACAAAACTGCCAATTTGAAAGAATATGAACCTATATGTTATTATAGTATTGTAACTTTTGAGACACAATATCTACTGAAACAAATTGTTGCAATGTTTCTTCATTCTTGGAACGCAGCCTAAATATAAAATGATTCTCCTAATTGGTTAAATTGCTTTAAAACTCCCGCTTATGAAAGACAATTTAGATGCAAAGTTTTATTCATAAAAATGTTGAATAAAACAAGTTTTGGCAGGGGAGAATGATAACACCTAATTATAAGATAAATAAATTACAGGATCAGACAAAATAATATCCAGTAAAGATCATATGTTACTTTATGGTAAGAGTGACACAATATACGCAAGTGTAACTTTCCATTCTTTAACCCTTATTCTTTGCTTTCACATTGTTAATGCTTATGGACCCCCATCCCGCTCCAAGAGTGTGGGACTCCTGGGTCCAGGTTACCGACTAAAAATCTTAAGGCAGGCAATTTGAAACCTTTAGGCAATTTACACCCTGGAATCACTTTTAGCATTATTTCAAGCGGTACCTTGAATGCTCCTTTCAAGTAAGCCATCAAAACTTAAGATTTAGTTACTATCTATCACTCTCTTTCTTTACCAGAACTGACTTCAAAAAATTTTTTCCTGCCTGCCAGCATGCTTCATTCTTCAAAATTTCATTAGTAAAATCTGCGACAATTGAGGAAAAAAGTGGAGGGAACATGTGAACTAACCTAACAGCCATATTGGTCGCCATTTAGTTTTAACCGCCATTATGTTTTTTTGGCCGTTATTGCTCTAACGTAATAGACTTACCTTTTATTTTCAAGTGTGATACAAACCAATGAAGTCTGGGTTTGCAGGCAGAGACTATACCGACTGAGCTATCATACATCATTATAATTGTTGCCTCCATGTTTGTTTGTTTTTTTTTTTTTAATTTCGTAGGAGGTGGAAAATCTTCAAAAGACAAAGTGAGATATCCGATCTTCCCAATAGTGTGAGGTTCTTACTCACTAAAAACCACCTTCCTTCCTGTTAGTATCCCTATCGCGTAGGACAAGGATTCAGGAATGGTTTTCCATGTACCAAGCTTGTGGCTCTTTCCATGGAAGTGTCGAGAATATATGGTGAAAGAAAGCAGAACATTGTGTAGCCGCGCGAAGAGCGAGGTAAATCCCTAGCTGGGACAAAGTCCAGGTAAGGAAAACCTAGCGACAGATCATGCAGGATCCCTGTTTGGAGCGTGGTGTGGGTGAAGGATAGGATTACCTTACAAATACTTTGTTAGTTATTATTAATAAAAGATTGCCCTACATACATAACCTTCTTCTGCTAACCATGCAAAAGAGACATGCTGCATGCAACCATGTGCTGGTAGATGTGCCTGCAAAAAATTTGCAAGCAATATCTTCTCCTGTGCTGCTGAAGGTCTTGTCTCAAGCATCAAAGCTGCCCCTACTCTATCTGAAACAGATTTGATGAGATGTCAGTTAGGAAAAGGTCACAGTGGTAATGATGTGGTGGGCATTAGAGGGCCAGCAGGTTGTCTGTCATGGGTTAGGGACAGCGGTCGTTTGTGTTTATCAGATGTTGTTTTGTATCTACCAAGTGAGGAAATCAGTGTAGATGTAGGTGGTGAGTGTGCCCCCTTGTAAAGGTTTACTGCTAAATGTTGGATGTGTTGTTTGATGAAAGGCACATTCAAGTCTTTGTGTATTATTCTAAGTTTGGTGCATACTGGTGCTTTAGTCACTATTCTCAAAACTTTGTTTTAAATAGTTGTAGTTTTCGGATGTGGATGTCCCCAGACGGGAGCTGCATATGTAAGTATACTCATGAGTAGCGACTTATATAACATGGTAGCCGTTCTCATTGAGAGAGAACTTGTTTTATTGAGCAATGGATACAGCTTGAAGAGTTTTATGTTTGCCCTTTTAAGAGTGTAATTTATGTGGGCTGACCATGTCAGTTTCCTATCCAGGGTGACCCCTAGGTACTTGACTTGATCCACCCAGTGTATATTTTGGTTGAATAGAAGTAGTGGTGTGTTGTGTTTGATTGTGCGTCATTTGGAAAGCAACAGTGCCTGGCACTTTGACACATTCACTTTCACTCTCCAAGTTGTGAGCCATGGCTCAAGGGTGTTTAGTGCTTTTTGTAACTTGCTGTGTATTATATGTGGTTGCCATGACTGTGCTGATATCGCGGTGTCATCTGCATAAATGGCCACATTGGTGTTTTCGGTTGTTGGAATGTCATTGATGTAGATGTTGAACAGCACAGGCCCAATTAGGGACCCTTGTGGGACGCCGGCCAGTATTGTTCTCTGTGTAGGAGTTGTTTGGTCTACATCAACCCTAAATTTTCGGTCGGACAGGTATGATCTAACGAGATGGATTATTCCATCTGGGAAATTGTAGTGTCTTAGTTTTTGGATGAGACCATCATGCCACACTATATCGAAGGCCTTTTCTATGTCCAAGAAGACTGAACCAGTTGAGCGGTTCATGTTGAAGCCCTCGGTTACATGTTCAACCCCCCTCAGCAGTTGTAGTGTCGTGGAATTTTTAGTTCTGAAGCCAAATTGCTCCGGCCTCAGGATGTTGTGTGTATGTATGTGTTCATTGATACACTTAAGCAAGACTTTCTTGAAGACTTTGCTCATGGTGTTCAACAAACTTATAGGTCTGTATGAGTCTGGCATGAGTTTATCCTTCCCTGGCTTGGGGAAAACTATTATCTTAGCCTCCTTCCAAGCTGCAGGGAAATGATGCATGATGAAAATGGCATTGTATATGTTAGTTAGGTATCTAAGCGCCTTTTTGGATAAGTTTTTAAGTGTTGTATTCCCAATGGTGTCCTGTCCAGGAGCTTTCCTGCTCTTTGTGTGTAAAATCACCCACTGTATTTCAGCAAGTGAAGTTTTATGTATGGGTTGTTGATGTGGAGAGTGGGCGAATTGGAGTGTGTTTGTTTCCACTAAGTCAATGAAAACAGGATGAGGGTCATAGAGTGATTACAGTTTCAATAGTTTCACCTTGGCTCCTAACAGAGCGTGTTAGTGTGAGTGTCGGTATTACAGTTTCAATAGTTACATCATTGGCTCCTAGAGGTTGGTAAGGAGAACATCAGTATATAGTTTAAATAGTTTTTCAGTTAGCTACCAGAGCATGTTAGTGTGAGTGTCGGTATTACAGTTTCAATAGTTACACCATTGGCTCCTAGAGGGTGCTAACGGGAGTATTGGTATTATAGTTTCAAAAGTTTTTCAGTTAGCTACCAGAGCATGTTAGTGTGAGTGTCGGTATTACAGTTTCAATAGTTACACCATTGGCTCCTAGAGGGTGCTAATGGGAGTTTCGGTATTATAGTTTCAATAGTTTTTCAATTAGCTACCAGAGCATGTTAGTGTGAGTGTCGGTATTACAGTTTCAATAGTAAAACCATTGGCTCCTAGAGGGTGCTAACAGGAGTGTCAATGTAATAGTTTCAATAGTTTTTCTGTTAGCTACCAGAGCCTGTTAGTGTGAGTGTCGGTATTACAGTTTCAATAGTTACACTTTAACTCCTGGAGCATGAGGATTAAAGATTTTATTAGATTAGATCAACATTAGATTGTGTTGTTCATATTTGTTTTATTGTATATAGTTATGTATTTCCTGTTTTATTTATATTTTAGTAGCATAGCAATAAAGTTTTGAGAATTGGAAAAAAAAAAAAATTTCAACAGGAGCTAATAAATGAAACGAAGTGTTTATTGCTATGGGTGTATAATCATAATCATCTATTTGTAATTTATTGAAATATTGTTTATATGATAAATTTATTTTTATGCTTGTAATTTTTGTATTTATATTTGAACATTTATCTTGTCAGTTTGTAAATACTTGTTTACTGATTTGTTATATTATTAAGAATAGATTATTCCTATGCCTAATTTCCTAGGGTTCATTGGATAACAAAGAATACAAATTCGATGGTTCACATTATTAATATTAATTTGTTGTTGCAAATAATTGAATTAATTTACTGTCTATACTTCAGGCAAAAACAAGAAATCAGCGCCTCGACCTTTCGTTTGGGCAAATAAAATAAATGAAATACCACCATTAAAAAAAATTTAACATTTTAAACACAACCTATCACTACGAGTAATTTTACCTAAATTATTTCAATGTTTCAAATAAAAGTCAAAATGAAAGATATCAATTACAATAACTCTCTTAACAAAATATTACTTCAAATACTATAATTTTACCTTTTCACCTATGCACCTACTACAGTTCACACATACTTAATAATCTTCAGTAAGAAGAAAAATTCAACAACTTAAAAGTGTAAAATAAATTGAACATAATAGAGACTAACCAAAATTTAAGTAAAAGCATAAACAAATCACAATTACTTTAGTAAAAACTAATTATTAAAATTTGAAAAACCAATTACTTTCCATATGGTAATAAAATGTTTAAGTAAAGACTAAAAATCCGCCCGATGCACCATTTATTAGGAATAGGTTTTTCCTATACCTAATTTCTCGGGTTCATTTTATAAAAATAGAATACAAATTCGGTGTTTCAGATTATTAATATTAATTTGTTGTTTATTCTCTTATATTTGTTACAATTTACAATTACTTTAGATCTATAAATGATTCTATGTCAGCTTGATATATTATATCCTTATCCAATATTTAATCCTATAAAATATAATTTTAAAGCATTTTATCAATCATTTCGATACTTCTTTTCCACACATTTCACTTTTTATCTTTCACAATTCATTATTTCCAAAAACAACAATTTAAAATGACTGTTTTATAGCAGTTTGAGGTTATGTAGACAAATATTTCATCAATTTTAAGTAAAATCTATTGATGTTTTTTTATTTCGCGAAAATAGTTCTGTTTTAAGACAGAATAGACCTGTCAAACTATTATGAAGTGTCAAACTAGATATCATTTAGTATCAATGATGTCATATTACATTATAATTCAGTTAAACTAGGTACTTTAGTTAGTAGAATTTATAGTTTTTAGCATTGTAAGCATTATCATTGTTAACTCGATAGAGCCATTGTTAGTCAGTTTTAATCGAGGTGGTACACAGTACACATCAAATGTACTTCTGTAATTAAAATAACCTTTTTAAAGTATATTAAAATCTTGTTCAATTATTAAAAAGTGTTATTAACCGGAGTGTCGAACAGATCGTCTACGATAAGTGGATATTATGAAGAGAGATGAAGAGTTAAATTAATAAGCGCATAATATTAAATTTAGCACAAACAATCAGCAAAGTGAATATTTGCAACCGTTCGTGAAGTAAATTTGTACAACCAAAAGGTAGAGCGGATATCTACAAAGAAGAGAGAAGAAAAATCGCGTAAAGTGAAGTGTGACATGTTCCCGCAAACACGGAAAATAATATACGCACATTTGTTTAATAGGATTATTTGCTTATTAATTTTTAATGAGAATGAAATAATTAAATAGAAATAATTAATAATTTTAAATATAACTTGTGTAAATATTGCTCTTAAAATACTATATTACATACATTATATCTTTTTATTTTTATTTAATTTGTATTATAATAAGCATAACAATGTTTACCCCAACACTTAAAAAGGAATACTTGGACATGATACCGGACTATGCTCAATCGATTTGTTACAGTATGTGACAAAATAGTTAACAAATTCTTTGTAGCTAGTAATGTAGGCAACTTTCAAAATTAATACATTTTCACGTCAATATTACCAAAATTAAAGGGACAAGCCCTTGATATAGTAGTCAATTATAACACCTATGCTTGTAAAGATGTTAAACAAATCTTACTAACTAGTTACTTAGACAAAAGGTACTGTTTCACGTTAAACCTTGAAATGGATGAGTTAGGGAATCATCATTTAAATTCTATGATAAGGTGAAAAAGTTGTTAAATTTACAAATAGCATTTTTTTATTAATAAAGAACCAGTAGCTAAAGAAATTCTATGTACATATCCACAACAATTAGCATTAAGAGTTATATTAAGGAGACTTCAGGAACAACTAGGGTCGTTAATGTGTACTAAAAACCAAAACCACTCGAAGAAGCACTCAATATGCTTATAAATTATTTCCAGTTTAAAAATAACAAATTGTTTTTAACAAACCGACCAAATGTCCCACAAAAATCCCATTACATGCCAATTCGTAAACCAATGCCTAATCACCAATTCCACTTAGTGCACATCAAATATACTTCAGTAATTAAAATAAAATTTTTAAAGTATATTAAAATCTTGTTCAAATATTAAAAAGTTTTTTTTTTTTTTTAAAGTCATATCCTCATAACCAAATCATAACTTTATATATATATATATATATATATATATATATATACCTTACTTGACCTATAGTTCTTTTACCAGGTGTGGGTTTCAGAGACCTATTCTTCATAAATCTTATATCATAGAAGCATAGCAATATCAATCTGTAAAAGTAAATGAAGTGTGCATTCGCCCCACGAGTGATTTCAATATGGCTATATGATTGAATTTGTTACAAATTTATTAATTTTGATGTTTGTTAAGTAAATAATGAATTGTGATAGATAAAAAACCATAAAGAGAATATCTTGAAATGATTCCAGAGTATAATGGAAATCCCACTATGCTAGGAAGATTTATTTCTATTTGTGACAAAGTTGTTGCAAAACTTTATGTAACTGAAAATATAGCTGATTTTGAAAATGAATATTTGTTTTCTTCTGTATTAACAAAACTAAAAAGACAAGCTTTAGAAGTACTAGTTGTAAGTTATAATACTTCAAATACATATTCATTGGAAGATATTAGAAAAACTTTATTAACTAGTTCTTGATAAAAGTGATTGTTTTAATTAAACATAGAAATGTCAGAGTTAAAACAAGAAACCAATGAGTCTCCATTTTAATTTTATGAACGCATACAAAAATTGTTATATTTACAAATTGCATTCTTTACTAATAAAGAGACTTCTGCTAGTGATGTTTTGTGTACATATGTACAAAACATACTCTTAGCATTAAGTGTATTGTTATTTAGTTTGCAAGAACCATTAGGATCTTTTATGCGAACGAAAAACCCAACTAATTTAGAAGGAGCTTTAAACATAACCAATGATTTTCAATTAAAAAACAAAACAAATTGTTTCACAATAACAAACCTACTGTAAGTAAATTTGTGCAACCACAAAAACCTGCTCAAAATAAACCTTTCCAACCACCTTACCAAAGTTTTCAAAACCCTTATGGTAATAAGCCATATAATCAGATGCAATCAAAACATCAATTAAACCCAAACCAGCAGAAATATAATCAATATCAATATAAACCTAAACCTATGAGTATTTCAACAATACAGGCAGATAACACGGTTGGAACACTAAAGTGTACCAAATAACGGGAAAACCCACAGAAGAAGATTTTGTAAATTATTCATTTAATTCCGATCAAGATGTGGAGAAAATTTTGTAGATAACACAGAAATTCCTGAATTTCAAAAACAGTTTAACACTTTAAATTTAAACGAGCAAAATGATGAAAATGAGGATGAAGATTATTTTTTAGGAGCTACCAGCTTCGGAACAAATTCAAAATAATGAATATCCATAATGAATTACCATAATATTGTTAACCCAAATACCAATTTAAAATACTAATCGATACAGAGAGTATACAAAACTTCATAAAAAAAAATTAGCATTTAAATTATATAAACATACCTTAAACCAAGAACCTTTCGAAGTATCAACTGCACGTGGTGTTTCAACAGAAAAATACATTTGTGAATTACCTTTATTAAATGAAAAAGAAATGAAATTCTATTTATTCGACTTCCATAAAAATTTTGATATATTGCTAGGATTAGATAACGAGTACTAAATAAAAATATACCAATATTCTACTTCAACAAGGAAGAATTAGATTGTAAAAAAGAAAACAATAATAAACCTATTGTTGATAAAAATATAGTTAATTACACAATACAAGAACGAATTAGATGGATAGTAAAGATTAAAATAAAAAATATGCGTGAAGGTCAAGGAATAATACCATATAAATATTCTAAAGGACTAGAAATACCGTAATACATAGTTACTGTTAAAGATAATGAAACTTTTAGTCCAATAATCAATAATAACATGGAAGATATGAAAATTACGCCAAAACCATTGAAAATTGAGCCTTTGAGTAATTTTGAGATTTTGGATACTCTTTTATAATAATTGTGATAAAAAATTACAGCAAATTTCAATTCAATAAACTAGAAGGAAAAGAATAAACAAGATTTAAATAAAATTAGGACAGATCACATAAATTTAGAGGAAAAGGAAAAGATATTAAAATTAATTCAAGAATATTCAGATATTTTTTATAACGGAAAGGATGATCCAACTTTCACCAATCAAGTAAAACATATAATTAGAGCAACTGATGAAATTCCAGTTTATACGAGGAATTATCGGCACCCGGAAATTTATTAAAAAAAGTAAACAATCAAATCCATGATATGTTAAGACAAAAAATAATTAAACCAAATAAACTACAGTACACAAAAACTCTCCACAAGACAAATTTTTAAACTAATTTTATCAGCTCAAATTAAAACCTGACAGTTCTTCATCATGGGGGGGGTGACTGGTTTTTAATTAAGCAACACATCAAGGGTAAAGGAAACTTTGATTTAAGAGACAGACTTCAAGTCTATCGTAAAGAGAGAGGAAGAGGTTCTTTTGAAACTCCAAAGCTCTACTGTAAACTGAGGCTCTCTTATAATGGTCTAAGTGTTGGACAAATTGTAGAATATTGTACGATAGAGAAATATACAAAAATAAGAACTGAAGGAACTTATATTTGATATACAAATAATCTTATTTATTTATATTTCTTGTTACACCTGATAAATAAGTTATTTTCCTTGTTGTTTAAAAGTAAAAACCTCATGATCATAATTGCTTTAAAAATAAAAAGAGGATATAATAAAAACCCCTAACCCTCAAATATTTTATAGCATTAGAATAGGAAGAGAACAAGAGTTGGTCAAGAGAGACCTGATAGGAAGGCATCTAACCCAAAACTACATGGAAAAAAAGTGTAGTTTTAGATTATTAGAAACACCTAACAAAACTGCCAATTTGAAAGAATATGAACCTATATGTTATTATAGTATTGTAACTTTTGAGACACAATATCTACTGAAACAAATTGTTGCAATGTTTCTTCATTCTTGGAACGCAGCCTAAATATAAAATGATTCTCCTAATTGGTTAAATTGCTTTAAAACTCCCGCTTATGAAAGACAATTTAGATGCAAAGTTTTATTCATAAAAATGTTGAATAAAACAAGTTTTGGCAGGGGAGAATGATAACACCTAATTATAAGATAAATAAATTACAGGATCAGACAAAATAATATCCAGTAAAGATCATATGTTACTTTATGGTAAGAGTGACACAATATACGCAAGTGTAACTTTCCATTCTTTAACCCTTATTCTTTGCTTTCACATTGTTAATGCTTATGGACCCCCATCCCGCTCCAAGAGTGTGGGACTCCTGGGTCCAGGTTACCGACTAAAAATCTTAAGGCAGGCAATTTGAAACCTTTAGGCAATTTACACCCTGGAATCACTTTTAGCATTATTTCAAGCGGTACCTTGAATGCTCCTTTCAAGTAAGCCATCAAAACTTAAGATTTAGTTACTATCTATCACTCTCTTTCTTTACCAGAACTGACTTCAAAAAATTTTTTCCTGCCTGCCAGCATGCTTCATTCTTCAAAATTTCATTAGTAAAATCTGCGACAATTGAGGAAAAAAGTGGAGGGAACATGTGAACTAACCTAACAGCCATATTGGTCGCCATTTAGTTTTAACCGCCATTATGTTTTTTTGGCCGTTATTGCTCTAACGTAATAGACTTACCTTTTATTTTCAAGTGTGATACAAACCAATGAAGTCTGGGTTTGCAGGCAGAGACTATACCGACTGAGCTATCATACATCATTATAATTGTTGCCTCCATGTTTGTTTGTTTTTTTTTTTTTAATTTCGTAGGAGGTGGAAAATCTTCAAAAGACAAAGTGAGATATCCGATCTTCCCAATAGTGTGAGGTTCTTACTCACTAAAAACCACCTTCCTTCCTGTTAGTATCCCTATCGCGTAGGACAAGGATTCAGGAATGGTTTTCCATGTACCAAGCTTGTGGCTCTTTCCATGGAAGTGTCGAGAATATATGGTGAAAGAAAGCAGAACATTGTGTAGCCGCGCGAAGAGCGAGGTAAATCCCTAGCTGGGACAGAGTCCAGGTAAGGAAAACCTAGCGACAGATCATGCAGGATCCCTGTTTGGAGCGTGGTGTGGGTGAAGGATAGGATTACCTTACAAATACTTTGTTAGTTATTATTAATAAAAGATTGCCCTACATACATAACCTTCTTCTGCTAACCATGCAAAAGAGACATGCTGCATGCAACCATGTGCTGGTAGATGTGCCTGCAAAAAATTTGCAAGCAATATCTTCTCCTGTGCTGCTGAAGGTCTTGTCTCAAGCATCAAAGCTGCCCCTACTCTATCTGAAACAGATTTGATGAGATGTCAGTTAGGAAAAGGTCACAGTGGTAATGATGTGGTGGGCATTAGAGGGCCAGCAGGTTGTCTGTCATGGGTTAGGGACAGCGGTCGTTTGTGTTTATCAGATGTTGTTTTGTATCTACCAAGTGAGGAAATCAGTGTAGATGTAGGTGGTGAGTGTGCCCCCTTGTAAAGGTTTACTGCTAAATGTTGGATGTGTTGTTTGATGAAAGGCACATTCAAGTCTTTGTGTATTATTCTAAGTTTGGTGCATACTGGTGCTTTAGTCACTATTCTCAAAACTTTGTTTTAAATAGTTGTAGTTTTCGGATGTGGATGTCCCCAGACGGGAGCTGCATATGTAAGTATACTCATGAGTAGCGACTTATATAACATGGTAGCCGTTCTCATTGAGAGAGAACTTGTTTTATTGAGCAATGGATACAGCTTGAAGAGTTTTATGTTTGCCCTTTTAAGAGTGTAATTTATGTGGGCTGACCATGTCAGTTTCCTATCCAGGGTGACCCCTAGGTACTTGACTTGATCCACCCAGTGTATATTTTGGTTAAATAGAAGTAGTGGTGTGTTGTGTTTGATTGTGCGTCATTTGGAAAGCAACAGTGCCTGGCACTTTGACACATTCACTTTCACTCTCCAAGTTGTGAGCCATGGCTCAAGGGTGTTTAGTGCTTTTTGTAACTTGCTGTGTATTATATGTGGTTGCCATGACTGTGCTGATATCGCGGTGTCATCTGCATAAATGGCCACATTGGTGTTTTCGGTTGTTGGAATGTCATTGATGTAGATGTTGAACAGCACAGGCCCAATTAGGGACCCTTGTGGGACGCCGGCCAGTATTGTTCTCTGTGTAGGAGTTGTTTGGTCTACATCAACCCTAAATTTTCGGTCGGACAGGTATGATCTAACGAGATGGATTATTCCATCTGGGAAATTGTAGTGTCTTAGTTTTTGGATGAGACCATCATGCCACACTATATCGAAGGCCTTTTCTATGTCCAAGAAGACTGAACCAGTTGAGCGGTTCATGTTGAAGCCCTCGGTTACATGTTCAACCCCCCTCAGCAGTTGTAGTGTCGTGGAATTTTTAGTTCTGAAGCCAAATTGCTCCGGCCTCAGGATGTTGTGTGTATGTATGTGTTCATTGATACACTTAAGCAAGACTTTCTTGAAGACTTTGCTCATGGTGTTCAACAAACTTATAGGTCTGTATGAGTCTGGCATGAGTTTATCCTTCCCTGGCTTGGGGAAAACTATTATCTTAGCCTCCTTCCAAGCTGCAGGGAAATGATGCATGATGAAAATGGCATTGTATATGTTAGTTAGGTATCTAAGCGCCTTTTTGGATAAGTTTTTAAGTGTTGTATTCCCAATGGTGTCCTGTCCAGGAGCTTTCCTGCTCTTTGTGTGTAAAATCACCCACTGTATTTCAGCAAGTGAAGTTTTATGTATGGGTTGTTGATGTGGAGAGTGGGCGAATTGGAGTGTGTTTGTTTCCACTAAGTCAATGAAAACAGGATGAGGGTCATAGAGTGATTACAGTTTCAATAGTTTCACCTTGGCTCCTAACAGAGCGTGTTAGTGTGAGTGTCGGTATTACAGTTTCAATAGTTACATCATTGGCTCCTAGAGGTTGGTAAGGAGAACATCAGTATATAGTTTAAATAGTTTTTCAGTTAGCTACCAGAGCGTGTTAGTGTGAGTGTCGGTATTACAGTTTCAATAGTTACACCATTGGCTCCTAAAGGGTGCTAACAGGAGTATTGGTATTATAGTTTTAAAAGTTTTTCAGTTAGCTACCAGAGCATGTTAGTGTGAGTGTCGGTATTATAGTTTCAATAGTTACACCATTGGCTCCTAGAGGGTGCTAACGGGAGTATTGGTATTATAGATTCAATAGTTTTTCAGTTGGCTACCAGAGCATGTTAGTGTGAGTGTCGGTATTACAGTTTCAATAGTTACATCATTGGCTCCTAGAGGTTGGTAAGGAGAAGATCAGTATATAGTTTAAATAGTTGTTCAGTTAGCTACCAGAGCATGTTAGTGTGAGTGTCGGTATTACAGTTTCAATAGTTACACCATTGGCTCCTAGAGGGTGCTAACGGGAGTATTGGTATTAAAGATTCAATAGTTTTTCAGTTGGCTACCAGAGCATGTTAGTGTGAGTGTCGGTATTACAGTTTCAATAGTTACACCTTTGGATCCTAGAGGGTGCTAATGGGAGTTTTCGTTTTTTCAGTTAGCTGCCAGAGCATATTAGTGCGAGTGTCGGTATTAGAGTTTCAATAGTAAAACCATTGGCTCCTAGAGGGTGCTAACAGGAGTGTCAGTGTAATAGTTTCAATAGTTTTTCTGTTAGCTACCAGAGCCTGTTAGTGTGAGTGTCGGTATTACAGTTTCAATAGTTACACTTTAACTCCTGGAGCATGAGGATTAAAGATTTTATTAGATTAGATCAACATTAGATTGTGTTGTTCATATTTGTTTTATTGTATATAGTTATGTATTTCCTGCTTTATTTATATTTTAGTAGCATAGCAATAAAGTTTTGAGAATTGGAAAAAAAAAAAATTTCAACAGGAGCTAATAAATAAAACGAAGTGTTTATTGCTATGGGTGTATAATCATAATCATCTATTTGTAATTTATTGAAATATTGTTTATATGATAAATTTATTTTTATGCTTGTAATTTTTGTATTTATATTTGAACATTTATCTTGTCAGTTTGTAAATACTTGTTTACTGATTTGTTATATTATTAAGAATAGATTTTTCCTATGCCTAATTTCCTAGGGTTCATTGGATAACAAAGAATACAAATTCGATGGTTCACATTATTAATATTAATTTGTTGTTGCAAATAATTGAATTAATTTACTGTCTATACTTCAGGCAAAAACTAGAAATCAGCGCCTCGACCTTTCGTTTGGGCAAATAAATTAAATGAAATACCCCCATTAAGAAAAATTTAACATCTTAAACACAACCTATCACTAAGAGTAATTTTACCTAAATTATTTCAATGTTTCAAATAAAAGTCAAAATGAAAGATATCAATTACAATAACTCTCTTAACAAAATATTACTTCAAATACTATAATTTTACCTTTTCACCTATGCACCTACTACAGTTCACACATACTTAATAATCTTCAGTAATAAGAAAAATTCAACAACTTAAAAGTGTAAAATAAATTGAACATAATAGAGACTAATCAAAATTTAAGTAAAAGCATAAACAAATCACAATTACTTTAGTAAAAACTAATTATTAAAATTTGAAAAACCAATTACTTTCCATATGGTAATAAAATGTTTAAGTAAAGACTAAAAATCCGCCCGATGCACCATTTATTAGGAATAGGTTTTTCCTATACCTAATTTCTCGGGTTCATTTTATAAAAATAGAATACAAATTCGGTGTTTCAGATTATTAATATTAATTTGTTGTTTATTCTCTTATATTTGTTACAATTTACAATTACTTTAGATCTATAAATGATTCTATGTCAGCTTGATATATTATATCCTTATCCAATATTTAATCCTATAAAATATAATTTTAAAGCATTTTATCAATCATTTCGATACTTCTTTTCCACACATTTCACTTTTTATCTTTCACAATTCATTATTTCCAAAAACAACAATTTAAAATGACTGTTTTATAGCAGTTTGAGGTTATGTAGACAAATATTTCATCAATTTTAAGTAAAATCTATTGATGTTTTTTTATTTCGCGAAAATAGTTCTGTTTTAAGACAGAATAGACCTGTCAAACTATTATGAAGTGTCAAACTAGATATCATTTAGTATCAATGATGTCATATTACATTATAATTCAGTTAAACTAGGTACTTTAGTTAGTAGAATTTATAGTTTTTAGCATTGTAAGCATTATCATTGTTAACTCGATAGAGCCATTGTTAGTCAGTTTTAATCGAGGTGGTACACAGTACACATCAAATGTACTTCTGTAATTAAAATAAGCTTTTTAAAGTATATTAAAATCTTGTTCAATTATTAAAAAGTGTTATTAACCGGAGTGTCGAACAGATCGTCTACGATAAGTGGATATTATGAAGAGAGATGAAGAGTTAAATTAATAAGCGCATAATATTAAATTTAGCACAAACAATCAGCAAAGTGAATATTTGCAACCGTTCGTGAAGTAAATTTGTACAACCAAAAGGTAGAGCGGATATCTACAAAGAAGAGAGAAGAAAAATCGCGTAAAGTGAAGTGTGACATGTTCCCGCAAACACGGAAAATAATATACGCACATTTGTTTAATAGGATTATTTGCTTATTAATTTTTAATGAGAATGAAATAATTAAATAGAAATAATTAATAATTTTAAATATAACTTGTGTAAATATTGCTCTTAAAATACTATATTACATACATTATATCTTTTTATTTTTATTTAATTTGTATTATAATAAGCATAACAATGTTTACCCCAACACTTAAAAAGGAATACTTGGACATGATACCGGACTATGCTCAATCGATTTGTTACAGTATGTGACAAAATAGTTAACAAATTCTTTGTAGCTAGTAATGTAGGCAACTTTCAAAATGAATACATTTTCACGTCAATATTACCAAAATTAAAGGGACAAGCCCTTGATATAGTAGTCAATTATAACACCTATGCTTGTAAAGATGTTAAACAAATCTTACTAACTAGTTACTTAGACAAAAGGTACTGTTTCACGTTAAACCTTGAAATGGATGAGTTAGGGAATCATCATTTAAATTCTATGATAAGTTGAAAAAGTTGTTAAATTTACAAATAGCATTTTTTTATTAATAAAGAACCAGTAGCTAAAGAAATTCTATGTACATATCCACAACAATTAGCATTAAGAGTTATATTAAGGAGACTTCAGGAACAACTAGGGTCGTTAATGTGTACTAAAAACCAAAACCACTCGAAGAAGCACTCAATATGCTTATAAATTATTTCCAGTTTAAAAATAACAAATTGTTTTTAACAAACCGACCAAATGTCCCACAAAAATCCCATTACATGCCAATTCGTAAACCAATGCCTAATCACCAATTCCACTTAGTGCACATCAAATATACTTCAGTAATTAAAATAAAATTTTTAAAGTATATTAAAATCTTGTTCAAATATTAAAAAGTTTTTTTTTTTTTTAAAGTCATATCCTCATAACCAAATCATAACTTTATATATATATATATATATATATATATATATATATATATATATATATACCTTACTTGACCTATAGTTCTTTTACCAGGTGTGGGTTTCAGAGACCTATTCTTCATAAATCTTATATCATAGAAGCATAGCAATATCAATCTGTAAAAGTAAATGAAGTGTGCATTCGCCCCACGAGTGATTTCAATATGGCTATATGATTGAATTTGTTACAAATTTATTAATTTTGATGTTTGTTAAGTAAATAATGAATTGTGATAGATAAAAAACCATAAAGAGAATATCTTGAAATGATTCCAGAGTATAATGGAAATCCCACTATGCTAGGAAGATTTATTTCTATTTGTGACAAAGTTGTTGCAAAACTTTATGTAACTGAAAATATAGCTGATTTTGAAAATGAATATTTGTTTTCTTCTGTATTAACAAAACTAAAAAGACAAGCTTTAGAAGTACTAGTTGTAAGTTATAATACTTCAAATACATATTCATTGGAAGATATTAGAAAAACTTTATTAACTAGTTCTTGATAAAAGTGATTGTTTTAATTAAACATAGAAATGTCAGAGTTAAAACAAGAAACCAATGAGTCTCCATTTTAATTTTATGAACGCATACAAAAATTGTTATATTTACAAATTGCATTCTTTACTAATAAAGAGACTTCTGCTAGTGATGTTTTGTGTACATATGTACAAAACATACTCTTAGCATTAAGTGTATTGTTATTTAGTTTGCAAGAACCATTAGGATCTTTTATGCGAACGAAAAACCCAACTAATTTAGAAGGAGCTTTAAACATAACCAATGATTTTCAATTAAAAAACAAAACAAATTATTTCACAATAACAAACCTACTGTAAGTAAATTTGTGCAACCACAAAAACCTGCTCAAAATAAACCTTTCCAACCACCTTACCAAAGTTTTCAAAACCCTTATGGTAATAAGCCATATAATCAGATGCAATCAAAACATCAATTAAACCCAAACCAGCAGAAATATAATCAATATCAATATAAACCTAAACCTATGAGTATTTCAACAATACAGGCAGATAACACGGTTGGAACACTAAAGTGTACCAAATAACGGGAAAACCCACAGAAGAAGATTTTGTAAATTATTCATTTAATTCCGATCAAGATGTGGAGAAAATTTTGTAGATAACACAGAAATTCCTGAATTTCAAAAACAGTTTAACACTTTAAATTTAAACGAGCAAAATGATGAAAATGAGGATGAAGATTATTTTTTAGGAGCTACCAGCTTCGGAACAAATTCAAAATAATGAATATCCATAATGAATTACCATAATATTGTTAACCCAAATACCAATTTAAAATACTAATCGATACAGAGAGTATACAAAACTTCATAAAAAAAAATTAGCATTTAAATTATATAAACATACCTTAAACCAAGAACCTTTCGAAGTATCAACTGCACGTGGTGTTTCAACAGAAAAATACATTTGTGAATTACCTTTATTAAATGAAAAAGAAATGAAATTCTATTTATTCGACTTCCATAAAAATTTTGATATATTGCTAGGATTAGATAACGAGTACTAAATAAAAATATACCAATATTCTACTTCAACAAGGAAGAATTAGATTGTAAAAAAGAAAACAATAATAAACCTATTGTTGATAAAAATATAGTTAATTACACAATACAAGAACGAATTAGATGGATAGTAAAGATTAAAATAAAAAATATGCGTGAAGGTCAAGGAATAATACCATATAAATATTCTAAAGGACTAGAAATACCGTAATACATAGTTACTGTTAAAGATAATGAAACTTTTAGTCCAATAATCAATAATAACATGGAAGATATGAAAATTACGCCAAAACCATTGAAAATTGAGCCTTTGAGTAATTTTGAGATTTTGGATACTCTTTTATAATAATTGTGATAAAAAATTACAGCAAATTTCAATTCAATAAACTAGAAGGAAAAGAATAAACAAGATTTAAATAAAATTAGGACAGATCACATAAATTTAGAGGAAAAGGAAAAGATATTAAAATTAATTCAAGAATATTCAGATATTTTTTATAACGGAAAGGATGATCCAACTTTCACCAATCAAGTAAAACATATAATTAGAGCATCTGATGAAATTCCAGTTTATACGAGGAATTATCGGCACCCGGAAATTTATTAAAAAAAGTAAACAATCAAATCCATGATATGTTAAGACAAAAAATAATTAAACCAAATAAACTACAGTACACAAAAACTCTCCACAAGACAAATTTTTAAACTAATTTTATTAGCTCAAATTAAAACCTGACAGTTCTTCATCATGGGGGGGGTGACTGGTTTTTAATTAAGCAACACATCAAGGGTAAAGGAAACTTTGATTTAAGAGACAGACTTCAAGTCTATCGTAAAGAGAGAGGAAGAGGTTCTTTTGAAACTCCAAAGCTCTACTGTAAACTGAGGCTCTCTTATAATGGTCTAAGTGTTGGACAAATTGTAGAATATTGTACGATAGAGAAATATACAAAAATAAGAACTGAAGGAACTTATATTTGATATACAAATAATCTTATTTATTTATATTTCTTGTTACACCTGATAAATAAGTTATTTTCCTTGTTGTTTAAAAGTAAAAACCTCATGATCATAATTGCTTTAAAAATAAAAAGAGGATATAATAAAAACCCATAACCCTCAAATATTTTATAGCATTAGAATAGGAAGAGAACAAGAGTTGGTCAAGAGAGACCTGATAGGAAGGCATCTAACACAAAACTACATGGAAAAAAAGTGTAGTTTTAGATTATTAGAAACACCTAACAAAACTGCCAATTTGAAAGAATATGAACCTATATGTTATTATAGTATTGTAACTTTTGAGACACAATATCTACTGAAACAAATTGTTGCAATGTTTCTTCATTCTTGGAACGCAGCCTAAATATAAAATGATTCTCCTAATTGGTTAAATTGCTTTAAAACTCCCGCTTATGAAAGACAATTTAGATGCAAAGTTTTATTCATAAAAATGTTGAATAAAACAAGTTTTGGCAGGGGAGAATGATAACACCTAATTATAAGATAAATAAATTACAGGATCAGACAAAATAATATCCAGTAAAGATCATATGTTACTTTATGGTAAGAGTGACACAATATACGCAAGTGTAACTTTCCATTCTTTAACCCTTATTCTTTGCTTTCACATTGTTAATGCTTATGGACCCCCATCCCGCTCCAAGAGTGTGGGACTCCTGGGTCCAGGTTACCGACTAAAAATCTTAAGGCAGGCAATTTGAAACCTTTAGGCAATTTACACCCTGGAATCACTTTTAGCATTATTTCAAGCGGTACCTTGAATGCTCCTTTCAAGTAAGCCATCAAAACTTAAGATTTAGTTACTATCTATCACTCTCTTTCTTTACCAGAACTGACTTCAAAAAATTTTTTCCTGCCTGCCAGCATGCTTCATTCTTCAAAATTTCATTAGTAAAATCTGCGACAATTGAGGAAAAAAGTGGAGGGAACATGTGAACTAACCTAACAGCCATATTGGTCGCCATTTAGTTTTAACCGCCATTATGTTTTTTTGGCCGTTATTGCTCTAACGTAATAGACTTACCTTTTATTTTCAAGTGTGATACAAACCAATGAAGTCTGGGTTTGCAGGCAGAGACTATACCGACTGAGCTATCATACATCATTATAATTGTTGCCTCCATGTTTGTTTGTTTTTTTTTTTTTAATTTCGTAGGAGGTGGAAAATCTTCAAAAGACAAAGTGAGATATCCGATCTTCCCAATAGTGTGAGGTTCTTACTCACTAAAAACCACCTTCCTTCCTGTTAGTATCCCTATCGCGTAGGACAAGGATTCAGGAATGGTTTTCCATGTACCAAGCTTGTGGCTCTTTCCATGGAAGTGTCGAGAATATATGGTGAAAGAAAGCAGAACATTGTGTAGCCGCGCGAAGAGCGAGGTAAATCCCTAGCTGGGACAAAGTCCAGGTAAGGAAAACCTAGCGACAGATCATGCAGGATCCCTGTTTGGAGCGTGGTGTGGGTGAAGGATAGGATTACCTTACAAATACTTTGTTAGTTATTATTAATAAAAGATTGCCCTACATACATAACCTTCTTCTGCTAACCATGCAAAAGAGACATGCTGCATGCAACCATGTGCTGGTAGATGTGCCTGCAAAAAATTTGCAAGCAATATCTTCTCCTGTGCTGCTGAAGGTCTTGTCTCAAGCATCAAAGCTGCCCCTACTCTATCTGAAACAGATTTGATGAGATGTCAGTTAGGAAAAGGTCACAGTGGTAATGATGTGGTGGGCATTAGAGGGCCAGCAGGTTGTCTGTCATGGGTTAGGGACAGCGGTCGTTTGTGTTTATCAGATGTTGTTTTGTATCTACCAAGTGAGGAAATCAGTGTAGATGTAGGTGGTGAGTGTGCCCCCTTGTAAAGGTTTACTGCTAAATGTTGGATGTGTTGTTTGATGAAAGGCACATTCAAGTCTTTGTGTATTATTCTAAGTTTGGTGCATACTGGTGCTTTAGTCACTATTCTCAAAACTTTGTTTTAAATAGTTGTAGTTTTCGGATGTGGATGTCCCCAGACGGGAGCTGCATATGTAAGTATACTCATGAGTAGCGACTTATATAACATGGTAGCCGTTCTCATTGAGAGAGAACTTGTTTTATTGAGCAATGGATACAGCTTGAAGAGTTTTATGTTTGCCCTTTTAAGAGTGTAATTTATGTGGGCTGACCATGTCAGTTTCCTATCCAGGGTGACCCCTAGGTACTTGACTTGATCCACCCAGTGTATATTTTGGTTGAATAGAAGTAGTGGTGTGTTGTGTTTGATTGTGCGTCATTTGGAAAGCAACAGTGCCTGGCACTTTGACACATTCACTTTCACTCTCCAAGTTGTGAGCCATGGCTCAAGGGTGTTTAGTGCTTTTTGTAACTTGCTGTGTATTATATGTGGTTGCCATGACTGTGCTGATATCGCGGTGTCATCTGCATAAATGGCCACATTGGTGTTTTCGGTTGTTGGAATGTCATTGATGTAGATGTTGAACAGCACAGGCCCAATTAGGGACCCTTGTGGGACGCCGGCCAGTATTGTTCTCTGTGTAGGAGTTGTTTGGTCTACATCAACCCTAAATTTTCGGTCGGACAGGTATGATCTAACGAGATGGATTATTCCATCTGGGAAATTGTAGTGTCTTAGTTTTTGGATGAGACCATCATGCCACACTATATCGAAGGCCTTTTCTATGTCCAAGAAGACTGAACCAGTTGAGCGGTTCATGTTGAAGCCCTCGGTTACATGTTCAACCCCCCTCAGCAGTTGTAGTGTCGTGGAATTTTTAGTTCTGAAGCCAAATTGCTCCGGCCTCAGGATGTTGTGTGTATGTATGTGTTCATTGATACACTTAAGCAAGACTTTCTTGAAGACTTTGCTCATGGTGTTCAACAAACTTATAGGTCTGTATGAGTCTGGCATGAGTTTATCCTTCCCTGGCTTGGGGAAAACTACTATCTTAGCCTCCTTCCAAGCTGCAGGGAAATGATGCATGATGAAAATGGCATTGTATATGTTAGTTAGGTATCTAAGCGCCTTTTTGGATAAGTTTTTAAGTGTTGTATTCCCAATGGTGTCCTGTCCAGGAGCTTTCCTGCTCTTTGTGTGTAAAATCACCCACTGTATTTCAGCAAGTGAAGTTTTATGTATGGGTTGTTGATGTGGAGAGTGGGCGAATTGGAGTGTGTTTGTTTCCACTAAGTCAATGAAAACAGGATGAGGGTCATAGAGTGATTACAGTTTCAATAGTTTCACCTTGGCTCCTAACAGAGCGTGTTAGTGTGAGTGTCGGTATTACAGTTTCAATAGTTACATCATTGGCTCCTAGAGGTTGGTAAGGAGAACATCAGTATATAGTTTAAATAGTTTTTCAGTTAGCTACCAGAGCATGTTAGTGTGAGTGTCGGTATTACAGTTTCAATAGTTACACCATTGGCTCCTAGAGGGTGCTAACGGGAGTATTGGTATTATAGTTTTAAAAGTTTTTCAGTTAGCTACCAGAGCATGTTAGTTTGAGTGTCGGTATTACAGTTTCAATAGTTACACCATTGGCTCCTAGAGGGTGCTAATGGGAGTTTCGGTATTATAGTTTCAATAGTTTTTCAGTTAGCTACCAGAGCATGTTAGTGTGAGTGTCGGTATTACAGTTTCAATAGTAAAACCATTGGCTCCTAGAGGGTGCTAACAGGAGTGTCAGTGTAATAGTTTCAATAGTTTTTCTGTTAGCTACCAGAGCCTGTTAGTGTGAGTGTCGGTATTACAGTTTCAATAGTTACACTTTAACTCCTGGAGCATGAGGATTAAAGATTTTATTAGATTAGATCAACATTAGATTGTGTTGTTCATATTTGTTTTATTGTATATAGTTATGTATTTCCTGTTTTATTTATATTTTAGTAGCATAGCAATAAAGTTTTGAGAATTGGAAAAAAAAAAAAATTTCAACAGGAGCTAATAAATGAAACGAAGTGTTTATTGCTATGGGTGTATAATCATAATCATCTATTTGTAATTTATTGAAATATTGTTTATATGATAAATTTATTTTTATGCTTGTAATTTTTGTATTTATATTTGAACATTTATCTTGTCAGTTTGTAAATACTTGTTTACTGATTTGTTATATTATTAAGAATAGATTTTTCCTATGCCTAATTTCCTAGGGTTCATTGGATAACAAAGAATACAAATTCGATGGTTCACATTATTAATATTAATTTGTTGTTGCAAATAATTGAATTAATTTACTGTCTATACTTCAGGCAAAAACAAGAAATCAGCGCCTCGACCTTTCGTTTGGGCAAATAAATTAAATGAAATACCACCATTAAAAAAAATTTAACATTTTAAACACAACCTATCACTACGAGTAATTTTACCTAAATTATTTCAATGTTTCAAATAAAAGTCAAAATGAAAGATATCAATTACAATAACTCTCTTAACAAAATATTACTTCAAATACTATAATTTTACCTTTTCACCTATGCACCTACTACAGTTCACACATACTTAATAATCTTCAGTAAGAAGAAAAATTCAACAACTTAAAAGTGTAAAATAAATTGAACATAATAGAGACTAACCAAAATTTAAGTAAAAGCATAAACAAATCACAATTACTTTAGTAAAAACTAATTATTAAAATTTGAAAAACCAATTACTTTCCATATGGTAATAAAATGTTTAAGTAAAGACTAAAAATCCGCCCGATGCACCATTTATTAGGAATAGGTTTTTCCTATACCTAATTTCTCGGGTTCATTTTATAAAAATAGAATACAAATTCGGTGTTTCAGATTATTAATATTAATTTGTTGTTTATTCTCTTATATTTGTTACAATTTACAATTACTTTAGATCTATAAATGATTCTATGTCAGCTTGATATATTATATCCTTATCCAATATTTAATCCTATAAAATATAATTTTAAAGCATTTTATCAATCATTTCGATACTTCTTTTCCACACATTTCACTTTTTATCTTTCACAATTCATTATTTCCAAAAACAACAATTTAAAATGACTGTTTTATAGCAGTTTGAGGTTATGTAGACAAATATTTCATCAATTTTAAGTAAAATCTATTGATGTTTTTTTATTTCGCGAAAATAGTTCTGTTTTAAGACAGAATAGACCTGTCAAACTATTATGAAGTGTCAAACTAGATATCATTTAGTATCAATGATGTCATATTACATTATAATTCAGTTAAACTAGGTACTTTAGTTAGTAGAATTTATAGTTTTTAGCATTGTAAGCATTATCATTGTTAACTCGATAGAGCCATTGTTAGTCAGTTTTAATCGAGGTGGTACACAGTACACATCAAATGTACTTCTGTAATTAAAATAAGCTTTTTAAAGTATATTAAAATCTTGTTCAATTATTAAAAAGTGTTATTAACCGGAGTGTCGAACAGATCGTCTACGATAAGTGGATATTATGAAGAGAGATGAAGAGTTAAATTAATAAGCGCATAATATTAAATTTAGCACAAACAATCAGCAAAGTGAATATTTGCAACCGTTCGTGAAGTAAATTTGTACAACCAAAAGGTAGAGCGGATATCTACAAAGAAGAGAGAAGAAAAATCGCGTAAAGTGAAGTGTGACATGTTCCCGCAAACACGGAAAATAATATACGCACATTTGTTTAATAGGATTATTTGCTTATTAATTTTTAATGAGAATGAAATAATTAAATAGAAATAATTAATAATTTTAAATATAACTTGTGTAAATATTGCTCTTAAAATACTATATTACATACATTATATCTTTTTATTTTTATTTAATTTGTATTATAATAAGCATAACAATGTTTACCCCAACACTTAAAAAGGAATACTTGGACATGATACCGGACTATGCTCAATCGATTTGTTACAGTATGTGACAAAATAGTTAACAAATTCTTTGTAGCTAGTAATGTAGGCAACTTTCAAAATGAATACATTTTCACGTCAATATTACCAAAATTAAAGGGACAAGCCCTTGATATAGTAGTCAATTATAACACCTATGCTTGTAAAGATGTTAAACAAATCTTACTAACTAGTTACTTAGACAAAAGGTACTGTTTCACGTTAAACCTTGAAATGGATGAGTTAGGGAATCATCATTTAAATTCTATGATAAGGTGAAAAAGTTGTTAAATTTACAAATAGCATTTTTTTATTAATAAAGAACCAGTAGCTAAAGAAATTCTATGTACATATCCACAACAATTAGCATTAAGAGTTATATTAAGGAGACTTCAGGAACAACTAGGGTCGTTAATGTGTACTAAAAACCAAAACCACTCGAAGAAGCACTCAATATGCTTATAAATTATTTCCAGTTTAAAAATAACAAATTGTTTTTAACAAACCGACCAAATGTCCCACAAAAATCCCATTACATGCCAATTCGTAAACCAATGCCTAATCACCAATTCCACTTAGTGCACATCAAATATACTTCAGTAATTAAAATAAAATTTTTAAAGTATATTAAAATCTTGTTCAAATATTAAAAAGTTTTTTTTTTTTTTAAAGTCATATCCTCATAACCAAATCATAACTTTATATATATATATATATATATATATATATATATATATATATATATACCTTACTTGACCTATAGTTCTTTTACCAGGTGTGGGTTTCAGAGACCTATTCTTCATAAATCTTATATCATAGAAGCATAGCAATATCAATCTGTAAAAGTAAATGAAGTGTGCATTCGCCCCACGAGTGATTTCAATATGGCTATATGATTGAATTTGTTACAAATTTATCAATTTTGATGTTTGTTAAGTAAATAATGAATTGTGATAGATAAAAAACCATAAAGAGAATATCTTGAAATGATTCCAGAGTATAATGGAAATCCCACTATGCTAGGAAGATTTATTTCTATTTGTGACAAAGTTGTTGCAAAACTTTATGTAACTGAAAATATAGCTGATTTTGAAAATGAATATTTGTTTTCTTCTGTATTAACAAAACTAAAAAGACAAGCTTTAGAAGTACTAGTTGTAAGTTATAATACTTCAAATACATATTCATTGGAAGATATTAGAAAAACTTTATTAACTAGTTCTTGATAAAAGTGATTGTTTTAATTAAACATAGAAATGTCAGAGTTAAAACAAGAAACCAATGAGTCTCCATTTTAATTTTATGAACGCATACAAAAATTGTTATATTTACAAATTGCATTCTTTACTAATAAAGAGACTTCTGCTAGTGATGTTTTGTGTACATATGTACAAAACATACTCTTAGCATTAAGTGTATTGTTATTTAGTTTGCAAGAACCATTAGGATCTTTTATGAGAACGAAAAACCCAACTAATTTAGAAGGAGCTTTAAACATAACCAATGATTTTCAATTAAAAAACAAAACAAATTGTTTCACAATAACAAACCTACTGTAAGTAAATTTGTGCAACCACAAAAACCTGCTCAAAATAAACCTTTCCAACCACCTTACCAAAGTTTTCAAAACCCTTATGGTAATAAGCCATATAATCAGATGCAATCAAAACATCAATTAAACCCAAACCAGCAGAAATATAATCAATATCAATATAAACCTAAACCTATGAGTATTTCAACAATACAGGCAGATAACACGGTTGGAACACTAAAGTGTACCAAATAACGGGAAAACCCACAGAAGAAGATTTTGTAAATTATTCATTTAATTCCGATCAAGATGTGGAGAAAATTTTGTAGATAACACAGAAATTCCTGAATTTCAAAAACAGTTTAACACTTTAAATTTAAACGAGCAAAATGATGAAAATGAGGATGAAGATTATTTTTTAGGAGCTACCAGCTTCGGAACAAATTCAAAATAATGAATATCCATAATGAATTACCATAATATTGTTAACCCAAATACCAATTTAAAATAATAATCGATACAGAGAGTATACGAAACTTCATAAAAAAAAATTAGCATTTGAATTATATAAACATACCTTAAACCAAGAACCTTTCGAAGTATCAACTGCACGTGGTGTTTCAACAGAAAAATACATTTGTGAATTACCTTTATTAAATGAAAAAGAAATGAAATTCTATTTATTCGACTTCCATAAAAATGTTGATATATTGCTAGGATTAGATAACGAGTACTAAATAAAAATATACCAATATTCTACTTCAACAAGGAAGAATTAGATTGTAAAAAAGAAAACAATAATAAACCTATTGTTGATAAAAATATAGTTAATTACACAATACAAGAACGAATTAGATGGATAGTAAAGATTAAAATAAAAAATATGCGTGAAGGTCAAGGAATAATACCATATAAATATTCTAAAGGACTAGAAATACCGTAATACATAGTTACTGTTAAAGATAATGAAACTTTTAGTCCAATAATCAATAATAACATGGAAGATATGAAAATTACGCCAAAACCATTGAAAATTGAGCCTTTGAGTAATTTTGAGATTTTGGATACTCTTTTATAATAATTGTGATAAAAAATTACAGCAAATTTCAATTCAATAAACTAGAAGGAAAAGAATAAACAAGATTTAAATAAAATTAGGACAGATCACATAAATTTAGAGGAAAAGGAAAAGATATTAAAATTAATTCAAGAATATTCAGATATTTTTTATAACGGAAAGGATGATCCAACTTTCACCAATCAAGTAAAACATATAATTAGAGCAACTGATGAAATTCCAGTTTATACGAGGAATTATCGGCACCCGGAAATTTATTAAAAAAAGTAAACAATCAAATCCATGATATGTTAAGACAAAAAATAATTAAACCAAATAAACTACAGTACACAAAAACTCTCCACAAGACAAATTTTTAAACTAATTTTATCAGCTCAAATTAAAACCTGACAGTTCTTCATCATGGGGGGGGGTGACTGGTTTTTAATTAAGCAACACATCAAGGGTAAAGGAAACTTTGATTTAAGAGACAGACTTCAAGTCTATCGTAAAGAGAGAGGAAGAGGTTCTTTTGAAACTCCAAAGCTCTACTGTAAACTGAGGCTCTCTTATAATGGTCTAAGTGTTGGACAAATTGTAGAATATTGTACGATAGAGAAATATACAAAAATAAGAACTGAAGGAACTTATATTTGATATACAAATAATCTTATTTATTTATATTTCTTGTTACACCTGATAAATAAGTTATTTTCCTTGTTGTTTAAAAGTAAAAACCTCATGATCATAATTGCTTTAAAAATAAAAAGAGGATATAATAAAAACCCCTAACCCTCAAATATTTTATAGCATTAGAATAGGAAGAGAACAAGAGTTGGTCAAGAGAGACCTGATAGGAAGGCATCTAACACAAAACTACATGGAAAAAAAGTGTAGTTTTAGATTATTAGAAACACCTAACAAAACTGCCAATTTGAAAGAATATGAACCTATATGTTATTATAGTATTGTAACTTTTGAGACACAATATCTACTGAAACAAATTGTTGCAATGTTTCTTCATTCTTGGAACGCAGCCTAAATATAAAATGATTCTCCTAATTGGTTAAATTGCTTTAAAACTCCCGCTTATGAAAGACAATTTAGATGCAAAGTTTTATTCATAAAAATGTTGAATAAAACAAGTTTTGGCAGGGGAGAATGATAACACCTAATTATAAGATAAATAAATTACAGGATCAGACAAAATAATATCCAGTAAAGATCATATGTTACTTTATGGTAAGAGTGACACAATATACGCAAGTGTAACTTTCCATTCTTTAACCCTTATTCTTTGCTTTCACATTGTTAATGCTTATGGACCCCCATCCCGCTCCAAGAGTGTGGGACTCCTGGGTCCAGGTTACCGACTAAAAATCTTAAGGCAGGCAATTTGAAACCTTTAGGCAATTTACACCCTGGAATCACTTTTAGCATTATTTCAAGCGGTACCTTGAATGCTCCTTTCAAGTAAGCCATCAAAACTTAAGATTTAGTTACTATCTATCACTCTCTTTCTTTACCAGAACTGACTTCAAAAAATTTTTTCCTGCCTGCCAGCATGCTTCATTCTTCAAAATTTCATTAGTAAAATCTGCGACAATTGAGGAAAAAAGTGGAGGGAACATGTGAACTAACCTAACAGCCATATTGGTCGCCATTTAATTTTAACCGCCATTATGTTTTTTTGGCCGTTATTGCTCTAACGTAATAGACTTAACTTTTATTTTCAAGTGTGATACAAACCAATGAAGTCTGGGTTTGCAGGCAGAGACTATACCGACTGAGCTATCATACATCATTATAATTGTTGCCTCCATGTTTGTTTGTTTTTTTTTTTAATTTCGTAGGAGGTGGAAAATCTTCAAAAGACAAAGTGAGATATCCGATCTTCCCAATAGTGTGAGGTTCTTACTCACTAAAATCCACCTTCCTTCCTGTTAGTATCCCTATCGCGTAGGACAAGGATTCAGGAATGGTTTTCCATGTACCAAGCTTGTGGCTCTTTCCATGGAAGTGTCGAGAATATATTGTGAAAGAAAGCAGAACATTGTGTAGCCGCGCGAAGAGCGAGGTAAATCCCTAGCTGGGACAGAGTCCAGGTAAGGAAAACCTAGCGACAGATCATGCAGGATCCCTGTTTGGAGCGTGGTGTGGGTGAAGGATAGGATTACCTTACAAATACTTTGTTAGTTATTATTAATAAAAGATTGCCCTACATACATAACCTTCTTCTGCTAACCATGCAAAAGAGACATGCTGCATGCAACCATGTGCTGGTAGATGTGCCTGCAAAAAATTTGCAAGCAATATCTTCTCCTGTGCTGCTGAAGGTCTTGTCTCAAGCATCAAAGCTGCCCCTACTCTATCTGAAACAGATTTGATGAGATGTCAGTTAGGAAAAGGTCACAGTGGTAATGATGTGGTGGGCATTAGAGGGCCAGCAGGTTGTCTGTCATGGGTTAGGGACAGCGGTCGTTTGTGTTTATCAGATGTTGTTTTGTATCTACCAAGTGAGGAAATCAGTGTAGATGTAGGTGGTGAGTGTGCCCCCTTGTAAAGGTTTACTGCTAAATGTTGGATGTGTTGTTTGATGAAAAGCACATTCAAGTCTTTGTGTATTATTCTAAGTTTGGTGCTTTAGTCACTATTCTCAAAACTTTGTTTTGAAATAGTTGTAGTTTTCGGATGTGGATGTCCCCAGACAGAAGCTGCATATGTAAGTATACTCATGAGTAGCGACTTATATAACATGGTGGCCGTTCTCATTGAGAGAGAACTTGTTTTGTTGAGCAATGGATACAGCTGGAAGAGTTTTATGTTTGCCCTTTTAAGAGTGTAATTTATGTGGGCTGACCATGTCAGTTTCCTATCCAGGGTGACCCCTAGGTACTTGACTTGATCCACCCAGTGTATATTTTGGTTGAATAGAAGTAGTGGTGTGTTGTGTTTGATTGTGCGTCATTTGGAAAGCAACAGTGCCTGGCACTTTGACACATTCACTTTCACTCTCCAAGTTGTGAGCCATGGCTCAAGGGTGTTTAGTGCTTTTTGTAACTTGCTGTGTATTATATGTGGTTGCCATGACTGTGCTGATATCGCGGTGTCATCTGCATAAATGGCCACATTGGTGTTTTCGGTTGTTGGAATGTCATTGATGTAGATGTTGAACAGCACAGGCCCAATTAGGGACCCTTGTGGGACGCCGGCCAGTATTGTTCTCTGTGTAGGAGTTGTTTGGTCTACATCAACCCTAAATTTTCGGTCGGACAGGTATGATCTAACGAGATGGATTATTCCATCTGGGAAATTGTAGTGTCTTAGTTTTTGGATGAGACCATCATGCCACACTATATCGAAGGCCTTTTCTATGTCCAAGAAGACTGAACCAGTTGAGCGGTTCATGTTGAAGCCCTCGGTTACATGTTCAACCCCCCTCAGCAGTTGTAGTGTCGTGGAATTTTTAGTTCTGAAGCCAAATTGCTCCGGCCTCAGGATGTTGTGTGTATGTATGTGTTCATTGATACACTTAAGCAAGACTTTCTTGAAGACTTTGCTCATGGTGTTCAACAAACTTATAGGTCTGTATGAGTCTGGCATGAGTTTATCCTTCCCTGGCTTGGGGAAAACTATTATCTTAGCCTCCTTCCAAGCTGCAGGGAAATGATGCATGATGAAAATGGCATTGTATATGTTAGTTAGGTATCTAAGCGCCTTTTTGGATAAGTTTTTAAGTGTTGTATTCCCAATGGTGTCCTGTCCAGGAGCTTTCCTGCTCTTTGTGTGTAAAATCACCCACTGTATTTCAGCAAGTGAAGTTTTATGTATGGGTTGTTGATGTGGAGAGTGGGCGAATTGGAGTGTGTTTGTTTCCACTAAGTCAATGAAAACAGGATGAGGGTCATAGAGTGATTACAGTTTCAATAGTTTCACCTTGGCTCCTAACAGAGCGTGTTAGTGTGAGTGTCGGTATTACAGTTTCAATAGTTACATCATTGGCTCCTAGAGGTTGGTAAGGAGAACATTTTTTTTTTTTTTTTTTTAATTTCGCAGGATAGGTGGAAAATCTTCAAAAGACAAAGGGAGAAATCCGCTCTTCCCAATAGTGTGAGATTCTTACTCACTAAAAACCACCTTCCTTCCTGTTAGTACCCCTATCGCGTGGGACAAGGAAACAGGAAAGGTTTTCCATGTACCAAGCTGAGAAGCTCTTTCCATGGGCGTATCGAGATTGTAAATGTGGAAGAAAGCAGAACTTTATGTATCCGCGCGAAGGGCGAGGTAAAGACCTGACTTGACAGAGTCCAGTCAGGTAAAACCTCGCGACAGATCATGCAGGAGCCCAGGTTTGGTAGATGTGGCGTGCAAGGTGAAGGATGGGAGTTACCTTACAAATACCTTGTTAGTGAATTTATTGGAGGAGATACATACAAGCTACATCTTCTTCTGCTGCCTACTCGATTACTGAAATAAGCGTGCAAGATTAGACTGCATGCAACTGCATCCTGGTGGCGACAGCTTGGCTCATGCCGCTGCGGTGCACCCTTTGATCTGAAACAGAGCTAGAAAGCAAAGAGGTGAAATTTAGGTATGAAGTAGGCTATGCATGGCTTTATAGGCCCAAACGAGAGATCAAGGTCGGTCGTGCGAATAAGGACAGCGGCCGTCTGTGTTTGTCAAATGTTGTGTCGTATGTACCTAGTGAAGAGATTAGTGTTGATGTTGGGTGTGCATGTGCCCCCTTGTAGAGATTAGCTGATAATTGTTGAATGTGTTGTTTGATGAACGGCACATTTAAGTCTTTATGTAAGGTCCTAACTCTGGTGCACATTGGTGCTTTAGTGATTATTCTCAGAACCTTGTTTTGGAATATCTGTAGCCTGCGCATGTGTGTGTCCCCAGTGTGTCCCCAGACGGGCGCTGCATAGGTAATGACGCTTCTAAGTATAGATAAATAGATTATGGTGGCTGTTCTCAATTCAAGAGAACTTGTTTTATTGAGCAATGGATATAGTTGTGACAGTGTCATGTTTGCTCTTTTAATTGTGTCGGATATGTGGGCAGACCAAGTCAGTTTCCTATCTAGGATGACCCCGAGGTACTTGACCTGGCCATGCCAGTGTATGTCTTCATTGAATAAGCGTAAAGGAGTATTAATGGTGTGTGAGTTTCTTTTAGAGAGCAAAAGCGCCTGGCACTTGGACACATTTACCTTTACTCTCCAGGCTCTAAGCCATGGCTCTATATTGTTTAGTGAAGTTTGTAACCTACTGTAGATCATACATGGTTGCCATGACTGTGCGGATATCGCGGTGTCGTCAGCATATATAGCCACATTGGTGTTATCAAGTGTTGGAATGTCGTTGATGTAGATATTGAACAATACGGGCCCGATGAGCGAACCTTGAGGCACGCCAGCTTGTATTGTCCTCTGTGTGGAGGTTGTTTGGTCTACATCAACCCTGAACTTGCGGTCTGCTAGGTAAGACCTAATGAGGTGTATCAGCCCGTCTGGGAAGTTGTATTGCCTAAGTTTGTCTATGAGACCACTGTGCCAAACCCTATCAAAGGCCTTTTCAATATCCAGGAAGACTGACCCGGTCGACTGATTACCATTGAAACCCCTGGTAGCGTATTCAACAACTCTTAGCAGTTGAAGTGTTGTGGAGTGTTTGGTTCTGAAACCGAATTGCTCCGGCCTCAAGATGTTGTGTGTGTGTATATGTTTGTTGATACGTTTGAGCAGGATCTTCTCAAAGACCTTGCTCATTGTATTCAGCAAACTAATGGGTCTGTAGGATTCGGGCCTATGCTTGTCCTTCCCCAGCTTGGGAAAAACTAATATTTTAGCTTCTTTCCAAGCAGCAGGGAAATGTTGAGTGCGGAGAATTGCATTACATATGTTTGTAAAGAACCTGAGCGCTTTCTCCGATAAGTTTTTGAGTGTTGTATTTCCAATAGTGTCTGGCCCAGGAGCTTTCCTGGCCTTTGTGTGTGAAATCGCCCACTTAATTTCTGTGAGGGTTGTTTTGTGTATAGAGTGTTGGTGAGGAGAGTAGGCGAATTGTAAAGTGTTGTTTTCAACAGTGTCAGTGAAAACTGGGTCAGAGGGCTGAGTATTTGGTTGAAACGCTTGTTCCAGGGTGTCAGCAAATAGATTTACCTTATCATCCGGGTCCCCCACCTGTCCATGAGGGCCTATTAGTGGGGGATAGCACATAGGTGAACGTGTAAAGTGTTTTACAAGTGGCCATACGGGTTTCTCACTGACATCTAGACTGACCAATTCGGCTTGGAAGCCTACAGCTCGAAATTGAGTTAGTTCTATCTTAATTCGTCTCTTGAGACGGTTTAGTTGTGTACGTGGTGTACATCTATTTACTCCCTGCTGTAATGCCCTTCTTAGCCTATTGCGACGCTTGATGAGCGCAAGTATGTGTCGTGGTATGAACGTGTGATGCCGAGGCTGGCATTTAATCGGGACTGCGGCTTTCGTCGCGTCCTGTATGGCTGCTGTTAGTTTGTAAACAGCATTGTCAATGTCCTGAGGAGACAGAACCTCATCAGAGTTAGGTAATGAGCCATCCACTTGCTGACGGAACATCTCCCAGTCAGCAAGTCGGTAGTTCAGCACCTCTCTTGGCTCCTTGCTAATAGGATTGCCAGCTACCGCCATTACGACAGGATAGTGATCTGAATTCAAATCCCTATCTACGTGCAGCTGCGGTGATACCGTCAAGCCCTTAGCAATAGCCAAGTCGAGGATGTCTTCTGTGTTGTGAGTGCTAAGGTGTGTTGGTTCAGTGGGAGCCAGTAGAATGGCATTGTTTGATTCGATGTAGCGGTAGAGGATTCCCCCACTTGAGTTTGTATGTCTGCAGCCCCAGCGTGTATGTTTTGAATTTAAGTCCCCGGCGATGACAACTTTGTTAGAAGTTAACAGGAGTTTATCTATATCACGGGTGTCTATATTACCCGGGGGATTGTACGCTGAAATGAGTGTAGTGTGGCTGCCATTGAGCTCAAGCTTGATAGCAGTAGCTTCAATGCGTGTTAGTGTGGGCAACAAAATTTCAACATGTTTTATATGCTTATGTATTATTACAGCCGTACCACCTCCGGCTCTGTTTGTTCTGTCGGTGCGGTATATTTTAAAATTTGAAAGAGTAAATTTATTGTGTGGCTTTAAATGTGTTTCTGAAATTAAAGCTATTTTATAGTTATTTCTTTGCATATAGCGAAGAAATTCCAATTTTTTGTTTTTAATGCCTTGAGCGTTCCAAAAAAGTACAGGTAGTCTATTGTCCATTATTATTTACGGATTTAATGAAGGAGAACATCAGTATATAGTTTAAATAGTTGTTCAGTTAGCTACCAGAGCATGTTAGTGTGAGTGTCGGTATTACAGTTTCAATAGTTACACCATTGGCTCCTAGAGGGTGCTAACGGGAGTATTGGTATTAAAGATTCAATAGTTTTTCAGTTGGCTACCAGAGCATGTTAGTGTGAGTGTCGGTATTACAGTTTCAATAATTACACCTTTGGATCCTAGAGGGTGCTAATGGGAGTTTTCGTTTTTTCAGTTAGCTGCCAGAGCATATTAGTGCGAGTGTCGGTATTAGAGTTTCAATAGTAAAACCATTGGCTCCTAGAGGGTGCTAACAGGAGTGTCAGTGTAATAGTTTCAATAGTTTTTCTGTTAGCTACCAGAGCCTGTTAGTGTGAGTGTCGGTATTACAGTTTCAATAGTTACACTTTAACTCCTGGAGCATGAGGATTAAAGATTTTATTAGATTAGATCAACATTAGATTGTGTTGTTCATATTTGTTTTATTGTATATAGTTATGTATTTCCTGTTTTATTTATATTTTAGTAGCATAGCAATAAAGTTTTGAGAATTGGAAAAAAAAAAATTTCAACAGGAGCTAATAAATGAAACGAAGTGTTTATTGCTATGGGTGTATAATCATAATCATCTATTTGTAATTTATTGAAATATTGTTTATATGATAAATTTATTTTTATGCTTGTAATTTTTGTATTTATATTTGAACATTTATCTTGTCAGTTTGTAAATACTTGTTTACTGATTTGTTATATTATTAAGAATAGATTTTTCCTATGCCTAATTTCCTAGGGTTCATTGGATAACAAAGAATACAAATTCGATGGTTCACATTATTAATATTAATTTGTTGTTGCAAATAATTGAATTAATTTACTGTCTATACTTCAGGCAAAAACTAGAAATCAGCGCCTCGACCTTTCGTTTGGGCAAATAAATTAAATGAAATACCCCCATTAAGAAAAATTTAACATCTTAAACACAACCTATCACTAAGAGTAATTTTACCTAAATTATTTCAATGTTTCAAATAAAAGTCAAAATGAAAGATATCAATTATTACAATAACTCTCTTAACAAAATATTACTTCAAATACTATAATTTTACCTTTTCACCTATGCACCTACTACAGTTCACACATACTTAATAATCTTCAGTAAGAAGAAAAATTCAACAACTTAAAAGTGTAAAATAAATTGAACATAATAGAGACTAACCAAAATTTAAGTAAAAGCATAAACAAATCACAATTACTTTAGTAAAAACTAATTATTAAAATTTGAAAAACCAATTACTTTCCATATGGTAATAAAATGTTTAAGTAAAGACTAAAAATCCGCCCGATGCACCATTTATTAGGAATAGGTTTTTCCTATACCTAATTTCTCGGGTTCATTTTATAAAAATAGAATACAAATTCGGTGTTTCAGATTATTAATATTAATTTGTTGTTTATTCTCTTATATTTGTTACAATTTACAATTACTTTAGATCTATAAATGATTCTATGTCAGCTTGATATATTATATCCTTATCCAATATTTAATCCTATAAAATATAATTTTAAAGCATTTTATCAATCATTTCGATACTTCTTTTCCACACATTTCACTTTTTATCTTTCACAATTCATTATTTCCAAAAACAACAATTTAAAATGACTGTTTTATAGCAGTTTGAGGTTATGTAGACAAATATTTCATCAATTTTAAGTAAAATCTATTGATGTTTTTTTATTTCGCGAAAATAGTTCTGTTTTAAGACAGAATAGACCTGTCAAACTATTATGAAGTGTCAAACTAGATATCATTTAGTATCAATGATGTCATATTACATTATAATTCAGTTAAACTAGGTACTTTAGTTAGTAGAATTTATAGTTTTTAGCATTGTAAGCATTATCATTGTTAACTCGATAGAGCCATTGTTAGTCAGTTTTAATCGAGGTGGTACACAGTACACATCAAATGTACTTCTGTAATTAAAATAAGCTTTTTAAAGTATATTAAAATCTTGTTCAATTATTAAAAAGTGTTATTAACCGGAGTGTCGAACAGATCGTCTACGATAAGTGGATATTATGAAGAGAGATGAAGAGTTAAATTAATAAGCGCATAATATTAAATTTAGCACAAACAATCAGCAAAGTGAATATTTGCAACCGTTCGTGAAGTAAATTTGTACAACCAAAAGGTAGAGCGGATATCTACAAAGAAGAGAGAAGAAAAATCGCGTAAAGTGAAGTGTGACATGTTCCCGCAAACACGGAAAATAATATACGCACATTTGTTTAATAGGATTATTTGCTTATTAATTTTTAATGAGAATGAAATAATTAAATAGAAATAATTAATAATTTTAAATATAACTTGTGTAAATATTGCTCTTAAAATACTATATTACATACATTATATCTTTATTTAATTTGTATTATAATAAGCATAACAATGTTTACCCCAACACTTAAAAAGGAATACTTGGACATGATACCGGACTATGCTCAATCGATTTGTTACAGTATGTGACAAAATAGTTAACAAATTCTTTGTAGCTAGTAATGTAGGCAACTTTCAAAATGAATACATTTTCAAGTCAATATTACCAAAATTAAAGGGACAAGCCCTTTAGTAACACCTATGCTTGTAAAGATGTTAAACAAATCTTACTAACTAGTTACTTAGACAAAAGGTACTGTTTCACGTTAAACCTTGAAATGGATGAGTTAGGGAATCATCATTTAAATTCTATGATAAGTTGAAAAAGTTGTTAAATTTACAAATAGCATTTTTTTATTAATAAAGAACCAGTAGCTAAAGAAATTCTATGTACATATCCACAACAATTAGCATTAAGAGTTATATTAAGGAGACTTCAGGAACAACTAGGGTCGTTAATGTGTACTAAAAACCAAAACCACTCGAAGAAGCACTCAATATGCTTATAAATTATTTCCAGTTTAAAAATAACAAATTGTTTTTAACAAACGGACCAAATGTCCCACAAAAATCCCATTACATGCCAATTCGTAAACCAATGCCTAATCACCAATTCCACTTAGTGCACATCAAATATACTTCAGTAATTAAAATAAAATTTTAAAAGTATATTAAAATCTTGTTCAATTATTAAAAAGTTTTTTTTTTTTTTTTTAAAAAGTCATATCCTCATAACCAAATCATAACTTTATATATATATATATATATATATATATATACCTTACTTGACCTATAGTTCTTTTACCAGGTGTGGGTTTCAGAGACCTATTCTTCATGAATCTTATATCATAGAAGCATAGCAATATCAATCTGTAAAAGTAAATGAAGTGTGCATTCGCCCCACGAATGATTTCAATATGGCTTTATGATTGAATTTGTTTCAAATTTATCAATTTTGATGTTTGTTAAGTAAATAATGAATTGTGAGAGAAAAAGAAACCACTTGCATAGAAAATGAGTATCTATTTGATGGTAAACACTCTATTTTGAAGAGATTTCGTGCTTAAATCGCTTGGATAACCTTTCTACACATTTACCATAAAGAGAATATCTTGACATGATTCCAGAGTATAATGGAAATCCCACTATGCTAGGAAGATTTATTTCTATTTGTGACAAAGTTATTGCAAAATTTTATGTAACTGAAAATATAGCTGATTTTGAAAATGAATATTTGTTTTCTTCTGTATTAACTAAACTAAGAGGACAAGGTTTAGAAGTACTAGTTGTAAGTTATAATACTTCAAATACATATTCATTGGAAGATATTAGAAAAACTTTATTAACTAGTTATCTTGATAAAAGTGATTGTTTTACATTAAACATAGAAATGTCAGAATTAAAACAAGAAACCAATGAGTCTACATTTAAAAAATACTTGACAGTAGTTGATTCATTCTCTAGGTATCTACAAATGTACAGAATTATGAGTCAACATGCCACTGAGATAAGCAACAAGTTGATAGATCATTTTACTAGCTATGGCATCCCAGAAATTATCATTTCTGATAACGGAACTGAATTTAACAACAAGGTTATTAAAGAATTAATCGTCTTACACAAGATAAAAATCCACTTAACCCCTTAAGTGTTTATGTCGGTTTAAGCAGACGCTACAAATATCGATAAAAATTGCCGCTGTCAGCTAAAGCCGACGCTCTTAACTTGCCCTATTCTATTTCGTTCTCTGTCGAAATATTACGTTGTAGTTGCTAGTATTGCCGCTAGATAGTGTTGGCATGCTCTCTAGAGCATAACTTATAAAACTACCGCTCTATTTTTGTTCTCTTTGGATCCGCCGTGAAATTATATTTACAAGGAGTCGCGATACCAGTGCAGCTGTGAATGTGATGTTGAGCTGTGTGCTGCCCCATGTTTTAAAATATATCACACCCCAAAAAAATACTAAACATTAGTAAGAAACTGTAAACAATCTTTATTGTGTGTACTTTTATTTTTAACAATGGTTTTATACATTTTACTTTTTTTTTAATTGTTAGGTAAATGTGTTTTTAATGTATTTGCAGAAAATTTTTAAATTATATTAAACATGACATTTATACTTTTGATGTTGCTTATATTTTCTTTTAATGCCTATTTTTTAACTTCCAAGTTAACAAACATTAAAATAATCAAATAAAAAAAAAGGCATTTTTGGGTTGATTTAGGCAAAAAAAATAAAACACTTAAGGGGTTAAGCATGCAACATCCACCATCAAATGGACTTAGCGAACATGTTCATTCTACTTTAGTTGAACATATTAGATTATTAAATAACCAACCTGAATTTTAAAATGATACATTACGAAAAACCTGAAATTTTGTAGTTACTGCATATAACATATCAATTCATTCCGTTACAAAATTAACAGACATAGATATATTGTATGGACACATAAATACAATGTCTATTTTGGACATTAACCTGGAAAACAAGATTGTTAGCAATTACAGTAGAACCCCTCTAATCGGCCACCTTCGGGACTGGGGGCATGGTCGGAACGCAAAAAAGTTTGGATTATCCGAAAAAAGGTCAATATTTATTACATATTATATAAAGAGATTTTTTTAGGTGAAATAAGTGATATATAAACTTTTAAAAGTCAATATAATAAAGTCTATATATAAACTTTGCAAGAACTATAACAAATCAATATAAACAACACAAGAGATGACATAGCACTGAAGCGGGAAACCGATAATAAACCGGAAAGAATGGCGCAAGACGGGCCGTGAGTCATCGACAAGTCGGCACAATATTGCGAGCTCGAGCACGGTCGGATGAACCGGAATAACGGACCACCCGAGGGCGGATTAGAGGGGTTCTACTGTATATAAATTTACATAAAGAAAGGACTAAGAAATTGTATGAACATATAAAGGAAGTAAATTGTAGAAATAAGGAAATAGTTCAAGAGAGAAGAAATTTAGATAAAGAACACCTTCCAGAAATACCAAAAGAAATTTATGTTAAAACTGTACAAAAACAGAGTAAAACAAAAATAAATATAACAAAGAAGAAATTGACTCCATTAATCCAGAAGGAAAACTTAAAAAATTAAGGCGAGACATCATAATACGAAGGAAAAGATTGATCTTTCCAATATTAAAAGACATAGAAAAAAGGAAAAAAACTCTGAACCTAAATCTTCTTATTCTGTTGCAGGTACATCAAGGTGTACAGAATAATGGTAACTACTACAGTTGGGATCAAGGACATCACTAAAAATGTAGGAATAATCCCGATCAAACTAGAAAAAGCTAAGATGAAAACTTCCTATCATACCTTTGTCCATCATTTTAAATAGAGAATTTTATTGTGCAGATAAATAATGTTGACGCCTATTATATGATGTAAGGTGCTTTTATTTAATTTATGAGTTTTTATTGATTTTGGTTTATCAAGTATTAATCGTCAATTATTTGAAAATCTGTTCGAGCGCCATTTTGTAAGATGTGTTATGTCTAAACTACTGTTTAGACGTTATTTTGAAAGTTAACGTGTGTTTTGTCAATTATTACTTTTGTTAAATTTATGATTGCAATATTAAAAATCAAACATATAAAAGAATATGAAGGTCCTAACCCTAGTCTGTACTTACGAGTTCGGCTACGTATTAAACATGAATGAATGGATATACTCAATGAATGTTTAGACAAACATGATTGCTTTTTAATGAAATCTCTCTTTTACTATAATTTTAAATTGAACATTCTTACAGAAAATCATCTTTTATTATAATTATCTCTATCCTAAAACAAACATATGAAATCATCAACAGTCCTGCAATGTTCAGTATCTTTCTCATAAAGTTAAATATTCTTACTTACAACAAATGTCTGAAATCGAATCTCTCATGCTTTTATCTTTAGACAATAATATAAAATGTCACGTTATTAGCATATCATGATTCTAAACGTTTAATTACCCTTTCTTGTCTTAGCACTTCACTTTATTAAACTGTTCTTTTTCAATCGCACCATCTTGCTTCTGAACATAGACACGTCCAGTCGAAACCACTCGCCGAGTTGGAATGTTTTAAAAACGAAACACTTCACTGTCTTAGCCTAGGTTGCATTGTGATTCTTAGAATTTTGTACTTTTCCGTTCAAAGTGGCTTCGGCAAAATTGTTTAAGCAAAAATATAGTCAACAAAATTAACACTTACCCAAGAAACGTTTCAATTATAGTTATTAATTATAGTAGAAAGTACATTATAGAAAAAGATCCAATATATTTTTCTATCAAAATTTAAGATTATATCTGATATAAATTTGAAGATAATTTACCTAAAAATGTTAATGTTAACATAAGCCCTAAAGAGCAGGAACAAATATATTAATCAATCTATCTTGCATAAAACTCGAAGTCAAGCCAATTTACTTTTAAATAACGAAATGTATGCAAAAAATATAAAATAGGTTCTATTTAAAGTTGTGCGTTTAGTAGTTAATGGACATCTTTTGTTTCTTGTATGATGAAAATTTATATTTCAGATTGGTTTTAAGTAGGTTTAAGTTTTTACATATTAGATTTAATCATATAATTCTATCTGTTGATAAAATACTTTGCCAATTTTTGGGAGGCGATACAGGACAGCAAAAGAAACATAAAAGGGTATGTAAATATATGTCCTAAAACGCTTCCTTTTCTGTCTTTCCACCATTTTGTGTTTTTTCAATAACAAGATATAACTCCATAACAAGTAGAGATATCAATATCAAATTTTGTACGTTTTTATACCATTAATTTGTAGTTTTTTTCATCAAAATTTACAATCTAGCATGAAACAGTTTTTAATTTCGGGCTTTCAAACTTTTATTAATAATTTCTCTTTTAAATATTTAAAGGCAGACATTTTTAAACCGATTGTTAATGACTATTCACATTAAGATCACCTCTGATTGGTTACCAAGTTACATCAAGGCAGAGTAAACTATTGTTACATCTAAAATAGCTGGATACTGTCCGGACAGACCTCGTACAGTTTACTCATTTTAAGTTACCTAACACATCCTAAGCTACATTTCCTTGAAAGTAAAAGGATAAATAAATTGTAACACAATTCATCTTTTCTTTGTTTTACAAGCATTCAAAAGATTTACATTTAACACTCGTTATTTATAAACTAAATATAAATATAATATAATACAATAAATTATAACTAACAACATATTTAATATCATTAAAAGAGTATTTCAACCTCTTCGATCAATAAAATGTATCACTATTTAATTTACTAACTATGATCTATTCCCAAATAAAAATTAACATAATTTTCCACAATAAATACTTTGTTTATGATGACCAAGATCATATAATAAGATCATCTTCAATGACGAAGATGGTGATCTTCGGTTGTTATACATATACAGGAAAGAAGGTTTGAGTACATATAACAATTAAGATGATCACTTAAATTATTGCTGTTTATTACTATCATTTGTGTAAATAAAAAACTAATAGAAGACGTTACAAGAGTATGAATCAACTCCCGATATAAAAAGAAGGCCTGAGCATTCAAAACAATTAAGATAAAATATTACGTGACCAGGAAAACCATAAGTCACAGAATTGCAGAACATAAAATGGAATATTAAAACACCTAGTTGACATGAGAACTTATAATGGTCAACTAATAAACAGGGATTGTATGCCAGTGGGATGGTTATCTGGAGTGAACAAACTTTTCTCCCCTTTTTCAAAAGTTTAGCATGTGACCTTGTGGAGATATAACCTGATTTTTTTTTATCAAGCTTATAAAAATAGATGAATTTTTATTTTCAAATCAGTTATTTATTATCGGAAGTGATAATACCCTTATTTTCACACAAATTTGTCAAATTGCTTTAAATAAGAGCTTCAATCATAAAACTTGTATGTGATCAGGAAACCACAAGTCAAAGAAATAAAAAACGGAGTACACAGCAGGTGACAAATACCAACCAAATTTGTCTATTAACAACCACAGTCACAGAACAACTAACGGTCGTGAAACAATCTGCCAACTGGGAAGTGGGAGGAGTTAAGAAACAAGTAGTTGACGGCTACAGCGTCCTCTCTTTTAATTTCCTAGCCTTTGAACGCATTATAATTCCTTCACTTTCTTGTCAGTATAATTTAATATGTTCCATTATGTGTTGTTTTACAGTTTTCTATATTAATACATTAAAATTTTATTTCTATTTTTTCCTATCAGGTCTCTCTTAAACAACTATTGTTCTTTCCCAACCATGGTGCTATTAGAGTATTCGAGGGCTAAGGCTCATTTCTTTCTTTTTTTTTTAAGACGATGATGAAAGGCAGGTATTTTGCCTTTAAAGCATCAGGTTATCGGAAATCATCATGGAGGCCTCACAGATGATTGCCAGCTTGTCAATTGATTTAAAAGTGGAGGAGTGAAGTCAGAAATACTATAAATTGTGAGAAATTAGGAAGAGATGCTCTCAAAATGCAGGAGAGGTGGCTAAGAGATATGACAAAATGTCTGTTTGGGCAAGAAGGCTAATTTAGTGACTTTGGTACCTGGATAGGAAGAAAACACAGTAAGATTGGTTTCTACTTGATGTAGTTCCTCACAGGGCAAGAAGTCATTGAAAGTTATTTAAACAAAAATTTTAAATAGTTGGTATTGTCGGGAAGTTGATACACAATGGCACACTTTCTTTGAGTGTAAACAGTTGAGGATAATCGACCTCAAAAGTTGTTCAACTGACACTGAATGATATTATAAGAAGGATAATTGATGGCAGTGATGTCTGGGAGGTAGCATGGCAAAACCTTCATGGAACACTGACGAAAAAAGGAGACAACAAACAGCTTAGACAAGGTCAATCAGCAAGATAACATTAGTAATTCAAAGAAAAAAAAGCTTTTAAACTTGGACTCCTACCGGGCAAAATTAATGTGCACCTCGTTCCAACCAAGTTTAAGGAAATAGAAGGAGGGATGTTTTCAGTCAGAGTCTGGCAATACTCAAGATTGGAGTTCATGGATGTCCATGAGGATTTTCCTCCTCCTAGAACAAAAAAATTAGATCTATATTGCTCTCAAGAAGCATGATTCAAGACAAAACAAATGTAAGAAATATCTAAATACATATATCTTTATGTAATTTGTATGGTTTACTTCTAAACAAATTGTTTATACTGTATACAATTCAAAATTTTACTTAGACTACCAGTCCAAATCCAATTAAACCAATCTATTTTCCATGAGGGAAATCACAATAGCTAGAAATAATATAAATATGTTAATTAAACAATTACGTACTTTTATGAGATCATAAACAAGATTCAATCAATAAAAATCGTACATGTACCAAACCAGACGTAAATGAAGACTCGGTTTTATGTAACTTTCCTTTGGTAATCTGCCGGAGCTACGCCATATTCTTGTAGACTAAAATATGTTGCTGAGTTTTTATGAAGGTACCTGGAAAAGATGAAAATGTTATTCAAAAATTGAAAGATGTTATATACTCGTATGATGAGATTATCCTTTTATTTACATTAGAATTGTATCTGAGATATCATCATATAATACAAACACAGAGATATTTACAAGAGTGGAGAAATATTATAACCAAAAAAATCTGGTAAATGCTCGGTCCTGGACATATAATATCAACTTTGCTTATGATTATATTTGTAGGGAGAGGGGGGAAGTGACAAATACAAAATTTCATTCCATAGTTCAGGAAATATCTTAGAACATAATGTTTATACAATTAAAGTTGGAAAATGGAGGTTTTTGTTTGTTTTTTTACTTCCTTAGTATATGAAGTAGAGTAAATTAAAAGTTTTGACCCCTGTTTTTTACTGATCTTTAAATTTCATTGTGTCAAGAAACCGAAAAAAGACATTTCCAACATGGTATCCTTCCATTGTTGTCGGTATGTAGACACAATAGAGGCCACAAAAATTAAGTTAGAAACTGAAAATTTGGTATAAGTAACTTATAGTGTGCTCATGTAGCATAGAACCCTATTAAAATTCAAAAAATCTAATTGAAAATGTCAAATGAAGACCATTTTAAACGGTTTTCGTTTCATATCTTGTGTGTTATTCAACTTATAATATACTAAATTAGACCAAAATCTTCACATTTCAATTCTGAATGTAATGGTACCAACCCCTTCTACAAATACCAGTTATTAGAAAAAAATGTAAATTCGAACCCTAACCTACATAAATGTGATATTCGTATAATTACGAGATCCAGCAGGGCCCCGAGACACAAACACGCCCTTTACATATGTACAACTAAAAATATGTACTATTAAAAATTTAATTTATTTCTCCAATAGCTTGAACTGGCTCACGCCATCTTTCCTCTCGCTTCCCAGTAGAGACCAAACATGTCCTTCTTTTCCTGTTTTTCATTATACAGCATTATGCAAACCAGGTTTTCCGTGTTCTTTTGCCAGAGCTACAAGTCAAGAAAGTAATTATATATACAATTACAATTAAAAGGTTCAAAAAAAGTGTGTAACAATGATTTTAAACAAACGAACCCTAATGGGTAAAATCCCTTGCTCTAACAAACAATTGAACATTTCCTACCAAGTTCAAAAAATTATATTTAATTAAATATATTTTAAGAGACAATAATGTTGGAATATTTAACAGTAATAAACAAAATGTATATGAAAAGTCAAACAATCTAAAAACAAATTCTACAACATTTAGTTGTAGAAACATTATGTTTTTACAATGTACAACATTTTCACATTGAAAGCAATTATAATCTGCTTGACCAAGAGGTGCGCTCGTTTCTCACATAGGCGGAAGAGAGAAATATATGCTAACCCTCCACGTCTCAATCAAATGGCCTCACACATGGTTGATATTACATATTTTGATTTAACTATATTTTTAAAAACCTAATTAATTAGACATGAAAGTTTAAGTAATACCTTGAAAAATCTACACAAGTTTAGGGTCAAATTTTTTTTTTTTCCAAACCATTTGTCTTTTCATCAACTTTTCAATCACCTTATGAACGAATACACAATTTTCCATAAAAACCATTTGATTTCTGTAATACAAATAACAGTTGACGGTTCAATGACCGAGTCATCATCCTCAGTTGCTACATACACACAAACCCTACTGACACTAGACCAATACTTGGTGTCACAGTCAAGTCCACATCTCAAACTTATGACTGAAGTTCTGTCCAGTCATTGAAATGTTGCCTTGAACAATAAAGTGGTTTTCGGGGAAAAATTATGTTTTCATTCATTTGGTGTTTAAATACTTTATAAAAAAAACATTACATTTTTTAACTTGAAAAATGTATTTTTTAAATTAAAGATTAAAATTGTTTTGTTAGTTAAAAGTATATTTAAAAATAAACTAAAATTTAAAGCCCAGAAATAACAACTTTTATCGAAATTGCATACCTTTTTAAACCCTCAAAGCATAAATACAACCATGCAGGTGGTTAGTTTCAATATTTTTATGTCAAATTTAAGATCTTGATTCTACTCGATACAAGTAGCATTACTCCCGAATATCAGACATTTTTATCAATTATTTGCAATTATATGCAATTTGTTTATAATTTTTCTATTTTTATGGGTTTTATTTTTTTATGAACAATAATAAATAACAATCAGAATGACACAAAAATCATTCAGATTATTCTAAAGCTCATAAATACCAGCTATATTATATTTTTGCACCAGTTTTATTAAAATCCATCCATTGGATTTATAAATATTAAAAGTAATAACAAACTCTATTATGCAACTTTAATTATTACAGTAGAACCCCTCTTAACCGGTCTAGTCGGGACTGACACCCGGGCCGGTTGCCCTTTTGGCCGGTTAATCTGAGGTTCCCGTGAAAAATCAGTTTTCGTTCAAAGAAAGCTTATTTAATTAGGTAGCGCTAAGAATTATGCAATTAAGATGTTATTGCAACTCATTTTATTGTTCATAAATGTATCGTATATATTATGTTATGTATATTATACATCAAACATGAAAAAATTAAACACTACTAAACTTTTTTACAGATTTCCCTCTGTCAAGTCTTTTGACACATTTAACCGCGTCTCAAACGAAACCAACACATGCTTCCGTTTTCGTAACTAGCTCATTTTTATTTACTGTATATACTGTACGTAGATCATAACCAGTCAAAGACAAGAAGAAAACTAAAAAGAAATGTTATATTTTCCATAATGTATACTAAATTGATTCGTGGAAAAAAAGCGACCCATCAAACGTTTTTGTCTGTGTATGTCTGCTATACCGACGGATGCCAATGCCGCGGTGTTTTTATGCCGCCGACAATGGGATGCCGCTATCGACAAAGTTGTTTGACTCGCCGCTGCTTTGGTGCCGCGGTATTTTTACACCCCCGACAATGGGATACCGCTATCGACAAAGTCGTTTGACTCGCCGCTGCTTTGGTGTTTCAATTACAATTTATTTTTGGAAACTCTTATCCAACCAGTACATTACGATATAGGCCGGTTAATCCGAGAACCGGTTAATCCGAGGCCGGTTAACAGAGGTTCTACTGTATAAACAATATGTTTGCGGACATTTCCTGCACTTAGGAATGAAATTTTATACTTTTCATAACCCCCCCTCCCAAATATTGGATGTTCCAGACCAAGCACTACAAAATTATAATTTTACTCCACTATAAATACAACAAAAGTGAAGATGTATATTAACACCGTAGTGTGCTGAGATTTGTAGATTGCCAAACACTGCTCGCATGGCAGTAGTCTGCCAGCTAATGATCTCTAATGGCTATATTTGGGACTATTTCAACAAATTAAATACACAGAACATGTAGAAAAACTATTTTTACCATTACTAACAGTCTGCCAGAACCCAGTGCATTTTATTAGGTTGAATTAAATTTTGAAATCAAATGTTTCTTTGCTAATCATATGTCTCAGTCTCAGCTGTAAGGTGCTATTGTCTTAAATAAAAAGAAGTTTCTGTTTTAAACACAATGTTTTTCCAGTATTTTTCTTGTGTTTTTATAGTATTATTGTTATGTTTTGGCTAGATAAAAGTGAATCGTTGCATTTAAATTATGTGTAAAGATTGTTGTCAAGTTAGTATATTTTTATATTCCTGAAAAATAATTTAGTGTGTGTGTGTTTATAGGTTAGTTCTGTATTACTTTTGTTCATCAAATATTTGAATGAACACTTGCAAGCGCTTAATAAAACACCTCCAAAAAGTACTGCAGCAAGTATTATTCTTTACTAAAATCTCACACATTGAGAGTTTAATATAGGCTACTTATAAAATACTCTATTTGGATGACCTGCATCAACCCATTTATAATATAGCCTAAGTTTCCAATTCTGAAAAATTTCAACAAATTTTTTTCTTCTTAAAAAAATGTTCAAATGTAAATCCATTTAGTTTATATATAGATAGCTTGAATTCTATTTTGATTATTTTTTAATGAGTTTTTCAACAATGAAGTAAAACCAACATTTTCTGAAAGTATTTTCTATACAAAAATGAGATAATGAATTCTACAATTTTTTGTGTGTGGTTTATAGGTGAAAATCTTGTTATCACTTTCCCATTAAAAAAAGAAAGAGTCTTGGAATACTCTAATAGTAACAGGGTTGTAGAGAACAAAAATTGGCCAAGAGCAACCTGATAGCAAATATGAAAGAGAGTACAAAAGTTCTAACACAAGAGTAGATGAAGACAGGAATTTGTCTTATAAATGGACGACTTATGATTATACTATGCACAGTAAATTTATCCTGATAGTCTTACAACACTGATATTTAAAAGGCAGTGCTTCTAATGCGGCTCTATTACCCCAACCAAAAACATTAATAGGAGAAGAGTTCATCTCTCAAAATCATTCATATTTGAATTTTTATGAATATACATGGTGTTTCCGAACTAATAATGGTGTTATTTGTAATGATAAGAGCTGATTTTTTGAATTTCTACTATCAATAAAAGTATCTATAAAATTAGCTACATCAATTCTCATACTTATTTAATTTCATAAATGACATTTTTGTACAACTACTAAAATTTCAGTTAATAAACAAATGTGAATAAAACTCCAATTAAAATTTATACCTAAAAACACTTCATTTATTCATTCCATTGTTCTTCAATTAGCTTATTCTTAAGAGAAGTTTTTTTTTTTAGGTGAAAAACCATTTCGGTCATTATCGCCTTCAGAAAATTGGGCATGAAGATTGATCCACCGTAAAAACTTATAAATAAAACATTAAAAACAATAACAAACAAAAAATAGATAACAAACAAAAATAAATAACAACATAAGGTTTTAAAATGGCCCTTTAACAAGTTAACAGTTACAAAGTATGGTAAATTACAATTAACAACAATGAAAACAAATATTACAGGACTAATAAAAAGGGCCCTGCAAAGATAGAATTTTAATCAAAAAATAATATACTTATACAACACAAAATATTACACAGCTGTAAAGTGGCTCTACAATAATCAAAACGAAAATTTGCTTTTAAATTTTATCAAAAATTTTCACGATGCAAAATGGACAATACCCGATCAAGGATCTGAGCATTATCCCCCAACATTGCCTGAATGGAATTTGGTAGGGCAAAAGTTCATCACACACCTCTTAACATAACACACTCAATGAGGTTGTGCTTGACAAAATGGGCATTGTGGCGGATTACCCTGTTCAATCAGAAATCCATTAATGATCATGGAATGACCAATATGAACACGGGTAACCACCACTTCATCTCGACGACTGGCATGGATGGATGAATACCACGGGCAGACAGTACCTTTTACTTCCTTCAGCTTATTGGACTCTATATTTGTCCACTCGTCTTCCTATTTCCTATGCAAAATAATTTTAACTGCAGATACAAAGTCAGATACCATAACATGCTCTGTGACTGGTATGTGACATAGCTTCCTTTGCCGCTTCGTCAGCTTTTCTGTTTCCCGAAATTTCGCAATGCCCAGGTACCAAGCAAAATAGCTGAAGTCTGTGTATGGAACACAGAATACCTTCAACCAAAGGATTCGTAGAATATATATCCTGGATACACTGTAAAACACTTTTAGAATCAGAACACAAAAGATAGTGACAGAAACCAAATGGAATGGTATTAAGGCCTTTCAAAATAGCAGAGTTCGGCAGAAAATACACTAAGCTGAGGGTAATACATGCATATACGTCCAATCGGATAAGTAATATGTGCAACCGACTTTATTGTCCAATTTATGTAAAGAAAAACATATTGAACCTGCCAAGTTATCCATGTATAGACATACTTTTAATACATGTTTCAATTTAAGTTGTGAAATGTGTCCGAAAAGATATGTAGGCCAAACAAAACGGAGCATTAAAACAAGGACCAAGGGACATTTTGCTCATTTCAAATATAATAGGCCTGATAAATCAGCTATGGCTAAACATTGTTTAAGGGCATTATTTCAAAAAAGAAAGTTCCATATTGTTAAAGAATGTTACAAAATTAAATACTATGGATGCTTGGGAAACTTTTTATATTAATAGGCACCAAAACGTAATTGTAAATAATGAACCAGGACCTATACAAAATTCTATATTAATGTAAAATATAATATATAATGTTAAATGTTGGGTTGATTCGATTATCTTGTTTTAGCTGTATGTTAAATCTTAGGTAGTTAAACTGACACGAGACGCGTACTATTGCCTTGGCAGTGTAAAATAATAAACCACAGCCCCCTTGAGTTTGTATAAATATATAGACTTTTTATATTAATAAGTACCAGGACATAATTGTAAATAATGAACTAGGACCTATACAAATTTCTATATTAATGTAAAATGTAATGTATAATGTTAAATGTAGGGTTGGTTCGATTATTTTGTATCAGCTATATGTTAAATCTTAAATAGTTAAATTGACACGTGGCGCGTACTATCGCTTTGGCAGTGTAAAATGATAAGCCACGCCCCCTTCAGTTTGTATAAATATGGGGTTCGGCTCAACGTTAGATTCAGTTATAGTTTGATTGGTGTAGCTCGTGTATCACTGAGAGGACAAACCTTGTCGTTGAAACGCGCCTGATACTTAGGCGTATTTTTTTTTATGAGAATTGTGTTCTGTGTGTTTGTTATACTGTATAATTTTTCTCATAAGTCAAGCTCAACATTTAATAAGAAACAATTAGTCCTGCAAACTTCTCATCTTAAGGTTTCACAATTATTCTTTAAGAGGAAAATGTCTTCATAGTATCAGACTGTCTACGATTTAAACAAAAAAAAGGGGATATTGCTTTATGTGGGATGAAACCAAAAGACAACAAGGGTCTAAATGAAATTGCGAGCTGTATGCACATGTTTATTACCAAAAAATGTTAGATAAGGTTAGGTTAGGTTATCTACGAAAATGTGTTTTTTTTCCGACAAGTGTGGTGGTCAAAATTTAAATCGTAACATTGCAGTAATGTACTTTGTGGTGATTAGTCACCATTCCCCCCCCCCCTTCGCTATCTTGTATTTATGCGAGGGACCAGAAAAGTGGAGTAGTGTTCCAACCACGAGTGAGAGAAGACGTCTGCACAGTGTTCATCTTTAGTTTCCTTTTAGTGCCTTAATATTTAAGTATGCCTTGCTAAACCCAAAGGAATAAACCGGTCCTAGGGTTTATATCTGGCACATCGCGTTTTTGTAATTGTAATATTAGTTGAACTAAAACATGGTCATGATAGGCCTTTTGTGTTAGTCCGACAGGTTGTGGCAATACAGTGTAGTTAATATTAATATTGGTTTTAGTGTAGATTGGTTAGTTATAATAAATTAGTTTTTAGAATTACATCGTCAAAAATGGCTGGCCTAGATTGAGATTCGCCCAGTGTACTTATATTAATTTTAGCACGCGATCTAATGACTCGGCAATGCATAATAAAGCAAATCCACGTACCCCCCAAATCGTACTCCCCAAAGCTACACCTTCGCAGAATGGTAGCAGAGAAAAGGGGTTGGTCTTGTGTTCCGGGTTCTTTTGGTCATGTCTAAATATAAAAAATAATAATAATAACAATATTAAAACCCAATTTTTAAGAGTTTAATAGGGTTTTTGTGCACTGGGTGACATGTCTCAAATGGCTGGCTACACATGCCTTCCTTTTGCTAAATTTCCGGTATATCAAATTCTGACTAAATTAAATTTTTTCTTATATAATTTAAACTAACCTTTAGCCCTACATTAGTATTGCATAACTTTTTTCACGAAAACTAAATTCCGTCTCTATATATAACCTATTTAACTATTAGATTAACCTTTTTTATTCCCTTGCGACAATAAACTTTTAATTTCGGGAAACTTATGCTCAATTATTCCAAACCCCCTATCTTTAATTTAATTTCATAAATTCGGCCTAGTCTTATTAACATCCTGTCTGCTATAATGGTGAGTTAAATATTTAATTACATTAATTATCTATTGTTATAAATATTTATATCTTTTCAAAATCGAATTCATTTTATTGTTTTTCACATAATTTGTCAGTTTTAAATTATTTTCTTCTTTAATCATATTTCAGTTAATACAGTTTAAAATTGGAAAAAAAATTTTTTTAATTAAAATTTAAAAAAAAATTAAATTAAAAAAATAATAAAACGCCAAGCAAAAGAGAAGAAAATCAATATATATATGTGTGTGTGTGTGTGTGTGTTTTTTTTTTTTTTTTTTACTGAATTAATATAATTAAAAATTAATCAAAAACCTTTGTTTTGCTGTTCAACTAGCATACATTAAACGTAAGTTCATTTAGATAACCTGTTTTCATTCTTTTATGCACCGATCCATTTTTAATTTTGTATTTTTGTAATTAATTTTATATTCATATAAGTTTAAATATATGTATGAATTATGTTATGACTTAAAATATTTTTCCGGCCTAGGTCGACATAGCGTAGTTTTAAGCATTAGTTCTGTTGTTATACCGACCTATACCGGTCAAACCAGTCTTCAGTTATTGACCTCGGTCGGTTTATCTCAGACAGCAGATAGCGCATTGTAGACAGAAATCTTTATTCAATACCTACTTCTGCTAAAAAACTATGTTAATGATAGATTTAAGTCTGGTTTAATTTAAAACAAACCATATATTATTTAAAACTTATCCAATTAATCAACGCTACATTTTTTATCACTATGGTAGCAAACTCAACCTATAGACTAGTTAATATTAGGAAATAATCCCTATTAGATGCTACAACTTTAACCAAACGTAGTGGCTCACACATCAATGATGGGATGTTGATGAAATTTATCCGAATTTTTTTTTCTGCACAGACGGTCACAGAAACCCCTCACTCCATTTCTTTATATATTAAATTATTATTTCCTAAATTAATTATTATACATTCTAAACTGTTTTCGATTATTTTACTTCAAAATTATTTGATTTTCTACTGTAGCCAAAGCCTGTTCCTATCGGTGACCCTGTCATCGCAAAAATAGTGAGAGCTATCAAAGACTGCCAGCCATCTATTTCGCCTAATCCGGGTGATAGGCGACGTCCTATGCCCCAGCATCTTTCCCATTTTAAAACAGGTCAAACCTATTACTGCGGCCCCTACGGAATAGTTTTAACCAAACTGTCTACCATTGTTAAAACTGCCAGATTGAACCCTGGTTTCATCTAAGCAATTTTACTGGACCTTCAAACCAGTGCATCTGGGTTATTCTTCTATTCGGTAGAGAAAGCCATCGAATGTGGCTACTCTATAACAACTTTTCAGCAATATATTATCAGCACCTTTTTTCCCCACACAAAATTACCACCAAGCGCTAGTGCAATATGTTTAACGCCCCCAATGCCCAAACAAACTATTACTTATTAGCCAAGCGCCAGGTGCAATACTTAAACCGGTTAATAAATTCACAATACCCTGTCCTATGTCAATAAAATCAATAACCTGCAATTATCTCATGATACCACTTTAATGTTTTCTTATATACTGTATTTGTTTATTTGCAAATACAATTATTTCTGTCTTCATAACTAAAACTTGTAAAGAACATTCATAAAATGAAGTTTATAAGTTTTACATGTCTAGTTTTAAGCTTCTATAATTTCTGGCGGAGTCACTAAAATAAATGAACAATTTATATATTACAAATCAATATTCTTTTGACAATTTATCAGTAAACATTACTTCTAAATTAAATCATTACTACACTATTATTCAAGACAAATTAACGGAATTTATTACTTTAGTTGATATACCAGCTCAAGAGGACTCAGCCACAGATTTTGATCTAGAAGAAATTTTACAATCGCAAGATGATTTTTTGAATTAGTGCTTGAAACTAAGAACGAAATTACCGCATTATTACCCCAGTTCTTCAAACAGGAACTGAATTAAACATGTCAAACGTGTCGAAATAATCGCAACACTAATCATTTAGTGAAACTACCAAATATCTATTTACCTATTTTTTACGATATATAAATGAATAGACAAATTTTTACAATTTATTTGACACAACTATTCTTCAAAATCCAATGCTAGCTCCTATAGAAAAATTCACATATTTACTTTCATGTCTAAAGAAGCTTTAACTATTATCAAAGGATTACCAATCACGCCACTCAATTATCACATTGCATGGAAAAATCTCCAACAGAGATTCCAAAATCCCAGATGTCTTATAAATCTTCATATCACTAAAATTATTGACTTGCAAGCCATCACTCATAATTCAATCAAAGGGATAAGACATTTTATTGATACATCTACTGCAAAACCGACTCAACCACTGGCAGCAAATTCAAGGAACCTTGAGCCTTTTCCACATGAGAGGCCATATTAGTTCTGTCATTGAATTATACAGTTGAAGTGCATCTCGATCTGCTTAAAAACCCCATTTATATGTTCAGACAATGCGTAATTTTTACAATAGTTCGCAACGCAACACAAACACTATCCACACCTGAATTTGGAGTTTATATATTTCAGTTCCAAGTGTTTTATTACCACTTTCAATAACTGTTTTGATTTGCAATCTTTGCAAATCGACACTACCGCTTATTATTAATACCACTGTAGCCTATAAATGGTGATCAATACAAAACATTAATTTTCTCTTCTCAATTGTACATATATATTATGATAAACATTTATTTGAATTGTGATTTATCGTGAACTGTGCACACCCTAACATTTAGTGAACATGACACACCGCCCCTGCAACCGGCGTATGTTAAAGGTTTTGTAAAAGTTTTGTTTTCTTATAAAATTCATAAAAAATATTATTGTTATACAAAACCTAACTTATAAGACATCATTTTTCTCAGAAAGATGCAATTAATTAATCTATGTAATACATTTTTTTTTTTTTAATGGTTTTGGAGTAAGTATGTTAGATGTCAAAAAATGAAGTTAACATTTTTCAGAAAAACCTGTATCATCGAAAATCAATAGCTTACCACCTTTTTTCAAGATATACAAAAGTTTTGTGTAATATTTGTGAATATATTTAGAAAAAATAAAAAAAATAAATTTGTTATTTTCAAAAAAAAAATTTACGAAAAAAGGGATTTTGTTAAGCTTATTTTCAAAACTTCACCAAAAATAGTAATATTTATGGAAAACACAACTTCCATATATCGTTATATTCAGAAAGGTGCATAGAATTTAACTGTGTAGTGAAAAAAGATGTTAGATGTAAAAAATTTGGAGTTATTATTTCAAATAGCAAAAAAACGGAAAGTAACGGAGGCAAAATTCCACAGAAATAGGTAATATAAACCAATTAAAAAAATTTTATAGATAGGCCTATATAAATTTATAAACATTTTGCATACATTTTGGTAAAAACATAATCAATTTATAAAATTTTCATTAGACAAAATTATTTTGAAATATAAACTAATGGAAACTGCCTAAAAAGGTCAGGCCAGATATATCATAACCTATCTCTATTTATAGATAGGCCTATATAAATTTATAGACATTTTGGTAGAAGAAGAAGACCAAATTACAACATAACCTCTATCTCTAGATAGCCTCAATATGTGATGTCTGACAATAACATTCACTCAAAACAATAAATTCTACAAACAATAATACTGATATTGTAATTTGTACACACAATTTATAATAAATAAATAAAACAAACCTTCAGAATAACAGAAATATAATCCCAAGACACATAGCGCTACGCCTTTCACATGTCATTTTAGTACACAAACATCGCTAACTTCCAAGTAAAAAACTATAACCTAAAACTAACTGTAGGATATAGCAATTAATACCAACTTGTAGAATGAAATCTTCTCTACAACATATTGTAAAGATTGGTTACAAAATATCGATTGAATAATCGATTATCTTATTTAGTAAACTGCACTGAATGCCAAGTGAAATTCGTTCCGTTTGGTACTACTTTGGTTAAATAAATATATCTCGCGATCTATGACACATAGAACAATTTGTAAACCAAAGATCGAAAGAGAAAGATGTGATCTACAGAACAGTGTTTTGGTCGACCTGTTTGACAGAAAAATAGATTTGTGAACATATGATTAAAAATGGCATCCTTTCTACTTACAACAGCACAGTTCAAATCTTTGATTTTACGCATAAAAATATGCAAACTTTACCATTTTTTTAAATATTATTTATAACGTTTACTGGTATTTTTTTGCATGATTATGCATCTATGGAACATTAGCTTTTCAACGGTATTTTATTTATTGAGATGGGACGATTCTTAATGGGCGAAATGTTGAATTGCAAAATACGTGTTTTAGAGTCGGTGAACTAAACCATGCGTCAACACTCGACCCGAAATGGGGTCATCGCAGTTGAAGGGTTAAACCTAGCTAACGAAGTCGCCCTCTTGGAACAACTGCAGCACACTTAATGAAAAAAAGGTACTGTGGTAGATTTACAATTCTAATAGTAATATGTTTAGTCATATGAATATATATGAACAAATCGATAAATCAAATAATGTAGTTGCAGACGCTATGCTATTATCAATGTCTGCTGGTCTTCCAAACTCAATTAACTATCAATCATTTTACCAACATATAAACACTTAAAGAATATTTTATTTATATTCATTTCTTTATAAGCCCAACAGAGCCAGTAGGTTTTTTCTCGCCATTTTCTGTACGGAAAATTCTTTCAACATTAGTAACGAGCTGTTCGGCGAGCGCTTTCTTTATTTCCTCTATGGTATAGTTCAATAGGTCATGGCAGGAAATAACACCTCTAGAAGAATTCAAACCTTTATGAGGTTCAACTAACACATTAACAACATCAAAAAAGGACTTCAAATTTAATAGAGAGAGACTCTGTTTATCAGAGTCAATCGGTACTAATAAAAACCCATTTCTCAGTTTCCTAATGGAACGAACAACTCCTGCATCACCAGTTATGGGTTTATTAATAACAAAGGGGGAGATCTTTGACAGATCTGACCCCTCAGTACTGTGGCGAACAATAAGTAATCTTGAAGCAGGTCCCTGGTCCTTAAGTCTAAACTTCGTCTTTTTCTTTCGCACACAGACTCTTCAGACGATGCTAATAGTGGTCTCTTTTCACAACTCGGGATGACATTGAGATAGTAGAGGCCATGCATGAGTTTACCACCGCATCGTGTTGGTGGTTGCAGAAGAGACTCTGGGAATGGGTACACCCTTGGATCATTTTTGATCATTTCCAAACCCCACAACTCTGGGGCCCAGAGTATCCTATTTAACCAGACTGGATGGGCATCAGTCCAGATCCGCAACAGGAGAGGAAAAATCCAACATCTCCTCTATCACGAACACTTCCTGACCAAGGACCGAAGTGGCTGGCTAGTGAACAGAAACCGTGTATACGTCTTCGGCAGAACCTCACATCAGCTTACCAGACTCAAGGGTAATCACGCTTTGTTCTGGTAAACACTCCCAGACACACTACAGCTCTGCAAGGTCAAAAAACTAATCCCTATTTATTAATGTAGAGTGTTTATGTATCCCCAGTGATTCACGTAGTGTAACAGCTTCTGCGAATTGTAAAATATGTACAAGTGCAGTATCTGTGTGTATATTCAATATTCAGAGAAGATGTTTTATTGTAGCACTCCAGTATAGCTTGGGTTCCATGAGGGACGCAAACCCCTCTCAATAGGTGCATATAGTCTCCACCCCACCACCCCCCTTGCAATAAAACCCTAAGTAAAGGTGAAGGTAAGAAAATGTATATAGGTGAACGGGGTGTATGTTTATATGGATGATAGTCTATGTGTATTGTGAGTGACTGGGGACCAGGAAGGACTCCAATCCTCTCTTATTAGGTGCAACTAGTCTGCACTCCTCCTGTGGGGTCTGAAGAGAAGAAAGACATAGCCATACACAGCCAAATAAGAAAATCCAAATCTCATTTATTTTTCAGCAAATTAAAAAGTAACTAGGATATATCATAAAATTTACAAAAAAAAACTGTTGTTCTTAAACATTTTTTATAAAATCGCTTGTTTTAAAGTTATTTCAATTTAAAAGCTTTCAATGACCGCCAATTTGGAATGAGTTGGGTTACAATAATGAAAATTAACATACTAACTGAAACTAACGAGTAGAACTGCTATATAAAAACAATTTATATTATAAAAAACACACTCAGATGGACAAGGAAACAAGACAGACCGCTGGTTGAATTAAGTTTTTGGCTTATTTGTACCCCAGAAATAATACCTTGAGGTTTGTAAGGAGAGTTCAGAAACACCCTATATATACTGACATCTTTTCTTATCACTTGGTATTTATAAAAACTATAACAACTAAAAATATATAAAGTTATCATACAAAAAACAATATAACCATTGATATGAGTCAAAAACACTGACAGCAATTTTCTCCAGTTTGTACAAGTAATTCCTCATCAAATTTTGTTTAAATTTGGTCTGAATTCATCATTAATTTTTTTTCTAATATGAACTACAACGGAAATATGAAAAAGAGAACTGTATTTGATAAATTTTGAAAAAAATTAGAATATAGTTTAACATGCAAGGATTTGGTACAGTAGAAGCAAGCTTTGCTGTTTCGAACGAGTTTGTGGAAGTGGACTATGACTTCGGTCTTGACGTCACGATTCGCGAACCAATTGAAACGAAGAGTTTCTGAGTTAGTTATTTTTAAATAAAAAATCAATATTTGATGAATTTTGAAAATATGAAATAAACAGTTTTAATAATATATAATTGTAGTACAATTTGTACACAATTCATATCTAATACTAATATTTTATATTAAGTGACGTAATTAAGGTTAAAGACAAGTGAAAGGGAAAATTTTCAAAATGGGTCAAAATGCAAAAGCTTGGATTTCCATAAACTACATAGAATTTAAGAATATGTTATTCTTGAAAAAAATCGGGAATAATGATTAATTAAAAAGTTAGCAGAAATGTGCTATTTATAAAAGTAAATAAAAGTAATACAAAAAGAAAATTTAAATAAAATAATTAATACAAAGATATGAAGATATATTAAAAGCAATGAATAAATGAGTAAAAAATAAACTTCACACTAAATAAAAAATTTATAGTTTTCACACCTTTTGTGGGAAAATGAAAAGAGATAAAGAATACAAAATTTCAGATTAATAAATAATAATAATTTAAAAAAGAAAGAAAATGTAAATCCCAGGTTAAAATATTAAAGGAAATTTAGTAAAATTGCGAGTGCAAAAAGAAGTGAGAAACAGTGTGAAAATCAACAGATAAGGAAATTGGACAATTTTTTCCTTTCGGCTACGAAACTTACAAACTTACACGTGTAATTCTTTGAAACTACCGAGTTTCAGTGAATTAGAAACAAAGGTGTGAAAAGTAAGATTACAAAATTACGCAAAACTAGTAACAACAATATCAGAAGAATGGTAATACCTAGAATCACAAATCGAGATCATCAGGAAAGCCACGGTCAAGACTAACAAGATGCAAGAATCAAACGGTCAAGACTAACAAGATACAAGAATCAAAAAGTAAAAATTACAGAAAATTAGCAAGTTATACAAGTTTAAAATAAAAAAAAAAAGAATTCAGCCTAGTGCAAGTTTAATTTTGACTAGAACGTGCGGGAAACCGTGACCTAGCGAGGGGCAGAGCCATGAAGCCAACTGACATCAACAGTTAAAATATAAGCTAATAAATGGAAAATGTAATTAAAAAAGGGTTTAGAAGAGAAAAATTAATATGCTAAGATTCAGAATAAATAGTACAACACAGTGGAAGACAGAAAAAATAAATTAATAAGGAAGGAAAAGCAAATATCGTATCTTGCCAAGAAGGGAAGTAAATTGGTATGAGAATACGATGTGTTTCGGCTATAAATAAAGCCACTGACCCTCTCGGAGAGCTCACTTGTAATGACTTTTCAAAGGTGAAAATCACTTTACTTCACGACAATTTGCATCAGATTCTTGAATTAAATTTGTAAAGTCAGCAGAAAAGTAAAGTAAATTGTAGAATCAATTAAGTGTTAGTCAAATAGGACAGATTTACGCCACATGTAAAGGGAAGATAAAACCAGGACTGCCAAATTGGACTGGACCTAGCTGTGCCAATGGACTGAAGCTCATAGCAGATTAATAACACAGATCTACTCCAGAACCAGAAAATTCCAGGAAAGTTAACACATCGGTCAAGGTTTGACATTTTGTATAAAATTTGATAAAATAATAAGTTGCCACTAATTACAATAAAAAATAATTTCAAATACTTTAATAGTTTTTTAAAGGATTTTTTTTTTTGTGTGAATAAATTGATATGTTATGTTAAATAAGTATTTCATGTGTGTGGAAATTTTAATTTTAATAGAAAAAGAATTGTTGAAAAGTCAAATTCTCAAATTAGAAAGAAATACGTAATCAAATTAAGGAAAATTGTTTTAAATTTTGGTAAAATACCAACCTGCTCTTAATTTCATAAATTTATTTGTTTTATACTAATATAGAAAATAAATTTATAAAAGAAAATAATTTTGTTAAAAAGTTGATAAAAAAATAATTGTGTTTAAATATCAATGAAAATTTAATTTGTTGCAAAAAGCGATATATAAAAATTAATTTCATTATTAAGAATTGTGCTTGCAATTGTTTTAATAATCCACACACAGGTTAACAACTACATCTAAATGAATAATATAGATTGTGATCGAGGAACTTTCCAAAGAACTCCGCTCTTGAGATAAGTAATAAAAAATAAAAATTTGCTCGTGAGCTCCCTGCACTAAGAGAAAATTAATAATAATTACTGGAAGCGTTAAATAAAGGGGGGTACCAATGGTTTAAGCCTAACCTAAACTGATGAAGGGATTAAGAGGTTCAGGTGAAAATTGAAAAAGCCTATACTTTCAGTGGACCATTTAAATCCACTTAATACTCTCGAAAACCATTGTGCATTAATTAAAAAGGGGAAACGCACAGCCTAGTTCAGTGTACAATAGAATAGCTGAGTTTTTCATTTACTTATAAATAAGCTAAGAGAAAAAGAAAATTATAGTACCTCAAAAAATCTTGTAAATGAAGTAGTAGGACCTGTATACTTCTTTCATCTAATGGAGTGTACGCAAGCACACCACCCAACTTAACTGAAACAAAAATCAAATTCTTTAAAGTATAGTTTCTCAACATGAGGGTCCATAGTAAACTGCTTAGGTAACTGGGGAACATATTTCAAATCAATAAAATTTAATAAAGTAATAGTAAATATATAAGTTTAAAAAATATTTTCTATTAATATATAAACAATTACTATAAGTCCTTTGTTGATAGTAAACTTAAATTATTCATAATGAAGACAAACTTTAAGATTCCTCCTTGCAAAAGACATATCCTTCAATGTCATTACACGATTATGTTATCATGTAAATGCAATGTATCCTGAAATTTCTAAAATTGCTATAGTTTACTTCTTGCCCTTCAAAATGTGAATATACATTTTCTGTCTTTATTCATATTAAAAAGAAATGAACTGAAGGTGGAATTGGAACTGATGCTTAAAATAAATTATTTCGAACCAAGCATTCGAAAATTGATTTCAGACATGCAACAACACTACTCATGGCACTAAACTGACCTCGAAAATCCTTAAATCCTATAATAAGTCCTTAAAATGCAATATATTGCTAAATACTAATAGTGAGCAATAATGTAATTTTTTTGTGAGAAAAAGTGTGAGGCATTTTTCACTTATAACAATATTGTTCTTAGTGGTCACTTCTATCACTTTTTAAATTTTGAACACATTGAGTTTACACAAATAGTGCGACAAATTGGTGTCTGGTTAACACCTGCTGTGTGTGTTGTTTGATTACTCTTGAACTAGAAACTTCGTTCGGCAAACATTTTTCCCAGCCGGGAATGGAGATAGACACGCTGAAAACTATAATGATATTGTAATTCAAGTTACAAATAAACCATCATCTCAGGGTAACCATATCATAAATCACAAGACACTGACTGCCACCAAAACGACTCATGATCACCCAAATGCATACATAACCCATTTTTATTAACATTAGTGAAACAACATCCAAATCAAATTGTAACCATTAAATTATAAAAAATAAATTTAAAATAAGACAAAGAAGTTATCTAAAAAAAAAGGAATAAAAATAAACCAAACAAAACTAGAGTAGAAAGAAGAAGACTGTGGGAGATTGGATAGGGACTGGTGTATCAGGATAAGAAGCAACAAGTGTGTATTTGGGAAGAGTTTAAAAAAGTTTCCTTATAACAGCGATAATAAATCAAATGGACACTAAAATCAGGTCGAAAGTTATTGGATAGCTGCATCTACAGAAATACACACACGAAATAATTGGTAAGTATAATATAACTGTCAGAAACTTGGTGAGTGAAAATTGTTAAGAACTATCTACCTGTACACAGCCACAATTTTATAAAGACTAAAATATACTTATATCCCTTCAAAATCCATATCAACAGTGTAAAATCAATCACTAATCACCATATCCTTTCACCCGTTAATCAAACACCTAGTTTTAGAATATCTGTTGTAAATCACTTTGTTAACCTTTTTGTATAATTAGATTTAAGAATTTGTGTTAGTTATTCAATTGAATCCAGAACCAAAACCGCGGCATCTCAAACAATAGATTATTACCCGAGATCAAGAATACTGTATAACCAAGTTATACGAAGACAGACAGACCAAAGTCTAAAGAGGACTTTATTTTATATTATATAGAAGAACTATATTAATATTTCAATTTATTTAGGAAAGGTTATTTATAATACTAAAGTAATCACGATTTTACAAAGAATGTGCGTTTGTTGTTTTTAGGATTCGTGTTAAATAGAACAATGTTGAAAAAACAATAATGAGACAAAGGGAGGCAGATAATAGAAGTTGCAGTTTTACAAGAACAAAAAACATCCCCCCAGCCCACATCCAAAACACAATCAAGGACGCGTTATTCACAATTATCATATCATCAAAGAATAAACTATATTTCCGTCCCACAGTTGGTTTTTTCACATGTATACTCATAGACATTAGAAGAATTTTGCCAGGAAGTAGTACTTCCTTTATTGGAACACACAAACACTTGCATTAAACCTAATTGTTGGGTCATAGGCCTCACAGTCTACGCACTCATGCAAGAAGTTCAAAAATAGGGCCATGAAAAGTGTATGGCCTCATAATTGGGTTTCCTACATGGATGTGTAAAATGTTTGGAGTGTATATAAAATCTAAAACGTGGTACATAAAACTGTTAACGTACTGTATACAGTGCTATACGTACTTTGAATGACCCCCACAAATGGTCCGTTGATATGTTCCGTCTTCTTAACGGGTATTTACATCCTGAGAATCTTTTGGAAATTCAATAACTCAAATACTCTCTTTATCTTTTGTCTCACAAGAATTTTTATGAGCTAATTTATTAAAAATAATTTACACAAATTTTAAACAAAACAAAACTTATTTTAAATCTATAAAAACTACTTAAACCTAATTATTCTTTAAGCCGAATTAAATATATCCTGATCTCTAAGACTAATAACTGTAGAATTAATAGGACACACAGGCTTACCTTGGAAAGTGGTACTAGGTATTACCTAGTAGTATAAAAATAGAAAAACACACAATAAAACACTAAAGTTCTGAAATAATTTGTAAACACCGGTCTCTGTTCAAAATCTAAACAAAATAGGTTATGTGCTCTATTAAACTCTAACCTAACTGTAGAATAGAAAATGTGAGTGTTGGTAAAGAAGGGACAATAATAGAATCAACCGACATATTTAAAAAATATTAATTTGTACATATAGTAATTATGTTACTCACCAAAAAGCCTAAGTAAATGTACAGCTCCGTAGATTTTACACATTGGCACATCTTTATGCTCAGTCAAAATCTGTAAATTTTCAATTAATATCATAATTCATTTGAATTTAGAATAACCATATACGGTATAATCACAATTCATGTCTAGAAAATTATAAATTCATAAAAGTAGGTTAACAAAGGAGAAAGTGGGTGATTTTGACCAATGAGAAAAAGAGAAAGTTGTCATACTTTTATATTAGTTTTCAGATAATTTGAAAATAATGTCTGTAAATAAAACATTCAACTCTGAACCACGAAGGAAACAGTCATATTTCCTAAAATCAACCGCCACCACATTTTTATAGAATCACATCTGTTATAAATCTTTAACCCTCAATCTGGCGCATGTTAATTTGTCTTAAAAATTCTTCGTTCGTTTAAAAATTAATAAAATATATTATTTGTATACAAAACCTAACTTATAAGATATCATTTTTCTCAGAAAGATGCATAAAATTCATCTATGTAATAAAAAAAAAAAAATTTTTGAAACGGTTTTGGAGTAAGTATGTTAGATGTCAAAAATGATAATAACTTTTTTTCAGAAAAATCTATATCACCCAAAATCAATAGCTTATACTACCTATTTCTAAGATATACACAATTTTTGTGTATTATTTGTGAATATATTTAGGGGAAAAAATATATAAATTTGTTACATTTTAAAAATGTAAAAAAATATTTTATGTAAATACTGAATTTTCTCTTTATTTTTTCCAAAAAACATTAAAAATAGTAAAATATATTTTATATAGAACTTCTATATATCATTATGTCCAGAAAGGTGCATAGAATGTAGGTGTGTAGTGAAAAAAAAAGTTAGATGTATCAAATTTGGAGTTTTTTGGTCAAATACCAAAAAATCTAAGAGTAACAGAGCAGAAATTTCACAGAAATGGTGATCAAAAACATACTAATACATTTTTTGCAATTTTTTCAACCATTACTTGAGATTTCTAATATATTTGTGAATATATTTAGGGGAAAAAAATAATATGTTACATTTTCTAAATAAAAATGACGATTTTTCAAAAATTGGTATTCCGACGCTTGAAGGTTAGGGTGACACGTCAACCTTTTAGGCGTAATTAGTAACTTTGTAAAGCTAGGCCTAAGACAAAATCATTAGATTTTACTAAGACAATATACTTTACAAAGAATAACACACATATTCACTTGTATAATCATATAAAACACTAAATATAAAAAAATATGCATATACCCTAAACTTACCATTTTTGTTTTAGGTTATCCATATATAAACGGTACATTCACTCAAAAACATAAACTTTAGAAATAAAAACACATATATTGTAACTTGTATACACAATTTATATACAATTTGTATACACAAACCTTCAAAATAACAAAAATCTAATCCCAAAACCAATATGTGCCACGCCTAATATTAAAGTTTTTACATCAGACATTTGCTACGTTTGGACTACTTTGGACTTCAAATCATAACCTCTTAGTAAGCATTTGCCTATATCAAGTGGTACCAACTTATAGAATGAAATTTCCCCTACAACATAGTGTAAAGAACAAGTCCTTTTTCTAACAAAATAAATGAATTTCGTCTTTTCGTAAAAAGCATCGAATGCCAAATGAATTTCGTATCGTCAGGTTTGTTCTCTGCTCAAATAGATATATCTCTGGATCTGTTAGACGCAGAATAATTTGTAATCTACGGTTAGAAAGAGAAACATGTGATCTATATAACAGTGTTTTAGTTGACTTAAATGACAGATAAATAGAGTTGTAATCGTATCAGGAAAAATGGAGCCGCGTTATACGAAAAGGCGCAGAGTTGAAATTTACAATTTTACGCTACAAAAATACGTGAACTTCACCAATTTTTGGAGTATTATTTATAACGTTTTGTGGTTTTTTTGCATGATATGCATCTACGGAACATTAGCTTTTCAACGGCATTTTATTTATTGCGATGGGACAATTTTAAGTGGGCGTAACGTTGAATGGCAAAATACGTGTTTTTTAGTTGGTGAAGTGAGCCAAGACTAATGAAGCGACCACTTTTAGGCAAAAAGTGGTCGATCACCAGTTGGAGGGTTAAGAATAGTAAAAAAAATACATTAATAGTCCATCATGAGAATGTTAGTTTAAATCTAAACAAACTAAAGTCTTAGATAAGGGCACAGCACCGGTGAATATTAAATCAGAGTAATTACGATTCAACATAGTAACAAGAAGGAAAAGACTTTTTCAAAATTTTAATACAATCAAATTTTAAAATTACTATAAATTTTTCAGTATCTTCAGTTATTAAATTATATCATCAGTATGTGTTTGGGAGCCAGTCCAATACAATGAACCAACTTCAAGAGAATTTTTGGATCTACAGGATAGTATACGGAGGTTCTTTCCATATTAGTTCTAATAAGGACTAAAAAAGATTTCCTTAAGATACCGACTTCTAGATCTGCAAGAATCAATCAGAAATGAAATAAGATACCTGAGAGCAAAGGGCTAAAAACTTAGTAATTATTTTTTAATCTTCTGAATCAAAATTTAAATTTAATTAAATTCTTATAATTTTTCACAAGAGATCTATTATTCATAATGGTCATAATTTTGTTAACTATCATAGGTTTATAACTGTTCGATAATTAATGATTGTTAATGTATGAACTTCTTTGCGTAGTAACTGGCCAGTACTTCTTCTCGCAATCACTTCACACCGACCGCACTTGACACTTTACAAGAAATATAAAATGTTAAAAAAGAGAAACAAAAAGTATAATATTGAATTTGAGGTAGCCGGAACTTAAGTCCATGAAAAAACGACTGATGGAACACACAATACATCTGACTCCAAGCAGAGATAGAAAGAGAATGTCACTAAAATGTGAGCAGTTAAAGTGAAAGCTAGTGGGGGATGTAACCCAATTTGGAATTGAGAATTGTCGATTTACTAAAATTTGAAATCCTTAATAACTACAAATTTTTTTCTATATATTTACAAATACAAAAATTCAATCTTAACCCTCTATATGGCAATCGACCCCGGCCAGGGTCGATGCGTGACGCTTGATTAGTTCATCGACCCAAAAACACGTATTATGCCATTCAACATTACGCCCATTTAGAATCGTCCTACTGCAATAAATAAAATAGTGTTGGAAAGCTAATGTTCCATAGATGCATAATCAAGGGAAAAAAAAATGTTATAAATAATATTCTAAAAATTGGTAAAGTTTGCATATTTTTGATATGTAACGTCAAAGATTTGCGCTGACAAGTTGTAAACAAAAATGATGTCATTTTTCTCTAATATTCCCAAATCGATATTTCTGTCAAACAGATCTAACATAAGACTGTTCTATAGATCACATCTTTCTCTTTCGATCTGTGCTTTCCAAATCTTTCTATCTGTTATAGATTTTATTATATAAAAATTAAACAAAGTCAAGAATTTTAACTCATTTTTACATGCTAAAAATTACATTGTTTTTCAATTCAACTTTTATCCTAGTAGATATTATTTTATCAAAATGTATAATATATCATTGTAAAGGTGATATTTCAATCTTTCATAATCAGGTATACCAAAATCCTTCTCACGGAAAGTAAAAATTCAAGAATTCAAAAAAGTTGACTACCTTTCCGTTAGATCGCCTCACTTGACGCGACGGCGTTTATATAGAAAAATATGTACTGAGTGTTCATATGATTTTACGAAATGGTAATACTTGTCCAAATGCCACAAGTTGACAATATTATATAGTATTTTTCTTTCTCTTTCGAACTACGAATTCAAAATTATCGTAAGTTATATAGTTTACGAGATATATCCATTCTATGAAGTAGTAACCAAACCAAACCAGACTCATTTTTCTTTCGATGCAGTTTATTAAATAGGAAATATTGATTACTTACATTGATTTGTGTAACCAATCTTTACACTATTAGGAAGATGAAGTTTAGATCTTTTAGTTGGTAAAACCCATTACCTCAAAGAGTTATTTTATAATATTATTTCTCAACTTGCAAGTTACCGTTTTCCGCAGGCTTGCTTTATGTATTATTGTTTGTAAAATTTATTGTTTTGAGTGAATGTTATTGTCAGACTGATGCTGTCTGGATAGGTTATGTTATATCTGATCTAACCTTTTTAGCAAATTTCCATTTGTTTACATATAAAAATAATTTTGTCTAATGAAATTTTTATAAATTGATTTATCTTTTTATCAACTTTTATCCACAAATATATTACAAATCTCTAGTAATACTTGAAATTTTTTTTTTAAATTGTACGATGTATATTCCCTTTTCTGTACAATTTTTGCCTCGGCCACCGGACGATTTTTTGTTTCCTGACCTAATAACTCCAAATATTTTATATCTAAATTTTTTTTTCACTACACAACTAAATTCTACGCACCTTTCTGAATATAATGATATATAGAAGTTGTGTTTTGCATAATATTACTATTTTTTGTGATTTTTTTCAAATTAGGTAGTAACATTTTACCTTTTTCTGTATAACAATTTTTTTTGAAAATGTAACAAATTAAATTTTTTTTTATCAACTATTATTCAAAATTATATTACAAAATTTTTGTATATCTTGAAAAACAGTAATAAAAATTTTATTTTGGATGATTCAAGTTTTTCTAAAAAATGTTACATTCATTGTTTGATACCTAACATACTTACTCCAAAACTGTTTTTAAAAAAATAAATAAATATTATAGATAAATTCTAAGCATCTTTCCGAGAAAAATGATATCCTATAAGTTAGGTTTTGTATAAAAATAATATTTTTTTATTAATTTTTAAACAAACGAAGAGAATTAACATCTGCCGCAAAGGGTTAAACACTATTACGTAACAATAATATATAAAGTAAAATTTTTGAATAAATGAAAGATTAAACAATTTGTTTTTTGTTAAAGAATACTTTTAAGAAGATATTATAATTTCAAATTCTATACAAACTTGTGTTGATAAAAAATTTCTTTTTTTAGTCTGTCTCATTATCCTTTAGTGTAAGAAATATAATATTGGTGCTCAATTATAAACAAACAAGGTATAACAATTCCTCCAAACGGCATGGCCCAAGATAAAAAGGTGTTAATTAATAAAAATTAAAGTCAAAGAAAAAGTTAGTTACTAATAGAGTTTGAGAAAAGTCAAAGTTCCCTGCTTTGATATATTCTTATAAGTCTTGCTCATAGCTCATCCGGCAGAAAAGTGGTCAAGGAATTAGTTAAGTAATCACAGTGTTTAGCTGTTCCAGAAAAACTACAAAATTGCATCAATTAAGATGGGTTTTAACATCTTCAAAGTTAAATTGTTTCCCATCATCTTATTTATTTTTTACAATTGTAAAAATGATTCAACATCATTATAAGAGTATAAAAAAGTATTAAGGCAACATATGAACATCCCTGTATATTAAATAATTACTAAACCTAAAAATGGAACAGGTCATAAAACTACATGAAAATAAAACCTTTTCAAAATCAATTGTAAATACCAATGATACTATAAATATAACTCAAAATTAGACATAAGATAAAAGACTATATTATCAAATTTACAAAAGATCAAAAAACCAGAACTATTAATTTTATTCATTATTTAATGATATAAATTTTTCTACAAATAACAACTTTAAAAAAATAAAATCTAAAATATTTTCACCAACCTTGGAGTATTGATGTCTTTCGAATTTGTAAAGCAGCTGAGACCCAAGCATTACATTAAAGTATTCTTTGATCCCACTAGTTATGTGTACGATAGCACTTTCCCTAAAACCAAATGTTATTCATCAAAGAATAATACAACTCATTAGTGAATCTCTTTTTTGTTAATTCTGGTCATTTTATTTACCAAAATAACCTTATTATGAACTAAAACAGATTGTTAAACTACATAAATAAGCTACACGGAACGTTAAAAATAAACACATTAAAAGATAAAAATGGTTGATTACGACTAACAAAAATCTAGATATCTTTGTTATTTTTCAACGTTATAATAATTGACTTTAACACATTTTTTATATCGTTTCAATAGCTTCCTTATTCCATCTTCTTAAAAGTCCGCTGGCACTTTAAACAATCTCAGGCCAACTTTGACAAATTTTAATGTAACTTAGACATAATGTAGATATGGCTTCCTGTATCTAATTTTAATTAATATATTATAAATTAATTACCTTATTTTTCATCAGACAATCCAATGTTTATTCAGATAGATAACCGGTTTTGACGGTTGAACCGTCATCGTCATATCCAAGGCATCATTTTTTTCAACCATTCAAAGGCATCGTCCTCGTTAAATGCCACTTATTACTTGATAATATATAACACTTATTACATAATTTAACTAATAACACATTAACACGCTGAATACGATTGTATATACACATTAACACAAACTGGTTGAAACAATTAATTGTCTATTAAAAAATGAAAAATTAAAAAAAAACTGATGTTGGTACCAGTGCACAAGAGTTGAACGTTTATGATCACTGATAACCTAGACCTCAAATAAATTAGTCAATATTTTGAAACAGAAAAGTAACGTCCAAATCAACAAAAACAATTTATCAGGTGTGTATAAAAACACATGCATTGAATGTGAAAAATATTACTACAATGGTCAAACATATGTCCCATTTCACCCAAAATCTCATAGATCATGATCACAAACACGCCTCCATAGACCTTAATTTGGAAATACTTCACGTCTGCAAAAAGTTTACTATCGTCACTCAAAGAATTTGAAATATATACTGCAACTAAATATGAACACTATAATATGTTAAACAATAAAATCAATTGTTGCTCGAATGAACTGTTTAACACTGTAATTCAACTAAGGGAAGGGATTAAATGACATGACCAATAGATTGCTTAGTTAGTTATCAGTGACCACTCGCTACATCTCTTGTCCACCGATAACAAGATCAGTTTTTTAATTTTAATTTTTTATTAGCAACTAATCGTTTCAACCCGTTTGTATAAATGTATATAATCGTATTCAGTGTGTCATTATTTAAATGTTGTAATAAGTCGTCGCTTAAGAAACAATACAGCCTAACTAACATTTCATTAACTTTACAGGAGGGGAAAAAAACTGTTTATTTTCAAGTATATTTAAGGGATATTTAATATAATGCTATTTTAATTCGAAAAAGATGGTTTGAATTACTTTTCTGTCTTTGAAAAAGATAAATCTAATTTAATAAATTTACTTCGTTAGTATTGGTTCTTATCGGGTTGTAGATAGGCGTTATCGGTTCTTAATGAACTTTAGATAGGCGGTATTGGCTAGTAAATAATTGTAGTTAGGCGGTATTGGTTGGTTGTCTTTTGTTATTTGGGTGGCATTAAAATAAAAACTTCATTTTACTTTTGACTATCTAGAACATTTTAATAATGCAGAGAGAAATACATTATTTACAAAAATTGTCTTTGATAATGACAAAGTAAGCCATTAAACAGTCTTGTACTCAGTATTTTATTTTCTACACTCCTTTCTTTTGTTCTTACTATTAGTTTAACTGTCACCGCCGAACTACTAAAGGTCTATGAAGACAATACCGCCTAACTACAATAACAGTTTTGCACTCGTTTTTCCAAAAATTGATCACGAAAATTAATTGCTAGTAAGAAATCGGTTTCCGTTATCACGAGAGATGCCAACACTAACAAAATAAAAAACGTATAAACTATTAAAACTACCAAATTGAAGTACTACTCAAGCAGGCGACACTGCGTCACTTTGCTCTATACGAAAGCATGGAGCCTACTGAAGTTAGGCGGTGTTGTTTCTAAGCATTCTACTTTGTGTAGATAGGCGCTTTCTTTACAGCATGATTTTGCTGCTATCTGATTTTTTTTCAGCCAAACTACGTTTGCTAGTTGATGCGGGAGATCCGGCAGAATACGCTGGTATCAATAACTCAATTTCGCTAAAAATGTAAGTTAGGCGGTATTGTTTCTTAAGCAACGAAGTGTTATATGTCATCAAGTAATAAGTGCCAGTTAACGAAGACGATGTCTTTGAATGGCTGAACAACATGTCTTGGATCTGACGATGACGGTTTATTCATTCAAACCAGTTATCCATCTGGATAAATATTGGATTGTCTGACAGAAAATAAGGTAATTACCTATAATATATTTAGTTTAGTGTAAAGTGTACGCAAAGTGTTAAGGAATTTTATGTTAGGTGATTACACAAATGAAAATTGTTCCCTATAATATTATATGGAGTACTATAAAAAATGTTAAATACAATGTTTCATATAAACTTTTAAATGTTACATGACATATTTGTGTACTTAGTTGTATTGAATGTGTATTAAATCTTTATTTTATCATTATTACAATCGACATTAACATTTTAAAGTAATACTTTATAGAATTTTAACATCACAAAATTTTTAATTAAAACATCGATTAAAATACAGTATATAAATGTAAACAGTATTTTAGATAATTTATACACTACTTTAAAATGATTATTTATTATTATTATTTTTAAACCAAGTCTTACAAATATGTCTATGAAACAGTTTTGGTTGTTTTGGAAAAGTTTCTAAATTCGTTAGAATCGAGGGCTTTCAAAGCTGCCTAACTGTCTATATAAATATCCTTGTATAAATGATTTTCTCGGAAGCAAGTCATTAAAACTGTAATTTTTTACTAAGACACTGTTGGGTACATTCTCATCAGTAGAACAAATTCCTGCCAAGTCTGCCACTACGGATTCCAGCTTCTGTTCCACCTTTAGTTTTAAAGCCGTTTATAAACCATTCCTGCTCACATAAAGGTAAAGGTCTCCTCTAAAGCCATATCTTTAAATGTAAGGCAAGGATAAGTGGTAATCATTTGATGCGAGATCAGGGCTATAATATTGACACATACTGTGGAAACTTAGATGAGACATACAAAACAAAAGATATAGATTGTTATCATCCAGTGGGATTGTTTTTTGTACGATAATGGTTGACCCCACACATCAAGTCAAAGTGGTTCATTCGTTGCAAATATTTGGTTGGAATATTTTCGACCACCATCTTATAGCACTGATCTCACACCAAATGATTACAACTTATTCCTCCATTTAATATTTCTTGGGTGGCAGCATTTTTAAAATGATAACGAACTGAACGTCGCCGATATTAAAGGTGCAAGAAATGGACTTTTACAAAGATGGAATAAGGAAACTGTTGAAACAATATCAAAAATATATAGAAAACAATAGTGATTAGGTAAAAAAGAAAAAAATGCAGGTACATCATTTTTATCTTTTAATCTGTTCTTTGTAATTTCAAAATAGCCCTTAATTAAAAAATATGCCATATTTAGTTGACTTTGAGAATATACAAAAGTTTTCATTTAATTAAATTGTAATTATTATATTTAGCTGACACAAGCAACTTAATAGAGTTAAATATTTAATAATGGTTGCTATGGTAACAATTAAATAGTACAAACCATTACTATTTATTTGTCAATAAATGACTGCTTGTTCAATAATTTATAAAATTTGTTGTGTTGATAATCTGCAACTTCATTTTAAATTAATGAATTATGTATCTATTAATAAAGACACTTATAATTTTAATATCAAAAAAAATATTAAAATTTTGAAACATTAAGTTTGCATTAATTATTAATAACAACCCTTCACAGGCTCACTATAATGACTAAGGGGTGTGGCAATCGCCTTAAAGCTGGATCTACCCCTTATTTAATGTAGTCTGAGATTATATCCCTCTCTTCCATCATCCTATCAGGTCTCTTTTGATTATTTCTTGTTCTTCGGGTATTCGAGAGAATCTATATTTTATCTTCTTATTTTATACAACGATGATGACAGAGAGGTTAATCTCCTTTAACCAACTAGGAAAACAAAACAAAATTACTAATAACCCTCAAAAATCCTAGCTTATATTATAAAATATAAAGTTTATTTACTGGCCTTGTCTAAAATCTACACATATACAAGGAGATTTTTATAAAACTACTTTAGAACATTGCTTTCTGTACAAATACAGTAGAACATTATTGATTATCAGTGTTCAGATTAACAGTGTTGATCTGTTCGAATAATCAAATTAAAAGATTATCTTTGCATAAACGAAAGAGTTTTCCCTGTTATTTAAAGACAAAAAAACTTATCATCATTGTCTTAAACAACAAAGAAGAAGAAAAGACTATAAAATAAAGACTCCTAGTCCTCGAACATCCTAACAGTGTAATGTCTGAAAAAGAACATGTGGCCCAGCCAAGGAGCCCACCAAACCAAAATCATAATAATAATAAATTAGAATATATTGAAAAGGGATTTTAATTATTAAAATATGAATTGCACTTGCGATTTTGATGAGCAGTGCAATATGACGTAGAAGAAGGGGAGGGGAGAGACGAGGAGTGGAGGCCTTGAGCTAGCGAGCCTACAGTCAGTCTTTTTCCGAGAGTCTGGCGCGAGTCTTGTCCGAGAGCCGCTAGACGGAAGACCGCCACGGGACGAGGTCAGTCCATTTTTCGGCCACGTGCTATTAAATTCATCGGTATGCTTTTCGGCCACTTTTAAGGCTTAGTCTTACCGTTATGTCTTTCTCTTAAATTATAATCAAATTCTGTATTCTTTAATTCGGCATATATTAAATATAATATTTAATTTCACTGGTTGCGTGCGTTCATTAGCGTCCTAACCCGACTCCTTGGCCCATCCTGACAAGATTCGGCTAAGTGTACGCGGTCTCCAGCCAGCCGGAGCTTCCAGCTGGTCAAAAGAAGTGGAGACGGTCACAAACATGAGTTTGTTAAAAGAGTACCTGATACAAGAGATGACTAAAAGGAATGTATCACAAGATTGCATGAAAAAGGTGTAGATCCAGCTAGGTACCACAGGACTGCCACTACTGTACTCACTTAAACATAGGAACATATTTTACAAGAGACAAAATATTTATATTTTTCTAATGACAAGTAAAATGGGTTTTTATTTTTCTGTAACTTGAAAAATAACCAATCTATTGTCAAAAAACCTAAAACTATCTCATTTTCATTATGACGTAAGAGATCATTTAAATAATATATACGTTATGCAATGGATTGATCAAAACGGACTAGTGAAATGGCCACCACGATCTCCTGACCTCACACGCCATTCGATTTTTTCCTGTGGGCTTGGATGAAGTCAATTGTTTATTCTAAAGGGATTAACACACATGAAGAATTAAGGAATTGTATAAATAGAAGCTGCAGAAACGATACCAAATACTCCTGATGTTCAGAATCATGCTAGAAAAGAATGGATTCGGCAAGTGAAAGTATGCATTAAACAAATCTGTGACCACTTCAAGCAACTTTGAAGCCAATTAGCAACACCTTCGTTATTTTTATAATGTGATTTTCCATTGTTTTCAGTATTAAATTACATAGTTTATCAGTTGTTATTGTCAACCTATGCAACAAAATTATTTCATTCTGGTAAAAAATTTTAATTTTATTGTAACAAATTTGTCTGTTAATTATTAATAAAAGTTTAAATTCAATTATCTGTGTTTATTTTTTTAATTACATAATTTACATCAATTTTGTTGGAATGAAATTATTACAATGTTGAATTATGAAAAATGTAGGTTCTAGGACTTTTATAACTCGCTAAAGTGTTTTATCGATAACTTGGTTTTGTAATTTAAAAGTCTGTAACAAAGAAAATTTTAAAGTTTAAAACAAGATAAAGTCTAATTTCTGAGTACATTATGATAAAAAATATTGCATTTTTCTTTGAGTTATTGACACTGTTGTGACTTTTTATTGAATGTATAATAATAAAAGCTAACTATTTTTGTAATAATCATATAACATTGATATAATATATATATATATATATATATATATATATATATATATATATATATATATTAAACAAAACTGGTCTCTTTTTTGTAACTAACTTGATTGATAAATTATAACACATAAATACTTATTTCATTCCAACAATTCATTTAAACATACAAAGAGGTTACAAATAAATATAACTAAGTAAAGATACTATAATTCTCCCATGGAATTATATTATATTATAAAGTAAATAAAATTCGATTTATAATTGTCCTCAGCTAGCTTTTACTTGTACATATAATATTTAATAAAAGGAAGGGATTAACAATTGTTACAATTAAAATTAAAGAAAAGAAAACTTAAGATTAACAGGCAAAACAGTTAGGTGATGCTTATAATCTTATATGGGTGATGGTTTGAGGTGAATTTATGATATGATGGATGATTGATTTAACACTAGGTAATGATCAGGTAATAAATAAATAAATAAATGCTCTTTTTAATGTCTCGTTTGTTGGTTCAAGTATAATGATTTATAAACACAATTGAAGATGATTTAACTGTAGTGAGTCTAGTGAAGATTAAGTGAAATTTTAGTCACTCACCAATTTGTAGTTATTATTAGCTAGAATTACCAGGTAGGTTTTTTATTAAATAAAATTTGAAGAAGTTCTTAATGTTTTAGTTATATCTGATTATTGTTTGTGTCTTCTTGTATAATTATTTATAAATATATCAATGAATATTTTCTGTGTAAATTTAAATGAACTATCCAGTTTGATAGTCTCAGCAAGATCCTCATAATGGCTTCCACCTTCTCCTTCCTCTCCTCTAATGAAACCTCTTTTCTCTATTTCTTTTACTTCACGTTTTGATATGAATAGCACTGTACTTTAATTAATAAATTATTCACTGTTTATTTTTTTTTTAAATAGTGTGTTACAATCTGGTGAATGAACAATTATTTTTTATGTTTATGTTATGGTCCATGAATGAGAATGGGCTATGTAATGAGAAGGTTTGTTAATCATGACTGTTTTGGTGGTGGTCAGGGTCTTGTGATTTATGGTACATTACTCTGAGATGGTGGTTTATTTATAACATGAATTATGTTATCATTATACCTTTCTCGACCATTTCTAGTCGCAAGAAAAACAAGAGAGCTTTGTAGCAAACTAATGTTGGGTCCATATTTAGATCCATCAATGCCAATATTTTCTTTTGTAAAACACATAGTTAAACAACTTCCTGTGAGCCTTAGGCTAGTCTTGTTAGCTGTTAGGCCAATACATTTAAATGAACTAGAAAGAATACTTATGGATTCCAATCTCCAGGAGAGCCAATCTAATTGCATTACACCATAAACAGACAACATGATTTTGTCACACAGAAAACACATTTTAATGATTATAGTAATAGGCCTATTTTTTATAGAATGGCCATTAATTTGATTATGCATCAAAATAATTGTTTACATAAAAATATCTATGTCAATTCAAGACAGGATCAGGGTTCTAGATTACACTACAATAGTAATGCAGTAGAACCCCTCTTAACCGGTCTAGTCGGGACTGACACCCGGGCCGGTTGCCCGTTTGGCCGGTTAATCAGAGGTTCCCCTGAAAAATCGTTTTTCATTGAAAGAAAGCTTATTTAATCAGGTAGCGCTAAGAATTATGCAATTAAGATGTTATTGCAACTCATTTTATTGTACATAAATGTATCTTATATATTATGTTATGTATATTATACATCAAACATGAAAAAATTAAACACTACAAAGCTCGTTTACAGATTCCCCTCTGTCAAGTCTTTTGACACATTTAACCGCGCCTCAAACGAAACCAACACACGCTTCCGTTGTTTTCGTAACTCACTCATTTTTATTTACTGTAATATATCCGTCAAAGACAAGAAGAAAACTGAAAAGAAATGTTATATTTTTCATAATGTATACTAAAATGATTCGTGGGAAAAAAGCGGCCCATCAAACGTTTTTGTGGTTGTATGTCTGCTATACCGAGGGTGCCAATGGCGCGGTGTTTTTACAGCGCCGACAATGGGATACCGCTATCGACAAAGTCGTTTGATATCGCCGCCGCTTTGGTGCCACGGTGTTTTTACGTCGCTGACAATGGGATACCGCTATCGACAAAGTCGTTTGATATCGCCGACGTTTTGGTGCCGCGGTGTTTTTACGCCGCCAACAATGGGATACCGCTATCCACAAAGTCCTTTGATATCGCCGCCGCTTTGGTGTTTCAATTACAATTTATTTTCGGAAACTCTCATCCAACCAGTACACTAGATATAGGCCGGTTAATCCGAGGACCGGTTAATCCGAGGCTGGTTAACAGAGGTTCTACTGTATTACTTATAGGACAAAAAATGATAATGAAACTAATAATAGAGAAAATGGGGGAAGGCAGCAATAAGTAAGGCCGAATCACTGCTGTTATATGTTGATAGGCTTACATTTAAAAAAGAAATTAAAATTTGTTTATTAATATCGAAACAGAAACAAAATGAAAATATAATGATTTTGGACAATGAATTGTTAATAAAAGAAAATATTTTACTAAAATTAATTTAAATAAAATTAAAGAGGATATTTTAGAAATTAAGGTTAGTTTGGTTTACATGAGTATAAATGTTTATTGAATACTGGGTCAAAAATTACTGTGATTAGTGAAGATTTATATAAAGAAATTAACAATAATTTAAATAATACTATAATGGAAATTGCCAGTTTCTAATTTAATTAAAATGGAGTAACTGGTATTAGAAGTAAATCTATAACCTAACAAATTTGCATAGAAATCAAAATTGAAAATGAAATTATTAATATTAATTTTTGGTTGTTAGTGGACTGAATTTAAACATGATTTTAGGTTGTGATTTTTTGAGTAGTTAAAAATTAAAAATAGATTTTGAACAGGAAAATGTTTTTTAAAAAATTAATAATAAAAATAAAATAACTAAATTTTATAGAAAATGTTACAGTGACAGGTTAGGTAAATTAAAATTATATTTCTTAGATACAACATTTGGAGAAATTAATAATGATGAAGAAAATTTAGCGCTTTTACAAGATATGTTGTTTTCATGTTATAATAAGATAATTTTATATAATGATGATAACTTTGTTGATAGATATTTAGAATGGTTAGATAGTGCCAATAGTGTATTGGACAGTTCCAATCTTACTGTACATTTTGAAAAGAAAAAATTAAAACATTTATAAATCAATATTTCCAGAAAGGCCAGGAAAAATTTAAAATTTTGTTGCTAAATTGAACATTTATTAATAGGTCTTATGCCATTTCTCTCTCTCAAAAAAGGAACTATTTACTAAAGAAATTCAAAAATTAAGACTTAAATATAAATGAAAATTCAATAGTCCAAACTCAACCCTTATAGTTTGTGTTATAAGGAAAGATGGCTCTGTGAGCTTATGTTTAGATGCCAAACAGGCAAACCAGATACTCGTTTCGGATAGAAAGGTTCTAGAACACATTGATGATATATTACAAGGATTTGAAGGTGTCAAATATATATCTACAATAGATCTAGAATCTGGATTCTAGCAAATTTCACTTTAAAATATTTAAAAAACGTCAAGACACAATACCAGTATGTACTTTTTAACTTCAGTGGTAGAAAACTACAATTTGAAAGACTACCTTTTGGTTTAAATGTGAGTACACCTATATTTAAAAAGAGTGTAACACATGTTTTAGGGCCGGAAGCAATGGAATTTACTGTAGTATATGAAATGTAGATGACATATGTATAACCTAAAAAAATTTTCAAGTAAAACTTTTAGTAGATTAAAACAATTCAATGTTACATTAAATTTAGTTAAATCAAAATTTTGTAGAAATAAGATTAAATTTTTACATTATGTAATATCCGATTTGGGCATAATGCCAGATGAAGGTTAGTGTCATACAAAAATGTCCTTAGCCTAAGAATTTAAAACAATGACAGAGCTTTTCTAGAGTTATGTAATTACTACCGAAAATTTAGAGTAAATTATGTGCAACTAACTTCTAAATTTAAACATCTTTTGACAAATAACATTATAAAAAATTTAAAGAATTGAGATTGGAGACCTGATGATACAGATACATTTAATCAAATTAAAAAGATTTTTTTAAATAAAATTATACTAAAACACCCTGATTTTAGTAGGCCTTTTTTATATTGGCTTTTTCATTGGGGCATTTTACATTGTAGCATTGGGGGTTGATTTATAACAAATGGATGATTTTGGTGATCAAGCATAAATAGCATTTCCCAGTAGATCTTTACAAGATTTTGAAAGAAGGTATATCATTACGGAAAAAGAGTTAATGAGTATAATATTTGGTTGCAAAAAATTTAGAAATTACAATTTAGGAAATGAAATAAGTTATATCAGATCACAAAGCATTATTTTCTTTAAAAATTATAAGTTAACTAATGGTAGACTTTTAATATGGATGCTTTATTTATATGAATATGATTTAAAAATAGAATATTGTGTAAGCATGGGACATCTCCAGGCAATAATAACAAATAAATAATAAATAACAAACAAATAAATAACAATTAATGTATAATTAATAATAAATAATATTTTGAAAATTGTGATTTATAAATAAATGGTATTTGTGAATAACGTTTTAGAATTAAGAAAAATATAAGTGACAATTTAAATAATAAATATAAAAGTGAACTTTTGAAAGAAAAAATGCTTTTATAGAAAAATGACAATATTTTTATATAATACATTTCAATTGAAAAAAAAAAAAAAAAACCAAATTATTTCGTCATATAGTGTCATCGAACATTATAGTACAAAGGCTTGTCTTACATATTGCGTGATAATCCATATAAGGAAGCAAAAGAAGACTCGTTATACTGATTGATTAGAGTCATCGAATGTTCCGGAACTGTAGCGAGAGATGGGAGAGAAAGATCGCTTACTCAGTTACATAGTTCTTACTTTCTTAGAACGTCGAACAGAGCAGACGTGTTAAAAATGTAGAATTTTTTTGGTAGAATGTCGAATGGAGCAGACGTTTCAACATGAGTCAACGTATGATGAAAGTCAATATTCAAATATTAACAGAATCTTACTTGTTAGGTGTATTGCTTTTGCTGGATATCTTAAATTTTAAGTAGTCATCAAGAATTTGTTCCACAGTTACTTTGGTTGGCAGGTTAACCAACTGAAAAAAAAAAAAATATGGTACATAACTTAGCACTGTAGTGAAGAATTGTTTCACCTCAATTAAACAGTAAGCAATTTGCTGAGATAATGAAGTAGTAATCGTCCATATTTCCACCATTCTATAGTCTTAACAAACTATATTTGGTGTCTTTATAAATTATAAGTTTTGATTTTTACAAATTAAACTTCGTTATTAGAGGGGTATTAGAAAAATAACTTCAGTTTGGCTATTAAAAGTACAACAGTATAGTTACAAAAATGCTTTTGTATACTATATACAATAATTGTATACTATATACAATAACAGTTCAAATTAATTGCGATTCTTGAATATTTGAACTTGTCATTAAAGTGCTACTTTCTTCTTTGCATCATTCCTGTAAGTTGTAATTAACATGTCATTTCAATTGTTTATTCACAATACATCTGTTTACATTCAGATATGCGACAGATCAAATTTATTTATCCTAACAAATACTTCAATCTTGGTAATTTACCTTAAAACTACATTGATTTTGTAATTTCATATAACAATATTATCTATGCATTATAAACAGTGCAACACAATAATATTAATTTAATAATTTAAGCATAAAATCAAAAACTAGTCTATAAAATATGTTACATTTAAAAGTATTACAATATTTTGGTAACTGCAAGAATAATTACATTAAAAATTTAACTACTTAAATTGAATCCATCTAATATTCATTTACTGAATAGTAAGTTTTCCTTAACAGAAAACCTGCATCTTTTAAAAATACTCCTTAACATGAATTTTAAATCTCTTTAGAGATTTTGTTATAATATAATATATTGTTATATATATTATATTGTTATACTATTATAGAATGGACTTGATTTAAATATTTTTAATATAAGGAACAAATAATTTTCTCTCTATTTCTTGTAAAGTAGGCATGATTTGAAGACCCAAAATAAGTATTTTAGTTTTATTAATATAATATAACATTTCATATATGTACAGAGATGGTAACATTATTATATAAATTTAATTGAAAAGTTGTTTACATGAGGTACCTACTAAGTTTAGAATGAAAAATGATCCAAAGAACTTTTTTTGAATTTTAAAAATTTGTAATCCATGTGCTAAAATCCCCAATAGTACCAGATCATATTTAATAAAGGGAAATCTAAACCAGACTGAGTTTTTTTTTTAGACAATTTGTCAATATGTATTTTCCAATTTAGGTTTTTATCATATTTAGTTTCATAAATCTTAATTTTTTAATTTGTAATAGTTGGACCTTATACATCATATTTAATTAATCCGACATTACAAAATGACTATATAAAATTATATTATTAAAATAATTTTGAAACTTTAGCTTTATTTTATCCCTAAATACATATATTTTATAATAAAAAGTAAGGCCAGTATAGAACCTTGGGGTATTCCTGTCTTGATTAAATTCCAATGAGACTGTATTTTACCTTTTTCATTATTTTCAGTTCATTATCCTACAACGAATTATTAGATATGTTTAAAATTTAGTTTGGATATGAGAGTTTTATGATAGAAAGTCATTTAAAAAAGGTCAGGTAAAAGTTAAAAATGAACCAGATATTCATCGACCGAGAACCAGTTAAGACTATCTGACTGATTGTATGAGCTAATTCGAGGCAACCATAGATATTGTGCTTAGTAATATGTAATATGATGGGTTATAAAAGGAATGGAGACAAGTTTGTAGACTCTGTAGTAATAGTAAGTTGTGATAAAATATGGGTGCACTACTTCACTCCAGAGTCTAAACGACCAAGCATGTAATGGTAACATTCATGTTCACCTCTGCTCTAGAAAGCCAAAATTACATTAACATTTCGAAAAAAAAAATGGACATTTACTTTGAAATTCACAAGGAATTTTCACCTCAATTTTCTCACAAAACAGAGAAAACTATTAACTGTTCTATGATTTAAAAAAAAAAAAAAAAAAAAAAAAATGAAGACGGTGATTCATTCCATGAGGAGAGTTAACCAACATTCTTTGTTTTCTGCAGGACAATGCTCACACTGTCATTTTGATGATGGAAATGTTGCGAAAACTCAGATGGAATGTCCTACCTTGTTCTACATGTAGTAGATTTAGCACCATCAGGACTTTCACCTCTTCAGCCCACATAAAGAATTTTTAGAAGGGAAGAAATTCAACACTAATAAGGAGGTTATTTTATTGACCCCATGCAAAAATGGGTCACCATGCAATCACAGACTCTTCTAGAAATAAAGAACATTCCAAACACTAGAACAAGTATATTTCAGTGGCATAGAAAAATAGTATGCAAGTGAATAAATAATTGTAATAATAAAAATATCATAATATTCAATAAGTAAAGTTTAGCCAGTTTATATTGAAACGCCTTTTGTACCATAGTTTCCAACCAAATTAAGAAGCTTTGTATCGAGTCATTAAATTCAGTTGTTTTTGATTTACAGAATCATAAATAAAATACAACATTTAAGAGATATTAAAATTTTTATTTACCTTCTTCTGCCGACATATCATATCCCAATCATCAACCAGCCAAGGTTTGAGTTCATCAGGTATTTTAACTTTCACTTCTACTTTCGCCAGAAACTGCTCCTCCTGAAACACATACATTGAATCAAGAATTTCCTCCTTTGCTCTGTAGTAAATAAATGGTGTCAAAATAAAGATTGTGCAGAATGTGGCGAAGCTTGACCTAATCAGCATAAACTAGCTACAGCTGGGTTTGGAGTAGAGAGGGAATAATTCAGTCTTTCTTCTGTTTCGACAATGTCAATATCAGCACACTAAATTAGTAATTAGTTATCTGCAGGTAGGTTTAATAATCATTTGATCTAATCAGATCAAATGTGTGCTTGCATTTTATTTGTGTTGTTTGTGAAGAGTAATAAGTGTATGTACACAGTAAAGAAATGGATGGTAATCATAGATCTAATTAGAAAACATAAAAATACATTTACATGTACACATTTATGAAAAGGGAAGCAGAAGGCCTGATCTTATTACATAAAGTGCAAATGAGAGCAACAGAGGTCACTGGTGTCTCCTGGAGTGGTGACAGTGTAATATTATTACGGGGGGGAAGGGAAAACACAGATCTATATCAGGGGTTTTCTACTCATAGAAAGAAATGGTGTACACAAAATAACACACATTACAGGTAATTTTACAAGATTGTTGTGCAGAACACATTCACCACACTCAAGATCAACAAACGACTTTACATAATTATTTCTACTTAATAAGAAAAGTTTGATTTCAAGGGTGGGATATAGGCTTTGCTTGAAGTTATTAAAAAATTTTAATTCAGGTAGAAAATTTTAACTAATAGATAACAGAATGGTAATTCAAAAACATAAAATCAAGGGAAAGGTATATAAATATTGCACTAACTTTCTCATTTACCCATCCCAAAACCAAATACCGAAAACCAAAAATGTCAGTTTTGGCTGATGTAAATCAAAAAGTGAAAATGAACCATAAACAATATCTTAGGGAAAATAGGCTATATATTTAAATAAGGGCCTAAACTTGCTGAATTTGTGTCATAAATGCATCCTCAGTATAAATTGTACTTAATTAAAAACTAGCTCTAATGACAGTGATCAAAGTCTATTTTTGCTTTCAACCATTATTACTTATTCCTAAACCAAAATATTTTTAGTTACAAATTTGCACACAAATTTTGAATCATCATTAATCTACAAAATTGCTAGAGCTGTATACATATATATATATATATATATATATATATATATATATATATTATAATACCCCCTTAGCCAATTTTTGTTTTTTTAACAATAACTCAAATCAGCATTCATTTTTTGTGAAAGGATGACATAAGTTTTATTCAGGTCTAAACTATACTTGAAATTTTTTTTTATCAAAATCGTTAGGGCCGATTTTGAAAAAAATTATAATGCATTTTTTACTTTATGAAAATTTTCTTCAAATTTTAAGTTATCAAAATATCCTGAGTTATAGCCAAAATATCTTCATTACTAAATTTGATTAAAATCAGTCCACTTGTTTGTGGTGTAAAGGACTAGAACTAGACAAATGACAGACATCATTCCAAAAATCACTTTTTTGGTCTCAGCTGACTAAAACTGATATATCTTCTAAAAACTCGATTAATATCTTTGACTCATCACATAACATTCTCTATACTACGTATATGCAAGAAATTAAAAAAAGAATTATTTCATTAGGAAAATAAAGCAATTCAAAAAAGAAAGGTGGTCAATAGTTTATACTAGCACTGTCCAACATCAGGCCCGAGGGCTGCACGGTGCCCGTGAAGCGGGGTGCAAAAATATCGAAGTATGCCTAATAAACGAATATATACAGAAGCGAGTCATTTCTACACCAACAATAAAATAAAATAATATAAAAATATTGAAATATGCCTAAAAAATTCAAATATACAGAAGCGAGTCATTCCTACACCAACAATGAAATAAAATAATATAAAAATATTGAAATATGCCTAAAAAATTCAAATATACAGAAGCGAGTCATTCCTACACCAACAATGAAATAAAATAATATAAAAATATTGAAATATGCCTATAAAACTAAAGGATTTAAATATAAAATTAAGGTTTTCAAGTCTTCACTAGAAAAGCGAGTTTTCATTTTTTTCCAAGCTGTAAAGATCACTTTGAAGAAATGAAGAATTTTGAGGAAGTTTCATATTTTATATAAGCAGAGCAGACCTTCAACTGGAATTGTGTGATTTGCAATCAGATCATTTTTACCATGGAAGAACCGAAAAGGAATTAAATTTTTTAAGTTACTCCCAAGAGAACGTTACACCAACTTGCAAAACTTAGGCCTTATAATGGGCTCAATGGTGAGAAGCCTGTAATTTTGCGAAAGCAGATTTTAAAACATAAAATTTATAAAGTCAAAATATAGGTGTTCCCCGTCTGATGAGTCACTTACTCAGTTGCTTTATTTGTCAACAACAAATATTAATGATTATAGAAAACCAACATCCTCAAACTTCCCACTATTTTTGTTGTATATTTATTTACATATTTTTTAAATAAAAATAATTAAACAAACAAACACTTTTATATACCTTGTGCCACCGTTAACCACGATAATGGAGACGCGTTGAAACGGTTTGGGTTTTTCACCAAAATCGTTCCAAAACAAAATTTTTGTAAAACATAAAATTTTAGTTAAAATATAATAAATAGCAAGAATACATAAATAAATGGTAATATCCATAAATAAAATAATTTGATTCAACTTTGTTACAAAAATTATTCACATGCAATCTCCTATGTTAAATTTTAAATTGTTTAAATTTTGAATATAAAAGCATATTATGATAAAGAATAACTGGTTAGCATAGGAAATACAAGAAAATGTTTATTAACCCGAATAGTTTAAAAATTATTGCAAAAAATATGCATAGACAATATTTTTTTGCCTAGATAAAATTATTTTGTCTAGATAAGTCAAAATTTTTATAATGGAAATAGGTTAAGGATATGTGACATAATAAAATGATACCAAAATAAGTACACATATAATTAATTTTGGGGGTGTTTTTGACCATCTAAAAATCGACAAAGTTTAACAATGAATAACTCATCAGAAAATGAAAATAAATGATAAACGTAAAGAATTCCTTCATTTCTAAGGCAGAGGCTACAAAAACCAAAAAGAAGAATTAAGAAATTCGGAACCGATCAAAAGTTGGTCAAAGAAAAAATCATGAAAAACTAAAAAGGGTACATCTTAGAAAGTTATCATCCTACAACTTTAAATCAAAGTTGTATGGAATCCAGAAGTCAAGAGGAACAAAATGACATTTACAGATTTCCAGAATTCCTGTTAGAACCAGAGATATGGGAATTTTCAAGAAAGTGTACAAATTAAATTCCAGAAAGTCAGACAGTACAGGAATCAACCTGGAGAAACCCCTACCACACAATAGGGGAGGAGTCAAGTGTTTGGATTTTGCAAATGCAGTGCTGGCAACCTATATACAAATAAACTAAATAATAATTAGTTAATCAACAACTAATTAAAGTAAAACAAACAATAAAATAACCAAAAAGGTTATAATAAAAACTAACTAAAGTGAAATCTTGAAGAAATAAACAAAATTAATCAACTTTAAACGTCACAAATGAAAGGGAAATGTTCATAGAAATTGGTACCATGGAACAGGGAATAAGTTTTGGAGGTCCATTTCAACAGAACTTTTCTTCAGTCTTGATACAGCTCCTAGAAGGAGAAGAAGTCTTGATCCAGCTCGTAGAAGGAGAACAACTCTTTATCAAGCTCCTGGTAGGAGAACAACTCTCTATCCAGTTACATCTTTATGTGATCAGCACTATACCGATCGTTTTATTGGAAGTGACCTGGCATTTCAAATGATATAGCAAGATACAACAGACAGCCACACTGATTCAAATTTGGACTTCATCTCTAAACTTTTCGACTACAAGATCTTCAATCTGCAACCATTCAACTTTTAACAACAGTACAACTGATTTCAACGTAACTGAGGACTGCTAGCTGACATCAACTAGACTTCAACCTTCAGCAGAACAACTGTAATCAGCATTGCCTTACAGGAGCCGAAAACAGCTATAAATATGTTTACAAGGTACCACAGTTACGATTTTTAATAAATATTCGCTTTGAAATAAAAAATAAATTAAAAAACTTTCTGGGGAAAATTATCAAATTTAAATTCCTTTTTATTCTATATATGTACTTTTTAAAGTCAATGTGTTTTTAATTTTAAAGTAAGTTTGATTTTAATATTTAGTAAAGATATATTCATTTTAATAATAATTAGAGAGATAATAGTCATTGATATTTATGTTGAATTCTTGTAAGATGTTTTAAAAGCTAAGAAAAGTTATAGTTAAATCAAGTTAAGAAATTTTATAAATTAAAATCTTGATTAATATAAAGAATTAAAAAAGGAATTATTTTTAATTAAAATATAAATTTTATTTCTGGATAACATTGTGTTGCGTGGATTTTAAACTAACCCTATGTTGTTTTCAGCTTAAGGTTGTTTTTTTAAATAATTTGTGCTCTCATAAATTTCACAATTTTAAATAGATTCTGCAAAATAACTCTTTCAAATGACACTCCCTGAGAGTGAGTTTTAAAGTTATAGCAATAAGAGAAAAAAGAGCTAGTTTTGATTAAATAATAAAAGTAATAAAGGAATTTTAAAGTAATTCCTAACATATAAGAATAAATACTAAAGACAGTATTTCATTCTTGGAGCATTGTGTTGTTTGTCATAAAAAGGACGTTAATAAATAATTTATCAAGCAGTTCCCCAAAGGTGGGACTTGAATAAAATTAAGGGTTTATTGGAATTGCATAGCAATAAGTTCAATTTCCCATTTACAACCTTCTGTTGTGAATAACGTCAAAAAGAAGTAATAAACGGGTGAAACCAAACATAGCACTGTTTCAGCGTGAGCGGACCGATTTAGACGTGGCACATGTCAGGCGGATATTTCTAAAGTTAAAAGAAAACAAAAATCTGAGTAAACCATTTACAAGTAAACTCTAGACAAATAAACAATTTTCCAGGTCAATAGTTAATTTAAAGAAAAATTTTAAACATGTTTCATTTATTGTCATGACCTTAGATAAAAAAAAAACTTAAATTAACAAACAAATCCCTCCCCAAAAGAAATAGACTAACTCTCCCCGTTGTACAAAAAAAAAATACAATAATTATTTGACTTACATTTACCCCAAGAAAATATCACATAATTTATTTAAGCCCAAAAAAAATTGACAATAATAGTGTAAGAATTTAGATATAAAATTTGTAATGACGGAAGAAAATATATTATTGTTTGAGACGTCTCTCAAAAAAAATATTGGAATTTTGAAAAGACCCCTTTGGGGTCATAGGGTCAAAAAATGCTAGCTATCCCATCCAAAAAAATATATAACATTAAATATAATTTGCCTTATTATACTTCATTTTGATTAAGGCTCGTAGACTGAAGAAAGTAATTGCAGTCCGTATCTTGGACCAGTATTAGAACTGCATTAAAGAAAACACAAAAGGCAATTAGTATGGCAAGAAACTTTGTTTTTTCAGGATTGAAATTGAAGTTAAAGTTTCATGTTAAGCTTTGCAAGTTACAGGTAACATTATGTTATATTACAGAAATAAATAAATGAAATGATTTTACATTAGGCTGTAATGCATAAATATTCTTAACTTGGCTTTAAATTTCTATTTCAATAATTTTAAACAGAAACAAAATAGACTATTTAACAAACTTCAATCAATGAAAGAAAGAGAATACTTAGGTAAAATCTTACAGCATAAAGAAAATACAAAATATATATATAAGATAGCAAACTCAGATTATATATTTCTTTTATTGAAATTTATCTTACTAAATGAATTGAGGTTTTTTATTACCTAGATCACAGGAGGTAGCTTTCGAATTTGAATTGTGAAGCTTAGACGGCATAACGAAACTTGTAATTTTTTTTTATATCACATTCAAACTTTTTACATAATTTCCAATGATAGTTAGCCGAAATCACATATACCTTAAATTTGATCATATTTAACCTTTCGTTTTTAAAGACTTTTACTTTGTCCGAAAACATTTTAATTTTTAATCAAAGTTCGGAACGAGAACACAAAAAAAGTGTCGCACCTCATGTTTTAAACAGCAAAGCCGAGGAATGGAATCATGTCCCGTTATGAGACGAAGGACGCATGCGCGAGAGGGTACAGCTGATCTTGCCGACGCTTCATGTTGAGCCCACTAGACAGAGTTGAAGTTATAGCGCTAGCATTTGCGGGAAGTTTAAAATTTATGTGTTGTTCAAGTTTAAAGTGAACTGTGGAGACGCTTGTTTTATTAAAAATATCTATATGTAGCGGTTTTAAATAAACGCTACAACCTAATACAAATCAATGATATAGTTGCATACGAAGTATTTTATGAAGCGACCTTCACAACCGCAATTTTATTTATAGAGTGAAAATGGCAGTCATTTTAAACACTTTGTTATTCATATCTCATATGTATTTCAATTTATATCTCACTAAATAAAATAAAAATTTCAGATTTCAATTCTGCATGTAATGGTATCAACCCCACCTCTCTACGATGACTAATAGCAAAGTTATTGTCAAAAATGTAATGTCGAATCCTAATTTCCTAAGAAAATGTGATATTGGTATAGTAACAAGATTCGGTAGGGCCAAGTCACTAACATAAGCGTAAGAAGTGGAATTTTCTTCACATACGAGTATATAGATACGAGACATTGACATGAGCGAAATGAGAGGAGACTGATTAATATTTACACATCTATAAGGCTCGAAACAACCTAGCAGATGTCAAGAAAGTAGTGATATATCAACTTGTTTTTGTTGTAGAAAACATATTTGGCTAACATTTGATAGAGAGTTTAAAGGTGCACAAAATGATCTATACCCTTACGAGTGGTAAGATATTTTTTTTTACAAATTTCCTTGTTTTATTGATTTAAAAGATAATCAGTTCTAATTTCCTTGTTTTTAAATATATACTAAATTTTGTAGTTTTGAACACAACAGTGATGTTTCGACGTACACAGCCAGTTTTATCAAGTATAAACTTGACAGTTGGTATTTATGTTTGTCCAGGTATGATTTTCAATATCAAATGTTTATTTTTTAATTTTTCATCTAAATAAAGATCTAATTTCACTGAACATTTGATAAATGAAAAGTACACTACACAAATAAAAATACCAATTTAACCATTCTAAATATAGTGTAAAAATGATAATCTCTTGATGTGTTAGAAGTACATAATTACTCAAATTATACAAATAACCAAGATATTCTACTGAATGATAGGCTCAATTTTGCTTCCAATCCCATATATGATATATCAAACACACTTTTTTCCTGTTATTTTGTGTGTTCTTTAATAAAGTAATATATATTTCTGATTTTCTGATTCTACATCGCTTTCCTTACTAAAATCCTTTTTGTACATATGAAATAATACTTTATTAAAGCATACTTTCAAGAAAATGTCTGATGTTGAATTATTACAGAATTTTTTTTTCTTTTTTCAAACTTTTACAACACATAACTTTTAAAACAACTAGTTTTTGTTTGGTATTAGGTTATAGTTTAATGGGGCACATAGCCTATTAGTTTAGATTTAGTGTGGATAGGAGAAACAGATTTACCTTGGAAAGTGGCCCTTGATATATATAAACCTGTATCATCCAAAATCAATAGCTTACCACCTTTTTCCAAGATATACTTTTGTGTAATATTTGTGAATATATTTAGGGGAAAAAAAATTTTTTACATCTTCAAAATTTAAAAAAAATTTTACTAAAAAAGGGAATTTGATCATTTTTTTCAATAACTTATAAAAAAATAGTAATATATATTTCATACACAACTTCTATATATCAATATATTCAGAAAGGTGCATAGAATTTAGTTTGTATAGTGCAAAAAAATGTTAGATGTAAAACATTTAGAATTTTTATGTCAAATACCAAAAAATCGGAAAGTAACGGAGGGAAGAATTTCATATAAATGGTAATGTACATCATACAAAAAAAATTTTGGAATTTTTTCGTCTATTACTAGAGCTTTGTAATATATTTGTGAATATATTTAGGTGGAAAAAAAAATTGTTACATTTTCAAAAATACAGAAATTGCTTTACGCAAAAAGGGAATTTCTTGAATTTCTTTTCAAAAGATCACCAATAATATTAATATTTATGGAACACCAACTTCTATATTCAGAAAGGTTCATATAATTTAGTAGTGTAATGGAAAAAAAGTTTGAAAAATAATTTTGGAGTCAGTATGGCAAAGAACAAAAAAAGAACACAAAATCGAAGGCTAAATTTTACTTCTAAGTCCAATTTACCATAGAAAATGTTGTTTTACATTTATTTTAAAGTACACAAACGTTTTCTAGTATAAATGTGAATAACAATTGGTAAAACAAAAATCAAATTCTAAAATTTTCAAAATAGAAATAATTGTTTCATCTAAAAAGTAGTAATCGACAAAGTGAGGTTAGGTTTGTAAACTCCACAATTTAGCCTCACTAGTAACAATCTAAAGATAGGCCAAAGACAAAATCACTAGATTTCACTAAAACAATAAACTTTACAAAGAATAACACACATATACACTTGTATAATCAAATAAAACACTACATATAAGAAAATTTGCTTTTAGGCCTAGGTTACAACATACCTCTAGGTTATCCCAAATATAAACCATTCAAAAACTAGAACTTCACTCAAAAAAATAAACTTTAGAAATAAAAACACATATATTGTAACTTGTATACACAATTTATATACAATTTGTATACACAAACCCTCAAAATAACAGAAATATGTAATCCCAAAACATAGCGCAACACCTTTCCGTGTCAATTTATGTCACACACTTGCCTAAAAATGCCTATGTTCCGACTTGAAAATAAGAAACAGAGAGTAACAGTACCCTATATCAAGTAATACCAACTTGTAGAATGAAATCTCTTCTACAATATACTGTAAAGATCGGTTACAAAATATCGATTAAATAATCGATTATCTTATTTAGTAAACTGCTCCGAATGCCAAGTGAATTTCGTTCTGTTATGTTTCTACTATGGTCAGTAGAAATATCTTGCGATCTATGACACACAGAACAATTTGTAAACTACGGACAGTAAGAGAAAGATGTGATCTATAGAACAGTGTTTTGGTCGACCTGTTTGACAGAAAAATAGATTTGTAATCATATGGGAAAAATGGCGTCGCTTTTACTAAAAACTGCACAGTTCAAATCTTTGATTTTACGCATAAAAATATGCGAACTTCTCCAATTTTTGGAATATTATTTATAACGTTTTGTGGTATTTTTTTGAATGATTATGCATCTACTGAACATTAGCTTTCCAACGGTATTTTATTTATTGCGATTGGACGATTCTAAGTGGGCGTAATGTTGAATTGCAAAATACGTGTTTTAGAGTCGGTGAACTAAACCATGCGTCTACACTCTACCCGAACTCGGGTCGAGTGACAGTTCTAGGGTTGAGTCTTCTTTTTATACTCTCTTCTGATTGAGAAAGTAAACCGTGATTACAAAATATTTCAGAACTTTAGTATTTTATTGCTTGTGTACTACTAGGTAATATCAAAGACCACTTTCCCAGGTAAGCCTAAATCCTATCTATACAAAATCTAAACTTTTAAAATAAACTGTTTCAAGAAAATTGTGGTTATATTTTCATTATTTCTTATTGCTAGAGATGAAATCCACAACAAAACTGAGGTTTGACGCCAATTATTATTTAGTTTTTTTTGTGTGTGTTTAGACATAGGCTACTCACATTCATATTCATAGAAAATGTATCAAACTTGAAACGTCTATAAAAAACAACCTGGCAATCATCACAAATACGAAGCATGTTTTTCAAAATAAAGTGACCTTGGTCCTCCGATTTAATCACGCTTCGTATTTGGTTATTAGGGCCCAGATTCCTAATTACAACAATTCATTTAGGTCCTCCGGGCTGGATATTAATAATTTTTGCTTTGGATAAAGAGGAAAATTAATAATTTAAATGATTTTATTCATAAATGTTTGAGGTCTTTCACCATTCAAACAGTGGTCGCCATCTTTGATTCATTTCTTCTTACATAGGGAATAACGAATCAGGAACTAGCTTATTTTTCATGCTAGTACGCACACGCTAATATATACTCACATGACTTTATACGACGACTTTCTCTCGAAGGGTACACAAGGGAAGAGTATACTAGTCTATTGACAATTCAAAGTTTATTATTGCAGTTGGTACTAATAAACAAATAATATGCGTTTCACATCTTTTCAACGTCAGAGTGAATTAATCTCTGAACGAATTTCAAAAATGAATGATAAGATAACTAAACTCAACTCCAATTAAAAACTGGAAAATTTGTCTATCACTATACCGAACAAATTGAAAGAATATTCTGAAACTATTAAAACTAAATGCTATGAATACGAGTTACTTGTCATTAAACTTGTATCAGATGACACATCTGAATATGAAATAGATGATGTCTTAAGACTTCAAGATGATTTTTACGAGTTATATTCTGCTATGCGAGCAAACAACAATTTATTACCTCATCTAGGCTCTGAAGCTGATTTAAATGACACAACGATCTCACATCATTCTGACATTCAGAAAATCAAAGCCATATTACCTAAATTAACATTACCACTGTTCTCAGGTAATTTACACAAATGGACAAATTTTTATCACTTATTTGATACCACAATTAATCAAAATAATGCATTAGCTCCAGTAGAAAAATTTACATATTTACTTTCGTGTCTAAGAGGTGAAGCTTTGGGACTTGTTAAAGAATTACCAATTAGCTCAATTAACTTTCGACTTGCATGGCAAATTTTGCAAGAACGCTATCAAAACACAAGACGTTTAGTTAATTTACACATTAACAAAATAGTAGACTTAACGAATATAACCTCAAATTCATTAAAAGGTATGCGACACTTTCTGGACATATTCAATGAGAACTCTCAAGCACTTAAGGCTTTAAACTTTGATATAAGCCAAGAGTTAACTCTAATAACAATTTTATTGAAAAAATTAAAACATGACACTTTAAAACGCTTCGAAAGTGGTTGAGAAAGTTGAAATCACCAAATAACTGAGTTAATCATTTACACAGCAACTATGGAAACGTTGGAGTTTGGAATATCTTCACACGCTACAGCAACACACTACTTTTTGACATTTTGGAACATTCTGTACATACACAGTAAGATAAGTTAAAACTTTTTTTCCAAAATGATCAGTGAAAAGAGACCTTTAAAATGAGGTATCACTTGACTTACCTTTACATTTTTTAATTTTCCAAAAACAACCCCACCTCCCAAAAAAGCACTTTTGGGGCATTTTTTGAGATTTGAAAACAGTTTTACTGAATTCTCTAAGTTCGAAATAGGGGGGGGGGGGTTAAGTTAGACAAAGTCTGTAGCTCATTTGATTCAGTCGCTATACATTGCGCACAGGTGGTCTGATTCACTCTGTCCTGAGAGAATAATATGGACAACAGAACTGATTGTTCAATTTATAACATACACATATGTGTAAATAATCTCACAGGAATGGGTAGTAAGTAGTTAATTATGCATCTAAACTCTTAAGATCTAAGAATCTAGACAAGGAGAAATAAAAATTTCGGCATTTGAATAGACCATGGAGAGTACTGAGACATTGGAGGAAGTAAATGTCCCAAGTTCTTGAGAGTCCATAGCATTCTAATGCCAAATAGGGCAGTACAGTAAAGACAACATTTGTACCGATAGGCCAAATTATTATTAAAAATTATTTTGTTAACTGAGTAAAATTGTTTAAGAGAACAGATTACTAATATAATAATATATTTGTAGCTGCTGTCTTCGTCGAGAAAAGGATGATTCACCAGTCTTGCCAAGTAAGTTCAAGACTGGGCTCGAACGAAAAGCTCCAGATACAAGTCGGAGGACAGAGCTTCATAATTGCTGATGGTCTTGTGGATGAGTAGACTATACAACTACAATCAATCCACAATCATAAAATAGCATAGTAAAAATCTTAAAATCCTAGCAGCTCCCCACCGAGAACCTTTGTGTAAACATAACATATCAAGAGTCTGGTAATTACATCATAAGAAAACACACCACACACACGATCCCGCTTCATTGCCACAGTCGGCAATAATTTCAAAACGAACCTTACTTTACAGCGTCACAAAGTAAGCTCAGTTTTGAATTTATTACCGACTTGTACATGTGCGACCCTTGTAAATGTGATCCATGTAAGTTTGAAAAAACTACTGGACATTTAGTTATAAACTGTATAAAGCTTCTCAAGGCCTCACTTTAGTGAATATGAGCTTGGCAATCAGTAAGATATTTATCATGTCTTAGGTTAGATCCCCTCTCTCCATCTATCCTATCAGCTCTCTCTTTTACCAACCTAGAAGCTATTCTAATAGGATTATAGTATCTAGTATTAAAGAGTTAAGTGTCTTTATTTTCTTCCTTTTTTATAAGGTGATGATGACCGAGAGGTTTTTACCTTTAAACAACAAGAAAAAATGTATGCAGCTAGAGTACAAACACGCTGGATGTTAACCCTGTAAACGGTGAGTGTTAAAGGTTTTGTAAAAGTTTTGTTTTCTTAAAAAATTAATAAAAAATATTATTTGTATACCAAACCTAACTTATAAGATATCATTTTTCTCAGAAAGATGCATAGAATTCATCTATGTAATAAAAAAAAAACGGTTCTATCTATTTTTTGAAACGGTTTTGGAGTAAGTATGTTAGATGTCAAAAATGATATTAACTTTTTTCAGAAAAACCTGTATCACCCAAAATCAAAAGCTTACCACATTTTTCTAAGATATACAAAAGTTTTATGTAATATTTATCAATATATTTAGGGGGGGGGGGGAATTGTTACATTTTCAAAATTTTAAAAAAATATTGAACGAAAAATGTTAATTTCATCATTTTGTTTTCAAAAATTCATTAAAAATAGTAATATATTATATCTTTTACACAACTTCTATATGTCATTATATTCAGAAAGGTGCATAGAATTTAGCTGTGTAGTGAAAAAAAAATGTTAGATGTAAAATATTTGGAGTTTTTATGCGAAATACCAAAAAATCCGAGAGTAACGCAGGCAAGAATTTCACAGAAATTGTAATGTAAACCATACAAAAAAATTTTTTGAATTTTTTCAACTATTACTTGAGATTTGTAATATATTTGTGAATATATTTAGAAAAAAAATAAATACATTTGTTAGATTTTCAAAAAAAAAATTAACATTTTTCAAAAAAGGTAACTTTATACTTTTCTTTTCAAAAATTTACCAAAAATAGTAATATGTACGGAAAATACAAATTCTATATATTATTATATTTAGAAAGGTGCATATAATATTTTCAATAATTACTAAAGATTTGTAATATATTTGTGGATAAAAGTTGCTAAAAAAAAAAATCAATTTTTAAAATTTTCATTAGACATGGGTCATTTATGATAAAAATCTACCTTCACAATAGCCTAGACGTTGAGGTTAGGTTTGGCTAAGGCTGTGAAAAAAAACCAAAAATATGAAATATCACTAATAAATACACTCTACAAACATTGACACATTTATTATAAGTTGTATATACATTTATATATTATGTATATACATATTATAATAAATAAATGGTTTCTTGAAACTAAAAGTTCTAAAAGCACAACATGTAGGCTAGACTAGGCCTGCAAAATAGTCGAAAATATGAATTACCACTCAAATAACTACACTCTACAAACATTGACACATTTATTTTAAGTTGTATAAACAAATTATAATAAAAAAATCACTTCATGAAACTTATATTCACTATAAAAACACAAAGCTATTACACTTTGAAATTTCCACATCGGCAAAAACCTTGCGAGATCGATGTAACAAAATGAGGTTATTCTAGGTTTTATAAAGTACCACAGCCTTTGTATTTTTCTTTCTACAGATGTGTTCCAAATACAAGGTTAAACATTGAAACCTCCTCTTTACAGTTATATTAAAAACGACAAGTTTGTATAAAAATAAAGATCGGATTCTTCAAGACTGTCTAGACACTGAATATCGAAAACCGGTCTGAAAGTTCAGAGGATCATTTCCTAGAATGGTTATAACTCATAACCTATATAACTTAGGATAATTTCGACTTCATAGTTCGAAAGAGAAAGAAAAATACTATATAATATCGTCAACTTGTAACATTTGGACAAATATTACCGTTTCGTTAAATTATTTGAACATATAGGTGAGTTTTTCTAAATAAACCTCGCCACGGCAAAGTGACACAAACTAACGCTATGAACGGTTACTTGAGTCAAGTAGTGTTTTTCAACTGTTGGTGTCAAAAATTTTTCTTAACTTGGTTATGGTAGAATGAAACATTACCTTTAAAATGATATATAATACATTTTGATAATATAATATCTACTAGGATAAAAGTTGAATTGGAAAAAATGTAATTTTTAGCGTGTAAAAATGACTAAAATTCTTGATTTTGTTTAATTTTTATATAATAAAAACTATAAAACTTAGACGCATTTGGAAACGATTGATAGAAACAGAAAGATGCGATCTATGGAACAGTGTTATGTTTAATCTGACTGACAGAAATTTTGAATCGGGAATGTTACATAAACATAACCTTGTTTTGTAAAAAAGTTATCTGCGCAAATTTTTGATGTTATGTATAAAAAATACGTGAAATTCAGCAATTTTTGGAATATTATTTATAACGTTTTGTGGAATTTTTTGCATGATTGTGCATCTACGAAACATTAGCTTTCCAACGGTATTTTTTTTATGGCGATAGTACGATTTTAAGTGGGCGAAATGTTGAATCGCAAAATATGTGTTTTAATTGAACTATCAGTAGTTCATCGTCCACGCGCGTGGACATTCACCGGATGGTGAGTTAAGGACTTGTAAGATATCAACCTCTTTGGTTTGACCACATACATCAAAAGAACAGGTGGGTTCGATAAAGGGTGAAATAATGTTCTCTAGATGTAGTAGATACAAAAAGCACATACAGCCTTACTTTAGAGACATAATCTATTTCCCAATACAGAAAAAGCAAAAATATGCTTACCGTTTCTACAGCATTGTCTGTCCGTAATTTCTTCTTCTTCGGCACATCACTAGCAGAGTCTTGAGATGAAGACTGCGTATTTGCTGCAGAAACTAAAGACTTTAAAATTGATACTGGTTTTTCTTTTTCTTTCTCCTTTTCTTTTTCCTTGTCTCTTTCTTGAACAGGTGTCGAGGATCTACTGTCAGGACCACCCAATGATTCAGGACCACCTCCGATAGATGAACGCCTTTTATTCTTTTTATTCTTTCTAAAAATATATATAATTTTAATGAAATCAGTATGGATAGAATGAGCATCATCCATCCAAATCCATACTTATTCGAAATGTATTTTAAAAGAGTATGCATGTCGAAGGAAAGTATGATTTTTACAAAAACATATTATTATTAATTCAGGACCACCTCTGATAGATGGACGCCTTTTATTATTTCTAAAAAAAAAAAAAAGTATAATTTTGATGAAATCAGTATGGATAGAATGGGCATAACCATATAATCCATAGTTATTCTAACTGTATTTTTAAAGAGAACGCATGTCGAAAGGAAGAATGATTTCTATGAAAACATATTAACTATTAATATTAAATTAATCAAATACAGTATAAGTCCAATAATCCGGCATGTTCGGGTTCAGCTCGGTGCCAGACTACCAAAAATTCCGATCTATCAGGCGGTGCCCCTTCTTTTTAGTGTAGGCTTTGCCATAAAACAAATGTACTTTGTTTTTTTAACTACAGTCCATACATACATAAATCGTAATTATAAGAACAATTAGGTTAATAATTAAACTACAAATACAGTATGCAAATACAACTAAGTTTATTTTACATTTCATATAATGTACATGTACACGTACTGTAAAACATATTTCACTTAGATTAAAAAAAGTCTGATTGAGAGTCAGTGTTACGAGTTTTCGTTTCTCTCCTTTTGAACTCGAAGGCTTAGGTTTTGAAAACATGGTCACTGTACAGTTAGAACGAAACTCACTTTGTTTATAAACAGTTTCAAAAGTTACGTACATCACTACAGATGTAATGTATTACAGTAGAGTACTGAGACACAATTTACTGCGATGTGAAAGGACACAAAACAACAATGCACAAAAAAATGGCGAAGACATTTCGTGATTGATTAACTGTGCTGCACTGCACCTGTATTTGTTGTGACAGCTGAGACTAGCCAGCCGCTAATTGTTTCCGAACAATACCCGAGCGCTTCCGGATGATCCCGAACTGCCCCGAAAACTTCCGAATAGCTCTCGAGCATTTTTATTTGCTTTAAAGACACACTTTTGGAGAAAACCAAAATTTTTACAATTTTCCGGAGCGATGCCGGACTATCGGGCAATCCGGACTGTTGGATGCCGGACTAATGGACTTCTACTGTAGTACATTAAAATACTTCATGTGGTTTGAAACTTCTAAAAAATGTTATTGGTGTTGTAGGTTATGACTAGCTCAGACTCCAGTCCATCAGCTTTCTAGAGCTGTATGATAGTTCTTGAAGCTATTTTTGTCATTATTATTTATTGGTCTTTTCTGAAGAATAACATTTGTATAAGACAAGTCAGTAGTTTGTATAGACAAGCTTGAAGTTTGAATGTTTTTTCAAGAGTTTTTGTAGCATAATGAATTTGTTTGTTGAAGTCCAAAAAAGAAATAAAAATGAAAATAATTTTACTGTGTATAAAAAACACAATAATTGGTATACAAAGGAGTTAAAAGAAATTAAAAATTGTATCTTACTTTTAAATGACCTTTAGAGGATTAATAATTCACCTGAAGTAAAGAGACTTTTGTGTAAATGTAGAAAAATGTATGGAATGGGTATCAGAGAAGCTAAGCATGAATTTAATGCTAGGTTTATCAGAATAGTGACAACAAATGTAAGGCAGCTTGGGCTATTGTTAAAAGTGTATCTAATAACAGGAAAGTAGATGAACAAACAACTGTACTGCCAGATGACTTTAATAAGTATTTTGTTGATGTGGCTGGTGAAGTTAGAAAAAGTATCGCCAAAACTCTGGTCTCCTCACAAGAACTAATGTTAAATTATAAAATTCCCTCTGCTAGGTTTATGTGGGAAAAGGTAACTTGTAATGATATAATAAAAGTAGTGGGCCGGATGAAAAATTCTCGAAGTCAGGATATATATGGCTTATCAAATAATTTGTTGAAGAAAATTATTTATTACATAGTAGAGCCCCTCACTTATTGTATGAATTGGTGTTTGCAGGATGGTGTTTTTCCTGAGCAACTGAAAGTGGCTAAGGTGATTCCTATCTATAAAAATGGCCCAAGAGTTGACCCAAGTTGTTATAGGCCAGTGTCATTGGTACCGGTGTTGGCAAAGGTTGTGGAGTCAGTTGTCGGTTATCAGATTGGCAGATACTTTGAATGTTTGGATCTGTTCACTGCATCACAGTATGGGTTTAGGAAATTCAAATCGACTACGCAGGCAGTGGATTCCATAATTAGGGGGGTTATCACAGTTTTTGAAGATAAGGCTAGTGCACAGGCAACTTTTTGCGATCTGACTAAGGCCTTTGATTGTATCGATCATGGTATATTGTCTGATAAACTGCAATATTATGGTTTCATTAATAATCAACTAAAATTTTTCAAGTCATATTTGGAAGGTAGGAAGCAGTTGGTTTATACTGAAAGTGGGTTTTCTTCTATCTTAGATATTAAAGCTGGTGTTCCGCAGGGATCTGTATTGGGACCTATTTTGTTTTTGATTGCTGTTAATGATTTACCTGATAATGTTGAAGCACATTGTAGCATGTACGCAGATGACACAACATTTTTGACAATAAGCAATGATGTCAATAAATTACAAACAATGGTAGCTAGCACAGTAGCCAGTGCTTCCGAGTGGTTTAGGGCGAATGGGCTTCTTCTGAATGATGTTAAAACGAAACAATTGATTTTCAGTTTGAAAAATGTTGATTCTTGTAATGCAGAGGAGAGTGTTAAATTTTTGGGTATTTATGTTGATAGGCAGTTGACATGGACTCCACATATTAATTTTGTGGTTGGGAAACTTTCAAAAATTGTCTTCTTGTTAAGTAGGCTACATGAGGTTATTGGAGAAGGGTATTTGAGAAATGTTTATTTTGCATTTTTTCAGTCAATTATGTCATATGGGATTGTATTGTGGGGAAACAGCTGCAAAATAAAAGATGTACTGATAGTACAAAAAAAAGCTGTAAGAGCTATGACTAAGTCTCATGGGAAAATACATTGCAGGCCTCTTTTTGTTAGTTTGAGTATTCTCACAGTAATCAATTTGTACTTGTATGAAGTGGTTAGGTATACGATAAGTAAACTTGATGAACTGCCCAAGAGACATGAAATTCATAAATATAATACAAGAAATAGAAGGGAAATAAACTTGAGATACTATAGGCTGAAGAAATCATCAAACTGTCATTTGTCGGTGGGTTTAAAAGTATACAACAAGATTAGTAATAACCTTGATGCTACCCCAAGTAAAAAATGTTTAAGAAGGTATTATGCTTGGCTTGTCGAGAACCCCTTTTATTCATTACTGGAATTTTATACACTTAAGAATGATATGATAAATTTTTAACCTATTTTTGTTATGTGTAAGTAATAGTGTATGTGTGTAGAGATTTTTAATGTTTAGAAACATGAGGTTAAATTAAAATTTCAATGTTGACTATGTCTATTGTACTAAATGTATCGAATGGCAAATAAATTATTATTATTATTATAAAATTATACAAAATAAATCATCAATCAAAAAACATACATTGTTTAGAGTAAATTTTTAAAATGATAAATTTACCATATACACAATATGCTGCAAATAGAAGAGATTATGATTCTCAACAGATTCCATGACAAAGGAACCTACACATAATAATAAGTCTTATATTTAATTACACACATGGCAATAAACACTTTTTCATTATATAACTATTGTAGCATTTATTAAATCCGCTACGTATTTTTATTCATAAAAATAACAAATCAAACAAAAACTGAATCATACGCAAACCAGTCCTACATATGAACTTTAGAACACTACCCGAAGGCATTTGGCAAGATGCAAGAAGCAGCTGATAGGACCTGGCGCATGCGCTTTAGTCACCGTAAGGATGAGTCATCCACTCTCACTCTTACGTACAAAAACAAGAAGTCTGGACTCCTGAATTTTGCTCTGGTGTTCTTAAAATAAAATTTAAAAAGATGTGAAATTAAAAAAAAAAAAAAAGTGTAAAATGTGAATGACCTAAATTTAACGTGTGTGCGTGGTCTGCTGTTTTCTTTTCAAAATTATTTAAAATTCATTGTAATTCAAAAAAGATCTTTCCATCTCATCAAATGTGTTTGAATTTCATAGTGCTGTAAGGGCCCCTCACAGATCTCATGAATCACCATTTTCTGCTCCAGGTAATCAAAATTTCTTTTTAGCTAAATCTGTAACCATAATATAATTAAAATTATACTTGGAGTTCATTATCCTAAATACTTGTATTTCTGACTTAGGCTGTAAGATTTTATTCAAGTTTTGGTAAAAACACATTTGGAGTTTTTTGGTCAAATACCAAAAAATCAAAGAGTAACGGAGCAGAAATTTCACAGAAATGGTAATGAATAACATACTAATAGATTTTTTGGATTTTTTTTAACCATTACTTGAGATTTGTAGTATATTTGTGAATATATTTAGAGGAAAAAAATAATAATTTGTTACATTTTATAAATAAAAATACCGATTTTCCCTAAAAAGGTAACTTTCACAAGTGAGGTTAGGTTTGAACTCTCGACATTTAGGAGTAATTAGTAACTTTCTAAAGCTAGGCCTAAGACAAAATCATTAGATTTTACTAAGACAATATACTTTACAAAGAATAACACACATATTCACTTGTATAATCATATAAAACACTAAATATAAGAAAATTCGCATATAGGCTACACTTACAACTTGCCTTTTAGGTTATTCCATATACACACGCGAAATTCACTCAAAAACATAAACTTTAGAAATAAAAACACATATATTGTAACTTGTATACACAATTTATATACAATTTGTATACACAAACCTTCAAAATAAAAGAAATAATTAAAATATTACACAAATGCCACGCCCTTTTGCGTCTATTTTATTTCACTGCATGACGAAATATTGCCTACGTTTGGTCTTGAAAAGAAGAATCTGAAAATAACTGTACAGTATGTCAAGTAGTACCAACTTGTAGAATGAAATTTCCTCTACAACATACTGTAAAGTTCGATTACAAAAATTGAACTCAGTAATCGATTATGCCATTTCGTTAACTGCACCGAATTCCAATTGAATTTCGTGTCAAGTTTGTAGTTTCGTCAAGTAGAAATATCTCTGGATCTGTGAGACGCAGAAAATTTTGTAATCTATGGTTAGAAAGAGAAACATGTGATCTATAGAACAGTGTTTTGGTTGACTTAATTGACAGATAAATAGAGTTGTAATCATATCGGGGAAAATGACGTCGTGTTTTACGAAAAGGCGCAGAGTTGAAATTTACGATTTTACACATCAAAAATGTGCGAACTTCACCAATTTTTGGAATATTATTTATAACGTTTTGTGGTATTTTTTTTTTTTTGCATGATTCTGCATCTACGAAACATTAGCTTTCCAACGGTATTTTTTTTATGGCGATAGTACGATTTTAAGTTGGCGAAATGTTGGATCGCAAAATATGTGTTTTAATTGAACTATCCGTCGTTCATCGTACACGCACGTGGACAGTTACCACTTGTAGGGTTAAGGGCGTATTAACTTTTTTTATATATACATATTTATAAATATAATCTGTTTCCTTTTTTGAATAAATAATTTTTGACATATAAATGTGACTCATTCAAAAATAAATACAAATGGCAAAAGTAGGATTTTATATCTTTGAGTTCTATTTTTTACTCCACAAAAAACTCTTATGGCCCTCTTCTGTAATTTAATATAACATTGCTATTTGATGAGCAGCTTCAAAAAATGACATCTTATGAAAAAAGTAAACTAAATTATCCTTTTTTTTAAATCTTGTGAGCACAACTAATTGTATTTAATTATTGGCAATGGAAGATATGTTCTTTATACATTCTAAGATTTAGGATCATTGTAGATTCTTCGATAAAGTATACACTACAACGAAAAAACTCTACCTTTTTTAGAGTCAGACTAATTACGCCCCCTATCTTTATTAATACGTAATAGTCTCGAATCCTGAGATTTTTAGCCTACAGGATTCGTTCTCGCGTGACAAAAAGAATAAATTATCCAATCCACTGGAAGTTTTTGGCTTACTATCTTGCTGGCCTGGATTGAATAACTTCTTCGATAATTTGAGTTGCCCCAAATTACCGGTACCCCCCTTTTTATTTACGACTTCCAGTAACTGTATTTAAGATTACCCTATTTCTCAGGGAGAACACGAATTTACTTTATTTTCGAATTTTAATCTCGCAGGTGTGTGTCCTTAGGAATACCTTTTTGATACAATATATTTTACCCTTTTTTAAAATAACAAACCTGAAAATATAGCATATAATTGTGTGACCAATTCTAAATAAAACACAGTTTTAGAGAATATATAAAAAAATTAATTCTTTTAATTAATTGAAACAAAAACAACTGAAATAATAAGCTTGACACAAGTCAACAAAATAAAATTCAAAACAATTTCTCTAATAAAATTAATGGATAACAACTAAAATATTTTTTCTTTTGAGCAGAAGGCAATCACTTATAACTTTCTTAAAATTGATCTATATAAAAATTTCTATTTATCTCTGAATTTAAATTATTTAATTTATCAAATTTATTTATCGAAAAAGATTTTTATCCACACATGAGTTTGACATTATCTATTTTAATACATTTATTTAATTACACACAAAAAAAAAAAATTATCTCAGGAAAATCAGTGAGACTCTAAAATCGGGCCAATTTTGCCCTTTAAAAAAGGAAATTTGGATTTTCTCAGACCTTGTCCGCCGTGTTGAAGATCCTGAGTCCTGAGATGCTGATGGTCCTCTGGTGTCTGGTTGGTTGTATTTTAGCGATTAAAGTTGTCTTATATTTTTTCCATAGAGTTTAGAAGGCTGGCTGGTTGTTCGAATCTATCACCTCCTATCGCTCTCGCTGACGCTGTTTTAATACTTTGGCATCGTAACACTTAAACTTCTTTACTGAGAATCTTGAGTCGGCAAACTGGCATAGCCACCCCTAGCACTTGTTCAAACTATTTTTTAAGAGAGACGTTCGGGCATAGTCACCCCTAGCACCTATTCAACAACTTTTTTACAAGAGAGCCTCGGGCATAGTCACCCCTAGCACCTGTTTCAACGACTTTTTTACGAGAGACCGTCGGGCATAGTCACCCCTAGCACCTGTTTTGCAAATTTTTTTACGAGAGAGACCTCTATGAGATTCGTGCGGCTCTTTTTATAGCCAAAAACTATCGTATATCGATACCAATTTTTTTCCCTCACTGGACCGATACGATAGTTCCATTTATGGTGTATTTCCATGCAATTTCTTGATCATTTTTGGTGTAGGTGGTTCAGTTATTTATTATTAATTTATTTATTACGTTTACCGTTTTTAAATTGTCCTTTTTAATCACTTTGTTCTAATTAATCCTTTAATCTATTTTTGCTGTAAGTTGGTATTCTGGCTCCGCCTACAACTACGTCACTTATCCTTGAACATTTAAACCCTGCAACTTGTAACTGGCCGATGTAAAAATCTTCATTGTTTTCCTTTTAATTGTCTATAACACTTTTCCTAACAGTTTTTGCGTTTTTACGTAACCGGTGTCCTGTAGCTCTCGACCGCGGCAATTTCCCGCACTTCGAATGACATTTCTCGGACTATTCATTCGCCTTCAATAGCTTACGTAAGAATTTGCGTAATTTACAGTTTTTAATTCTTACACCTTTAAATTTTTTGTTTTCAAACTTTGTCACTTTGTTTATTTCGTGATTTAAACGCACTAGCCGTGATAACATAATTCTGCGACTTCTGGTAGTGATGTAATCCAGTGCGTATTTTCACACCTTTGGGTTTGGGGTTTATTTATTGACTGATTTTCCTGAAATTTACACAACTCTTAGATATTAGGTTTTAACTTCTTTTTGCAAAATTTCCACTTCTTATCTTTTTTCGTTTTCATACTATAGCGTGAAAACCATAACTCTTTTGTTTTAATCAAATTTAAATTTTTAATCATTAATTATGATATAACTTTATTTATTTAATTGCTTCTATACAATCCTTTTCTCAAAATTTATTTTTATTTACTTTTATTAGCTTTTATACTTAACCTTTTCTGCTAACTTTTTAAATATCAATTTTTTCCAAATTTTATCAAGAATACTTTTATCTTAAAATTACATTTTATTTTCAGAAATATCAAGGTTTTTTATTTTTTATTAATTTTGAAAATTTTTAAATTCTTCATTTAAATATGCCGTAACGTCTGTTAGTTAATATGAAATAACAGTACTAGATATGTATTGCATACGACTTGTATTACAACTACATATCCTTATACATTATTATTTCATATTTTCCAAAATTCATAAAAAATGATTTTTCAATTCAAAATCCGCCGACATAGGAATTTACTGTTAGAACAAGCCGGCAAGAGTTGACCTTGGACCATTTCATAGTTCAATTTCACCGACCGGCTATAAGCAGTAAAAAGTTCTACAAAACATCAAAACCTTGCATTGGGATTATTTTTTGATATTTTTCTTTTTTGACCAAAACATAACCCCATACAACGAATTTCCGTTGTAACACCAATCTTATTCTGGTGGAAGGCAAAATGGACATATCCAGTGTTGAGACGGATGGAAACAACAAATCTCTTTTATTCTATCAACTTTCTATGTTTCTCTAAATTTTGTTCAACAGTAGCTTTGACCAAGTTGTAACGGTCAGTAGAGTTGAATAAAGGGAAAGTAATAAAAGATAATTAAAACTGTCATAAAACAATTTGAAAAACCAAAAATCGTAATAAATAAGATAATTCAAAGGTAAACACTTTGGGAAGTTGTTAAGAAGAGGGAATAATACGAAAATCATAAATAATAATAAAACAATTAAATGGGGAAGTTAGTAAAAAGTTGCTTTAATAGGTATTTTTGAAAGGGTTTTTCATTAATAAAAAGTGAAAACAATAAACAAAAGAAAAAGTAAAAAATAAATTCTGATAAAGAGCATAAAGCGCTACAAAATGATAAAATGTAAGCTTGATTGCAATAATAATTAAAAAGTTATGGGCAATTAAAATTAAAAACATACCAAGATAAATAAAGATTAAAATAAGCATAAGAATCAAAAGGTAAATAAATAGATAAATAGAATTAGTAAGTAATATTTATTGTAAGATGACCAAGCAATACGAGTAAAAATAGTAAAAAGAGAGTTTTTTATTACATAAAATCAAGTGCAATAAAATTTGAACTTCAAAAACGAATATCTTTGAAATTAAGAGGCATAACAAAAAAGTGAAATCTTCGTTTTAAAGCAAGGCTAACAAGCTAAGAACATTAAAATTTCAAAAACCAATATAATTTAGAAAGTTAATTTGGAAATTTAAGACTTTCAAAAAAGTGTTATAACTTTAGAACAGGGCGGATTACAACTACAAATTGAGTTTGTACAGAAGCACAAAATCAAGAGGAAGAAGAATCTACAACCAAAATCAAGAATGAGCCATGAGTTCAAAAGTTATGGCAGATTGAAGGGAAAATCAAAAAGAATCAAGATTTTTCAGATTTCAACTTGCAGATTTTCACAGCGAGCGACTTTCGACCGTAAGAAAAAGGATCTAAGGAGGGAGAAGACATAGTAATGTCGCAAAACAAAACTTTCAAGATCCAAAAAAAGATTAAAAGATAATAATAAAAAGAAGGTGTTAAAGGCGTCATAGAAAATCAAGAAAACTGTAAGGAACACAATAAAAAAAAAATTAATAAAACCCTATATAACCAACCTATTGATTGTTCTTAAGAAGAAAAAAAAATGGAAAAATTAATTAACAATATCAGTTAGGTTGATACAGGAATTTCCCAATTCCGGGACTTCCAAAATTGTCGATCGAAAATCAACACTCTCTCATCAAATCTTGTGCCAACAACACGTAGGAAGAGGAGTCAGAAGAAACCATCCAGACTTACAACTAACAACTTAAAATTACTTCAGAGACATTGGTTTACAGCAACTATAAGATCATAGCGTTAAAGGTACCAATTCAAATTATTGGATTTTCAATATAGAGAAAAACTTTTTCATTTAAATTACTAATAATCAAATTGAAAATCTTAAATTGAAAAAACTTTATATTGAAAAAATTTGAATTTTGGAGAAATTTTAAAATTCATTAAATTCTTTATATATTTCAAAACGTGTAATGTCAAAAAACAAGAAAAAATTTATCTTGTTTTAATTGTTAAATCAAATGTTCTTTATCAATACTTTTTGCATATTAGATTAATTTTTGTAAACTGTAAAATTTTTATTAATAAATATTTGAAATTTATATGCAATTTTCAAACTGATCATTGAAAAGAAGTTAAGTAAAGATTATTTAAACTTTTTGCTGTTTTGCACATGTTATTCAATTGATCTTTATATATGTATGTTTTTAGGTGATCTATAATTATTTCTGTGTTTGTGTTCATTATTTAAAATTAGGATTATACAGGAATATATGTGTCAATATAGATAAAAATTTTGGAAACAAATTCTTCCACAATGCATGACCTAGAGTGAAGAATTAGCAGAAAAATTAAAATCAATTAATTTTAAATTAGTCCAAAAGGTGACAAAATTAAATTCAAAATCAAAATTTACCCTTAAAATAAAACGCACAAGGAAATTTATCAAAACAAAAAAATTATGAACTGTTGATTGGTAGGAAGTACTGGTGACTTCACACCGGTTAGCAGACATCGCCTTGTCTGTGGATTATGTTCTTATCTGTAAAAGACGAAAGAGCGGTCAGCGGTAAATGGCCAGCCCAACGCAAACCAAAAGGCAAAGAACGAACCGCGGCAAAATTTTGCTTTTTTCATTCTTTATTTTTATTTATGTAAACAGTAGGCCTATATAAAAATTATGTAATGAGTAAAAAAAACAATGTTGAATTTTGGGATTCCTTGGTTTGAAAAAAAATAATTTGGAATAATTTCTGTCTGTCGTGTGTCATGCATAGTGCTCTAGAGTTAAATGCATGAAGCAATTTAATCAAATTTGGTAAGCCTATTTGGGCATACCTAGGGACATTTATTTCTTACTATAACTCAAAATTTACCATAAGAAAAAACACAGAGTATCTCAATATCGAGTCTAATGAATTACATCAAATTTTGGTCACTGTTAGTTTCTATGGACTGAAACAAAATGTAATGGTCGCCATCACTCCAAAAATGCCAGTTCTTGAGTAAACAAAACCAAAAATTCAACATACAATTTTTATAAAAGACGTTCTCAAAATCGACTCTACCCATTTCACTCAAATTATAGTAAAACGGGAAGAATAATAACCCAACCCGTGTGCAAACTTGCAAAGTAAAAAAATATATAATGGTTCAGAAATAATTGACAAAAACTCAAATAAATCATACCACCTTCATTAAAAGCTATATTTTAACCAAATACAATTTTACTGACGACATGTATATGAGTCAAGTAAAGGAAATTTATGGTGTTTAAATATATACATTTCTTCAAAGATGGTGTAATTGTTCATTTACACTTTTAGACTAACAACTACCGAACTGACATTTCTAATGACAATAGTTTTGGTTCGGTTTTAAATGGTTTTGGGGATGGGCGAGTGAGAAACTGCATGAAATTTTGATTAACCATTTATTTTAGTCAATTTTTCGCTGTGCACAAAACTCAATTCATTTGATAAAAAATACAAAAAAAATCAATTATTTTAGACTGACAATTATAGTAAAATCAGTGACAAATGGACAGAGAGACTTGATGACAACTAGATAATGAAGTTTCTAAGTGTAAAATTCTGAAAATTTAGGTAAGTTTATATAGCTGAGCTAGTTCAACTCTGAACCAATGCCAACATATGGCAACTATTTTACAAAATATCATACTTTATATCTGAAATCAAATGGCCTACTATTATATTATTTGTGTACTATACAAAATCCTTATTTTGTACGTGTTCAAATAAAATATTATTAAACAAAAATAGTCTGTTGTAAATATTACTAACTTCAATAATTAAAACTTACGGCTCAGCTTTTGACGCTCTGTATAAATCTTTCTGTTTCTGAAGGTTGGCATCATTTAACTTTAAAACTCTGCTTTCTGACACCCATTCGTCCCAACTAAAAATAAAAATTACTTTTACTTTATTTATTTATTTTGAATTACATAATTATATAAAATAAATTATGTTATATTACATTTTAGTCTAATAGTACAAATACTACCTCTATTCTCTTGACCCAATATTGCTTTTTTCCTTGTTTAAAGGCGTAAAACCATTATTGATCTTCATCACCTTATCAAAAACAGGAAGAAAAGAACATAAACATCTTTAATCCTAAACCAGCCAGTTAAATTTCCTTAAATTCAAGCAGTTCTTACATTTGCCATAAATTGAAAAATAGGAAATGTTGTATATAGTGTGACAGCATAATTCATGTAACAAGTTGATATGAAGAGAATATTAATTTCTTTTTTGTTTTTAGAAAAATTTATACTTTTTTGTTTTTTTAATAAAATTCTTACTTTGACTTTGAAACAACTTAGCTGCAATAGATGTTATATCAAAATTAAATTCGAGCCTATACAAAAGATTCTCAAAATTTTATTCAGAATAAGAAAATATAGTCTTTTTCATTTTTTTAAATAGTTTCAAAATTAAGAAACATTTATGCATTAGTCTAAATAGTACAGGGTGGAACAAAACAGATTAAGCGGTTTTGAATGGCTATAAAAAAATTGACTGAACAATACAGAGAATGTTCAGAGAATATCATTTTAATTTTTTAATTCATCAATATCTCCATTTGATTTACATTAAGTTTTTGAAAATAATGTCTTCAAGATGTCAGCAACACACTGTTAGAGAATTTTCTCTAAAGTTTTCAGCACCTCCTTGGTACATAAAGAGGGGTATGGTGTTTACTTCTTCAATAACCGCTCCCTTAGCTTTTCTAGTGTGTGAGAGCATGTTTGAACACTTTATCTTTCAAGTAGCCCAAAGAAAATATCATAAATCTTTAAATCTAGAGACCATGCCAGGCACCCGACATCACTCCTAGAAACTCCAATAAAACATCAAGTGAACTTCATGATACATGAAGTGTGGCACCATCCTGTTGGAACAACAAGTACAAAAATCCTATTCTTCAGCAATACATTCCAATTTTGGCTGCAGAAAAGTTTCCTATGTAGTTACGCCTACCTCCTGAAAAAATTACAGACTGATCACTCTGAATTTTGTAATGGCACACCAAACAGTTAATTGAGAGGAATGGAGTGGTATTTCATGAAGCTGTTGGAATTTTTTTTTCATCCCAGTAGCAGAAGTTTTTCTTATTTACAGCTCCATTAAGATGAAAATATGCTAAGTCACTACTGATTAAAGTTGCTGTAGGAGGGATCTGTTCAAGTATTTGCTAACACAGAGCTCTGTGGTTGGCTTGGCTTACTCTATTTCTGAGCCAACATTTTATAAGGATGAAACCGTAAATCTAAATTATGAATCCTCCTCAACTGAGGCTTGACAATCCCAAAGCAACAGAATACTTTCAAGCAGAAAGCTTTGGGACTGCTCAATTGCTGCTCTTACCCACTACACATTTTCCGGTGTTTTTATGATCCTGCGTCAACCATGTCTACCTCCTCTAACCATGTTTTTAGTTTATTTCAAACGCGTAACCATGACCAAATTGTGATCACATTAGGAACAGAGTTGTTCACAGAATGTTAAAGCGTCACCAATAAGCTCTTTGCATTGCAATCACAGAACGGTTGTTTTCACCTGCAAAGCAAAACCTCGATATTCTCCGGTCCAAACCATAGTGCCACTGAAATGAGATAACCGACAGAACAGGACTAGATCATGTGCACCTTACTTCCTCTACCATAGCTAAAGTCCCCCTCCAAAAAATTAGTCTGTTTTGCTCCATTCTATACATAACCCCGGTTAATGAAACCACCCTACACTGCAATATCATTGCTATCGTTTAACATTTCTAAATGCCATTATTTCAACATGGTATGTTTGCCATTATATATTTTACACATAAATACATTAAATATACATGCTAAAACTATCGGGAGGGGGGAACTATACCTCTCAGTCATCATAGTCTTAAAAAAAGGAAGAAAAGAGCATAAAATAGAGGCCCTTAACCCTTGAATACTCTAACAGCATCAGAGTCAGTAAAGTTGGTCAAGAGAGACGTCATAGAAAAGATGAAAAAGGAGGATCTAACACAAGACTATATATATGATGAAAAGTGCAGATCTAAGAGAGGATCCAACAGGGTTGCCACACCTATATTCACTATAAGTGAGTCCCTGAGAGTATTTTATACAATAAGTATAACACTATGAACATTGCAAGCAGTAAACACAGTAATAGAAATCAGTTGTACAAAAACAATGCCTGCTTTCATATAAGTCTACCAACCTACAAAACTAAATTTCTGGTATAGGGCCTACTGTTGTATATTATCAGACAACCTAATTCTTTAGCTAACAAACAATGCTGAAATTAGCCAAATTGAATGAAAATTGAGGAACTGTATCATATTTAACAAAGGTCTGGCAAGACTGTCTAAAATTAGACCTTGGTAGTTAGAGACAGGTTAAACATGTAGACGTCTGAGAGTTGTAGATGTAAGTGATGACCTTCTATATTAAACTTGCTAGTTAGTAACTAATACAGAACCATATCTGGGCCTTTATGTTTTGACATTAACATAGCCCATGATCTTCCCATCAATAATTAAAAGTAAGAACAAATAATTTAAAATAACCTAACCTGTCACAGAAACCATCAATTTGTACTTTAAGAATATAATTATCCATCAAAATTTATCGTTACTGTAAATTACAATAAATGTAGGCCTACCTTTTGTTCCAGCCTGAATAATGGATATGATATTCCGCAGCTTTACCCTTTTCATCGTGTCTAGTACCAAGGCATTTTGCAACATATATCAAAGGACCATGAAAACATAGAACTTTTTCACCTAAACAAATATAAATTTGTACATACTGTATCTACATGACAATATTAACATCAAATGGATACTATAACATAGTTCTATAGTATAACAAACTAAAATAATTGATACACAAATACTGCACTAACTTTCTCACACGATACCAAAGTACCAACTTTCTTACACTAACATAACCTAACCAAAACCTAAACTAACAAAAACTTTACTATATCCACAAAACTTTTGAGTCAGGAGGTATCACTCAAATGTTCAAGTCAACAAAACATTATTAGTGTCGTAAAAGACTAAATATCTCTAAATTGAACTAAGCTATTTTGATCAAATTATAGCAAAACGTTCAGATTCATGGCCTAAACCATTGCCAAACTGCAAGTAAAAGAAAATTCATAAATACAAAATTACACAATCATACAAATAATTGCATTTAACTTTTTTCAATAAAGCTTTTTTATTTTATTTTTAATATATTATTTTTTTAAAGAAAACAATAATGCCATTTGAAATTTAATAAATTACAACACTAAAGCCAGAGTTGGATCCGCCATCAGTATTTAAAAAATCAAGCTCAATAATAAATCAAAATAGATACTAACTATTCTAGATATAAAAGAAGAAGAAACCTAAACTGTAGCCTTTATTTTAAATTACAGTAAGAATATATAATTTAAACCTAAATTTAACAGAAAGCATTTAATTCTTCAAAATTCAATATCAGTAGAAAAATAACCACTGTAATCTGAACACAGAAAACATACATATCTCACATTTTTAAAAACACATCTCAAGGAATACAAGATCAAAACAATCACCAAACACTTTCACACCAAAGTCAGACCAAATAATATATAAACTACCCACATATGAAAGAGATCAAATAACTTATACACAGAACTGCAACAACCTGAGTTATTATAAATATTGGGGCTGAGCGGAGGTGGATCTTTAGGAGGTTTGAGTTCGGGAAGGAAATTTAGGTAGGGGGTATTAACCTGACACATGCCCTCGACTTCTTAAATACTACAGTTCAACCAGCCAGCTTCACGAGTGATTAAAACTATGTTATTAATTATAATACATAATAAACTAAATTAACTATGAATAATATTAAGGGAATGACTCTATTTAAAACTAGTGGTCCAGAAAACAGTATTAGGCCAAAATGCCTGTTAACAACTTATCACATATTTAATTAAATACGAAATTTGGAGACGCACGCCGAAAACCCTGGGTTGTCTGACCCATCCCAAAAAGGGCTAATAGCCATTATTTGGTGGGTGAACAATTTGGGAAGTACCTGAAAAATCGGTTCTCCTGAAGACTAAAGACATGCACTTCCTTAAACACATCCAGTCTCTCTTCTGGCTAGTACACAAATGTGTGATAAGCATTTTACAGAGAGAGGGAGTAAACTGATTTGATGGAATACAATTCCCCTGCAATTTGCCATTCAGACAAACGCAAATAAGGCTGTTAGAGTAGAAGTATCGCTAGGAAAAAAAGGGAGGTGGTGAAAGGATTTCAACACAGAACATAAAATTTAAATAAACATAAATCAAGACTCTCACAGGATCAAAGCCTTCACTTGATCAAAGCACTAAATGAATAAAACAAAATCACTTTATTTGTGCAATAAAAATACAACAGTTCAGTGCAATATAGATACTGACATGTGTGTGTCAATGTAACAACTGAGCATGATGGCTTTGTCATTGAAACATAGACTTGTATTTAAATTCCACAAAAAGTGGTTTTTATAGGAATTGTATTTTGCATACATTTGATGATTAAAGTTTCCACAAGTGTAGTTTATTACAGTTGAGTCAAAGTAAATTTCTTAATAATTTATAAAATTGTTGTGATGAGTTACTAAGTTCATATTATTTGGCAATATATTATAAATCTATGGAGCAGTTTAAAGGTAAAACTGTTTGAAAGACATTATAAAAGATTATGGCACATTATTTTTCGAATTAGAAAAAAATGACAAACCTTAATTATTTTCCTTTATGGGCAAATTGTTCCATCAATCTACTTCCACTCCTTAAAATATTACAGTTTTGATTACTTAAGTATTTAGAAAATAAATTTTTAAATAATCTAACCTGTTTGTGGTGTTATTGCAACCACAAATATAATCTAACTGTAATTTCAGAATGTTACAGATTTAAATATTTTAAAAAAACTTTGAAAACACAGTTTAATTGAATTAAGACTTCAAGAGGACTAGTTTTTACTATCTTAAGAGTACACCATAACGAAGGAAACTAAACTTTCGGTAATTGGACATAATTTCGGTAATATAACATAGTTTGGTTACGAATTTGAAGGTTTTGTATTAACTTCCACAACATTTCAAGGTTAATTATTCTGTTTCCAAATAGACTAGTGTTGGTATTTATTTACTGTAGCCTGACTGCTAATTTTCGGGATTTTTTTTTTTTTTTTTTATTATTCGTTTACTACATAGGGTGGAGTGGAATAAGTGGGTCCACGTTTTAGCATAGTTCATTTTGAACTCAATTTATAGGGTGGAGTGGAATAAGTGGGTCCACGTTTTAGCATAGTTCATTTTGAACTCAATTTACCAAGTTATTATACAAAATAATCTAAATTTGGCATGCCTTATCTTTGTTTGCACAGTAAAAATTTATATAGCCTATGTAACCATGTCGCTGGCTGCACTTTGCCCAGTGTTCGGGGTAAGTGCAGCCACGACTTAAATTTGCCATTAAAACCATTATCTAGAGCAACATGGGGCAAGTAGGTTATAGCACATGTTTCACAGAGAGTTTGGCAGTTTTTAAATCATTGATCTATCTTTATTTTTCAGGAGTTATGAACTTTTTTATTATACACACCACGGAAACGTAAAAATCTGTAAAATATGAAAGAAAATATTTTATTTAAAACATTTAAAATAATAACTAAATGTTGTAATTACATGTTTTATATTATTCTGTGACCTCTTGATTATGATTCAGATCACATTTTATTTTAAGAGAGAGTTTAAAATTTTTATTTTGATAAAATTTTGCACTTCAAATTAATTTTCACACTTAAAAAGTCAGAGTAACTATTTTGGTTCTTGTCAATTCAAGGTTTTGGTATTGGATGCACTTGCCCCATGTTGAAAATTGATAGGGTAAGTGAGGCCACTGCTCCATTATTTTAAATTAACGAGATTGAGCAAAATAACCCACAAAGACTTCCTATACACATAAAATTCTACTAGAAACACTCACACTTACGTATCTAAGTTTTCACCATCAGTAATAAGAGTCATGCAAATTTAGGCCATGGCACTTCCATTCAGTAATGAAATGTAGTTTTTTTAACATGTAAAAAAAAAAGTTTTTGTGAAGTGAAATTAATGTCAGCGTGAAATATGTTAGAAAAAGGTCTTCAAAAATATATGATGATGTTGTTTTGCTAAAATAAACATTTATAAGATTATGGTAGCCACTGGCTGCACTTGCCCCATACTTCTTAAGAATAAATAATGTTTTTAATGCGGAAATCCCTTTTTTTACAGAAAAATCACAATTTAAAAACTAAGACATAATTGCAATGAGAATGGTTTGATGCATGCACATTACATAATGACAACACCAAGTCGCTATTATATAACCACCTAGGCAAATCTTTTGTAGGTTTATTGAAGTTAATCATTTGCTTACCTTAATACATAGGGCAATATAATTTCGCAGCTGCTAGGCTCACGTGACCTGTGATCTCAGATAATAAACATTGCAATTATCTTTAATAACGTATGAGCCGTGAATGTGAACATTTACCATTATGTCTAACCTATAAATATGTGAATTTCATAGTTTTTAAATTGTGATTTTTCAGTGAAAAAAATGACTTCCATATGTAGTAAACAAATAAAATATAAAATCCCAAAAATTAGCAGTCAGGCTATAGTAGGTAAATTAATATCGACTAGTCTATATATAAAGCATTAGTTTAAAAATTTAGACCTACAGTAGAACACTATTTATGCATTGAAGCTTGCCTTAAAATTTCATAAAGAAAATCGTTGACTACCTCTAGCTTATTTTGAAAAAATGAGATCATATTAGGTGTCGCCAGACACTTTTGAAGTAGCTCAATAAATTATTTAATTAGAAATTAGTAAATAAAAAGTACGAAATCCATGTTAGGTTAGTTTATTACTAATAGAAATCTAGCTCTGGTTTTGACTACGTTATTCAAGTTAGTATTAAAACACATTATTGTTTCATTAAGTTTGGATAGGTGACTATATATAGAGAGAGCAAGATAAATGTGAGTCAAATACACAATTTCAAAAACGTTTATTTCTCACATCCATTTAAAGAGATATTATTTTGGTTTTTTCCAAAGAAACTATACATTTACCCAAAAATGTAGAAATTCTGGGATATTTTGATACATTCCTCAAACTTTAACATTACCATCATATTTTGCATTAAATTTGAAGTAAGGATGCACAACTTTTGATCAGCCTGAATCTACAGAATGACTAATTAAATTGATTGGAACTGTGAAGTTTTTTTTTTTTTAATAAAAGAAAAACCTTATATACACAATTATTTTAAAAATTGCTAGATGCTATAAAATTGCTAATTACCATCTCTTTATTTGTTTGAAGTTTTGTTTTGTGCAAACAATGTTTTATTGTTTGCAGAAAATTGTGTGCACCACAATTATGGCACAAGGAACAGGGTAACAATGTTGTACCCGATTCACAGGCTTACCCTGTGGAAAGGAGGTCCTTTATATAAGGGCATCAAATTTCACAATCAGTTAAATTCTACATTTAAGATACTAGAAATATCACTATTTAAAAAACAAAAACTGAAGCAACTGTTGCTGGAAAAAACATATTAAACACGAATGATTTCCTATAAGATAGGAATCTTTTATAGTGTGTAATGTATTTTATAGATAAAATCTGAGATATTATCAATCATATATATATTTGTTACTGTTATGTTTATTGCTTTTGTTTGGTATTGTTTTGTATGTGAATGCAATGTGCTCATCTGTATGTATGTGTATTTTTAAAGATATTTAATATTTATTTTTTGGACAAACTAAAAAACTTGTAGAGACGATTAATGGACTGATATGATCTATTGTGACTAATTTTATTTTTAGTTGTGTAATGTTAAATGAATATTGATTATAGTACCGGTACTGTAATTATGTGTTATTTGAGGACAAGCTATAATCTATTGTATCTAATTTTATTCTGGTTGTGTAATGTTAAATGAATATTGATTATAGTACTGTAATTATGTGTTATTTGAGGAAAAGCTGCTTACTTGCAACAGTCTCAATGTTATCCAACAGTGTAATACAGTGAAATAAAATAAATAAATAAATAAAATGTGGTTTGACCAAAACTACGCTAGCTAAAAGCAATGGCTTTTAGATACCTAAAATATCACTACTTTAACTAACACTAACATAAATAGTTCAATGACATCCTCATTTTCTCTAAAAAAATAATTAATTTAAGGACAGTGAATATTATGTTTAAATAATCACAATAGGATACCTGAAAGAATTTCTCAATATCTGATTAACCTTATTTGAGCTTACCTTATCATGAGATAAGGTATCTTTATCAATATCTGATTATAGCCGACCTTACCATGAGATATGGTATCACTCACAGATACCAATTAGTAATATGCGGAAATGCATTTTGTATATGGTTTCTGTAATGAAAATGCGAGTGCATCTCAAAGAGAGTACACCGTTTCCTACCCTCATCAGCGTGTTCCCGGTCTTCAAAATTATGGTTTTTCAATACTTTCAATCATTTTGAACAAAACTAGTGGTTTTTTATCTCTCACAATTCATTATTTACTTCACAATCTTAGAATTTGTACAATTTGTTACATATTTTATTGTGTAGCCATATTGAATTCACACGTGGGGCGCATGCACACTCTTTCTCTACTACAGTTTGATATTACTACGCCTCTATGATCGATGATTCATGATGACTAGGTCCCTGGAATCCAGACCTAGTATAAGAACTATAGGTCATGTAAGGTAAATATATATATATATATATATATATATATATATATATATATATATATATATATATATATATGTAAATATATATATATATATATGTAAATATATATATATATATATATATATATATATATATATATGTAAATATATATATATAATGAGGTAGTTCTTCAACTAGGACTGGTTAGGTAACCATATACGACATGATTGATACTAAATGATATGTAGTAAATGATACATAGTAAATGATCCTATATGTAGTTTGACAGTTATTAAAACAAAACTATTTTCCGCACGGAATAAAAAAACATTAATAGATTTTACTTAAAGTGATGAAATATGTGTCGAAATAACCTCAAAATGCCATAAAACAATCATTTTAAATTGCTGTTCTCAGGCAGAAATAATGAATTAGGAAACATAAAAAGTGACTAGTTTTGTTTAGAATAATCACAAACAAAACATAGCCAGACCTAATAAAACAAGTGATCCTACATTCACTATCTTGATTAATGTAGTTATAAATATTAATGTATGCATTCATAACCTGAGCTGTTACTTCAAAAAAGTCTGGTGACACCTAACATCTCATTTTTTCAAAATAAGAAATAAGGTAGGTAGGTGTGTGTGTGTGTGTGTGTGTGTGTGTGTATGTATGTATATAGACCTGGTTTTACTGAAAGTATGACATCTAGTTTGAAAGTTCTTAAAACATAATTATTTTCACGGATGAACAATAACATAAAAACATCCATAGATTTGACTTACAATTGATGAAATAGTTGTCGAAATAACCTCAAAATGCCATAAAATAGTTATTTAAATCACTGTTTTAGGACAGAAATAATGAATTGTGAAAGATAAAAAGTGAAATGTGTTGGAAAAGAAGTATCGAAATGATGGAAAAAACTCTATTTGCAAGACGAATTGCCGAGATTTCGCACTAAAATCGCTAGGACAACATCAATACATATTTATAAAAATTCCCAATTCTTTGTTTGGTAAATGTCCAGTTGATACTGTGATGTGATTTAATATACAAATATCATGAAATCGTGTTTTACAGAGGTACCTCAATATTTAACAATTGGATCATCATTAAGCTGGGAAGACCCTTTACAAGTATGAAAATCCATTATTTCTGTCTAAAATAATCAATTTAAAAGTACGAAATCCTAGCCTTATTAGTTTAAGGTATCTGTTTACAGTAATTCATATGGCAAAAAATGTGAATATATTGAGTATCTCAATGATTGTGAATATATTAAGTACCTCATCATTTGATGTTTATGTACATCTGCGCAAAGCAAATAGGTCCGGATAGGTAATTATATGTATTAATGTATATTTAGTAGACAGGTCTTGTAATGTAGCTATATATATATAATGGTAATTATATAGCAGAGTAGCCTCACTTCAAAATCAATTTTTATGGGTTTTATTCGTCAAATAAATGTTGAAAAAATATTTTACTATCGAAAAAAAGTGTCGATTTGTACTTTTAAAAGTACATCAGGCTATTAGGCCTATAAACTAGTTCACCTCTGGGTCTAAGGAGGTTAAGGTGGCGCCGTATTTTCCTTGTTTTATTTTTTTATCCTCTACTACATACCTTACTTCATAAGAATAAATAATGTTTTCTTTGCTGTAAATATGTAGGGCTGTATTATTATATGTCACGAAAGGTTTGGCCAGGTTGCTATATATATATAAAACCAGCTGGCCAAACCTTCCGTACGTTTATTGAAGTGAATGTCATGAGTATGAAAGATAACACAGAGTTAATTTTTTCACGAAAAAACAACTTGTGTAATTATATTATGTAATCATCTTTCCGACACTTTTTTTCGATAATAAAATATTTTTCCAACATTTATTTGACGAATAAAACCCATAAAAATTGATTTTGAAGTGAGGCTACTCTGCTATATAATTACCATATATATATATATATATATATATATATATATATATATATATATATATATATATATATATATATATATATATATGTATATATATATATATATGTATATATATATATATATAAGTAAGTATCGGTTGTACATCGCCCTTCAATTTTTCTATAAAAAATTATGAAAACATATAGTATTTACCATGTATTCAAAGGATCAGATCATATAATGTGGTGCAATAAACATTTCAAGTCCCCAAAATGCATTTCTTCACTTTTAAATAACACATAGAAAACAAGGGAATACAGCTGTTAGGTTAAAGTCTAATAACGAAAGCTTATGTTAATATGTATGATTACGTTAGTGAAGTTAGTATGTGTTATGACTACCTTATTTTTAATTTCGTAAGACACTTTAAATGTCAGAAAATGCATTAGTATATTAGAAAATAAGAATATTAAAGTATCGAAATATACTTCACAATTAGTAGCGACTAAGTTGCACAAGTTACAAAATGGGATGTAAATTACATAGGCAAAGTCTAGTCACTGCATCAATGATCGCTTGTTCTGAAGTCAGGTAGCTATATATATATAGCCACATGACTTCACCTAATAGACGTAAATTACATGGGCGAGGTTGTCAGGTGACTATATATAAAGCTACCTAACTTGAGAACAAGCGATCATAGATGCAGTGACTTGATGAACGTAGTTATTAGTATTAACGTTGGCATCCCTAAACTAAGTAGCTGGATTTCGTACTTTTATAAATCTCATTTTCTATTAAACTAATCCATTTTGGGACTTGAAAAGTTTATTACGCCACATAATATGATCTGATCCTTTGACTACAAAGTAAATACTTTTTCTTAATTCTTTATAGAAAAATTTAAGGACGATGTACAACCGATATTTAACTATATAGGCTAGTTACTTCCCGAGATCTAGTTCACATAATTCTGAAATTATACAGCGTAGTACTACATATCTATTATAAGACACATTAGCTATTCTTAACTTATGAAACCTAGATGCAAAGGCTCATTGTATATTCTGATCATTGACTGCAAACTTTTAAATTGCTTATTTTAAACAGAAATAATGGATTTTCATACTTGAAAATGGTCTTCCCAGATTAAGGATGATTCAATTGTTTCATAATGAAGCATGTAAAACACGATTTCATAAAATTTCTATATTAAATCACAATGTGGTACCAACTGGATATTTACCCTTTATTCCCCCATACAACATATCTTTCTAAATATGAATATGTGCACAATATTCATACTGGTGTTAAAATTTGCATGTTATATCCCTAAAATAAATTGATGAAGTTAGTCCATATCATCAGGTAGGTTACTAACTATAGAGATAACCTGTAGATTATTCCCTAATCAGAGATTAGTCTAGACTTTTCACATATTTGTTTAAAGAAGAGGGCATAATTGTTTTTGCAGTGTGCTACAGTAAAGGTAAATATTTTCTTCTTGGACTGTTTATTACAGAGTTTAATCACAAATCTAAACACAAGCATCTTATAAATTTAAAGCTTCAGAATACAAGAACATAATTAATTGTAAGCTGCAACTTACCAACTTTGCAATACATTCATAACTTAATAGGATAATCACGAAGCGCCATAATTTATATATTAAACATAGAACTGGAATATAAAAAACAATATTAACAATTAATTTACGAATAATACCTTTGAAAACCTACACAAATTTAAAACGTCTAAGCTTAGTCCATTACATTACCTTCATTGAACTTATATTTTGGAGGTGCTTTAAATTCTTGTATTTCTTTTTTTGAATTAGTTGACATTGCAAATTTTGTTCAAAGAAAGCTATCTGAAAAAACACACTAATAAAATTTTATTCTATTTTTCAGAAAACAAAAATTATTTGTTTACACTAATATCTACCATTAATAATTTAGTTCTCCATGCCAACGGAAAAATGTTCTACACAACACAGAACCGGCAAAACCCAAAGAGGTCACAGTTAAGCTAGACCGGCATCCTATATTACCAAAGACTAACAAAATTTCTCAAAGTACAAACTTGTAGGGATTAAATATATAAAACATGTAATTTATTCAAAGTTTCCAAAGATGTCTACAAAATATATATTATATCAATCATCCTTGGTTAATTTTTATCAATTATATTTACTTTATGCTGTATATAAATTTTATATCACCTATTTTATAATACAATTTTTAGAAAATCATTAAAAATTCGGAATATTGAAGAAGAAAACCGAAATGACTCAAGAGGTTCTTCACACAAAAAAAATAACTGAACCCTGCCATATAATGTATATTGTTCATAAAATATAAGGCGAGAGATCATAGAATAAATCGTAATGTTTTGATATCTTCTTTTTAATATTTTAGGCGCCTAAAATAAAAGATAAATATTTATTGTACATTATTATCGGATTTTTTTATTGAAAATTATGAAATCATTAACTAATTACCTTGTATTCAAACATATTATTTGTCAGAAGACACGTTTCAAATACCAAAATAGTTTTCTTAACTATAAAATAATAAATAGAAAACAAGCTCTGGTTATGAAAGCCTACGTTAAAACCCTACACCCTATGCATCATGTAGACGATTGGCTTTGGCTACATTAAATCCTACCCAGTGTAATTAACAAAACTAAAAGAGATAAAATTGGCTACACCATGCATTTATTCTATTTCTAGTATCTTTTTGTGTGAGAATTTTGGTTTTTCCCTATTGTGGTAGCATTGCTTTTACTTTAAAAATCACATGTTATTAGTGAGTGCACATGATTGGCTCCGAACTTGAATTGGTGTTTTTCATAAGTTTATTGTTGAAATATCTTGAAATACTGAGTTTTGGAAAAATACATTTTTGCTTCGTTCTATTTTAATAAATCAGTGTAACATATTGAATTATTTGTGAGTGTTGTTTAATTATTAGTGTTTCAATACATGTTCCCAATTGGCTACACTATGCATTGGGCAGTCTAACCTGAGTTATTATAGCCTATTTCTATTTTAGGTTATGTTTTATTGTTTTGATTAGACTATAATGTAAATAGTGTTTTTTATCTATTGCTCAAGGGTTTTTAACTTTTTTGTTTCAATTGTATAATATATCTGTTAAACCTATAATGGAGAAAGGTAATATTTCATATATAGATAATATCAACAAAAAAACAAACATTGACTGAAGACATAATTTAAAATTTTGATTTAAGTGAAGATGAACAAGACATTGGTGATTTAGATGAACCAGAACTTTTTGCAGAAGATATTCCAAAAGATATTCATTTTGATCAAATGTTTGATATACTGTTAGAAGCTTCTGAAGATCCAGAATTAAATCCTGTAGAAACTAGTGAAATTTTACAATCTGCTTTAGATTCTACAGCAAAAATTTCTAACATAAGTCCTAGGCCTAAGGACAAATTCCAGACTCAGGGTAAGAAATATAAAAAAATAATATGGAAGGAAAAAAAATTGGATATCAGTGATAACTAAATAGAATTTATTGGATGCTCAAAATTACCAATAGATATAACAAATTTGAATACACCCCTTCAATTTTTTTTCATACTTTTTTACGAATGATTTATTTGACATAATTGTGGAAGAAATACTTCGTTACAATATTTCATTGAATCCGGATAAACCATTTCATATTTCTAAAACCGACATTCAGCATTACATTGGAATTTTGATTATTACCACTGTAATGACTGCAAAAATATTCGTCTTTACTGGAATCCCAGACTTTTCATAGATCTTATTCAGGAATGTATGTTAATCAATCACGTCAATTTGAAAAAATACGTCGGTTTTTACACTTTAATGATAATTCCAAACTAGTACCTAAAAATCAACCTAACCATGACCCGTTATTTAAAATTCGACCTATCATTGATATACTTCTTTCAAAATTTTCTTCTATTCCTGTCGAAGAAAATCTTGCAGTAGATGAACAGATGTGCACGTCTAAAGGTCGTCATCTCGACAGTATATAGACAAACTGCACAAATACGGATACAATTTTTTTGTAATGTGTGGAATGTCTGGTTATGCATATAATTTCGATTTGTATACTGGAAAAGAAAACGATTCTTCAAATAAGACTAAACCAGATTTGGGAGCTAGTGGCAATACTATAGTTAGGCTAAGCCGAATAGTTCCAGAAAATAAAAAACAAAAGATTTACTTCGACAATTTTTACACTTCAGTAAGTTTGTTGACATTTCTAAAATCAAAGGGTATTCTTGGTTTAGGAACAGCTCGATCAGACCGAGTACCTAATTCCAAATTGCCAAATTTAAAAACTCCTAAACAAATTAAGTCCGTACCTCGGGGCACCATTTACAAATATGTGTCAAATGTTGATGATTGTGATGTTTCATCCCTTATGTGGGTTCGCCTTATGTCTAGGGGCCTACTTTTGCTGGCACTAATCCAGTTTGTAGTGTAAAGAGGTACAACCGGACTATAAAGCAGAAAGAAACAATCTCATGTCCCAATGCTATGTTACAGTACAACATGCACATGAGCGGCGTTGATCTAATGGACAGTCTCATTGGGCGTTACAAAATTTTATTGAGATCTCGAAAATGGTATTTTAGTTTATTCTACCACCTCATTGATTTAAGTGTCATTAATGCTTGGCTGCTTTACTTGAGAACAATGGAACAAAACGAAAATGCAACAAGCAAAAAAATGAAACTATCTGAGTTTAGATTAAATCTAGGTGAAAAGCTTTGTCGAATGGGCTCGTACAGTAATTCAAAAAGAGGTAGGCCAAGTGCAACTCCATCACCAATAATGAAGAAGAAGAGATCAGCACCAATGTTTGCCCCACCAGAAGACATAAGATACGACCAATTGTCCCACTGGGCTGCTCATACAGATAAGCCGTGTAAATTGACTGGGTGCAAGGGTTTTTCAGTGTTTGAATGTAGTAAGTGTAAAGTAGCTCTTTACCTCAACAACAAAAATAACAGCTTCTGTGCCTTTCATAACAAATAAATAAATATATATAAGTAATGGTTTGGTTTTGAGAAAGTGCCCTTTTTAAAAAAAAACTTTTAATAATTGAACATGATTTTAATATACTTTTTTAAATTATTTTAATTACTGAAGTACATTTGATGTACACTGAGTGCCACCTCGATTAACACTACTTGCTAACAAAGGTTCTGGCGAGGTAACAATGATAATGCTTACTATGCTAAAAACTATAATATTCCACGAACTAAAGTACTACCTAAGCTAAAAACCTCTACATAACTCCTCTATCTTTAAACAAAACTTCCGTGGGTGGTTGTGCTGCAGCCATCCTCGGGGTTGTCCTGGGAAACTTGTTGAGTAGTACGTATAGAAATCCTCCATATAGTGCAATAGTCCAAACACTGATAGTTTTGATGACAGCCATCTTTTTGTCAATTCTGGAAAATAGTATTAAGATTAATTTTATCAAGTTCTAATTTTCTTATGTTTACCGAAAACTCTGGCTCTTGATCTTCTTGTAGATTCAAGTCAGGAACATCCAGGAGCTTTGGGTGTCCTCCTTATGTTCTAGACATATGGAAAAGTTTATTATTATTATATATAATCGTATTATTGTTGGGTTTTGTCAGGATTATACCTTGCAGAGTTATTATATTAGTTTCTTCTTGGTTAACCAGTTTTAAAGTTTCTTTGGTACGGAAAGTTGCTACATATTGATTAAGTTCAGGGATCCAATCAATAAAATTATCGGTAACTTCAAGGTGCTACATATTTACACATGTCTGCTTTATTGTCTCTTGACTATAGTTGTTTCACAGTCCATTTTCCCCGTTTGATATTTGGTCTAATGAGCAAAAATATTTGAAATCTATCTTATGTTTACAATTACTATCTAAGCCTAAAGTCACAGAATTAGAGACTAACATATATTTAACAGTAGGTATTACAGTAACATATTTTTATAATACATTGTGGGTACAGAACGTAATTAGTAAATATTAAAATTAGACTTTTCAACAATATGTAATTGAGAAAATATACAATGCTCTCTACATTTAGTCTACAATTTACTTCAATTAGGCTTTCTAATTGCCACATTTTTCTGGTTTCAGTTCAATTTGTAATCGCTTGTCATAATATGTTTCTATTTTCTTTATTTCCAAACACAATTATTTAATTGAAATAATACTGGGGTCAAGTACACCAAGCTTACAAAATGTCAAAAAAAATTCCAAATCTGACTTCTTGCAATAACATATTATACAAAATATTCAATTGATTAAGTATGTTTCTAAGTTTTTCTAAAGCTACAAAATCATTTATGTTATTGTTTACATTAATAATTTTAGATTTAAATTCAATAAGGTCCTGTTCAATAATATTTAATGTTTTATTATATTCTATAATTATATGTTCACTGAAAGAGTATTGATGTTCTAATTTATTGGTAACACAAAATCTCTGAAATTAAAATAATGGACAAATGTATGATAAGATGACTTCAGTTTAGCAAGTACTAAATCAATAGGAATTATTCCTAAGTTTGTGGAGTTAGTTCTCTTCGATTTCTGCTGTGTGGGCAGCTACTCGGTCAAGGAACAGGAGTTACCTGGAACAGGATTTAGATTTGGCTTATTGGATGTGTTCTTAACTTTCCTTGGTCTCTTAATTTTTGAAAGGTGAGTTTTTTGTTTAGCTTTGTAGTGTCTGGGGTTAATTTCGGCAGTTTTCCTTTCCCGATTTATTGATTATATCTCCTCCTTATTGTATTTATTTTTTTGCTTTACTTTGTTTTTGCAATGTTTTTACGTAAACGTCCTTGGGTATTTCTGGTAATGACTCTTTATTTAAATTTCTTTTAGTTAGTACATCTTCTTTTTTTGTGATTGTGTATTTGGATTTATCCGTATAGTTTTCTTATATTTTCTTTGTGACTTAACACGTAATCGTTAATTAATTGATTTTCAATATCAATATTCAAAATATTATAAGGGTTGATATGTCCATATAATATTTCGAAAGGTGTGAGTTTAGTTACTGAGTGTATACTATTATTATAAGCTATGACTGCTTATATTACATTTCTAGTTATGTTCTCTTTTTTAAATTCAACCTGATTGTTATTAAAAGCCTAATATATTTAATTAAGATGGAATGGAATCTCTCAACAATCCATTAGAAGATGGATTTTGGGTACTTGTGAAGTGGATTTTAATCCTGTGCAGTTTCATAATTTCTTTAATAACTTTATTATTAAACTCAGTTCAATTGTCCGAATCGATAACCTTAAGGACACCGTGATATGCAAAGTAATCTAAAAGTTTATCAGCTGTTTCAAGCGTGTACACTTGTGCTAACGAGAAAATCCGTCAACAATACTCAGAAACCTACTCTTCTCTAGCGATATGCTATCTCTATGCACTATTTGCAATGGCCTTGATGGTGTGGGTGTCAGGTTCATTTCAAGTTTTAACCCTTAACTGGTATCATTTGTCTGTGAGACCGCGCCGGAAATTCACCCCCCAACTACTTCCGCTATCATTTGCTTTTAAAGCATGCGTGGCTCAGTACCTTCCCGTCTGAAGGTCAAGTTTCAACTGTTCAAGTGTAATTAAGTTTGTGTTCGGATTGTGAAAGATATAATGTTTTGATATCGACAAGCGGTCTGAGAAACGTATGATACTTGTTGCGTAACTTTTTGACTATCAATCGACTTTATAAAATTTAAATTCCTTTCTTGACTATTTGATTTTTATTCTGAAACAGTGACATATTAAAATATAATTGTTTGTTTTATAGTTGTACATAGTTTTATACTGTAAATAGTGTAAATTAAAATCATTTTTGGTAGAATGGATACAGACAAGAATCCGAGAGAGCATCCACGCCGTGTTGCGCATAGTACACAACCAGACTTTTTATCCAGATTGGAAGAATTTGTTGACAATGAATTGGAAAGTGAACTAGAAAATTTTGGAAATAGTTATGACAGTGATAACGATCCGGATTACGAGATGGAAAGTGCTCATGATACTGATTCTGAGCAGGAAATTGATAATGAAGAAATTGAAAACGAAAGAGAATCCGAGGAAGAAAATGAATATTTTCCGGGCTAAAATTCAATATTTTGTAAGATGTTTATCAATATGTAATTTGTTTAGCTTATTGAGTGTACCTTTTCCTAATATGTATTAGGATTATTTTGATTTATTACTTTACTATCATTATCAAAATAATAAATAAGAATAAAAAGTCAACATTTGGGAGTTTGTGCAAAATAAATAATATTTAAATATTTAAAAAATATAAAATCAGTAATTTTTGCATTTAGTACTAATAAAAATGTTCATATTATTTTATTATAAAAATATATATTAATTGCGTTAACATTTTATATTGTCTTACCGCCCTTAAAAATAGCGGTCTGTGAGACCCCATGATACCTTAAGTCTTACAAAAAGATATGATACCAGCTAAGGGTTAATGGTACTCACTCGTATTTCACAGCTAAACAAGTTTCACAATTATTTATAACATTTTGGATATGAGTTTTAATATTTAGCCAATAGTATTTTCGTTTAATCTGTTCATGTCTCTTGTATCCCACGGTGGTTAGTTTTGTTTGTATGATAATTTTATATTTTTTCCTGAATTCCATCTTCTCCAGTTACATCTAACAATTCACTATTACATTTAGTTAAACATAATTGAGAGTTTTTAAAGTTCTTTGCTACACATGTTGCAAATCTCTCATAAAAGTCGTTTTCAAAATAAATATTGTATTTAACATTAGGCACTAGATATTTGTTTATAAAATAAATTTAATAATGCCATTTTTTAAGTTACTTTAAGTTTGTAGCTCATGTTCTTCAATGCTAAGACTGTCCTATTTCTTCATGAAGCTATAACATGTCTTCTTATAAAGTCAAAAGTACTTTTTTTTAAATCTTCTAAGTCCAAGATTTGTTCGAAGAGAATTTTTTAAATCCTTATATCTTGAGTGTAGTTGAGTAACAGAATTATGACCAACTGTAGAAGCCAGAAATTAACCTACTAGGTCAGATGATGAAGTCCAAATACTTTAATTTCCTCCAATCTCAGTTCTTCCAAAATTATTGTCACTTTCCCTTTTTGCTTTTAATGTTTTTTCCCATTGTTTTGATTCTTTTTCAACGCTTTCTTTACAGTAGGTGGATGTACTAAGCTTCCTTCATCTATTTGTCGATCTATTTTCTCCAAACTATTTCTTATTTACCCCTTATGATTACATTTAAAACTCGAATTGTGTTATCGAAACGTAACTTTTCGAGTTTGAATGTTGTCATGATTTTTAGATGACCAACTTTTGTTCCATTCGAGATTACGACGATTTTTCTTCAGTTCCCTGTTGCCCTTGTCTTGAAACGAAAAAATCCTTTTGGTTTATCCTTGTAGTCCTTTATGACGTTATGAAATTTCCAAGTATCGTCTTATGGCGTATTATTTCTTAGTGTTAGAAACCTACCCCTCCCCCATTTTAACAAATACATGCTTCTCATGATTCAATTTTACAATATTACCACTTGTTAATCTAACTGTATCATAAAATTTAACTTTTAAAACACTAACTTTTGATTTACCCAAATTAACCCTTTCTTATTTATTTCTCATCATCGATTTGACCGATTTTGACCAAACTTACCAAAAGTGTTTCCTTTTATCAATTGTTGTTTTTACTATCCTCGAAACTTTCTTATATTTGAGAAAAACTTCTCAAGAGTGATTTTTGTTGGCGTTTTTCTCAAAGAAATCTTTATAAATTCAAAATTTTTATTTAGCAAAATGAATTTATCCCTACTAAGCTTTATTATGCCATGTTTGAATTTCTTATCTTTTGGTTTTTTCATCTCTTGGTTTTTTAACTCTAACTTTTAAACTAACAATGATACTAAAAAAAAATTTAATACAGTTAACAATATTTAGGTATCTACTCTTAACATTTATAATCCAAGATAATATAAAAATTTTACAAATAATATATTTAATATATTATCTTATTTAGTCAAATGATTCATCTCTCCTGTATGGCTAGGTCAGTTAATTAACAAGTCTGGTGCAGGTATTGTAGATGACTCATCATTGAACACTCTCACCCTTGAACAAAATTGTGTTGGCTTTGTCAACCTGTCGATACTGGTTATTTTATCTTAGTAAAACACACATCTTTTTAAAATCATCCAATGTTTTAGTTTTATGGATATTTTTGAGACTTGAGCAGTTTCGGTATTATCCCAAGCCGTCTCAATGTGTGTTGTGGGTCCATACTTCATAGTGGGAAACTTAAATGCCAACACATATAGAGAGTTATTGGTTTCTAGGGTAATACCAGAATTAATGGAATTACTAAGTCTGCAATTTCAGCATATCTGGTTTCAGCAATGATTGAACCCCTCAATATTATGACATACATGTAAGAGAACTATTTGACAACACCTTTCCAAATAAGATTACATTAAATGACATTATTACATTGAGTGGCCACCAAGATCACCGGATCTTTCACCCTTAGAATACATTTTTGGGGAGTTTTTAAGGATAAAAGGTAAAGGTTTTCCACCATTATAAATAAATAAATATCACTTATCACACTGCAACCGCAATGGTGACATCTATTGTCAGCTGTTTTGAATCTCCCACAGATTACTTATAGATGTGATGCAGTTTTATGTAATTTGCATATAAAATAAATTTTTAATGCTAAATTGAAGTGGTAAAGGTTTTAGTTGAACATCCTGTAGTATAGTACATTCAGAAAGGCACTGTGCACTGGAATAATTGGCCATATGATGACAAACTTTCTTAATTATTACTTTATATTTTTTTTATTTCACTATTTTATAAAAACAGACATTACAATAACTTGGATTTTTTTATAAAAGTTATTGAAAATTATCTCCTCTAATGTGAATACATTTTAACACGTTAGCTGCCATATCGGTCCGATCGGACCGAAACTAAGGTGAATTTACATGCAGCATTTCGGCACGATCGGACCGATAAAGTCACTGACGTAATGTTTTGTTTTGTGACTCACAGTTCGATAGTGCAGCAACCTATCGGCCAATTTTGGTATTCTCTGGATTGAGTAAAGACGTGTGTTAGACGTAGCACATTGTATGCTTTAATAACCGTTACCATGGTTACTCAATATAATAATAAAATCAGTGGATATTTTCACTTTTTTGTCGGCACAATCAGACCGATTAAAAATTTTACAAAAACATTTTGGTTTAGTAATGAATAATTCACAAAGAATACAGTTGTAAAATGAATATATGTATTTATAAAATAAATATTAGACAAATAAAATAGTGAGCGTTGCCAACATAAAGAAATGAAATAGCCCGTTTGGATTTTTTAAAAAAATTTTACACAAAAATTGCCTCGCTCCAATCGGACCTAAACGTTATACTACGATTAAAATTAAAGCCGAAAAATTGCATTTCGGTCCGATCGGTCTCGAAACTATATATGCATAAATGTAAATAAAATTAGTAAATACTATTGCCTTATATTATTTAACATAGGTAGATGCAAAAATAATAATGGAAAAATAATTTGGTAATCGTGGCACTCCAGGCAAGAGTATCATATTAGGCCTTGGCAGCTAATGTGTTAACCAACTATTGAAATGTGCTTTCAGTTTATCAATCGTGAGTAGATTGTTGCTTGTTTCGCTACCCCTTCCAAGATAGTTCTGGGGGAGTCAGATTGGGCAAATGTCTAGGCCACAAATCCCTCTAAATTATTCCATCACCATAAACATTTTGTAAAAAATTCATTCACCTGTTATCTGTGGCGCAATATTGTTGGAACCAACCACATGATTGATTTAAGTTTCTGTTAATTGACTAATGAAGTTTGTTAAAATATCAGCAAATTAACAATCACTATTTAACTGTATCTCCAAAAAATATAAGGTCCAAAATGTGCGTTCTACGAGCACTAACACAGACTCCAATTTTTACTTCATGTAAAGACAATTCATGTCAGACATGGGGGTTAGTTGTTGATAACTTTCATGTATTTAATGAATTAATTGATATACCCTCCCAGATGAAACCAGGATTCATCTGAAAAAATATGGATGTCAAAATTTATAGGATTTTATCAATAAAACATTTAAACCATTTACAATAATTCATGTCAGATTTTATAACCATGGTCAGAATTTATGTTCTTGAACACACAGTACTTTGTAGGAGAAAATATTCAGTTTTTGACTTACAGTTTTATGTGTAGTAGCAATCCAATTTTACACTGCTGAGCAATGATTTGGATGGACTTTGTGTTATATTGTTCAAATTACCCAGCAGCTTGTTTTTGGTTATTTTTGGTGGTCTTCCACTTCGTTCAGTGTTTTCAACGGAACCTGTTGCCCAACATTATTCAGTAAGAGTTAAAACTGCAATGCGGTAAGGAACAGGAGTTTCTGGAAACTTTTCAGAAATGTTGCGCTTCACTAAATTAGTATACTTGTAACCTTCACAAAAGATATGTTCAACAAGAAAAATGAAAGAACTGTAATATATTGTATTGAACTGAAGTATCACTCCAATATATTCACTAGTAGAGAGGTGATTACAAAATAATCAGACAAAACTTAATTAATTACAATTAAAAAATAGCAGTTTAAATTTACAAAGTTATTGAAATATAGAACCCGCACAATTATAGTTAAATCAAATAAGTTCTATTTCATAATTGCTTCTAATATCTACTTAAAGTTCAAAGTTTTCTTTTTTAAATGAGTTATATTAAAATATTAACGTTTATATTTAATTTCAAATAGTCTTTATAAACATTACAAGTAGACACTATATGTTTATTAAACTTATTAAAATTTGTCTTTTTGTTCTGATGATTAAATTTGATAAAACATTGGTTGGATATTACATTTTTATTTTGTTGCAGCTTAGGCTTAAATCATTATTTATGCCTACTATGTTATTAATTTTTTTTTTTAATTTTGAAGATTTAGCCTTTAGTGTTAGACAAATGTCTTTGACTATTTCTCATACAAAAATTATTGTATATTTAAATTTTAAATTTCGTTTCTCAGGAGCTGTAAAACAAGTATTGCTCTTAAGGCTGTTTTTTTATGGGAATAATAACTTACTGTTGTCAAAGTTAGCTGGGGTTTTTCAATAATGGGTTTAAGTTCTTTTTCTTCAGATCTAGTTTGATCTCTGTTGATTTACAAAACTAGATATCACTTTATTTAATATTTCACAATTTAACCACTTTTAGTACTATCCTTACTGTGGATCTACTTATTTAAATTATATTATACCTTACTTAATTTTACATCTTTGTTTGTAATTATTCTTTTATTATTATTATTAATATATAAAAGTATATATATTAATCTATTTATTTCGACTACTTGATATATGTCTTCCCTCCAATGAATTTGAATGTTTTTCTTTTATAATTTCCATTTGCATGGCAGCGCTATGATGTCACAAGATGGCTGCCACTTTCACAAATATGTTTAATCTAGCCTATAGAACCTTTGTAATTAGTTCACCAGTGCATAATTCCTTTCCAAACTTGTTTTGACCTGAATTTGATGTTATTAAGGGATTAATTTAGATTATTTGCCTTATTTTATATGTTTTTTTTGTGTATGTTTTTTATTTTGTAGTGAAAACGTTGTACTTTGCAATCTAGGCTTTAGTTCTTATGACTTGAAATTTAATTTAATGGCTCTACTATTTATTATTTTAATTTATTTTGACTTCCTTTAAGTTAGAGTTATTACTTAATTTATAATTTCTGTGTCCCCCACTCTGAATATTATTAAGATATTTTATTTAACTTAAGCTTAGGCTATGTTATTTGTTATTTGTTACTTGTTAGGCTATGTTCACAAATTATAGAAATCAATACAATGAACTTCAATAAATATATCCATAACAATTAACAAATAAATAACTAACTCATTAAACTCTAGGCTAATTTTGTTACAATAGCAATTCCCAAATCGATAGAATATCTTAATTTTTCTAACAGCTATCATACTCACAGACGACAACTCAAAAATCACTTTTTTTGTTTCCTTAGGCCATAAACATGAATATCAATCAGAAAACAGAGGATAAATTTTTTGGAGATTACCAAACAAACCATATACAAGATAAATAAAATTATTCTCACATATTGTTTTATTTTTACTGCCTCTACTAGTAATAAACTATACAGGAAATGTAACAATAGGAATAAAAATTTAAAAATTCATAACATTTTTATATTTACATTACAAAATATTAATTCAAAAAAATCTTAGGTGGTGGTTTACTTGTTGCCACATCTCTACATTTAGCATTCTGCAATTCTTTTCTGATCTCAGATGTCATGGTGCGATGAACATGTCTGCTTAGAAGATTCAGTAGAGCGTCTTTATGTTCTGAACGTATGTTACATTTATATCTCTGTACAAATGTTAACAAAGCATGGTGCCATGACACCGTCAGTTCACGTGTTTCCTTCTCAAACCTGGGTACAATGAAAATTTCATTAGATATTAGTGGTAGATAGTTTTGAAAAAGGTTATGATGGCATGAAAAGAAGGAAAAAGGTATAGAATTGAAGATGGGAAAGGAAGTTAAAGGAAAGCAAAAAAGGGAACATCATAAAGAATATTGGAAAAAAACAAATGGAAGTGATTTAAGTTGGGTGTATATTTTTTAATAAAGAAAACACATTTCAATACAAGTTCAAATAAAAGGTATGAATAGTAAAACAGTAATTTCTCTGTTTATAGAATGAAATAACTTTAAGTAATGAACATTACAAATTTAGACGATAGGTTGTTTTTGAGTTCTAGTAGATCTTCGAAGAGTATTCTCTGGATTAGGTAAGTCAGAACCTCACTATTTACTTCACTCTTGGTTTCCAGAGCTGTCTCGAAATTTCTGTTTCATTTTGAACAGTTTGGAGTTGCATTTTAATAGATAATTAATTGTTGGAAGTTTTTACCTTCTGTAATATAGGTGTCTAAATTGATTTCAGTATTTACTCCTGTTAAACCCATTTGGTCAACATGAACTTGTATATTTTATCAATTTACATATACTCCATAATGAAAATCGCCCAATCTTTCCATCATTGAACCGAACTACCACTTATGACCTTTATTCGAAAAATGGTTAATTATAACTTTGTTTCCTGGATAAAACTTATGAATTTTTTACTGAGTAATATCACGATTTTCTTTTATTAAATCTATTCTCAGTAGCATTTTTGCTGTATTGCGACCTGTACTCCAGGATTAAAAAACCTCCAAAGTTTTGTATGTATATATCCAGATTTCATTTACCATTGCTCTTAGTATTTTTCTTGACTGTACGGTTTGCCTATTTTTTGGTGGGTGGTAAAAGATGGTTTATAACAGTTTACGAATACAGATCGACTTCACTAAGTATATGAGGCAGCTTAAGACAAAATAGAAACTGAAATAAAAGCCCTAGGATTTTTAGGAAATTATTTCAAAAGTTAGTAATTCTGAATCTATTATATGCAACAATTGAATGAACTATATATATATATATATATATATATATATATATATATATATAAGGTATTAGAATTTTACATCCGCTAACCGATACTGCTAAGACGTATGTTTCATAACACTGTTTGATTGCCTATGTAGAGTGTAGAGACAATATCTTGTCAGGTTTTGGTCTTCATTTGGTTAAAATGTATTCACTGCTTTCCAAGTTGGAATAATATCTGTCTGCAAGAGTAATACAAAAACCAGAATTTAAAAATGCATAGTCTCCCTATCTGCCTGTTTATTCATAATGTGAGAACCCTTGATTTTATTTTCGTTCAGTTTGATTGCCTATGTGGAGACAGGAAGTACAGCTGATTAAAAAATTCCTGTACATTTCCCAATTTTCCCCCACACAACCTAGAAACCTCCCGTATGTATAGTCAAATGAACCAGGAAGGGATCAATACACAAGAATTCGATTTTAACTTTGAAAAATATACCACGAATATAACATATTTTAATAATATTATAACTAGAATAATTGTATAGTATATAGTTATGCTATATAATTATAAATTATGATAAATTAATGTTATTTCACTACATTGTTGTACTAGTATGATTTATGATTAAATATCGTATCTATGTGTGATAATAACAATGCAAGACACACAGGTTGCAAAATAGGTTTTAATTTTAATACGCCGTTATAGCTCTAAAAATGTGTAACTCTAATGAAGATTTTTATTTATTGCACGAATAAGCAACGAAAAGAGAGTTAGATCATGTTACTGTAGATTGCTTCTGACATAATGTCATCTGCTTCTGGCATTCAGTATTATTAGGGCTACAAATAGATAATAGGAGAAATAATTTCAGATACAAAAAATAAAAAAAAGTTTAAAAATTTTCATTGTTATATATTATATTAATTATTCAGTAAGTTTGTAGTATTATGTACTTCGTTATAAATCTATTCAAATTAGAATAATGATGTATTATCAAGTTAGTCCAATTTTAAAATTTTTGGCAGATTTTATTATTTATTAAATACAACCATTTAATATAATAAGGTTGATTTTTTAAAGCTGAGTTTTCCTGGAATTGCATTAGATAGAATGGAGAAAATAGGCTGAAAAATAATAATAAAACTGTTGTACAGACAAAACTCCCCAAAGATTAAAATAGGAGGTTAAAGTTGTATTTCATTGTTAGCTCTTTAAATATACATCTTATGAAAAATTGTCAAGTATTAAGAACATAAAACTATCAAAAAAAGATTGAAATATTTATGAGAACTTTAGGGATTTACCATTAATTAAGTGAAAAATATTAATAATTTAACCATTGCAGCAGCTCTTATTAATTTTGCCTGACCCACCCATTACACTCCACATTGTAACATAACATTTCACATTTTTTGGGTTTAATATCGGGTTGGTATCTTGTTCAGTAGGTGAGGTGTAGTATGTATGATGTAATTACCTATGACATACAGGTGTTGTAATTGCATTATCATAATGAGGTATAGACGGACGGACAAGTTTAGAAAATTATTTAATATTGCAGAACGAGTGATTGTGTTGTATGGATGAAAAACATGTTAAAAAATACATGTAGGATTTAAATATTATAATTGTATGTTATGTTAATGTACATAAAAAATGAAATTATTCATAAAAGAATAATGTCCCTAAATATGAAAAATCAGTACAGTGTTTGTGCACCGACGAGTTCGGGTATCAATAGTAGAATTTGGATCTGACAAATTATAATTGGCTGTACCAGTAACCGATAAAAGCCCCTTTCGAAATAGAGGGGATTAGTTATGGTTTTTGAACACTTCAATTGGTCTTCATTTTGCTGTGAGAGAAGTCACATTTGACTCTCTCTCCGTCCATCAGGAACTTATCATTTGCCTGATCAGCACTTCGCTTCGCATTGAGAGTGATGTAGAAATGATAATATATTCAGATATTATCTGATGTAACTGTTTCTTGTAAATGATGCCTTTGAAGATACACAAGATGTTCTGAATAACCACATTTAAGTATGATCAATAAACATTAAGGTTATCAAGAATATACATACTTAAGAAAGTGGAAAACAACTGCATCTACGACTCTATATGGCAGAGGATACTTCTTGTCCAACAATACCATTAGAAAAACAGAATTAGCACCAGTATAGTCCATTTCTACCAACTTGAGAATTGTAGCTTCAGAATGTAACATTGGAATAGAATTTCTTGAGACTACTGATCCCACAATAACTGCTTCTCTCAAAGTACAAGTACCACTCTAAAAAAAACAATACAATTATATTAAAATATCTTACAGCCATATTTTTTAAATACAGTGGATGTTAGAATAAAAAGATTAAAACACATTAAAAGATAAAAATTATTTATTATGACCAAACAAATCTAGATAACTTCTTAATTTTTTTTAACATATACCCAAATACATTTTTGTTTGGAGTTTAATAGGGCACATAGCCTATTAGTTTTAATAATTGGTGTCTTGTATGTATATGAGAAGACTTTTTACTAATGGCTGTAGATGTGTGTCTAGGAAAGCTGAAATCCTCTCTGTTGCAGAATTGCAGCCAGTGATTATAATAGGCCTATCAGGTAGAGGATTAATGTTTTTGTGAGTTTTAGGTAACATATAGAACTGGAAAGTTGTAGGGTTTTCATGCTATAGGAATTTATAACAATTACAACAATTTAGTCTTCTTTTAATACTCTCTATCTCTACTGATAGAGAAAGTGAACCGTGTTTACGGCATGTTTCAGAACTTTAGTGTTTTATTGTGTTTTTTATTTGTGTACTACTAGGTAATACCAAGGACGACTTTCCAAGTTTGGACCACTTGGTACGAAATGGTTGAAAATTTCCCAACCAAATTTTTACAACAATGAAAGGTTTGATCTACTCCATTAGGTATAGCATTATCAAGCAAAAACACGATTCCACTGGATAACAAGTCACTCCTTTAAGTTTCGTTCATCTGTCCCTAAACAAAAGACTGCATTCCATAACTTTACTGTCACTCATAGTATCTGGCCTACAAACCTCAATAAGTTTCCTATAAATTTTAGCAGCAATATATTTTTTCATAACAAAAAGTACTACACAGTTGGTGGAATTATTTATCATAGCAGCCATTTCAAGTCACAGCACAACAATTAATTGTAAATAAAATGGTCAACAGCTGGTTAATACATCATAATAAAATATAATGCATGTGCAATCGGCTTCATTGGTACAGTCAATTTCAAGAGACCTTACTTTAAAAATGTACTTATAGATTTTTAATTATTTGATTTTTCCGCTTATATAAATAATTAAAAATCTATAAATACATGCGTAAGGGCTGAAAAATGAGTAAAAATTAATTTCAATGTCGCATATGCGAGGTAATTAATTGGAAACTCAAAATTGCAGCAACTAAAGTCAAGTGAGAAGTCTACGCCCTGTACTGGGAAGCGACTAGGATAGCTCAGTTGGTAGAGCATTGGCGTGTAAAGCCAAAGGTCCTGGGTTCAATTCCCAGTCTAGGTCGTATATTTTTCACTTGAAATATTATTGTAAAAATGTACCTTGTACTTATTTAAAGTTATTGTGTACAGGAAGAGCCAAGGACTGGAAAAATGTATAGGACTAATTCTATAAGCTTGGATTATATTTCTCTCTATTTTAGTTCAGCTAGTTTTAAACATACTTGGATGCTTGTTTACTGCCTAAAGCTTAATGGTTGAAGTAATGGATGTTGTGTTTAGTATGTTAATATATTATTATATAATTGGTATAGCACTACTCCCCTCCCAACTACATTTCTTCCTGGAATGAGATAAAATGTGGTGTCAATTTTAAGACCATTACTATTATCAAGAATGATTTAGCTTTCAGCATAAACCTTAGTGTTGTTTAGTATGTAGACAATACTACTGCAATTGTTAGGGCAGAGAATTTGAAGAATAAGGGTGTGAACATCCTAACTTAAAAGGCTATATTTGAATTCTCAGACTGGTTTGCTGCAAATGGTATAGTAAAAAAAAACCCAAAATATTAAATTTCAAACCTGCCAGAGTAGGCAACCCACAGAACTTAATTTTGATGATAATGAACATATTTCCGTATAACAGAATTTTTAGGCCTCCATTTAGGTATGGATTTAAACTGGAAAACATATTTAAAAATATTTAGACATTTAATACAGCATGTTTCCAAATGTCCATGACTTTAAGAAGTACATTAGATCTAAAAACTAAATTAATAATATATTACGGAAGCTTTAGCCCAATAATGAAATATGGTATCTTACTATGGGGGTTGTAGAACAGCTGTTGATACAATTTTTCAAGTTCAAAAAAATATATCTGTTGAATAATGAGGTGTACAACAAAGAAAATAATCATCAATATAATACAAGGGGGGAAAACTTTAAGTTGGCAAAATATCGCCTAAATATAGCATCAAAAACTGTTGATTTTAGATATATATATATACAATTTTTTTAAATCTTTCGATACATATTAAAAAAATTGATATTTTCTCAGTTTTTCAGAAGTCACTGAAGGGATTTCTGTTAATAAAAGCTTATTACAGGACAAGGAGTATGTAAATGATAAATTTATGTTAACAGTTATAAGTTGAATTAAGACACAATTATTGTGTTATGAATTTGTAAGTGTTGTATTATGTTTTCATTTTGTATGGATACATAGGCTTACCTTGGGAAGTGGTCCTTGATATTACATTGTAGCACACAAATAAAAAAACACAATAATATGTGTAGTATTAGTGTTGTTATTTTGTATTGTTTGTTATTTGTCTTTAGGACAATGTTACCAGTTTTATAGCGTTTGCTATTTGTAAAATGTTGTGACAATTAAAAAAAAAAATTGCAGAGTAAAGGCTACAATAGAAAATTCGCCAAGCAAAAGAAAGATTTTTTCCCCCCACCTGCTGACAAGTTAGGGTGAATCTAGAACAGTCTTGGGCCTAGTGTAAGCTAAAATATGATTTTTTTTTTTTTTAATAGGAGTAAATGCTCCTATTTGTGCGCAAATTAAGTAGATTCATTAGTACTAATGGTTTTTAATTTGTTTTGGTGGTGATAGAAAGTGTAAGAAAATGTTTGACACAAAGGAATGTTTTCACACTTTGGTATAGTGTGAATGAAATTCAGATTCATTTTGTTATTACAGTTAATTTACATTTCTTTGAATTAAAAGATAAAAGTAAATTCTATTTACAAATTTAGAAATTCAGTTAAAAACTTACAAATAGAAAATTAACCTATTGAGAGCACATGATCAACAAAATTCTATAAACTTTGCATTCGACCCTATATCTATTGACATCGTTAGCATCATAATATACATATCATAATATATATATATATATTTATATATATATATATATATATATATATATATATATATATATATATATATATATATATATTCTTACATATATGTTCATCATTTGATAGTAAGAAGTAATCCACACTCTCAAAACACTGTGTAGTACATTTTGTAGTAAATATATAAGGGAGAAAAGAAACATTGTATTGAAGCCAAAATTAAAGAAAATCAAATCTAAATCAAATGTGCATTCTAGAGCATTTATAAGAAAAACTTGTATAAATATTGACAGTTGTAACTTAATAAAGACCCCTTTCCTATTCCTACCTCGCAAAGCGGCAGCAATATTCCTTTCATAAAAGGTCCAGGCTTGAATAAGGCTTTCTTTAGTGCTTGATACAAATGAAAGTTGAGTCTCTTGTATTCAGAAATATCATCTCTTACTCGTGGAAGCAACACTAAGTTATAAAACCTCTGGGTTATCTTTTCCTCCACCTTGGAAGAAAAGATTATAGTCGCCATATACATAGCAGCTGCTGACCAACCATTGGGATCTAAAACATGTTCATTATATTACTTTCTAGTGAGATTATTACAAATAAATTTGTACGATCACTTGTAATCTATGGAGCAGTTAAAACCATACTCATAAGCACCATGCAACTGTAAACTAATAATCTAACCGTAGAAAAATAAATAAAACAAGCAATAATCACGTATTATTTCAGCCTATAAGGACAACTGCCTGTGGACAAAAAAACTAACAAAAAACACTCACTTTAAAGCCATTGACATAGATTCAAACCAAGTCCAATATTGCACCAAACGTCATAAACGTGGATTCTTACAAAACTCATTTCAAGATATTGCATAATATGTAGATCAAGAACCATCCGAAAAGAGTTCGGGTAAATACAAATTTAATATCTATAGACACTTTGACTTATTTTTATTTTGTAAGTTTTACACCTGATGCTGTATAACTTATACATTCAAATGGTGATAACCTTGGCTTAGCGATAGTTCCACAATGACAATAACGCAGTTTCCTACTCTCTATCTCAGCTGCTATACTCTTTAGTAACTTAAGAAACATATCATGTAGTGAACTCTGAAAAGTTCTGTATTCTTTATCACATTTTTATGTATTTTTTATATGTTTTTATTTTATTTTAAATTAGTTCGTATAGTTTTTTATGTAATAGATAGTTTTTAGTAATGTTGAACATAGTTTGTCATGGCTAATCTTGACAATTTAATTTTTATGACTTTATACACTGTATAATAGACACTAAATTTTTGAGTGCTAATAACTAATTATAATTTTCATTATATATTTCCTTTGTACTTTAGATTAACATTTTTCACATGTTAATAAGAAATAAAACCAAAATATATATTATTCTTTGTTTTCCTTTTTTTCCCTCTTTTTTTTTACAAAATAAGCCAAATAATACAATGTTAGAAAATGCAGTTTTTATAATTACATATATTTCAGTTTTTATTTTTTTATTGGCCATTAAGTAAATAGCTACTTACAGGGTAAAATTTGTAAGCTATTTACATATCAGGAGAAATAAGATGCATTTTTTGCTTCACTTATACAAATGTTTGAAATTTTGTAGGCAAAAATTAGACAAAAACTAATTTTCTTATTCTTTAAGTTTAAGAAAAAGATTATGTAGTCTAAAAAAATAAGGTGTATTTTTAATTATACACCTTTATAACCTAAAAAAAAACTAGCGTACCATGTTTACGTGAAACAATAGTCAGCTGTTGTCATTTTGAGGTTAGTGATTCATATTGATCCGTTTATAATTAGTGCTCCAATTATTGATCCTGCTAAGGGTGACCTACGAGCAGTAATCAAATTTTTTTATGCCAAAAACATTTCAGAAACGGAAATCGACTGGCTAATTTATAACATTTAAGGGCTGATTATGAGTGATGCAAAAGTAAAACAGTGGTGCTGATTATTTCGAGAAGTGCAAACGAACATTCACAACGTAGAACATGCGATAAGTCATCATTGATTTTATTTTAAAGTGTTTGATTGAAGAAATTGATACACAAATTTGTGAAAACCATCACTTAACCGTGTCATAACAATTATTTTTGATATTTCACAATTGATGATCTATTAAGTTTTGATTGGAAAATTGGTCTATACAAAATTGTATGCAAGATGGATGCCGAAGACACAACAAGCAGAAATGTCTTGCTGCAACATAAGAAAATTTGCAATGTTACAAAAATAAAGGCGAAGAATTGTTTGATTAAATTCTTATGGCAGATAAAATCTGGATTTCATATTTGGATGTAAAGTCAAAGCAATAGTCGATGCAATAGTAGTATTTGTCATCCCCAATACCGAATTAAACAAGATATTCAGTAAAAAAGCACATGGCTACTGTTTTTTTTGGGACAAAAGAGGTGTCCCGCAAAATTTTGTTTTTTAAGACAATACATGGCAAATTTCACAGTGAGTGAATTGAAACGATTTTGTTGGGAAATGTTTAATCATCCATGCTATAGTCTCAATTTAACTTGTAGCGATTATATTCTATTTCTTCGCCGAAAATACTGGCGTATATTGCAGATATTTCACAATGACAACGAATTAAAAAATAGTGTAACTGGTTTAAATAGCAGCCAGCAGAATTTTTCAAAGAGGGAATGAAGAAGCTAGTGAAACGCTATGAAAAATGTGTTAAGTCGAAGGCAACCATGTAGAAAAATAGGTAAAAAAAGTTTTTTTATATATTCCAGTTTTGTGTTTATTTCAAACTGGACCTTAACCCTCCAACCGGCAATGTTAATTGTCTTGAAAATTCTTCGTTTGTTTAAAAATTAATAAAATATATTATTTGTATACAAAACCTAACTTATAAGATATCATTTTTCTCAGGAAGATGCATAGAATTCATCTTTGTAATAAAAATAAAATTTTTTGAAACGGTTTTGGAGTAAGTATGTTAGATGTCAAAAATGATATTAACTTTTTTTCAGAAAAATCTGTATCACCCAAAATCAATAGCTTACTACCTTTTTCTAAGATATACAAAAGTTTTGTGTAATATTTTTGAATATACTTAGAAGAAAAAAAACAAAATGTTACATTTTAAAAATTAAAAAAAAAATTTACGAAAAAACTGAATTTTCTCTTTATTTTTTCCAAAAAACATAAAAAATAGTAAAATATATTTTATACAGAACTTCTATATATCATTATGTCCAGAAAGGTGCATGGAATTTAGTTGTGTAGTGCAAAAAAATGTTACATGTATCACAATTGGAGTCTTTTGGTCAAATACCAAAAATCGAAGAGTAACAAAGCAGAAATTTCACAGAAATGGTGATCAAAAACATACTAATACATTTTTTGCAATTTTTTCAACCATTACTTGAGATTTCTAATATATTTATGAATATATTTAGGGGAAAAAAATAATAATATGTTACATTTTCTAAATAAAAATGACGATTTATCAAAAATTTGTATTCTGACGCTTGAAGGTTAGGGTGACAAGTCAACCTTTTAGGCATAATTAGTAACTTTCTAAAGCTAGGCCTAAAACAAAACCGTTATATTTTACTAATACAATATACTTTACAAAGAATAACACACATATTCACTTGTATATTCATATAAAACACTAAATATAAGAAAATATGCATATAGCCTAAACTTACTTTTGTTATTTATAGGTTATTCCATATACACACTCGAAATTCACTCAAAAACAAACTTTAGAAATAAAAACACATATATTGTAACTTGTATACACAATTTATATACAATTTGTATACACAAACCTTCAAAATAACAAAAATCTAATCCCAAAACCATTATGTGCCACGCCAAATATTATAGTGTTCACGTCAGACATTTGCTACGTTTGGACTTCAAAACAACAAATTCTTAGTAAGCAATTCCTCCACTCAAGTGGTACCAACTTATAGAATGGAATTTCCCCTACAACATAGAGTAAAAAGAAAAATAATTTTAAAAACAGAGATATATGAATTTCGTATTTTTGTAAAGCGCATCGAATGCCAAATGAATTTCGTGTCGTCAGGTTTGTTCTATGTTCAAGTATGAATATCTCTGGATCTGTTAGACGCAGAACAATTTGTAATCTACGGTTAGAAAGAGAAACATGTGATCTATATAACAGTGTTTTAGTTGACTTAAATGACAGAAAAATAGAGTTGTAATCATATCAGGAAAAATGGAGCCGCGCTATACGAAAAGGCTCAGAGTTGAAAATTACGATTTTACGCATCAAAAATACGTAAACTTCACCAATTTTTGGAATATTATTTATAACGTTATGTGGTATTTTTTTTGCATGATATGCATCTACGGAACATTAGCTTTCCAACGGTATTTTATTTATTGGGATGGGACAATTTTAAGTGGGCGTAACGTTGAATGGCAAAATACGTGATTAAGAGTTGGTGAAATCACTTGGGAGCACGTGGGCGACCTACTGTAGGTCGCCGTGCCAGTTGCAGGGTTAAAACACATGCCTCGTATATACAAAATACAGTAACCTAACCTAACCTGTTACATATAGAATTTGTTCCCATTTTCTTAATCTAGGAACTAATTCGAAAGCTTCTGGCACTTTTCCACATCGGTACTTAGCAAGTATATCACGAACCTCTTCATAGAGTAGCTTCAAACGAGGATCCAGATCTTGGAGCTGTACACCTAAAACACAAGTTTATATTAGTATCTAGGAATACATACATACCTGGTGTCATCAGTAGACATATTATTGTAAGTTATTCAAAACTATGAAAATTCTTCTGTTACAGTTTTTATATGTATATAAAGTCCTAAAGATTTTTTATATACGTAGTGGAAGTAGACCTGTTTTAAAAAATCAATATAGAGCATGCTTAAGAAACCATACATTTTTTTCAGTTCCAAAACCTAGTTCGACTGCATATACTAAGTCTTATACATTTGTTGCGCCTAGGATGTTTAACTTGATCCCAGTCAATATTAAGCAAAGTGCAACACTTAAGACATTCCTAAATATGTTGAAAATGTGGTTATTTAGTTTGAATGATATAGAACATTTAATGAGTATTTTAAAGTAATATTTGTATACTTTCTTCAGTAATATTATGTAATATATATATATATATGTATGAATGTTTTGTTTATTTGGATGTGTATATATTTATATGTTTTTTATATGTATGCGAATTTGTATTAAATGAGAGAATGTATTATTGTATTGATTGTGGGTGGTTTTTTGTTCGCGTCGGTGGTCCTTGTTGATCAATGATCAGCGGAGATCGTTGGCGTGGGTGGGGATCGCCTATGGTTGACATTGTGAAATTGAACCGTGGGTAAAATGTGCGACGGTGTGTGTGATGGTGTGTGTGTGTGTGTTTGTGTTTATTTGAATGTAGAAATGCAAATGCTAAACGCAGCTACATTTTTGTTATTCAGTAAAAATAATCAGAATGAATGATTTTTTGAAAATTTTCCAAAAAAAGCCCAACAATTTATTTGGCTTTCCACGGTTTCTATTCTTTTCTTTTCTTTTAAAAGAGGTGTACCTCAACACAGGCATAGCCTTTGAGGGTTTCATTTGGTAGAAAGACATAGAGGTATTATTCTTTTTTTTTTTTAATTTGTAAACTAAATATAAAGGACAATGATATTATTATAATTATTTTAATTATTATATATTATGTTCAATTTAATTTTGTATTATTTATATGCATTTATTTTTTCTATAGAAGTAGTCTATAAATATGAAAATGTAAATGTTTGTTTTTTCTGTGTAAGCTACCAACTGAAATTAAATAAAAAAAAATAAAAAATAAAAAAAAAAATATGTAGGTTCAACATCTACGAAATTTATCTTTACTTGTTAATCACACATCAAGGCTACTTCAGTCTTCAGTAAGTGGACATAAGCAATCTTATAGGTATATAATCCACTTAATCAATCAGCAGGAGAAAAATCCTATAATTATGATAAAACCAGTACTAAACTGTATTTCACCTTGAACCTGGTCACCCTCTAATACCATTTTGAAATCCAGAAACAAATGACTTGACTATTTACAAAAACATCAGATTTGAGCAAACTTTTGGAGCAAGAGTTCAATTTAGACATCTTGTTACAGAGAAATATCTTTTTAAATTCCACCTTATTGGTTCCCTAATTTGTAAAATTTGCAATAAAGAGAACCATTCTATTGAACACGCCCTCCTGCAATTTAAAAGTGATTATTGGTGGAAGATCAGTTGATCTAATTATAAACATCAAGTGTTTGATTTTAATTCAATTTCCTACCTTTATTATCAAAATGTAATATTTTAAAATCTACACTCAAATTATAAACATCAAGTGTCTGATTTTAATTTGAGTGTAGATTTTAAAATATTACATTTTGATAATAAAGGTAGATAATTGAAAGCTTTGGAGAGCTTAGAAGTTAAAAGAATAAGGTACTATAATCCTAATTTAATTTTAAATGAATAATTAGATTTGAATAATTCTCCCTTAGTAAAACCTTTAAAAGTTGTCTGTACCTAGAACAATTAACTGGTTTTCCTATTCTGTATTGTTCCTATGGTCATTGCCCAGGCCAGGTATTTCCCCACCCTTCCATTCATTGTATCTAACTCTCACCATCTAGTTTTTAAGGTTCTCTGGTTTTCATTTTCTTCAGTCTGTAATACAGCCTCGTCAATGCCTTAGCAGGCGAAAACATTGGTCGGCTAGATTAATAAAAAGTGGAAGTTGCAAAATAAAAAAAAAGTGTTTTATTATTTTTTCTTTAAATCCACCAAAACCTTCGGTCCCGACAGTAATGAAAATTACATCTAAAAGTTAATTTATAGTATAATTTAGCTACAAAAGCTCCAAAGTCAACAATGATGATCCATCACCAATAATGGGTTATAATTTGAAATACTTACTTTCATGATCTGAAAAGAATGTTGGTTTTTCAGTACGTTTTCCCGCTAGTTTTTCTCTGAGAAGATCTACCTGTCTGTTTGGATCTTTCCCCATAAAGATTTCATATTGTTTTTCAAATTCTTCACTGATGTCCTGAAAATAGAATATTGCACATTACTGATGAGCATTAGTGAAATGTAACAACTGTTATAAAATTTTGTTTCAAATCTATGATGTCTGAAGGGACTATTTCTGAAAGAAAAATCAGCTGTCACTTTTCCATCTTATGAATCACATTTTTACACTAAAAGAAAAGGAAATTAAAGACCCTTCGTAATATATGATCTATTCCCTGAAAACATCATGATCCTACCAGCAGACATAGGATCAACCACACTGGTCATGAACAAAGCAGACTACATAAATAAAGCCAACAAACAACTATCAGACAAAAATACATATCAACCACTAATGGACGATCCAACACCAAAATAGAATAAATTACTTTCAGAATGGCTACAATATGAAGCCCCTCTACAGAACATTTCAGACTCCACTCTCAAACTACTATACAATGAAAACTCTACAACTCCCCAATTCTATATGTTACCTAAAATTCACAAAAACATTAATCCTCCACCAGGTAGGCCTATAATCTCTGGATGAATTCTGCAACAGAGAAGATTTCAGCTTTCTAGACACACATCTACAGACATTAGTAAAAAATCTTCCCACATACATCCAAGACACCAATCACTTCATAGGCAGACTATCTTCAATACCACAACCCCTGCCTTGAAACACAATTCTTGTAACCATAGATGTATCTTTATACACCAATATCCCTCATGCACATTGTCTGTCAGCTCTAGAACATTTCTTAAACAAACAACAAAACAACACAAATCCTACCACTTCTATTTTGGTGAATCTCGCTAAGTTCATTCTTCAACAAAATAACTTCCAATTCCAAGGCAAGAACTTTTCACAAATAAAAGGAACAATGGTCACCAGAATGGGTCCGTCCTATGCAAACCTTTACATGGGAGAATTGGAGGAAATTTTCTTAGGTGGCAACCCCATCAATCTCTCTGTTAGTACAGATACATAGACAATATCTTTTAAATTTGGACATCAGGACAGTTAAGCCTAGATCACTTCTTAGGAGGTCTTTCAAAATATTCTATTCTATATTTCACCTGGACTGTGTCTATTTCACAAGTTATCTTTCTGGACGCTAATGTATAACTAAAGGACGGCAAAATACAAACTGGCATCCATGTTAAACTAAGAAACCACCTACATACCTCTACTTCGACAGCAGTCATCCTATGAATACTAAACAAGCTGTTCCCCATAGCTAGGCAATCAGAGCCAAAAGGATTTGTTCCAAGGAGAATGAACTACATCAATTTAACAAAATAATGACATCTGAATTTGTAAAAAGGGGTTATCTTAATTAAGAAACTGATTTGGAATCGGATTCATTTGGCACAAAACACAGATATCACACCCAAAAAAAAAAGATAACTTGTTCATCTCTCAGGTCACCGATTATCACCCAGGCCTACAGAGATTAAACTACATACTGAAAGAAGGCTTCAAAATTCTACAAGCTTCCAACCATACCCAGAATATTCTCACAGAACTTCTCAGACTCTTGTTTAAACAGCCCACAAATCTGAAACACATGTAGGTTCACCCTAAGCCTCCAAATCCCAACACACCTGAACAACCTAACCTTCCTTACGGTTCTTTTCCATGCAATAGGCCAGGATGCAAACTACATCTTCCGTCCAACAACTTCAATAGTTCCTCTAGTAAAAAAGAATTTAAAATTAAAGATCATCATATATGTACAGTAAAAAATGTTATCTACCAACTACAGTGCAAGTTTTGCCCAATTCAATATATTGGTCAAACCACAGACAATTTAAGCACCAGGATGGATGGCAACAGACATGATGTAAAAATAATGAATATAGAGAAACCAACTGTACTACATGTAGCAATCCACGACGTTGTCAATTTTGACGAATGCTTCACAACAAAAATCATAAAATCACTCCATTCAGAATGTAACCCCTCAGAACTATGAAGGTCTCATATCAATAGGTCACAAAATTTAGAGAACCCCCTGATCTTAATCTTAAATGAATCACCCTTTATCCTTTTCCAACAGGCTTTATATATATTCAGTCTTCTTTTTATACTCTACTGATTGAGAAAGTGAACAGTGTTTACGAAATATTTCAGAACTTACAGGGTCAGACAAGTCTCTATACAAATGGTGATACAGTACTTGTGTTTATTTTTTATAGATGTTTTTAAAAGCTGATTATGCTATTGTTTAACAGGTGATTACAATGAGGTTTGTTTTTGTATTCTATTAGTTTATAGCCAACAAGTTTGTTTGATAGCAGGTCCTGTTAATTCACTTCACTGTGTTTTTACCACAATAACAGAGGTAACCTATATTAAATGCCAATAACACAAGAAGAACATAATGACATATTCCTTCTGGGTGGAAGTGGTACCACCATCCATCACATAGTGCAGACATTTAACAAAATGTACAAAACACTAATTATTCACAACACTGTGTCCAAACTGATTAATGAGTTTAAGAATATGGACTAGGTTGCAGACCAACCCAAATCTGGGCATCCAAAAACAGACAAAGAAACTTTAATGATAGTGCTGGTGGCCATTGGCCAAGAGCCCGAATAAAGTAACCCAGCGACTCTCCGCAAAAGTTGGAACCCATCAAAAAAGCATTTTCTGCATTTTGCATGGAAACAAATGGCACTCCTACAAGTTGCTGCAGAAATTGACAGAAGATAATCCTAATCGGAGGATGTAATTTTGCGAATAGGCTGCGGACATGTTTGAGCCCATGTTTTCCTTAAACCATTCTCTTCTCTCGGATAAAGTAAGGTTTTACATTAATGATGAAGTTAATAAGAAAATATAGGGACATGGTGCGATTCAAATTCACACTAGATGATAGGCAGCAAAATGCAAAGTGCAGTGAAAGTCATGGTGTGGTGTAAAATTCGGAATAGCAGGATTATCGGGCCTTTTTTTATGGTAACCTCACCTTGAAACAGTATCTGGATCTGCTGAAGACTTGATATTTTGGTCAATGCTCAATGTGAATAGACTTCCATGCTTATTCCCGCCATGAAGGGGCATTGCCTTAATACGGCAAAGAGTTGTGCCAATGGCTAGACAAACAGTTTCCTAATCATTGGATTGGTCGACGAGGCCTACTGGAGTGGCCACCAATGTCATCAAATTTCAAACCTATGGACTTTTATCTTTGCGACTATGTAAAAGCCATGATGTTACCAGGAGAAAATTTGTGCTATCAACCAGACAAAGGAAAGGATTATGGAGTTTTGCGGAAAGATAACTAAAGATTTATTATCAAGTGTTTACCATGAATGGAAAAACCACCTGTCACGTTGTTTTGATATGTCAGGGAGCATCTGAACACATACCGTAATGTATTAATTAAATACATAACTTGTAATACTGTATGCAGCTAAATAAAAGAAAATTGTAGAAGTGTACATGAGTGATTTTTCAATTTGAGACAAATTAATCAAATTATAGAGATCGAGACATACCGAGAGTACAGGCTTAGGGATGAAAGCGACCACAGAGATTGTAAAGACGAGAACGAGAGAATTTCTAATTACAAATTTAATTCATTTACGAAAAATAATGAGTATCTGAGTCATTACTAAAACAAAACTATCTTGGAATTAGTACTAGGCCTACAAAATTCTTCCAAATGGACTCTGTAGGGTTGGAATTCATTGGTTAATACTGCTTAAGAAAAGAAGTAGGCTCTATTAGTTTATTCTTAAAGGTGTTTTGTAATTTGTACATACTATCTAGAGGGTGAAAAAATAAATAAAGGGGTATTATTACTTCAAAATCTAAGAATAATTTGATCTTGTAATTTCTTTTATGATGAACAATATAAATGAAATAATGTAATAAATAATAACAAGAAAGGACAGGAATCCATGAAAGAATTACACTTAAAATAAACATTGTAGATATACATTTATTTGTAAAAATCTTTGTATGCTCTAACAATATATTATTTTTTGATTGTAAGAAAAAATGAAGTATCTCATATTCTTGGCAAAGCAAATAATGTTCTGTAAGACTGTCTTTTAATAGGAAAAGACAGTATAATAATCAAACAAAGTGTTCAAATTGTAAACTATTTGATGACTTGTGATGCATGGTGAAGCCTGGTGTTCAAACTTAGAACTACTTAAAACCCTAGAAGCGGCGAATGTTAATTTTCTTCGTTTGTTTAAAAATTAATAACAAATATTATTTTTATACAAAACCAAACTTATAAGACATCATTTTTCTCAGAAAGATGCATAGAATTCATCTATGTAATAAATTTTTTTTTTTTTTTTTTTAACGGTTTTGGAGTAAGTATGTTACTTGTCAAGAAATGATATTATCATTTTTTAGAAAAACCTGTATCATCCAAAATCAATAGCTTACCACCTTTTTCTAAGATATACAAAAGTTTTGTGTAATATTTGTCAATATATTTAGGGGGAAAAAAAATATGTTACATTTTCAAAATATAAAAAAATATTTTATAGAAAAAGGTAAATTGATCATTTTATTTTCAACAATTTACCAAAAATAGTAATATATATTTTATACAAAAGTTATAAAAGGTGCATAATTTAGATGTGTACTGAAAAAAAATGTTAGATGTAAAACATTTGGAGTTTTTTTGGTCAAATACCAAAAAATCGGAGAGTAACAAAGAGAATAATTTCACAGAAATGGTAATTTACACCATACAAATAGATTTTTTGAATTTTTTCAACGATTACTAGAGATTTGTAATATATTTGTGAATATATTAAGGGGAGAAAATAATAATTTGTTACATTTTCAAAATAAAAATACCGATTTCCCCTAAAAAGGTAACTTTCACAAGTGAGGTTAGGTGACACCTCGACAATTTAGGCGTAATTAGTAACTTTCTAAAGCTAGGCCTAAGACAAAATCATTAGATTTCACTAAAACAATATACTTTACAAAGAATAACACACATATTCACTTGTATAATGAAATAAAACACTCAATATAAGAAAATTTGCTTATAACCTAAATTTACAAAATATCTCTTATCCCAAATATAAACCAATCACAAACTAGAAATTCACTCAAAAACATAAACTTTAGAAATAAAAACACATATATTGTAACTTGTATACACAATTTATATACAATTTGTATACACAAACTTGCAAAATAACAGAAATAATAAAAATATTACACAAATGCCACGCCCTTTTGAGTGTATTTTATTTCACGGCATCGCATAAGATAGCCTATGTTTCGACTTGAAAAGAAGCTACAGAAAATATTAGTAAGGTAGTCAAGTGGTACCAACTTGTAGAATGAAATTTCCTCTACAACATACTATAAATATCAAAACAAAAATATCGAAAGAAAAATCGATCATGTCATTTAGTAAACTGCGCCGAATGCCAAGTGAATTTCATGCTGTCAGGTTTCTACTTTTGTCAAGTAGAAATATCTCTGGATCTGTGAGACTATTACAATATGAGTATTGTAGTACAAATCCTTTCTATATATAAAAAAAAATTTTAATTGAAATTTAAGAAATTAAAAAAAAATTTAATAGATTTTCAATAACTATTAACTTCAGCAGCTAAAGACATTTATATATACACAACATGTATAAAATAGGAAAGATTCTCTTTATTTAAACTTATTTCCTAAATCCCTTTTTTATTACTTAACTATTCTCAGTTTATCAATATTCATTTATAAAAATTAAAAAAAATTACTTATTACTAAAACTTATCTCTATTCATCAAAAAACCCACATCAGCTTCTTATCAACATCAGTTGATTGAAAGCTTTCCCATCAATATTTTCTTATTGACCTAGTCTGTCAATCAACTCTAATCTCCAGACTTCCTTCTCTAGAACTTCCTGTTATCTTGGCACTTCCTTTCACACGTTATATTCTTTGCCAAGAGAAAAATAATTCACATATCTACTTCAAAATATAATTTTCATTTTAGTTACATATCAGGATATTTTTTTAATCTTTATTTGATCATGAATTGAAAAACTTCTCATTATTACTTAAAATCAAATCAAATTACATTAAACCTTTTTAATTCTAATTTTACATTATTATTTATTTTAACTTAAATCCAATTATTACTTGTATTTACTTAAACTCTCAATTGTCCTTTGTCTTGCTGGGACAAAAATGTTCATTACTGACTCTACTTACTACTAACTTCCTTATTTTTACTGAAACTTCAAAAAAAATATATAACATCATTATCTTAATAATAAAAAAAAACTTGCAGAATTCATCTATCTGTTTCAAAATTCTTCTTTACATCTGTATTATTCCTTAGTATCTCATATTTTTTTAAATTCCTTCTATCTCCAGTTTTCTATATTTTAATAATTTAGATTGCATTAAACCCCAATCAAAAACTTCCTTTTTTATTTATGTAGCTCCGCAGATTACCTACATATCGTCGCATAAAAAACTCATTATTTCATCGAAGATTCCTTTAAAAAACTTCATATAAACTTCAATATCGTCGTATTCTCGTAGATTCCTTAAAACATATTCTTCCTTCATAAAATCGTCGTATTATTCATTATATCATCGTAGAACTCAAAAAACCTCTTAAAAAACTTAAAATTAACCATTAATGCAATCAACTACCATTCTTATAAAAAACTTTTCAACAGAACAACTTCATATCTTTAATACCATTTTACTTAATACTTCTGTAAAATACTCATCTTCATATAAAAACTTCAAAAAACTCTTGCTTAAATTCCTTCACATAAAAAACTTCATATCTATTACTTGAATACAAAAACTTCATTACAAAAAAATTACATTGTTGCCCAGCTAAAACACCTTATTTCATCAAAATCATTAAATACCTTTATCAAATTACTCCTTAAAAATCATCTGTTATCTCAAACTCCATTATCATTAATAAAAAGACTCTACTTAATTATTTATTCTGTAAAATTCATTAAAATCTCTTCAGTTATTATTATTACTTAACCATGTTTTTTTCTATTAAAACAAAATTTAACATTTTCTATTCATTATTTATATCAAATCAAAAAACATAAAAAACTTTATTATTATTTGTCTTGGCAATACTTTACATAGATTTCTCAAACTTTTACAAACTACTCCTTTTTTCAAACCATAAATCACTTAAAACTAACAACATTATTATTTCACATTATTAATTAATCCTTATTAATTACTAACATCGAAATTCAAATTATTACCTTACAGATTAACATCAAATTACTTATTTTAATCAATTAACGTATTTACATTTTTACGAAAGTTTTCGTTTTGCCTTCACAAGTACTCCTTATTCTGTCACGTCCGGTTTAATTCTAAGCTTTGTTTTCAACAGAATCTTCTCCTTTTACCATAAAAGATAATCTTATTGTTTTCCTTTATCTCCTCTAACAACTGTTTCTACTTTATAGAATCGACACAAAAAAAAACTTTTCTTATAACTACGAAAGTTTATGACACTTTCAAACATAAATCATCGTTTACGTTTTTTGCCCATAATTACATGTGACAGAACTATAAACGACTACGTTGGATTTTTTGATAGGTTTTCCAAAATAACCCGATATCACCATGTTCTCCAAATGATAATATAGGTTCTTCGTCGTATCATTCTTCGAACATGGCTACGCCCTGTCCATAAAGAACAGTTCTCCTACCAAACTTTATATTTTACAATATAATTAAGAACTCTTAGTTCTCTCTTCAAACTTCTTCTATTAAACCTTTTATATTTTTCAATATAAACAAGAACTCTTAGTTCTCTCTTCAAACTTCTCAAAATTGTCAAAATTTTAACTATATTTCATTTATATGAGTCATATGACAATTTTTTGTTTTTGTTTTTTGTTTATTTTTTATTTTATTTTATTATTCAAAACCCCGCCTGGTTATCTGACTTCAATTAGAAAATACGCTCCAATTCAAGTCAAACAACCAGGCCGAACATCGACTAATAAAACCATCCACGTTCCATTTTCTATTTTGTTTTTGTTTATTATTCCTTTTTTATTTTATTTTTTATGAATTTTTTATTTATTTTTATGCATTCCCCTCTTAACGCTCCCCTCCAATCCTTCTGATTGTCTAATATTTAATGTGAACACGTCTAGTTACAAACTTTGAACTCTAACATAAAGTAACATGTTATGACTTTAAAATGTGCAGTGGTTGAAATGCAATATCTCTACTAAATTCAAAATAAAGCCCAAAACACATTTCAACTTCATAACACATCCTTCATGCAGTCCCAGAATGCTTTATTCTTACGAATAAAACATTCCCTTTACTACATAAACGCCTTCCTCCTCCCTTCTTATTTTTGTTTATGTTTAAATGCATATACACGAAGAAAAAATAAAAAAAATTTAAATTCATAAAAAATTTCATCAAAATCGGTCTATCCGAAGTTGAGATATTGTCTCTAGACCAGACTGTACCCCTATCGTCATGTTTATCGCTTACATATCCCTTTCAACATAACACTATCTTAACTTTTTTACAATCTTCCATCTCAAATTATTCTAAGTCCTCAGTAGATAAATTACACTTTATTCTTTTAAAATTATTCAAAATAGACATCCTTTATTTTAAATATTTTATATTATACTAAACATTTTTTACTTAAACCTTCTCTTAAACAAAAAAATTTATTTTATTATAGTAAATCAATAGTTTATTTTTAGAACAGAACTTTCTGAACACCCTATATTTCTCCAGTCTCAAATGTTCGACGCAAAGGAATTTTAAGCCTGGTTATTAGAAGTAAATAACTTTCCCCCTCGTATGATGCAATCCTTATCTGTCTTTCTGATAAGGAGGCAAGAAACCTTTTTAGCTTTGACTTGGTCTAAATCTTGTCACATTATTAAATATTCAATATTACTTTATCAATTCAATATTGAATATTCCTTCTTCAATACAGTATTAATGATACACATCTGTGGCCGTATAACTTTCCTTCCTGCCAAACCGTTATCAGTCATGATTTCTAAATAATTATTTTTCATAAACATACAGAGTTATTTACTGATATCTAGCGTCTTCACTTAAATTAAATATTAGCACGTTCTTAACTAAAACTTCTAACATTTCATCTTAACCTACAAAATTTATTATCACACACAGGTTATTTATTCACATATCTTACTTATTATTTTTAAACTTAAACTTATCTATTGTACAAATTATTATTATTCAAATCAAGTCCGTGTTTTTAAATTAAAATGTTTTTACATTATTCTCAGTCGTTCCAAAAAATTTTACAATAAACCCAGTTATATTAATTTACTTTTTTCTGTGATTTCCTATTCAATGATACATTTTGCAATATATGATTTGATTTCTGAAAGCACTTCTAAAACTAATTACCTCTGTCAACATAGACAGTTTTTCTGGGCTAGCCTTTGACCTTTTCCTAACAAAAGATCTCCCTTTGTTATTGTCTCTGAGTATTGACAGAACCCCTTTCTCTTTCTCTCTTACAGACATTACTACACTCACCCTTCTCATAAACATCTTACAGTACAATGACTCACTTTTTTCAGCTGTCTGTTTGGAATTTATCACCGCACCAGCCCTGTTCATTACTACAAATACTTCCTTTACTAATTCTTTTTTAAACTTGTACTCAAACTCGCTATTTTCAAAGAGACTTTTAATTTCTCTTTCTTGAATTTGAAAGACACTTCTAAACTTCAGCATTACATATTTTTTAAAGTCTACAGTCTTATGATACACTTGTTTTTTAACATAAACTGCTGATTCTTTTATCATTATATTATTTACTTTTATTTTGTTTTTTAAATCACTTATACCCTTTTTAACTCCATCATTTTTCTTAATTTCTAACTTTTTCTTGTTACATATTCCATTGTTTACTTGTTTAAAAACAATCATTTACATAATTGTTCTCTATTATTATTAAGTCCTTTGAAATCTTATTTACTTCATCAAAATTGTTAATTTCAACTTTACCTATTACTTGATCTAAATTGTTATCCATATTATTAATATCCTCTATCAAAACATCTTCTACACTATTAATCTGTTCAAACTCTACTTTTTTCTCACAATAGTTCAATTCAAATTCTACTTTATTATTATTTTCCATTACACAATCATTCATACATATATTACTTATTATTTTCTCTTGAACATAATCTAACCTTTCCACTACGTTAATTCCTTTTTGTCTAATTTCCCGTTTCAAATTCTGTTCTAATTGTACACAATCTGGTTTTAATTCGACCCTAATCTCTTCAAATGTTTTTTATTCATTTCTTCTTTCAATTCTAAATTATCCTGTCTTAACTCTAATTTACTCTTTTTTAACTCATTATCTATCTTATCCAGTTTAACATTATTTTGTTCAAGTTTAATATTAAAATCCTCTAATTTTGCATTAATTTCTAGCTTATTCTGATCAAACTTGTTACTTATTTCTTTTAATTCTAACCTATTTTGGTCAAATTTTTTATCTAAATTTTGCTTCGCCTCTAATCTACCTTGATCAATTTTACTATTTAACACTACAGTACTACCTCGTTTATCCGAACCTCATTCAACCGGATGTCCGGATTATCCGGATCGATCCGGAAAAAGAATAAAAAAATTAATCAAGGATAAAATAAAGCTTAAAGATTCAAAATATTTTAATAATTACTGTATTTTGAATAATATTTTTAATAATATTTAGAAACTTTAAGCTTTTGCTTTATTTTATCCTTGAATATGGAGTTTCAACAAGAAATATCTGCTATTACATTATTGTTGATAAAAACGTGATTTCCTCAACACTACAGTGTCGCCTCGAGGTATTAGGGCGGGTTGTTGATGCACTGGGAAGAGAAAGTGGAAGAGCAATGACCTCTGTGTCACCATCCCCCTACCCTGATGCGGCATGACAGTGACCTTGTCTATTGTCTATGCCGGCGGGTAGTCTATCACGTGCTAGCGACCGGAATACATCATCACCATATCGTGCTGTGCCGTGTTTAGTTTCTCTACATTTTTGATCGGATACGGTTAATAGTATTTCAGGGTGTCTAGCGACCGGAAAAATCGGGAAAACCGGGAAAAGTCAGGGAATTTGAATTTTCTGGAAAAGTCAGGGAAATGTCAGGGATTTTTTAAAAAAACCGGGAAAAAAATAAAGAATGCCTGATATTTTACAAAGTGTAATACAATGACGATGCCTGTAACGGTCCTTAAAGAAAATGTACAACTGTGAAATAAATACAAACCAGGTGCATGTTTACAACGCATCATAAACCATCATGTCATTTTTACAACTTTATTGTTGTCGGGTTGCTAAGACTCAAGGGTGTAAATCAGTAAATGTGAACATTTTGTCACATCTTAAAGCTGTGCCGCCAGCTTTGGGAACCCCCGTTATTTTTTTGTGGCAGTTGGCACATCAAATCCCCAGTCATGAGTATCGAGGACGTGAATGAGAATCGGCATAGTATTTAGAGGGGGGCATTGTTACTGCTATTTATTTATATTCGTGTGTTAGCGTTTGTGCGTGGAAATGGCGAAGAAACGAAAACGTAATGTGCTTACAATGGCCCAAAAGTTAGACGCATTGAATCGTATAGACAGGGCCGCATTGAAACGTCACACCAAATTAAAACAGAGGAAGATAAATGACTTTTTTGTAAATAACAACTAAACCCTGTGTAAATTAAAAGCATGTGTAAATATTTCAGGTGTGTAATTTCGTGTATTGTGTAAATTGAATGACTGTGTAAATATTGTGTTTTTCATGACTTATAAATGGTAAGTTATTATTTTATATTTTGTTTTATTAATCTTTCTATAATTTTGGATTATCCGGATTTTTGATTAACCGGATCACTTCCGATCCCAATTAGTCCGGATAAACGAGGTTGTACTGTACATTATTTTGTCTCATTTCTCTTAATATTTGCTTCATTACACTCTCACCCTCATTTATTTCACCTTTATCTACTCTATCTTGTTCAATTACCCTAACCTCTTCAACCCTTATTTCCTCTTCTACATTGTTATTTCCAATTTCTATCCCTACCACTCCTACCATTTTTTGATCCATACTTTCACACCGTTTTTTACTATTTTCCCTCCCATCACTACTAAAACCATGAAAGCTTAAACTTAAACTACTACTATCATTCACACTCGAACGTCTACTACTATTGTCACTACCATTTACATCTTGATCTAAAATATTTTGTGCAAATGGTTCTTCCATTTGCTCATTATTTTGCGGTGTTTGTACTGAGTTATCTAAAAAAATTTCAACTTCTATTTCTACCTGTTCACTGTTATTACTTATTCTTTCTAAATCCATCTTTATCTTATTTAAATTATTGAAATTATTATGTCTAACAAAAAAATTTTTTAAAGAGAATGTTTCCTATTGTAAAAATGTCCTTACCTTTTTAAATGTTTTCATTCCACCAGAATCACTGTGTTTTCGACTTAAAGCCCTCAGTTGAAGCGCCAATTGAAACTATTTAAAAATATGTGATGAGAAAGGGAAAAGCTACTTTGTTCATTAAAAAAAGCCACACGTTGGGCGACAATTGTAACTATTGGAAATTATGCACTTGAAGAGTTCATATAATTTGGTTACAAAAAGAAATGAAAATGAATTTAATATTATTATTTTTAAAGATTTGCTCAGCTTATGGGCGCCAGGTAGCCTCAGCTTACCAATTTGGAAAAGAAATGAATTTAATGAATATAACCTCAGGGTCGTAAGTTCTTTTACAAGTGCACTTACAGTGATTTCTGGAATAGAAATGAATACACTTGCAGCTGAAATTTTGACATAAACATTTATTAAACATAAAACACATAAACTTCATGTAACAAAAAATCAAAAGAAAAATTTATATAAGATATCTTACATCCTATCAATATTATTATCATTACTTTGATCTTCAAAGAAAAAGAATCTAATCAAATTATATTAATAAATTTAAGTTATTTAGTTGCAACTCTAAAAAAAATGAAAAAGGATTTTACTTTACTTCTCATAGTAAATATTTTAATTAGAAAAAATATAATTTTTACTGAAATTGAGAATTAATTAATTAATTATAAAAAATAACTTCTTTAAAAATACTTTAAGACTCCACAACAAAAAAACATTGAATCTTATTGATGAAATACATAATTTTATGATATCAAATATATATCTTGAAAGTATATAAAAAAGTCTAAATTGTTCAAAATACATATATATGGTTAAATAATGAAAGTCTAAACGTGTTATACCAAATCACGTTATATTCTTTATTTAAAAAGCACTTTCCCTCGAAGGATGATTCGTGTCTTTCCATGTGACTGCGTGCTGAAATTGTAGAGATGCTTTGTCCACTATCAACGAATTGTCTTTAGTTCATATCTCACAAGATTTATTTTTATTTTTGTTGTACTGCAACGGTTTAATTGAACCGTCCGCAAGGAGCAATTTTGGAAATTAACCAAATTCCAAAATTTCAATTAAATCCAATAATAATTGTATAAATGACAAAAACATTTAAAACACATGTAAAGTTAAAGGGAATAAGTAGGTTGACCAAGCCAAGGTCACGCGCTTGGACAAGAAAAATTCAGTTTTCCGGTTTGAACAGGAATACTTTCGTATAATCCTATGCAGTAAATTCAAAAATCCGAAAACTAAAAATAAAATGATATCATCGTGTAGAGCTAGGAAAACCTAGTAATAAATAATAAGATAATAAACTCGTCAAATTAATAATAAAAAAGTTATAGCCATAATAAAACGTCATAAAACATAAAAAACTCTTAAAATGAATAAATTCCAAAATCTAATAATAACAGTACATAACCATAATATAAACTAGTAATAAATAAGACTCGAAATCAAAATTTAATAAAAGACCATAAAGTAATAAAATCATAAATAACCAAACATGCAGAAAGTACCGTAATTTGTGAAACCCAGAAGCGAGAAAGAAGAGGAAAGCAGTTTTGGGACTTTCAGCATCAGAGGAACAACTTACAAAAAGAAGATTTCAAAAATTTCCAAAATTGAAAAAACTAAATTCAGAAAAACTACGAAATCTTCAAATCCCCATAAAAGAAAAAATATACGTCGTATCGCTGCAAATGAAGATGGAAAATCGTCAGGAAGAGAAGGGCTTCAAAATGAAATCACCCAGAAGAAGATCGAGCGAAGCGAACGGGATATATGAAGAAAAGAAGAATTCGCAAGCAAAAACTTAAGATTTTCAGGAATCAACGTGTGTTCAAGGTCGCGCGCACGACAGGCAATCGACGCATGGAGAGGGAAGTATACCAACCCTAACAAAAATCCACCATAAACAATTAAACTAATAACAACTAATAATAATAGAAATAGATAATTCAAAATGGAAAAATTAGACAAACAATGTAAGAATAAGCCAAGGAGAGTTCATCGTAGTGCAAATAAATAAAGAAACTTAAATAAATTGTGAAGTAAAATAGTAACAAAAATCAACGAAGGTTGGCCACACTGAAAGGCCTAAACTTCGACGAGTTAACTTTCTTCAAGTTAATTCGGCAGTCTCGTATAGTGCCAGCTCCAGGAAAGTCTCGTCTAGTAGCAGCTCCAGGAAAGATCACCAACTTTACTCAAGACTGAAGAGGAAATCGTCGTGAAAATATATTGTCAACGTTCAGTACTTCGCCAGGTTAATAACGGTGCCCACAGAAAGGATCGGCCTTGCAGGAGACAACGTGACATCCTACAACAGCTTAGTATAAGAGATCTTCACTACGGACTCCGGCAAACATTCTTCTAGAACTTGTCGTCATCAGCAGATTCATCGAGAACTGGACTTCGGGATATTCTAGACAACTCTAAGAAACCATCTCCAAGATCCACTAACATTCTCAGGATCAGGACGAGCGGACTTGTGCAATTCACAAAAACAAGGTACTGCATAAATCAAGCTTTTTTAATAAATAAAATTTATTTTTTAATAAACTTGAATTACGTCCAAAATTATTAAAATCAATAAAGTTAACTAATAACATTTTAAAGTCAAAATAAAGTCAATTTTAAAGTCATTAAAATAAAGAGATATAAAATAAAATAAAATTCGAGTCAAATAATAAATCAATCAAGTAACAGATTGGAAACAGATAAATGATAGGATTCATAAATATATGTATTAGATTAAGAATATAATTTGTTAGATTTAGTTAATGTTAGAATTGTTTAGTATAGAAAATTTTCAATTTGTTTGAGGAAGAAGCATTTAATATAAATTGTCAGAAAAGGCGACATTAATTGTTGTAAGTGATTTGAAAGAAATCCATTGTTTCTTACAGTAAAAATTAAATTGTAGACTTTTCAATAAATTTGTTAAATTTCACTGTCTAATATTTTAATTGAAACTAACCTATGCAAAGAAACTCATAAAATCAGAAAGAAGAAGAAGTAGGTGCTCACCAGTAAAAAGTTAAATTCAAAAAAGAGCAAATTTTGTTTTAATGAATTAATTAGCTCCAAAGGGCACACCCTTTGAAAAAGAGTCTGGAGTTTTAAGAAAGGTAAGATAGTATAAGAAGTGAATATATTAATATAGTAAAATTTTCATGTGTTAGCATAAGTTGATTAAATTAAATTATTCTTGTGCGACATAAGAAATAAGAGCCTTATCGAGATTATAAACTGCGAAAGAATCAGTCTCTACGTTTCGTGTAGTAGTTGTAGCTTGGTAGGGTCTTGCGACAAGACCGTCGTGTGCGTCTGTTGTTGCGGGGGGGTGCGTTGCAGTACCTGTATTAAAACCAGTTATTAATGTCTTATAATAACTTTAATAGTTCCATTTTTCTTATAGACAAGTTCTTTGTGGAGAATTCTAAATCACGTGGCAGCAATTTCACAACATAACTAAAATTTGCGAGTTCTCACGCTTTTTCATAAAAAAGTTTATTTACGGAAAACAATATTGTCTTAGCAATTCTAAAATTGTTAGTACACCATGTCTTTTACAGATTTAAAACTTCCTAACACATTTTCTATTGTTCGAACAGAACTTTGGAGAACTACCTCTCGTAGGTCATAGAGCAACTAGCCCCAAATGATGACTGATTTAACCACGAGATTTTTCCTCTTCCGAGAGCGAGCTGTACCGGTTAACCGTTACAAAGGTTTAACATACTCCCGGCAAATCCACTCAAATTTATAAACACTTTATTTTAAACAACTTATTTTAAAATTAAACATGATTATTTATTTTGTTGTTTTGAAAATCTATTTTTATCTTAGAAATGACTTTATTCAGTACGAAAATATTACCTAATCCGGCTAACCCCCACCATTGTACGCGCTGTATTCAAACATTCATTTGAATCTTAATTTTTACCTTATAACAAGACGCAGAAAAATTTGTAATCTACGGTTAGAAAGAGAAACATGTGATAGAACAGTGTTTTGGTCGACAAAAGCAACCCAGAAAAAAATTTAAATGAAAAATTGAATTTTGCTTCCAATTGCCTTTATGATCTGATATATTGCCAACAACATGAAATCAAGAAGACACAAGAAAATCTAATAGGGCACAAAGTACAAACTGATAAGCACTAAACAGAACTGCACATCATCTTTCCAAATCAGTTTTAAACAAAATACACCAGAAAGAGGTACCTCAAAAGTGTAACTATGTTAAACATAATTTATTTAAACTATTTAATATATGACGTATACAGAAAATGTATAAAAATAATTGTTATAAGTGTTGTGTAAGTGTAAGTGTTTTGTGGACGTAATAGTTGGCCTGAAGATGCTGCCTGTGGTAGCGAAACATGTAGCCACATAAAAGGAAACAACAAACAAGGACTACATTTGACTGACACAAAAGTATGTATAAAACTTTCATAGTTGTCAATATTTTCATCAGACTCAAAACTTTCCTGGTCTGATTCATCTGAAAATGATTAGTTTTTAATTTGTTTTGTTGCTTTTTGTTGTTTTTTGGGTGTTGAGGTTTTTGATGATCTTGGGTTTTTTTAGCCATTAGTAGAAGTGCAAATCCCAGTGGCAGCATTCTTTTGGTTGTTAAAATCTTTTGAGGTAAAACTTGTTCCTGATTGAACATCTATGGTCTTCTTTCATCCTCTCATGGATACTTTTGGTTTATTATGATGCATTTCTTTCAATAGATCAATCATAATGTTTGAAATATTGGAGGATTGGTTGGAATCATCAACTCCAGGCAGTTTTTCCAAAATCTTACCTTTATCCAGAGGTCTTATTACTGTTGCTTCAAAAACTTTTTAAATTGTCTTACTCAAGTTTGGTGGTGTCATGTTTCCATCAACTTTTTTAGAAATCTTGGAAATTGATCTTTTGGAAAGGATGGAGTGTTCTTCCCATCTCCTAGCTTCCATTCTATTAGAACTTGCTGCCATACTCTCTTCATTGGTGCAAAGACCACAATATCCAAAGGTTGGGTGGTCAAATACATATATTTTTATTGAATTAAGCATATAAAACCATATAATTTTCACATTTTTTAATCACTTCTGTGACAAAAATAGAAGCTTAAATTGAACTCTATTAACAGTTTTGTCCCTTTACGTTGCTTAATTCAAGGTAAAACAACAGTGTGAAACAATTTCACTGAAGGTGTGTTTGTAGAACCATCCGCTCTTAGTTGAATTGTATCGACCATATTCAAGACCTTGAAAATCCAGGTTGTCAACATATGTTGTGCTTTGTACACAATATACAAAGGTAAATTATGACCATCATCGGAAATGAAAAATATCACAGAAAAGGCAATCTTTGTGAAGTTAATGTTCCTCTCAGGTCTTTTAACTTTATGCTTGAAGGTAATTTTTTTGGCCTTAGGATCATCACAAAAGTTAGTCTTGTCATAGTTCAATATATTACCTTTTGGAATATCATGTATAGTTATGGCTAATTTTGTCAAAATACTGGTTTATAATTTCAGGGCTAACAGCTGCTCTGTCCTTCTTAATATTAGTACACATTTTAACATTTAAAGTTATGTTTCGTTGCAAGAACAATCTAATCCAATCACTTCCAGGTCTCGTGCCATTTTTGGAAGATGGGATAGTTTTGCCTGAAGAATTTACATATGACTCAATTACACGCTTTACTTGACTGTAATCTAGAGGAAAACCCCACTCAGCAACTATTGCAATATTATCAGCAAACACTTTCTCTTCTTCCTCAGTGAACACTGTAGGGTGTCCTACTTTAAAAAAAATATTATAATTTTTATCTGGTAAGTTTTTTCTTAAATCTTCTACATTTAATATTTTACAGTAATTACACAACATCCCTAATGAAATGCTATACTTATTAGCAGCATTACATAAACTAGCGTTTTCAAATTTTACTTCTTTTACAGCATTGTATAAAGTTTCTTCGTCATAATTGCAGTAACACAGAGCTCCAACTTTACTTCATATGTCCGAACCATTATACCGTACTGTAGAATGTTTTAACACTTAAAAATAAACACTGGTACCGGTAATAAATATTCAAAATAAAAACTTCACTTAAAATCAATAAATAGGTCTATTCTCACACAACACCAAGCAGTAAGTACAAGCAACCTTTTGCAGAAACAGTTCCTATAGTCATGGAACTAGTAATCATCTACAACAAAACCCAACCATTAGGATACCGTATGCTTTTAATACAACTAACACATAAAAAAGTGGTCAATTGTCACTGTTCAGAGTAGCCCTAGCATCAAAGTTTGTTGGTAATCCTTAAATATTTAGAAGAATATAATTATAGTTAATTTGACACTGTGTAATAGGTATTAAAGTCTTACTTCATTTCTAATATTAATCAGAGCAAAAACATTAGAATCATACTCCAAGTTTAGCTAGATTAAATGATCAATTTCATATCAACCTATTTTTAATGTAAAAACAATTTGAATGTTCATAAAATTATTTTGGGATTCATATAATGACAAATATTTGGTTTGAGAATTTCTTAAAATGATGTTGAGAATTTTCAGATGTTGAGTCATTTGGAAAATTTCGGGCTCTTTCGTTTTTAGTGTGCTCATTTCTCTTGATTCGTTTTATTATAACTTAGACGTCATCCTATAAGGTTGTGATACATCTGTACTTTGGAAGCAGGTTTTACCCCAGCCTAACATTATGTCAACAAAATTTAAGATATTGAAATAAACTATGTTTTTGAGATATACATAATTAAAATGGACCTAAATTTGTATAAACTCGATATTCTATAAATTAATTGGAAAATGTTTGACCAAAACGAGATAAATAGATCCATGACATTAACACAATGAGTGCGGCCGGGATGCCGGCAGGGCAGGGCCGCCATGCGTGCCCGACTGCCGCGACGCCGGCGGAACAGACAATAGCAACGATTTCCATTGCTCAGTGTGGCCCAGCCACTTGTGATAGAAGAGTTGGGTTTGCACGCATTTTAAGGTTATCCCTTGTGTTTGTTTACGACTTGCTTCGTTTGTGGATCGGGGGCTCGGCATTCGTTTGTGGTGACCGATACCTTTACATCGCGCTTACAGCGTTCGTGGTCGGTGACGAGTGTGTTTTATTGATACTCATTTTGTGTTTTTTAGTTATTTTACATTCAATAACTTTTGCGAAACATGTCCCGATAAACCAGGGCTTTGCCTCTGTGCGTGTTTTGAAAAATATCACGACTCTTTGTAAGACGTGAACTCACGGGTGGAGGGGGGTTGTTGTAAATATGTGAAATATGTATACTAGTAATGGGAAACTTAGATGATCAGTCAATCGATCATCAAATATAAATGTATAGTGCGGCGCAGCAGACTCAGAGAAACTGACCGTGGCGGGGCGCAGCCAAGACTTCGGTGACGGGCAATGGTGGACGCGGTAGGATGCGGCCAGGACGCCGGCAGGTCATGACTTCCACGTCCTGGATATGAAGGAAATCGAGCAGGAATCGAGTTTACCCTAAATCTGAACTTCTACAATAGAAAGTAACTTTTGGTGATAAATTAAAATTTTAGTATTATCCAACCCTATTGGTCATTTTTACCAAAGTAAATGTGTTAATCTGTTCTCACTAACAAGATCGAGATGATACTGAGTTTTTCCTCAATACAACTCTCGCTTTTCGAGATTTCGCACACCATTACAAATTTGCATGTTTCATTTGTATGGAGACTTTTGCCTCTCATCCTGAAACATGACCTATAATCATTGTGATGAAATAATTATGAATTTCAATAAAACATTTGTCCAACTTTTACTTTTAAATAAGTTATAATAAAATTAATAGGTTTAGTAATAATTCAACTCGATTTTATGAGCTGCTATCTTTATCATGGGAGGGGGATGTGTTAATTTTCTATGAATCCACATAAAAGATTATCTTCAGTAGTAATCGTAATTGCCAATGAACATATACAAAGTAAAGCATTATGATATTGGCTTTTCTTTAATAAGTATTTATAAACTATTCAAGTTTTCCATAGTTATAATATCGGATAAAAACACAACGAGAGAGCTCACACTTTACAGAATTATAACTTACCTACATACATACATTTACCATTTAAAGTGAAGGAAATGAATTTACACTATTTTTATGATGTAGCAACAGTTCAGTCATACGCAGTGGAGTCAACACTTACATTAATAATCAAAATGCCAATAGGATCACAGACAGACATTTTTGAACACTTCAAAGTTAGGACTATTCCAGTTTATCATAAAGAAACAGGAAATTGGATCCAATGGGACACACTTGAGGATCATTTGCTTCTAACAACTGATAGGAGACAATTTATTTACTTTAAACTTGAGGATTATGAAAAGTGCAAAAAGAGACTTATACAAATTTGTGATTTTAATTTTAAAATTAGGACAGGTGTGAATTCAAATTGTTTAGCTCAGTTATTTAAGGGCATCAATATAAATTCTTGTACTAAAACAGTTTATAAAGAGAGGATTTCTCCAATATTTTTGATTAATGGGATATAATGGGTTATAACGGATAAACAAACTGCTATTTCGATGAAATGTTTTAACGAAAATGGTATCAATTTATAAAAGTAACACAGAACACTGGTATTTTGTATAACAGCAAATTACGAAATTATAGGGGTTAATTTTAGAATATTAGCTCAAATTAAGGGGAATACATATTATGAAGGAGTATTGGAGAGCTTACATGTTCCAGACTTTTTAGTGATATTCTATCAAATAATGAACAACTGATGTTAGTTTCTGATTTAAAATTGACAAATAATTCTATACAGGAGTTACATTTAATGGAAGATATAAATTATGATGGTATTGGGTTAGATAAGTTGTTACTGTACTTCACATAAAATCAAAAAAAGATTTCCATCAAGCATGAATTACGACTTTTAACTGGTCACTCTATATCACCAGTTATATGATATTTCTTATGATAATATTTTGTGTTTACAAAAAGATACAGAATTTTAAGACATGTTTTTTGAGTTGTTGTGCAGGGTCAAGGAGTGAGGGAGGACAGAACAAGACAGTTATTGAAATAGCACCGTCACAGTTATCTTTAGATAATTCGAGAGTCAAGATGGGCTAATCTTCAACGAAATCTTCTTGCTCTGATCTAAGGAAGGATATTTTGAGAAGTATCACTTATGTTTATGTTAATTTTAAAATGTTAGAAAGTAAAGGTTAAAATTTATATTGATGGGAGAGATAAATGTGAAAGACTGCAATCGCTTCACAATTCATGGTTTAGTAGCGAAGTATATATTTCAAGGGAAATAAAAATACACATAATTATTTTTTGGGGTTATTTATATTGAGGTGGAAATTGTTATGATGTAAATGACAAGAACACATGGGAAAATTGTAAATTTGAGAAAGCAGATTGAAGTATGGGAGGGCACAACTTATAAAATTTCATTACCTCTTCAACATATCTACATCAGCTTTGCTGACAGATATTGGCATCCAAGTGGCTAAGTACCAACATCACATAAACTTCAAAAGATGAAAGAGAAGAAAACTTTTTAAATGTATTATAATTTTGTTGCAAATGTAATACCATCATGAAAATTTTCTTGTTAAATTGTTTTGTTCGCTCTATTAGCTCCTAGGCATAAGTTGTTTCACTTGAGTAAAAATGTCAAATGTACAAGGTGTTGTTAAGTTTAAGATAATGTATAAGATAGTAGATATTTTATAGATAGATATAAGAGACTTTGAAGCTTTCGTAAGACTTTTCAATGACATTTACAATAATAAATAGGGGATGGAATTTTATGATTGAAATGTATCATATGTAGAATAAAAGAAGTTGTAAAATAATATTTTAGGGTTGGGAGGGTAAAAGCAAGAAATAAACAATTTCTAAATAAATGAAAAATATATATTTATGTTTAAATATAAGAAAAAAAGTACAATTCATTAATTATTTTAATATACAAATCATGGCTGCATCTACATTTACACAACACAATAATTTATTAAGATTTAAGATTTGACTAACTTAACATTTGAAACTTCAATGGGCCGTATTAAATTCAATTATATAAGATGTAAGATAGAAAAAAAATGTCACCACTCACACACAGCAGATAAGATTCCAACCAAATGATTAAAACATTTTTAACAAATGTTTAAGTTTTAAATAATGAGACAGACCAGCACCGGATGATCTGGTTGCAATGTAAAGGCAGCAGTAACCACTAAAAGCAAATGTGTCACAATGGTTACATATCAAAGTGTATGATCTGGTATTTCATACAAGCCAAATATGTTATTTGGGCTTTTGAAAGCAGTAACAAGACAAAAGTCTTGTTGCCAAGGCTTAATTAACATAAGTCGAGGTACCGACTTTGTTGAGGTGGGGGGGGGTGGTGAAGTGACAGGTACTATGCATCTTATATTATGAAATATAATATTATAACATAAATTTACATAATGACAGGAAAGTACAACAATGCTCTTTATACACTGAACAGGGTATATTGGGAAATGCAGCAGTCATAATTTTATAAAAGAAGGGGGTGACGTTTTGAGGCTGATGCTTTTGCAACAGACCAGAAGGAGCAGTCTGGCTAGAACCGTGAGTAGAACCAGACCTACATGTTCTTGCTTTTATCCTCCTAAGTATGTAGCCCGAATTAGTAGAGCAAGTGTAAGGTAAAATAAAGTAATAAAAGATAGTTTAATTAATTATACACGGTTTACCTTTATTTTCTCACCCCAAGCTAATTTCAAGGGACTTACGTCGCAAGCCATTTTGACCTCCTGACAACCGTTCGAACGCGCAGAATGAGTGCATAAGGATCTCAACAAACAACCAAAGACACGCCATCGCTCTAGAACTCCAATAAGTCCGACCCAGCAGCAAGGAGCCCGTCACATCACATTCATTAAAATTTGTATTAATTTCTATATTTAACTTTATAAATTAGAGATTGGGGGTGAAGAATCCATCCTTTTGTTAAGTACTGACCACACTAGTTCTTCTAGGATATGAAATAGTCAGGCACATTTTTTAAAACATCTTTTTCTTATTACTTTAATTTATTTAATTTAAAAGAAAACATTTATCTACTTAAGTATGCACACATAATTATTATATATAAAAATCATATAGGAAACCCATGAAACAAATTGTTTATTGTATTTATATATTTTTAAAACAAATCTATCTTCAAATTTTTAATGTGCTCAACATCTAACTTCGATTACAAGTTCATTATTCATTTTAATATTTTATTTAAACTTAATTTTAGTCTGAAACATACACCAATCCCCCCTTATATACACTATTTGTCGTTTAAAAACATATACTTCACAACAGCTTTGCTTTTTGTTACTTTACAGTCTCCCATAAATTGATCACATCTTACTTTCCATTCTCTCGAATCTCTAAGAGGAACTCTCTAATAATAATGATAACTTGAAAAAGGAAATCCCCTTTGGTAAAGCCGGACTCCAGTTCCCTCTGCCTTCATTGTATCGTCACTTTTCATATGTTCAAATTTCACAAACTAGATTTCAGGTGTTTATATAATCCATTTAACTCTATTAAAACACAGATGATACACTCTAAGTTCTCATCAATTGATCAAAACTACTTATATTTATAGATACGTCACTTCTATTATACACTTTCAATCTGTTTTAATATATTCATATTTTAAAGATTATAATAAAGTTTAAGTCAAAGTATAATAAAATTGTCTGATAACTGCTGATCAGTAACAAGTAATATGATACCGGTTGCAATTGAGAAGTGTTACACTTCATCTGTGGTTACAATCACTTATTGCCAAAATATTTAACATTGGATTGACGACTTAATTCTTAACAAGATGTAAGATATTCAAAACAAAAGATACAAATCACATAATACTAATTATTTCTACATAAAATGGTCAGGAACATGTGTCTAATTATAAGAAATATTTAGGTTAAATTAAATATAAAATGAATAATATGGTCAATCTAACAACCCTATTTGGTCGAATCATAAAAGAGATCGACAACACTGTGCAGACCAAACACTTTATATAGGTTCTATCAATTAAGGAAAAACCTTCTACCAAATAATGTCATGCCTAATCAGCTAGTTGATAAAAAAGTAGGAAATTCACACCTTGGAGAGATGCTGGGTAAAAGCCACTTCCCTTGAAAACTCAAACCGATGTGGTCGATCTAAGTGAAGAGAGATTATCACATGGTTGGGTGAGAATTATTTTAAAATCTTAGAATAGCACAACTTGTTATTCTAAGATAATATTCAAGTTCAATAATCAAAATAAAATAACAATAAAACCAGAGTGGTTAAATTGCATTAGAAAATAATGTTAAAAAACATAATGCTCTACTAAAAACAAATTTTTTTACTTATTATTATTTATTAACTGTATTGGAAGTCAATTTGTAAGAGTTGTGACTGTACTATATTTTAGGTTCCCTTACTTATCTATTTCTGAATTTACTCAATTTAAATATTATAACCTAAAAGTTCGGTAGTGAGTTCTTACCTTCACTTATTGTACTTTGTACACCAAATCCTGCTTTGAAATCGGAAGATACATATTCTAAACTATTGTTTAAAGCAAACACGTTAACTTTGATTTCCCTGTTTTTTAACATAAACAAAATTTAAATTGTCATCTAACAACTTATGTTAAATATTACTAATTTTCCATTTAGATATTTATGTGAAAGAAATTTGTTAAACTGTTCATTGTTCTTCTAAAAAATGATTAAGGTAAATAAGCTACATTCTACTTACGACTTATTTACTTAGTCTATATTAGTATTTCAACTTTATTAAAAACTTTTACTTTTTAATAATACACAAACCAGTTTTCTTTTATTACTATTTCATTTGACTTCAAGTTTTTCAATATTTAAACTTAACTTTTTGAGTGCCTCTGTTCATTTTAAACTATGTCTCTCTTACACATCTGTATGTGTTGAATAACTAGCGACGACTGACTCATGGAAACCATTGCACTACACTCCCCTTAACATATAATTTTAGGAAAAACAACATTTGTTCTTGAACATTCGACCATTCTAATCAATCAGCATAGCTAATTGTCCTTTGCTTCCTTATATGGAATATCATACCATTGGTTAGACACGCCTTTGTTCTAGAACGTTCAATGACTAAAATATGACCCAATTACTTGTTTCTTTGTTAAACCGAAACACACTATGCAAAAATACTTTTATTTTTCTGTAAAAGCACTTCTTCTTTAAAAAAGATAATTTTTTATTTATTCACCAATCTGTCACATAAATTGTAACTTATTCATTTCTTAATTCTAACACATTATATTTTATTTATACACTCAAAGCGAAAAGGGAAGTGGGGTGAGAGACAGCTGGCTAACATGAGCCAACAGGTCGACTGCGAACAATAGCTCGGTTGATCACGTGACATTACAAGTCCAGACTGGATTAAATAATATGATTCAACTTTGTTACAAAAATTATTCACATTCTATCTCCTATGTTAAATTTTAAATTGTTTAAATTTTGAATATAAAAGTATATTATGATAAAGAATAACTGGTTAGCATAGGAAATACAAGAAAATGTTTATTAACCCGAATAGTTTAATAGTTATTGCAAAAAATATGCATAGACAAAAAACTAAAATTTTGTCTATATAAGTTAAAATTTTTATAATGGAAATAGGTTAAGGATATGTGACATAATATAATGATACCAAAATAAGTACATATATAATTAATTTTGGGGGGGTTTTTGACCATCTAAAAATCGACAAGTTTAACAATGAATAACTTATCAGAAAATGAAAATAAATGAAAAACGTAAAGAATTCCTTCATTTCTAAGGCAGAGGCTACAAAAACCAAAAAGAAGAATTAAGAAATTCGGAACCGATCAAAAGTTGGTCAAAGAAAAAATCATGAAAAACTAAAAAGGGTATATCTTAGAAAGTTGTCCTCCTACAACTTTAAATCAAAGTTGTGTGGAATCCAGAAGTCAAGGGGAACAAAATGACATTTACAGATTTCCAGAATTCCTATTAGAACCAGAGATATGGGAATTTTCAAGAAAGTGTACAAATTAAATTCCAGAAAGTCAGACAGTACAGGAATCAACCTGTAGAAACCCCTACCACACAATAGGGGAGGAGTCAAGTGTTTGGATTTTGCAAAAACAGTGCTGGCAACCTATATACAAATAAACTAAATAATAATTAGTTAATCAACAACTAATTAAAGTAAAACAAACAATAAAATAACCAAAAGAGTTATAATAAAAACTAACTAAAGTGAAATCTTGAAGAAATAAACAAAATTAATCAACTTTAAACGTCATAAATGAAAGGGAAATGTTCATAGAAATTGGTACCATGGAACAGGGAATAAGTTTTGGAGGTCCATTTCAACAGAACTTTTCTGCAGTCTTGATACAGCTCCTAGAAGGAGAACGAGTCTTGATCAAGCTCCTAGTAGGAGAACAACTCTAACTAGCACCAGAAGGAGAGTCATCTACAATCATATTTATGTGATCAGCACTAGGCTATACCGATTGTTTTATTGGAAGCGACCTGGCATTTCAAATGGTATAGCAAGATACAACAGACAGCCACACTGATTCAAACTTGGACTTCATCTTTAAACTTCTCGACTACAAGATCTTCAATCTGTAATCATTCAACTTTGACAACAGCACAACCGATTTCAATGTAACTGAGGACTGCTAGCTGACATCAACTAGACTTCAACCTTCACCAAAACAACTGTAATCAGCATTGCCTTACAGGAGCCGAAAACAGCTATAAATATGTTTACAAGGTACCACAGTTACGATTTTGAATAAATATTCGCTTTGAAATAAAAAATATATTTTAAAAAACTTTCTGGGGAAAATTATCAAATTTAAATTCTTTTTTATTCTATATATGTACTTTTTAAAGTCAATGTGTTTTTAATTTTAAAGTAAGTTTGATTTTAATATTTAGTAAAGATATATTGATTTTAATAATAATTAGAGAAATAATAGTCATTGATATTTATGTTTAATTCTTATAACATGTTTTAAAGCTAAGAAAAGTTATGATTAAATCAAGTTAAGAAATTTTATAAATTAAAATCTTGATTAATATAAAGAATTAAAAAAGGAATTTTTAATTAAAATATAAATTTTATTTCTGGATAACATTGTGTTGTGTGGATTTTAAACTAACCCTAGGTTGTTTTCAGTTTAAAATTGAGTGTGTATTTTAAAATAATTTGTGCTCTCATAAATTTCACAATTTTAAATAGATTCTGCAAAATAACTCTTTCAAATGACACTCCCTGAGAGTGAGTTTTAAAGTTATAGCAATAAGAGAAAAAAGAGCTAGTTTTGATTAAATAATAAAAGTATTAAAGGAATTTTAAAGTGATTCCTAATATATAAGAATAAATACTAAAGACAGTATTTTATTCTTGGAGCATTGTGTTGTTTGGCATATTAAGAACATTAATAAATAATTTATCAAGCAGTTCCCCAAAGGTGGGACTTGAATAAAATTAAGGGTTTATTGGAATTGCATAGCATTAAGTTCAATTTCCCATTTACAACCTTCTGTTGTGAATAACGTCAAAAAGAAGAAATAAACGGGTGAAACCAAACATCGCACTGATGCAAGCGGCGCCCAACGTGGGGCTCGCACTGTTTCAAGCAACACACTGTTTCAGTATGCGGAAGATTACACAATACATTATAACCATTTAGTTATTTGCGAATATTGTTTTACTATTTATTTATTATCAATAACAATTAATTTAAACAAAATATGTACAACTATGTATGAAGTAAAATAAAAACAATTTTATTATTATTATCCTATTATGGACCTAACCTCATGTGATTCCATTCTTGATTTCAATATCACATGCCTTACATGTTATTCTGTCATAATCTAAAGAGCATGTGCAGTGTATACTTTTTAGTTTCAACAATAAAATCAAATAATTAATAATTTAAATTTTTTACATCAATAATAAAATATCGTTCAATATCTATTTTGCTATTAAAACACCTACGACTTACAGCACTATTTTTCAATAAAGTGATATAAAATAAGTATGTACTTACTGGACATCCGTAGTTCTTCCATTCATCATCACCTATAACATTGTCATCAATATCAGGCACATCAGAATTATCTTTTCCAAGTGAAATAGTTTTGTCTGCAACTTTAGAACTACTTGCTCCTGTCTCATTTCCCAGTTCTTGCTGTTGTTGTAGAGCACGTCTTAAATTCGGTTTTGTTATACAAGGGTCCACAAACTGTGAACAAATGAGTAGACTTCACTACCTTAAACTAATTTCAACGATAAATCAATACAAAAGCACAATACAATATCAAAGCTTAAAATTAACTTAAATAAACTTAAATCAGAAATAACCAAACTTTTGCAAAGAAAAACTAGAAAAACAAAATCCAAAATTCAAGCATAATTCATGTAGCCAAACCTATTACCATTCCACATCTATAGTACATGATATCTCTCATGTTAATTATTATATAGAAGAGCTGGTACAGCTAATTTGGTTTATTTTTAAAAAAATTTTTACTACCTACCTTACTTCTTAAGAATAAATTATTTTTTCAATCAGGAATTCACTTTTTCACGGAAAAATCACAATTTAAAAACTATGAAATCCACTTATTTATAGGTTAGACATAATGTCAATTATTCTTCACATTCACGTCTCGTATGTTAGTAAAGAAATTGCAATGTTTATATCTGTGATCACAGGTAACATGAAATGCTGTCATTGCTCCAACATTTCTTCCTAGCGGCTGTGAAATTATATTGCCTTACATGTTAAGGTAAGCAAAACCAAACCTACGACAGGTTTGGCCAGGTGGCTCTATATGTATGTGTATTAACAAAGCCACTTATGTTAATGGTAAAAGATATAGTATTTGCTTACTAACATTATGTTGCACCTGTATTCGCTGTATGAATTAGAATTACAGGCCTGATAATCCGGCATTTCCAGTAATCCGGTACCGGGAAAATCCCGAACGTACCATATTATCAGAAGTCTACTGTATATATATATATATATATATATATATATATATCCTGCCAAATCAATTTCTCTCATGATTCTTCAACCATACAACCTCATAATATTATAATCGGCATACATCATATATATATATATATATATATATATATATATATATATATATATATAGGCTATATATCTAGTAACCTAGCCAGACCTAAAAAACAGGCGATCATACATTTACTAACTTGACAAACATAGTTGTAAATATTATTGTAGGCATGTTACATGAGTTGAATTTCGAACTTCAATATTTATATTTTCTACTAAACTAATGTATTTTGTAACTTGAAAAGTGTCTTCTGAAAAACAATATGATCTGATTGTTTGGATATAAGGTAAATAGTTAACGATTTCATAATCTTTTATAGCAAAATTCAAGGGAGAGGTACAACCGACATTTGTCAACCAAAATTAGCTGTAGCAGCTACTCTATATAATTACTTCTCTCTTCACAGATAATAAACATAACAGTTTCTTGACTATGCTCAGATGTAGTAGACCTACCTACGAATTCCCATTGCTATCTGGGTAAATACCTATTGTACATCATTATCAGATTTTGCTATGAAAAATTATGAAATCATTAACTAGTTCAGTAGGGATATGCCAAGCTGTTGTTTTCTAGAAGCTGATGTGTAGGCATCAGTTTAATTCATCAGATGGGAAACATTAGTTTGTTGACTGCCTGTCTCATAGTTAATTGTTGTCTCTGAACAATTTTCCTCAATATAGTTAATATATTCAGTAAACTAATTTTTGACATTACTATACAAGAGTGATTCCAATTAAATGAAGTGATACAAAACTAACAACTTTTATAACAAGTTTAATGTTAATATTATCTTTTTTTTTTAAATATATCACAACTACAAAATACAAATACAAAATGTCAAAACAACAAACAAATACAAAGAGTATTAAAAGAATTCAAAATTACTTTTAGAATTTTGCACCTATCCATTTAAAAATTAATAATAATTTTATTTTAACACACTATTCAGGAACTGTAAAAAAACTATTACTCTTAAAACTAAATTAACAATCATTATTTAACACGAAACTAATACAATTGTTTAACACTTTTAAAATATTCTTATTTTTTAAATAATATTCTCTAAACAAAACAATAAATACTTGATTAATAGCCAAAACAAAACCATTTCAATGTAAAAAAGATGTGTAATAATATCATAATACACACTCAGCACTCACACTAATAATATTACTGGACTTAACACATCATATTAGAAAGATCAGACATTAGTTAGGCAGTGATGGAAGGAAGACTACAACACTCCAACATCATACTGTCTCTAGTTGAGACTATTTTTTTTTCCTCAATGCCTTTTCAGCAGGCTCAGATATAATCCATGTAACCCAATTTTTCACTTATTATTCATTGATTAAATGTCTTTATCACTCCCTTTTTTCCACATATAACTGATTTTATGATATTAATTTCCCTTAAACATCTAACAAGTAGAGATCTTATATGTTCTTTAAAGGTCAAGTGATTATCTAATAAAATTTTTATGTATGGGACTATTGGAATTTTCTGACTGTTAACTTGTAAGCTTTTATTGTTGATATTAGTTTTTTTTCCCCCTAGAGATAATAATAGCCTTACATTTCTCCACATTAAACTCTAAATGAAGTTCATTACATCCCATTGCCAGATTATTTAATGATAATTGTATCCTATTGTGAACCATATCATACACTTTACCTGATGAATATACCACTATATTGTTTGCGTATTGCAGTGACAGGGTTTTATTTGTTAAAAATTTGTTATTTTCACATATATAAATAAAAAGGAGTAAAGGGCTTAATGTGCTTCCTTGTGGTAAGCCCCTACTAGTGTATATGTATAATATGTATACATGTATAATATGTATAATGTGATGAAAATAGAGTTACTTTTCTGTATGTAAGTAATTTGTGTAAATGTAAAATAAATTTAGCCGATATACCATATTTATACATTTTACTAAATAGAGTTGGTAAATACCCCTTATCATATGCGTTGGATAAATCCAGAGCGGTAAGTACAGTTGTTTCTTGTAATGCCTTTTTCTACTAACAGGAACAATCCGCCTAAATCGACTACAAGATTATTGGAAAAAACACTATCTCTTTGACTTGTCACTGAAAGTGGAGGGACAAGAGAACTGTCTGTTATCTTTCAACAGAGTTCGAAAACAACATGGTATCCGTGACTAACAAGCAAGGACAATCCAGATTCAAACCATTACCAATAGTACAGTACAATGCCCACATGAAAGGAGTAGACCGGATGGATCAGATGCTGGCCTACTACCCTTGTGAGCGAAAGACTTTGCGATGGTACAAAAAAATTTTGTACAAATGCTAATGATCAATGCCTACCATTTTCATAATATGCACAATGATACATAGGGCAGGTACAAAATGAATCTATATGATTTCAGATTCCAAGTCTTAGAAGGCCTTCTAACTCCGCCAACTCCACAGCCAGTATTCACTCCTCCAAGAAATGCTCTTCATTGTATCGCTAAAAGTGAAGAACGCAATGCCAGGGGTGGAACAAAGCCATAAAGGTGCAGAGAGTGTTTCAAAGAGGGGGAAAAGTACAGACTATTTATGTCTGTGTAGATTGCCCAGACAAACCCGGGCACTGTCCTGAAAGATGCTTCAACAAGTTTCACATCAACAAAGGCTTGTAGGGAATTAGGGCCGGGCTATAAATATTTTGTACATATAAAATAACATTAATAATTATAAGTTTAAATTATATAAATATTATAGATCAGTTTAATGGATATTTTGAAAATATTTGAGTGATTTTCCATTGAAATGATGTACAATAGTATGTCCCAGGGAGCTGATGACTCAGATCAGACCCACTCTTTATTACATCATAACACTTAATTACCCTGAACTAAAATGAACTTTTGTACACCATATTTGGATTTTCTACATGTAAAGGTATGTAAAAACACACTTATTCATTTTTAGTTATTTGGGTCATATAGTGTTAATTTTCATTAGCAGTGAATGTGTTAAAGTGAGTTTGTGAAGTATTAAAAATAAGTTGTTCTAGTGAGGTATATAAATATACGCATTTAAGATATCATGTCTGTGTTTTAATTCATCCAAAGAATTTGAATTCCAGGATTACCTTCTTTATTAAATAGTAGGCCTACTTTTTGGCTTCTCTCTCTCTCTCTCTCTCCCTCCCTCTCTCCCTCCCCCTCTCTCTCTCTCTTTCTCTCTCTCTCTCTCTCTCTCTCTCTCTCTCTCCCCCCCCCCTCTCTCTCTCTCTCTCTCTCTCTCTCTCTCTCTCTCTCTCTCTCTCTCTCTCTCTCTCTCTCTCTCTCTCTCTCTCTCTCTCTCTCTCTCTCTCTCTCTCTCTCTCTCTCTCTCTCTCTCTCTCTCTCTCTCTCTCTCTCTCTCTCTCTCCCTCTCTCTCTCTCTCTCTCTTTATATAAGTACTGAGGTATAGAAGTAATAGTAGGGTAATAATGTGAAGTCAATAAATTCATTACCAGATGTATGCAAAAGATTACATGATACATTATAAGCATTGATTTATTATCAATAACAATTAATTTAAACAAAATATGTACAATTATCTGCGAAGTAAAATTTAAAAAATCTAATAATTATTAGTTTCCTGTTATGGACCTAACCTCATGTGATTCCATTCTTGATTTCAATATCACATGCCATACATGTTACTCTGACATAATGTAAAGAGCATGATTGTGTAGTGTCTACTTTTTAGTTTCAACAATAAAAACAAATAATTAATAATTTAAATTTTTCACCTCAACAATAAAATACCTACGACTTGCAAAACTATTTTTCGATAAAAATGATATAAAATAAGTTTGTACTTACTAGACGTCCGTATTCCTTCCCTTCGTCATCATCTGACACATTGTCATCACTATAAGACACATCAGAATTATCTTTCCCAAGTGAAATAGTTTTTCCTGCAACTTTAGAAGTACTCGCTTCTGTCTCATCTTCCAATTCTTGCTGTTGTTGTACAGCTTGGTCTGAAATCTCTATTGAGAAACAAGAGTCCACAAACTGTAAACAAATGAGTAGACTTCACACCTTAAATCAATTGCAATGATAAATCAAAAAGCACAATACAATATCAAAGCTTAAAATTAACTTAAATAAACTTAAATCAGAATTAACCAACCTTTTCCAAAGAAAAACTAGTTGTTTTAATGAAATAGTTCCCCCCAAACCCCAAATTCCCACATGTCCTTTAAATTGTAATGTAATAACTTATTGCATTTTAATTTTGACATTCTATAGTTTTCTTCACTCAAATTTTATACTCCGTTAGACATGTATCTTTTCTGTACTAATCTGGTAAGTAGTTTATCTTTGGTAATGATATACCTTGACATTTGTTAATTTACTTATGCAAAATGTCAGTTGGTAAAACTATATACTCTCTACAAAAACAAAAACAATGCTGAACAAAAATAATATTGGGTAAATATCTATTGTACATTATCATCGGATTTTATTATTAAAAATTATGAAATTTTAACTATTTATTTAGTATTCAAACAATCAGTTCATATTTTTTGTCGAAAGACAATTTTTAAGTCACAAAATACATTATATTAGTAGAAAATAAGAAATATAAAAGTACAAAATCCAGCTTTGGTTACAATTGCCTACGTTAATATTAATAACTATGTTTGTCAAGTCGGTGATGTTGTGATCACTTTTTTATTAGATCTGGCTAAGTGAATATCGGAGTGTCCACTCAAATCAAAATCCAAAATTCAAGTATAATTCAAGGTTTTAAAGGCTTATATTTTTTATATTCAAGTACATTCGGTCGATATATGTTCATCAATAAAACATACTATTTTTTTAAGTTTTGAAGCACTTATATTACTTTTTCAAACACTAATTTTATTAAATCATTAAATTACTTCGACAGAGTAGTTTAAAAAAACTATAAACATTGAGAAAATATGTTTTTTATAATAACAAAGTATGTATTCGTTTCTCGTGATCAGCAACATTGTAGTAGCAACTATCAAAAGTTCAAGCTCGTATAATACGATAGAACACCGAAACACATGAGATCAATGTTTCATTTTACAAAAAAACTATACCTAAACACTAGACGAAAATATCGTATGAGAAGCGGTAAACTATCAATAACGTTGATGAAATATGTAATTCCAGATGGCTGTTCAAAATTCAAGTAAAATTCCCGTTTTTTAAGGCTAAATTTTTCACCTCAACAATTAAATACCTTTCAATATCTATTTTGCTATTAACCCTTCAAATGCTAATATTAATTTTTTTTCATTTGTTTAAAAATTAATAAAATATATTATTTTTTTACAAAACCTAACTTATAGGATATCATTTTTCTTAGAAAGATACGTAGAATTTATCTATGAAAAAAAAATATATATATATATAACAGTTTTGGAGTAAGTTATGTTAGGTGTCAAAATATGAAGTTAACATTTTTTAGAAAAACCTGTATCATCCAAAATCAATAGCTTACCACCTTTTTTCAAGATATACAAAAGTTTTGTATTTGTGAATACATTTAGAAGAAAAAAAATTGTTACATTTTCAAAAAAAAATTGTTTTAGGAAAAGAGGTAAAAACTTAGGCCTCATTTGAAAAAATCACCAAAAATAATTATATTATGCAAAACACAACTACAAATTATCATTTCTTTCAGAAAAGTGCATAGAATTATGTTGTGTAATGAACAAAAATTTAGATCTAAAAAATTTTGAGTTATTAGGTGAGGAATCAAAAAATTGTCCCGTGGCCGAGGCAAAAATTTCACAGAAAAGTTAATGTACACCATACAATTTTTTTTTGAATTTTTTCAAGTATTACTAGAGATTTGTAATATATTTGTGGATAAAAGTTGATAAAAAAAAAAAATTCACTTCTTACATTTTCAAAAAAAAAAGAAAACATTTAACGGAAAAAGGTAAAAACTTAGGCCTCATTTGAAAAAATCACCAAATATAGTAATATTATGCAAAACACAACTACGAATTATCATTTCCTTCAGAAAGGTGCATAAAATTTAGTTTTATAGTGGAAAAAATTTTTAATGTAATACTTTTGGAGCTAAAACGTCTGGAATCAAGAATCAGCGTAATAGCGGAAGGCAAAATTCCATAATATACTCTACATCAGTGTTTTTCAACCTTTTTCATGACACGACCCCCCTAGTATCAAAAAAAATTTCGCGACCCCCCGACCCTTTTTTCATGTATATTAAAAATATTTCATCAATTATTCTATCTATACATAACTTTTAGGCATTTGCATTATTAGGATTCGGATATAAATATTAAATTAAGTACATAAAACATATAATTTTAAATCGAATACGTGGCCAATTGATAAATTTTTTTCAATTTCGGCAATCTGGTACCAAGTTCGTAGAACTCGTCCTCCAGGCCGTGGACCTACAGTTGATAACTGTTGATAAACCCCACAATTGATAACTAACAAACAAATACAAACATATTGTTATGTTTATTGAGACTCTCAGCGCCATCTGTTTGTTATTAGCACTTGGAACTAGCACAGGTTCAGATGGCGCTGGTAGTCCGCGAAATATCCACAAGTTTTGAGACGTTTCGTTATGCTTCAAGATTATTCTCGCTAGAACGCGCTGCCCTATAAATAGTGTGGTCGACCGCGGCCACGGCAGTTGAGTGCAAGACAGCAAAGCAAGTGGAATTGGAAGCAAGACTGCGATAAGTGGAAACGATTCGAAAGTAAAACTACGGTGTTATACGAACTTTGTGTAAGGTGCTTTGCAGTTGGAGTAATTGTAGACTTGTAGAGTGATTAGTGAGCGTAAGACACACACGTTTTACGGTACGACGGTACGTAATTATTTGAGTTGTTATAATTGAAAATGGATAAAAGATCATCAGAACCATCAACGTCTATCGGGAGTCGTGGAATTCCGAAAAAAACGTCTTTATGACGACAATTATTTGAAATATGGGTTTACTGTGATTGAGAACAAACCGCAGTGCGTAATTTGCTTTGACATTTTGTCAAGAGAAAGCATGAAGCCATCGAAGTTGGTACGCCACCTAAACACAAAACATCCTAATGAAAAGAATAAACCCGTGGAATTTTTTGAGCGAAAATTGAAAGCTCTTGAACATAAAAAAACTGCTATAGGACAAATGTCCAACCTAAATGAAAAAGCATTGCTCGCTAGTTATCGAATAGCTTTTCGTGTGGCTAAAGCAGGAAAACCTTACAGTATTGCCGAAAATTTGATTTTACCAGCGGCTTTAGATATAGCAGAGATCATGTTTGGCAAGGAAGAGGTCAAAAAGCTAAAAAGTATACCTCTGTCTGACAATACCATTCAACGCAGGATAAGCAATATGGCGACTGACGTTTGTGATCAAGATATAGAAAAAGTGAAGAAAAGTTCTTTTATTTCCTTGCAATTTGATGAATCAACAGATATTGCGGGTTGTGCGCAGTTTGTAGCTTTTGTGCGTTTTGAATTAAATGAAATATTAATGGAAGAAATACTATTTTGCAAGACACTTCCCAAAAATACTACGGGCCAGTGCTTGCATAACATGTTCCTTGAAGCGACACAAGATATGAATATCGATTGGGCACAAAAATGCGTCGCTATTTGTAGTGACGGAGCAAAAGCCATGACTGGTGCGAAGAGTGGATTTATTGCTAGACTGAAAGAACAAATGCCAAACGCTTCTTGGATGCATTGCTTTCTCCATCGCCAAGCTCTTGCATCCAAAACCTTACCACAAGAATACAGTCAAAATCTAAATACTATTGTTAACATTGTAAATTCTATTAAAGGAAAAGCGTTGCAGACTCGATTGTTTCGAGTCAATTGTGAAGATATGGGGGCACAACACTGCAATTTGCTTTACCAGGTGGTTATCTAAAGGCAAAGTACTAACCAGAGTTATGGAACTTCGCTCTGAACTATTAGTATATTTACAGCAAGCCAAGTCACATTACTCTGAATTTATTTCTGACCCGGAATTCCTTCTGAAATTGGCTTTTATTTCTGACTTATTTCAGCATTTAAATAACTTGAATAAAAGTATTCAAGGTCGGGATGAAAACGTGATTACAGCAAAAGACAAACTCCATGGCTTTATAAAAAAAATTGAATTGTGGTCATCATCTATAAATCAAAACAACTTTGATTCATTTTTGTCGACACAGTCTTTTATTGAAGAAGTCGGAAGCGAAATAAACATCAACTCATATATATCTGGTATGAAAATGGTGTTAGATAATTTGAAGAAAGAATTGTGTTATTATTTCTCAGTGCAAGAGATATCGGATAACACTGGGCAAAGATGGATCTTAAATCCGTTTTTAAATGCAGCTATAAATGAGGCAAATTTAGCAACTAAGCTCAAAGAGAATCTGCTGGAATTATCTGCCGATGGGATGTTACACTTGGAATTCAAGTCTGAAAATTTGGATACCTTTTGGTTAAAAAGAAAAACAGAATACCCGGAATTAACAACCGAGGCTTTGAAGTGTTTGATTCCATTTTCTACCTCGTACTTGTGCGAGTTGGCATTTTCATCAATGGCTCAAATAAAAAGTAAACTAAGAAATCGCTTACATTTGGAAGACGATTTAATACTTAAGGTGGCAAAAACGAATCCACGATGGGAGAAATTAATTGAACAAACTCAAGCGCAACCTTCACATTAAGATGGAGTACTGGAAGATTTTATATTTTGTTGATGTGTTTGTGTAAAAATAACATAACGAGTATCATTTTGTTAACTTTTTATTAATTCAGCGAGAGTGTGGTGAAAATTTGTGACATGGGGAGTGTGGTTGGTGCTGAAAGGACCGATCTTCAGAATTTTTTTAATTGATAAAATTTATTAAATTTTTTTTGTCCTTGTTATATAATTATTTGTCTTTTACATAACATTTGCATGTGATAATTTTTGTATATAATATGTTGTTAGGTATAATTCTGTGTGAAATTTAAAAACACTATTAAAATTTCACTTTTTCTTTACTCAACTGAAACTTAAGACTTATAATACATTTTGAAATAAATAACCATTGGATATCTTATTTATAGTCTATATTTCTATAAAAATCTGCTATTTAACATAAGCAAGCACAGATGTAGTCATTTTCTATTTAAACACATTTTTAAATATTTTTTTGTAATAACCTGTTTGCATTTTTCTGACTTGTATGATTGATTATATGGAAATTTCGTTAAATATAATAATTTTAACTCTTCTTATGGACTTTTTATTTAACTCTTACAAATCTTATAAAAATAGAAATTCAGTTCTCTCGACCTTTCGCGACCCCCCTACAGAGGCTTCGCGACCAACCAGGGGGTCGCGACCCACAGGTTGAAAAACACTGCTCTACATTTCCTATTCAAAATTTTTTATATTTTTATATAATACATAAAAAAGTTTTGTAAAATAGTTGTGAATAGAACTTGGTAAAAAAATAATAAAAAATTTAAAAAATCTTAAATTACATTAGGAAAATATTTTTTTATGTAAAACGTCAAAAATCGCTAAAATAGCTAGGTTATGTGTCTTTTCTGAAATTCACCAATACAAGTAATAAAATAGCTGAAAACTTATTTTAGAATATTTGTAGGATCCAAAATACAATTACATACTTCTAACATGTGTAAATGATAATACAAGAGCAAATAAAAGGTAAAATGAAATAGATTTAGTATACTTACGTTTTGTATGACATTCAGTTTTTTGTGAAACACAAATACTTTTTGTGAAACATTGAGCGCTAGGCTTATAGAGCCATATGGAAATGTTCTGTAAATTTTACATTCACTCAACAAAAATATACTACTAAAAGCCTATTATAACTTGTATGAACAAATTATAATAAATAAATCACTCTACACAACACAAATATTTCATAAGAAAACATTTTGTGAAACGTGGCTTAGGTTAGGCTACATGCCTACATAGAAAAACTCTGTAATTATTACATTCACTCAAAGAAAACCATAACTCTACAATAGAAACAAGTATTATAAATTGTATCAACAAATTATAATAAATAAATTGTATTACAATACTAAAACTCGACAAGTAATCAAAAAATACTGGACTGACTGTAAACAAACCACTCCGGCATGATTGAATTGCAACAAACATTGGCTTGAAAAATGGCGTCTAAAGATACTAACCCCTCTTCGATCTTTGTTTAACAAGTCATTGACAGAAAGAATAAATTGTCGTCTTTCCAATGGTATGACATCTGTTTTACAAAATATGAACTATACTGAGTTATTCAATCTGCAGTAATGTTATCTACAATTAAATTAATTTTTGGTCACAACTTCAAAGAATCTATATATCTCAAAAACTATTACAGTTAGAAAAGTTTTGAATACGTAGTTCTACAAGAAAAGAAGAAAAGAATATAAGAAGAAAACATCTATAAGATATTGTGAACTTATGGTATTTGGCAGAGTATTAACATTTGAAAAAAATATATATATATAACACGATTTCTATTTCATCATATTTTGTCACGCCGTAACCTGCTTCTCCCTTACAGAAAATAGAGCAACTTCATCGATTTTTTTTTGATATTTCTAATTTTGATTTTGGCACATTCTGTTGGATGAATGTTGAAGCTTGGAAGATAACCATTCAAATAGTGTAGGGTTTCTTACGATTGCATATGTTTTACTAGGCTAAACAATTAATTGAATAAAAAGTAATATTTTAGATGAATAAAGCGTACAAAATTCTTGGTTTGGTTTTGATTCTATATATTTAAAACTATAACAGAAAGAATAATTTGGAAAGCACAGTTAGTAAGAAGAAGAAAAATACTATAAAATAGTATCACACTAAAGTTGTTAGACAGTTATACCGGAATGTGAAAATAAGACAATAGGATGCCATAATTTGAAGGTCAGTGTGACACGTAACTTTACACTTTCTCTTTGCGTGTAATACACAAACTTTACCAATTTATTAAATAAAATTGTAAACACTTTATGAACTTTTGGTTGTATGGTAATATTCTATGGAAAATTATCTTTAAAACAGCATAAAAATTATTGCCGTAGGATAATTTATACTAGGGTAAATGTTAAATTGAAAAAAAAAGTGATTTCTTGTCAAAAATTGCTAAACATTGCAAGGATTCTGCGTTTTACCTCTTAGAGGGCTAAAACACCTACGACTTACAGAACTATTTTTCGATAAAAGTGATATAAAATAAGTTTGTACTTACTGGACATTCGTAGTCCTTCCCTTCGACATCAACTAAAAGATTGTCATCACCATAAGACACATCAGAATTATCTTTCCAAAGTGAAATAGTTTTGTCTGCAACTTTAGAACTACTCGCTCCTGTCTCATCTTCCAATTCTTGCTGTTGTTGTACAGCTTGGTCTGAAATCTCTATTGAGAAACAAGATTCCACAAACTGTAAACAAATGAGTAGACTTCACTACCTTAAATCAATTGCAACGATAATTCAAAAAGCACAATACAATATCAAAGCTTAAAATTAACTTAAATAAACTTAAATCAGAATTAACCAAACTTTTCCAAAGAAAAACTAGTTGTTTTAATAAAATACTTCCCCCCCCCCCCAAACCCCAAATTCCCACATGTCCTTTAAATTGTAATGTGATAACTTATTGCATTTTAATTTTGACATTCTATAGTTTTCTTCACTCAAATTTTATTCTCCATTAGACATGTATTATCTCTGAACTAGTCTGTTAAGTGGTTTATCTTTGGTAATGATGTACCTAGACATTTGTTAATTTACTTATGCAAGATGTCAGTTGGTAAAACTATATACTCTCTACAAAAACAAAAACAATGCTGAACAAAAATATTGGGTAAATATCTATTGTACATTATCATCAGATTTTATTATTAAAAATTATGAAATCTTATCTATTTACTTTGTATTCAAACAATCAGTTCATATTATTTGTCGAAAGACAATTTTTAAATCACAAAATACATTATTTTAGTAGAAAATAAAAATATAAAAGTACAAAATCTAGTTTTGGTTACAACTGCCTACGTTAATATTAATAACTACGTTTGTCAAGTCGGTGATGTTGTGATCATTTGTTTCATTAGGTCTGGCTAAGTGAATATCGGGGTGTCCACTCAAATCAAAATCCACAATTGAAGCATAATTCAAGGTTTTAAAGGCTTATATTTTTTATATTCAAGTACATTCGGTCGGTATATGTTCATCAATAAAACATACTATTTTTTTAAGTTTTGAAGCACTTATATTACTTTTTCAAACACTAATTTTATTAAATCATTAAATTACTTCGACAAAGTAGTTTAAAACAACTATAAACATTGAGAAAATATGTTTTTCATAATAACAAAGTATGTATTCGTATCTTGTGAACAGCAACATTGTAGTAGCAACTATCAAAAGTTCAAGCTCGTATAATACGATAGAACACCGAAACACATAAGATCAATGTTTCGTTTTACAAAAAAACTATACCTAAACACTAGACAAAAATATCGTATGAGAAGCGGTAAACTATCATAACGTTGATGAAATATGAAATTTCCGATGGCTGTTCAAAATTCAAGCACAATTCTCGTTTTTTTAAGTAAAAATTTTCACCACAACAATAAAATACATTTCAATACCTATTTTGCTATAACACCTACGACTTACAGAACTATTTTTCGATAAAAGTTATTTAAAATAAGTCTGTACTTACTGGAGATTCGTAGTCCTTCCCTTCGACATCAACTAAAACATTGTTATCACTATCAGGCACATCAGAATTATCTTTCCCAAACGAAATAGTTTTGTATGTAACTTTAGAACTACTCGCTCCTGTCTCATCTTCAAGTTCTTGCTGTTGTTGTACATCTTGGTCTGAAATCTCTATTGATATACAAGAGTCCAAAAACTGTGAACAAATGAGTAGACTTCACTACCTTAAACTAATTTCAACGATAAATCAAAAAGCACAATACAATATCAAAGCTTAAAAATAACTTAAATAAACTTAAATCAGAATTAACCAAACTTTCGCAAAGAAAAACTAGTTGTTTTAATGAAATAGTCCCCCCCCCCAAACCCCAAATTCCCACATGTCCTTTAAATTGTAATGTGATAACTTATTGCATTTTAATTCTGACATTCTATAGTTTTCTTCACTCGAATTTTATACTCCATTAAACATGTATCTTCTCTGTACTAGTCTGTTAAGTGGTTTATCTTTGGTAATGATGTACCTAGACATTTGTTAATTTACTTATGCAAGATGTCAGTTGGTAAAACTATATACTCTCTACAAAAACAAAAAGAATGCTGAACAAAAATAATATTGGGTAAATGTTTATTGTACATTATCATCTCATTTTATTATTAAAAATTATGAAATCATAACTATTTACTTTGTATTCAAACAATCAGTTCATATTTTTGTCGGAAGACAATTTTCAAGTCACAAAATACATTATTTTAGTAGAAAATAAGAAATATAAAAGTACAAAATCCAGCTTTGGTTACGACTGCCTATGTTAATATTAATAACTACATTTGTCAAGTAGGTGATGTTGTGATCACTTCTTTCATTAGGTCTGGCTAAGTGAACATCGGGGTGTCCACTCAAATCAAAATCCAAAATTCAAGGTTTTTAAAGAGTTATATTTTTGATATACAAGTACATTCGGTTGGTATATGTTCATCAATAAAACATACTATTTTTTAAGTTTTGAAGCACTAATATTGTTTTTTTCAAACACTAACTGTAATAAACCATTAAATTATTTCGACAAAGTAGTTTAAAACAATTACTATAAACAC